>CM060968.1:131459510-132119510 GCA_030765045.1 Tenodera sinensis | reverse complement strand
TTAAACGTTCATCTAGTCGAATCTAATTGAGCATTTGGTGATTAAACGCGTTGGGCCTTGCCACTACCCTCTAATTAACAGCATTGTCGTTACAGTTTGTATAACAATGACAGTATATAGTGGGGGTGGGGGAATTGCAAGTCATATGATACGAGTCGAATCACTCTATGCCGTTAAGATAGTATCTATTTCACGGACGGAAATATGCTGTAGGTGGAGTGTGGCTGGGCCCGTTGGCGCTCTGTATCCTGTGTGATGGGGATGTGGTGGGCCCAGGTTAAAGTATCGGTGGCATATACCTAACCGTACCGTATTCTGAATAACGGCGGAATAAGTACAAGCAACCACATTTACCTACGAGTAATAATAATAATAATAATAATAATAATAATAATAATAATAATAATAATAATAATAATAATAATAATAATAATAATAATAATAATAATAATAATAATAATAATAATAATAATAATAATAATAATAATAATAATAATAATAATAATAATAGTAATAATAATAATAATAATAATAATAATAATAATAATAATAATAATAATAATAATAATAATAATAATAATAATAATAATAATAATAATAATAATAATAATAATAATAATAGCAAGAAAGCTAAGAGACCTTAATATACGATATGAAAAAGAAGCGACACGTGAACCAGAAAAATAGAAATGTTCAGAGTAAAATCCGAAATAAAAAGGTCTGCGTTAAACAACTAAAAGCAAACAGGAAACAAAACCATGAAAGGACATAGAGGAGAAATCAGCGAATATTGACATTTGAAAACAATAGGCGAAAAACAACAATACCAAAAATTTACATCAAAACTCCTCTCAGCACTCTAATTTCTGAGATTTTATGGAATTTTTGTACAACAGAGAACTAAAGTGGTCAGCGTTCTAGCATTTCAACTCCATAAGTGCGGTGTTCGATTTCCAGCTGGAACGGGCAATTTTTCTTTATCCAGAAACATTGCTTGTTCCCTGCAGACTCTGGGAAGTTGTGTGACAATGAGTGACTGAATGTATTATGTTCAAAGTATAAGTTTCTTTCTCTCTTTCCTTCTCTCTCTCCTTCTCTCCTTCTCTCCTTCTCTCCTTCTTTCTCTCTCTCTCTCCTTCTCTCTCTCGTTCTCTCTTTCGTTCTCTCTCTCTCTCTCGTTCTCTCTCTCATCTCGCTACTTCTCTGTCTGTTTTTTGCTATTTTTACTTTCTCTACAGGTAAGTAGAGGAAGTATTTTATTCCACCCAAAAATTCGATGTCGAGATTTCACCGGAAATACATGTTTTGAGGCCCCCTGAATCCAAAAAAAGCATTTTTAGAAAAAGGTCCCTGTGTGTGTGTCTCTGTGTCAGTCTGTCTGTCAGTTTGTCAGTGTGTGGACAGCATAACTCAAAAACGGAAAGTCGGTTAAAAACCAAAGTTGGTATTTGAGTTTAATATCTTTCAAGGATGTGACACGAAGATTTTGAAGAAAATAGTCCCACCCTAAACTACCCTTTACATGGAAAAATTTTCGAAAATTTTTATTTTCTTGAATATGGCTCTAACGATTTTTATTAAAATGTTATATGTTTGAGATATTTTGATGACAAATGAAATGTATATCTTGAATTTTCTGGCTATAGCCCCTGTAGTCGTATTTACTCTGGACGACTTTTGCATAACTGGTAAACCGTTAGAGATAGACCAAATCATACGATACAAAAAATGTAGATCTTGCTAAAATACACAATTTATGTCTGAATAAAGTTTCTTGTAGGGTGAACCATTTCGGAGATATTCCTTGTTTTGTGTGTGAGTTTCGGAAAACTTGGAACTTTCGTGAAATGGATCATCGCTGTTCATTTTTTTTTATGTGTCAAGTGTGCAAAGACAACAGAATCTCAAACATTTGACTGTCGCACAAAGCCTACTGTATTCTAACATTCCCTTTGCACCTACAAGGAAATAAGCAATAAGATAATTTGTACAAATGTTTATTTTAACTAACACGAAGAAGATATAGGAATAAGAGTTTGTAAGAATGGTTAGTACAAGAGTAGAGAAAGTCATGAGAGTGCAACACATCAGATTTTTTAATGTTCAATTTATATGCCGCTTTTAACATCGAAGGTCTTATCGACGGCTTTTTCCCCCTTGGAACAATTGCAATGGTGTTCATTCACTTAAAGTGGTATTGAGCGTTCGGTTTCTATTAATGCTTACTTTCTCTACTACGTATAGTAAGTAGAGGAAGTATTGTATTCCACCAAAAAAAATTTGATGTTGAGATTTCACCGGAAATATATGTTTTGAGGCCCCCTGCATAAAAAAGCTCTCTCCTTGTATATGTGTGTCTGTGTCTGTCAGTCTGTGGACAGCATAACTCAAAAACGAGAAATCGGTTAAGAAGCAAAGTTCGTATTTAAGTTCAATATCTTTTGAGAATGTGACACTAAGATTTTGAAGAAAACTCCTCTACCCTAAACTACCCTTTAGATTGAAAATTTTTCGAATATTTTCATTACTCGAAAATGGCTCTAACAATTTTGATTTAAATACCGTAATATGTTTAAGACATTTTATGACCAATGAAATTTATATTTTGAATTTTTTGGCTATGGTCCATGTAGTCCTGTTTACTCTGGAGGAATTTTGAACAACTCCTAAATCCTAAGAGATAGACAAAATTTTACTGTACAAAAAATGTAGATCTTGCTAAAACACACAATTTATGTCCAAATAAACTCTTTGTGAATCATTTCGAGATATTCCTTGTCAAATGCAACATGGTTGTTCATTTTTTATGTTAACCTTGCAATGAATATCAAAGCTTTAAAAGATTTAACTGTATTTCCATATTCCTCTTGCATCTACATACAAGGAAATAAGTACTAAGAGTTTGTAAGAATTGTTAGTACAAGAGTAGAGAGTCATTTGACTGCAACACGTCAGATGTTTACTTTAATGAAATACGCAGCATTATGAATAGCAAGTCACAAAATGACAAACGTGTACACGATGTGTTTGTGTTGATCAGCTGTGTACTAACATTTATCGCAGGTTTTGAAACAAAGCATATCAGAAGAGTTAGTAATCACTATAGCTGTTATCTGGCGCCAGTTGTGCTTATGGTTTGCTTATAGCAGTTTAATCAGCACTTTTCCCAAAGCTCAGATAGCGGATTTAAGTGGAATTGTGTAAAGGTGGCCTGTTTAGAGAAAGTGTAGAAAATTGCAGATACATACATTCCAATAAATTGGTTATCTGAAGGAAAAGGAGATTTGTTTACTTTGATTTTCACACAGCGAAATGGCTCTGAGGTGTGTGGTAAACTATAGGTGAAGCTCTTATCACATAAAAATCACATGCAACATACCTATTTCTTATATATTAAGTTGATTCTTCTGTCCTTTCTGTTCCAGCTCTGTTTACGCCAAGTAATAAGGAAGGCCAACAAAGCAGTTTTTCCATATAATAACTACCGCACATTCATTCATATTCACTGTACCACGAGCCTTTAAAAAGCTTTCTGTAACAATTCACACTTTTTTGTTCCACTTTTTGGGGCGATAAATTAAGAATAGGGGTTGGTCTTCTTGTTAATAATACATCCCTTTTATCACAGTCAGTCCACTACGAAAATGGTGTGTGTAATATATTACACGTGGACTCATTTCTCCACTAACTTTAAACAAAACAGAAGTTGTAGCGAAGCTAACTTCAGTAAAATGGGCAATTAGAACACACAATCACTTTAATCTGAACAGTATTTTTACACTGTTTAGTTAATTACAACAGAGAGAGAGAGAGAGAGAGAGAGAGAGAGAGAGGTGAGTTAGCCTACCTTTCACGAGGGCAATAAACCGATAGACTAACTTCTACAAGGGGCTGAGGTTCGCTAAACCCCTAAACTCAGTAGCTGCACTTTAGCCTCGCAGCAGGCCTATTTAGCGGTCCGTCGAACCTCATATTCTGCGTCGTCGTCATGGCAACCGGATATAAACATGCAGCTACACATCGGCTGAGAGAAATAGCTGCACCTTCAAGACTAAAGCGCGAGAGAGAAGGCAGGTAACTATTACAATGTTTAGTCGTAATTTAAGATAACGCCACTTGACAATACAATTTACTCCTCTCCCTCATTCCAAATACAACATACCATGCGGAAAGCATTTGGGCATGGTTGAAGTAATAGCATGAAAATGCACGTGTAAATAAACATTTAGATATAAACGGAATATTCAGTTAACATCGTAACATCATAACCAACCATTAATTCGCTCAGGCACCTCTATCTCTATCTCTCTCTATCTCTCCCTCTCTTTCTCCAAGTGCCAATCCTGTCGCACCTTGATGCTATTTGATATGATCTGATAGTTATTTGTTTTTAACTGTATAGACGAAGGTATTGTCGAGCAAGCATCAACTTTTAAATATTTAGGCCCAAAAATATTATTTGGAATACAACAGATATATAGAGAGAAGCATATAAACCTATGATAATTAAATGAATGTATAAAAAGACACTTCGGTGAGATCTTGAGAAGAGAAGTGAAACAAAGATCGTGTCAAAACAAACACTAAAGTACACTTAGAAATCTGGGTTCTGAGATTCAGAGAAAAGGCTAGAGTAGATGCAGCTCAAGTGAGATTTCTACGACTACTATTGGGAGTAATAAGATTAGACCGAATGGGGAAAACTGATATAAGAGCACCACTCGGAACATAATATAATTCAGGACATTCAACGATATCAGAAGGTGGAAACACCATGTTTTAAGGATGCCCCCTTCGAGATATCCACAAGCCTTTTCCTATCAACCCCCTGGACTAAGAAATATTAGATGGTAATTGAGAAGATGGAGTGACCAATTTATTTAGCCTCGGAACAGGTGGTTGGCCAAAACCTTGTTGGGAAGAAGATATACTTTGTTACAACTTTTTATAATTGCATATTATTTATATGTATTTGATTTTGCTGAAGAAGATATCTTAGTAAACATCTTCGAAGTACCTTTTGTTATGATAATTTTTATTAAGGAATATTCCACAATACAATGAGTTTCCTTCATCCCAAAACAATCTCTTGCCTCCATAAGTCCTTGTCCATAGGTTCTTCCTCCTTTAACCTTCTTCTCTACATACTTATTTTCGCCCCATCCATCCAGCATTCTCTAAGTTTACCTCTTCTTCTTTTCCCTTCTACTTTCCAATTTAGAATGTTATTACGTATTCGATCCTCTGACATTCTAAGCACGTGCCCATGCCATTTCAGGCGTCTTTCTTCTACAATGTTTTTGTCAATTTGCACAATTTCCCTTATTCCGAACTTCATCTTTCCTGGATTTCGTACTGACCGCCTCCAAAAATCGATTTCTAATACCATTAATTTGTTTGATTGTTGCCTGCTCATGGCCCAAGTTATGATAATGATGATATAATTATAAAAACAAGGATCTGTTTTCTGCAATTCCCCATTAACATACAATCGAGTCAATGCACCTGCCTTGCTGGAAAATTTGATGACACTTACTCAAAGGAATGCTGCAATCTTTGTTGTGCCAAAGAGAGACCGCACGTCATATCATTAACAGAATCAATGAGCATACTTGTCATATATATTTTAAACACAAAGAGGTGTAGGTCCATTCTTAGAAAACTCAGTTGTGCTTCAGTGTATGATAATGACGCTTTCTATATATAGTACATTGAGTTCCGAGAAATTTATCGCTGAATCCTTTCCAATAAAATACGAGAAATTTATGCACTGATGTTATGGTCAGCAGCCGTTGAAGAAATTTCCAGTATCTACTTGCAAATTAGGCACTCCGTGTTGAAGATAAATTGTTGAGAACTGTGAAACATGCACAAATAAATTATATCGCCGTTTTTGGATATTATTAAGCAGTGGTTCCAAATTAATCAAAGGAAGACTTGTTTCCCTATACTTTTACTATCACATACCAAGCCGGTGACCAAGTTTTCTCTTATCCCTATGCAATATTTCTTGATTGTTTCTTCCCCCTCATTATTTCTTAAATTTTTTTTCATCGCTTGTCGAATTTCACTCTTTTTATTTTCGCCGTGTTTCTAATTTAATGGGTAATCAATTTTGAGACACACTCAACTAAATATTCACGTAAGTTCTTATCTGCGTGGTAATTCTTTATTGGTGCTCCATACAATCTCTTTCTAAAAGTTTGCGACTCCGTGACTCTCTTTTCTTGTGAAAACTCTACCTTCCGTGGGTATATGTACCTTTGGATAATTGCATCCGGCGGTTTCGGCCCCAAATGTTGCGTAATCAATAGTGTATTGGTACGCATAAAAAAGACAGTGCAAAATCCTTTCTCGTCATGTTTATTTATTCTTTTGTGTGAACAGCAGCAGCAATTTAAAATTTGAAGGCAGTGAAAACAAAGGAAAAACAGATGATACATAACACAGAGTTATAAAAATATGAAGCCACTTTCTTTTTATATTCTACACTGCAACGTCAATTATTATGAGCTTAAAACTACGATGTAATGCGGCTGTTCAGTTCTTTTCAATGATATCCTCTGTTGTACCGTTTATAAAGTTGTGATGGCAGTTACCGCAAAGGCTGAACACTCATCAGAAACAGAGTTAAGTTAAGGCGCAGTTGAAAAACATCAGCATGTTTGGCCACACTCATTAACACGTGTTCACTGAAATATCATAAATAGGGATCCAACCTTCACACAGGAAACAAAAGGTTCCGGAGTTTCGACTATAGACAGTGGAAGGGGTTAGTCTATCATGTGATCACAACACAGAGGCGAGGCACAGTGACGCATGAATTCGTAGATAATGTTGTTCCATAACTTGTACTCTATGCTGTCGCCTTTGCAGTAAAATATTCACTCCCAAATTTTTGTACAAGTTCAGTAGTAAGTGAATATTTCGATTTTCGTGCTGGATGAGTTTTATTGTGTGGAATAGTGAGAGAAACTACGCACTATACGCAGTAAGCCCAGTTGTGTTTTGAGCTGTCACCGTACTCGTGCAATGACGTCACTCTTTGCCGAAGTGACAGTCAACTTGCAATCGCCTCATTTGGCGATAGCTGTATGAAGGTTCGAAGCCTACTCATAAATGTTTACTATTTTCTCTACTACGTATAGTAAGTAGAGGAAGTATTGTATTCCACCCAAAAATTCTATGTCGAGATTTCACCGGAAATATGTTTTGAGGCCCCGTGAATAAAAGAAAAGCATTTTTAGAAAAATGTCCGTGTGTGTGCGTGTGTGTCTATGTGTGTCTGTCTCTCAGACTTTGGACAGCGTAACTCAAAACCGAAAAGTCGGTTAAAAACCAAAGTTGGTATTTAAGTTTAATGTCTTTCAAGGATGTGACACGAAGATTTTGTAGAAAACTCCTCCACCCTAAACCATCCTTTACATGGAAAATGTTTCGACATTTTTTATTTTCTTGAAAATGGCTCAAACGATTTTGATTAAAAATGCCATATTTTTATGACAAATGAAATGTATATCTTGAATTTTCTGGCTATAATCCATGTAGTTATATTTACTCAGGATACCTTTCCATAACTGGTAAACCGTAGGAGATAGACCAAATCTTAGTATACAAAAAATTGCAAATTTTGCTAAAACACAATTTATATCTAAATACATTTTTTGTAGATGAACTATTTCGGAGATATTGCTTGTTATTTGTGAGAGTTTTGGAGAACTTATACTTCTGTCAAATGAAACATCGTTATTCACTTTTTTATATGTTAACCATGCAATTTGAAGGCTTTAAAAGATTTGACTATCGCTCAAAACCTACTCCATTCCCATATTCTCCGTGTACCTACAAGAAAATAATAAGATAATGTTTGCAAATGTTTATCTCAACTAACATGAAGAAGATATAGGAATAAGAGTTTGTAAGAATGGTTAGTACAAGAGTAGAGAAAGTCATGTGAGTGCAACACAACAGATTTTTTTTCGTGCAATGGTTATTTACCTAAATCTCTTGAAGTAGCTACAACAATTGCATATTCCATGCACACATAGATGTTGGAGGCGAGTGGGAATTGTTTTTGTTTTCTTCTTTTATCAGTTTCGGTCGCCTTGCTTCATCTCATTAAGAACCATTTCGGGGTCAGCACCAAAGTTATGCGTGGAAGAAATACACAAAGCTCCAGATGTTGTGTGTTAGTTATCTGCATGTCGATCTCTCGCGTTTTATCTTCATCTCAATGACACACGCTCCATGTCTTGGTTTTTTACACTTTCTCAGTCTTGTGCATCCGACCGACTGCACGTACAGAAATTTGAATTATAACTCTTGTGCATGAAAGAGCATTATTGTTCAACTGTGTTCGCTCCTTATGGACTGTGCGGCTCGTCATAATTTATAGTTCCTTTATGTATATGGCTAACTATTAAAACAGGAGACTAGTGACATCAGTAGCTGCAAATGATTATCACGTCGGGCCGCATTTGCGATGCGTGTGTCATCATTGCATTATCAACTCCAATACGGAATCACCAATCGCCGGCAATTAATGGTGTCTCTAAGTTGTAGACAAAACACAAGAGACCTCCCTCAGTAATCGAGCCATCCCTCATCCTGCTGGCATTTTCTTACTCTCAACTGCTCTATACAGGTGGAAGGGAAGTCGTTGCATTCCTTCTGATAAGGTGCTCCATAGAAGCATTACAAACAAAAATGTCTAATGGTATTTTGTACTTTGATCAGCCGATTTCGAAAGAATAAATGGCTTATGTTCCATATTGGATGCGTAATTTCACAAGAATGCACGAAGATAATAGTTTGTTAGTTGTAAGATGCGTAGAGTAACTTATTTCTGACATACCTTCGGTAGTAATTATGAGACATCACACAGGGTTTCGAAATAATTAATCACTTAAAAAAAAAGGAACACTCCGCGCAGCTTGCTCAGGCGTGAAGTAATTTGGAACGTTGCGCTGAGGTTAGTCAGGGAATTGAACCGGTTTCTGGACGTAAACGGTTTGGTCGCTTGCAGGATAGTGTAATGTTTTGGAAGATAACCATTCTGATTGGTCTAGACTCCCACAGGAAACATTGAAGGACACGGCATGCTATTTGTTTACGATCACGAGACACCACGCTGCGGTGGTTGTTTATGTACTGACCTACTGAAACTGGCACCCATACACAATCTACATTGCTGCCAGTTTGTTTTCGACAAAACTAAAATATCTGAGTACCAAATGGTCTGAGTTCCAAATATCGAGACCTATCACTGGCTTAAATTAATGTAATGACTTCGCTTCCACCCGGTATATTAGATATATCACATAAATCATTAATACCCATCTAAAAATATAGTAGAGATGAAGAACAAACAGGTTTAGGAAGTGTGTTCATGCAGCGATAATGTTTTTAGTTTAAAAAGGATTTTAGAGAAACGACGAGAAGTGAATCTCCAAACGCATATAGCTTTCATTGACATCGGGAAAGCTTTCGATTTTGTAGATAGACATAGATTATGGAGAATAATTAATAATAGAGGCTACCTCACACATATGTAATTGAGGTAATCAAGAGTTTGTATACAGGAACTAATGTAATTATAAACACTGGAACATCAAAAAGAAAACAAATTGCTACTAATAGAGAAGTTAAACAAGAACGCAGTCTATCACCGACACTTTAAATATATAGATGATTTAGTGAAAATATGGAAAAAAGATCATATAAATCCGGTGCACAAATAGGTAGAAGTAATATAACTACTATGTTATATAAAAATGATGTGGTACCAGTACAAAATATCGAAAATGATCTACATTTCATAAACTAAATGTAATAGGAAAGAATTACAACATGAAAGTATCGACAAGTAAATCCAAAGCGATGGCACATAAAGGAAAATATCCTAAACGCTCCAAAATTATGATAGAAGGAATAATATTAGAACAAGTGTTCACTTTGCATATTTGGGCTGTAACACACGGTTCGACAGAGATAAAGACATAGCAAACAGAATAAACAAATGCCAGCAAATATGCGGCACAATACGAGAACGTTACAAAATAAAACCAGGAAAGAAGCAAAACTCAAATTTTACAAAACAATGGCAGTACCAGTACTGATGTATGGTAGTAAGTTGGATTATGAATGAGAAAGATACAAGTCGCAGAAATGAGATTTTTGAGAAGAATAAAGGTTGCACGATAAACCTTTTATATAACTGTACATTTTTTTAAATAATAAAATCTAAAATTTTATTGAAAACAGATTTTTTAACATCTTTCTCGCTCCGAACGTCAAAACATGGTTTTAAACCGAAATAATTACAATTAAAAAAATAAAGTTTACAACAAAGTGTTAAGATTCTTCATTTATGCAGTGGAAAATGTCGTCGCTGGCTAATTCTCGTTTTGTAAGTCCACGTAAAAACTTCAAAGTTGTCAAGGAAATAACGAAATTATTTTCTATATACATATAGAACGTCTCCAGTACCGACGTATCCGTAAATCACCATTTAAAGGCAAATGCTTTTAGCGCGCAAAGCACACGGCCAACAACACCCGGTCCTCCTGGCTTGGAGATGATGAAAACCAGATGTGGTATGACAGTTGAAGGGCCCATAAGGCATTGTACTTCAGCGCAGGTTTTCAATAGGTTTTGGGAATCTGAGGTGTGAGCGAGCTTTACAAGTTCTCTGGTAATCATGTGCATTGCAGTTAAGTGATCACTGCGCAATGGATCGCAGATGAAAAGGCGAAATTATTAGAAATGGCGACCGAAAAACAATTCTTCGAGTGTATGATTATTGAAAGAAAAAGAACCCCGGATACAGTGACTCGTTTATTGTTAGTGAGCTTCATAAGGCGACTGGTGCAAGTAGGCCTACATTTTTTATATTAAGAAAAGAGTGTAAAGAGGGTCCCATCACTACACCGCGGCATACATGCAAAACCAGCAGGAAGATAAAATATGATCATTTTGAACGCAAATATGGCACAAATTTTATGAATTTCTATTTCAAAGTATTCCCCCTACAATTCTGACCGTGATGAAAAAAGTCAATGAGGATGACGACTTGCAAATTTTAAATATTCAACCTTTTATAGCTTAGGGAAGGAAATGGGATTTTATTTCGAAAAGAGAGGAAATAAATCGTTTATGATTGAGACAAATGATATTATAGCGTGGCGACATTCCTATTTACGGAGAATAAAACAATTCAGGAAAGAGGGAAGGAAAATTGTGTACCTTGATGAAAGTTGGGTAAATGTAGGGCACACTGTATCAAAAGTTTGGAAGGATAGGACTATAAAAACTCCTAATGAAGCACTTTTGGCCGGGTTATCCACTGGCCTTAAAACACCCACTGCTCGCGGACCACGATTTATAATGTTGCATGCCGATGGTACGATTTGTACAGGGTTCAAAACTTGTTTTCTTGGAGAAAAAGGTTCTGCTGATTATCATGATGAAATGGACAGAAATAGATGAACAGTGGTTCAGGAACCAACTAGCAAAACCACGGTAATCACAGAGGCGCAACATACGTGGCAACGCCGCGCTGATTCTCCATAAGAGCCATTGTGCCTTCATAACGTGAAAACTCCTATAGTTGATTTTAACATTTCCTCTTCCCTCCTTTCTTCAGCTCCTTCGATATTTCTAACCACTTACTAAGCCTAGTTTCACGTCGTGGTGGATCATTTCCTTCACTCCTATTCTGTTTACTTTTCACTTTTCCATTCCGTTTCTTAAGCATATAAATTATCTCCATATCTTCTGCTTGCCTGCACACATAATACTTCCTGATCTGATTCTTCAGTTTCAGCCCGTATCCTGTTATCTTAGGACATATACCACAAAGGTGGAGACCTAGTGAACCATGTTGTGGGGGATCTACTGCAGTTTCCATCCCCAGGAGGAAGCGATGAAATGAAGGAACATGAAGGGACCACAAGAGGTTACAGTCAGACAGGAAATTCGTAAAAGTTCCTGGCTTGAAGACCCGTTCTCTACTGAAGCTGCCCAGCGAGGGCGAAGAATGACCCGTCCAACCACGAAGACATCTGGTGTACAAGGTTTATTACTTGTTTATTAACGACGCTGTCAATTGCCAGGATCATACCAGCATCACCGGTGTGTCTGAATTTTGTCCCGCAGGAGTTCTTTTACATGCCAGTAAATCTACTGAGATGGAGCTGTCGTTTTTAAGCACACTTAAAAACCATCAGTCTGGGCCGGATTTGCACTCGGATTCACATTAATCAAGAGTCTCTAAGCCTCTATTTTTGGTGGTATTGAAGTGAAATGCATTAATTTCTCTGCTTACTGTGACGCTGGGCACGGCAAAAAGCAAATGATTGTCGTGCTAAGCTGCTTCACGCAAAATACCAGGCCGGCGAGCAAAGGCGCAAGGTCAAACTTCCTCAGACCACACATACGAGGGAACACATGACTAACAACAATGAAGCGGCAACACAAAAAGGTTTTTTTCTTTTTCTGGAGCATTCGAGAAAGATCTGGGCGTCACCGGCGGCGCGTTTGTGGGAACGAGAAAGGTCCGTGTGACGTCATCCCCAGTATATATGGAGACAGAGAAGAAAAGAGCAGCGAGTTTTAGAGTTGAGTTATGAGTCGGTAAGTGTATCAGTGTGAGACAGTTGTGCCTGTGTGCGTCGTCGCGATAGACACGTCGATCGTCGTTAGAAGATTTAACGAGCATCGCGAGTGATTGTAACGTCGTTAGTTACTATGAGAGAGTCAGAGGTGTAGAACGACACTAAAAGGACTGAGTCGAGGTTACGAGAAGAAGAAGTTGTGAGTTGTGATAGCACGAAAGAGTGTAGATTGTGTTGACGATGAAAAAAGGGTATTTGTGGTAAAGTTTTAGAAGATAAGATGGTGACACATTACTATGGGTAACTAGTGGAGAAAATAAAGGTAACTGTTTATACCAGCAATGGTCTTGTTCTTGGGCAGCGCTAGAGGAAGTAATGTTTAGTAAACAAAGGGGTCATGAAGAGGTTAGTAATTATAGTTCATTATCGTAATTCTTACGTTGTAGTTTAAGTGGTTTAAGTGGTTTTTTATACTTACTTAAAAGCATTTCGGTATTATACACCCTCACTTGTTTGTAATTCCCATCACTCAGTAGACACCCCAAAGTTTAGTAAAAAGCAAAGGTTTCTAAAAGTGTACAAAAAGATGAGTTACACTGTTATTATTGCAGGAAAATGAACCAGTGATGTGAGACAAAAGTACGAGTAAATTTGGAATGAGAGACAAAATGAACATGATCGTTTATGAAAGTCTAATAGCCATTGTAATGGGTGGAGTTTCCGGAGATGTTCCTGCTTAACATAATTTCACAGTGAACTGGCGCTTTCGATTGACGCCCTACATAACACGCCGTCTGTCTGTCTGTCTGTCTGTCACACCCACTAGTCGGAAATATCAGATTTGTCACCCAGTTCAGTGTCGAAACTAATCACTAACTTAGTAAGGAAAGCATAGTAATTCATTGGTCTTCAAACCTAATAAGCTCATATAATGGATAATTAGATAACCCGTGCACAACCGTGATAAATATCGTATATTTTCACTCACCAATGCTTAAACTCCAGACTCGCCTGACTGACTGCAGATGCTAATGGCATGCTTAATTCCTTTATTTCCATCTTTCAGTTGTGCTTTTAGCTTTCGTAGCATATGGCGCTGCCGGGCTGATAGCTGCGAAAAGGTATAGTTGGGCCGAAAGTCGGCTGTCCAGTTCCTTACAAAGCGACCGCTTTATGTGTCAAGCTACCGCAAAGCTAGAATCAAAGAAGCCGAACTGGAAACGCAAAGAACGGCCCAACTATACGCAAAGTGTTCAAAGCAAAGAGTATTCTCCGCGGACACCAGAGGTCAGCTTGGTCGACAGGTCGTTCAGCGCCCTCTCTAAGCAGCTCCAGCAGTGAAACGGGTCTGTTCACCAGCTCATGGTCTTAAAGGAATGAAGGGGAGAGGAGACATTCCATATAGTGTAACCCGAGTTTTCTAAACTTTCACGCCAACGTTGCTCTACTGGCTACGTTACCAACGTAATGGTATTCCTGCTGTTTACTCACTGCTAAGTTCTGTTATTCTCAGTTATAAAACCGTACGAAACACTAGTTTTATGTCGGAAATAACGAAAAAATCTTATGTGTTGCACTCACATGACTTTCTCTACTCATGTACTACTAATCTACAAACTCTTATTCCTATATCTTCTTCGTGTTAGTTGATATAAACATTTGCAGAAATTATCTTATTGCATTTCCTTGTAGGTACAAGGGGAATATTAGAATACAATAGGCTTTGAGCGATAGAGCGATACTCTTTGCACGGTTAACATAAAAAATGAAGAACGATGTTCCATTTGATGAAAGCATAAGTTCTCCAAAACTCACCCAAATAACCAAGAATAACTTCGAAATGGTTCAGCCAACAAAAAAATTATTGAGACATAAATTGTGTGTTTTGGCAAGATCTACATTTTTTGTATAGTAAGATTTAGTATATCTCTAACGGTTTACCAGTTATGCAAAAGTCATCCAGTGTAAATAGGACTACATGGGCTTTAGCCAGAAAATTCAAGATATACATTTCATTTGCCATAAAAATATCTCAAACATATGACATTTTAATCAAAATCGTTAGAGCCATTTTCAAGAAAATCAGAGTTTTCGAAAAAGTTTCCATCTAGATTGTAGTTTAGGGTGGGGGAATTTTCTTCAAAATCTTTGTGTGGCATCCTTGAAAGACATTAGACTTAAATACAAACTTTGGCTTTTAACCGACTTTTCGTTTTTGAGTTATGCTGTCCAAAGACTGGCAGTGAGACTGACATACACACACACATACACATACAGGTGGACTTTTTTCTAACAATGTTTTTGGGAGGGATTCAGGGGGCCTCAAAACATATATTTCCGATGAAATCTCGACATCGAATTTTTGGGTGGAATAAAACACTTCCTCTACTTTACGTATTAGAGAAAGTAAAAAGTAGTGTAGAAGTAGACAAACTTCCGCTTAGGAGTGCTGTGAAATCTGCTATTATGTTATGGTTGTAGAACAAAGGGGTTCAGAGTGACAGTTCTATATGTAAAAAGCCTCTTTATAAGATGATTGAATCAAACAAACCTAAAGGGGTTCATAAAACGGACACATTTTTGTTTCATTGGACCAGACTGTCGTTTGTTTGTCGTCATATATATGTGATCTCAATCCTATAGAACTAGCTAGGGCCAGGTAAAACGAATAGTCAGAGAAATATAATAGGTGATGTATCCTTACAGGAATTGCACGATATGTATAACACTTGAGGGTACGTATATCACTTAAGACCGAAACAGACCAGCAGGATTTTTGAAAATATAGAAAAGGTGGAAAATTATCACTGGGAGAACCATGGAGTAGTTGAAAACATCGTTTACGTTTTATAAGCTAAATATACTCCATAACTGAAAATAGCATTTAAGTTCGTTATTTTGAGCGACTTCTTTGCTTTAATCTAGCGTAATCACAAATTTCAAGGTTGGCAGTACCATTGGAAGCCCGACTGGAGCACGACTCCTGCTTCAGATATCGCTGTGTGTATTGTTTACTGACGAACTGCCTATAGTCGCTCCACTCTAAGATCCGCCCTTGGTGTAAACACAAGCTGCCAACAACTAACCCGCGATTCGCGCGAAACCGAAGCACGCCACAAAATATAGTACCTTAAATATTGGCGATTATATGTGACTTTTCATGATGTATGACACTCAAATATAATTTGAAACTTTTGATTAATATAAAATAATAAATAATATTAATAAGAGTAAAGGAGATTATAGCTTCCGTTTAATTGTGTCCAGTTAATCCCCTCTCACGCATCCACATGACAATGGTGAGTAATCAGTAAGGTAATAAACATGGATGCTTCTACAAGTGCTGCTAGCCTGGTTAGTGAAAATAAAGGTGAAATAGTGAAGCACTCTAAAGGTAAGCCCTTAAAAAGTGGTGAGAAACAAATAGTCTTGAATGTTTTTAACAAATTAATGCAGGAGTACCCTTCTGTCACTGTGAATAATATTGTGAAGTTAACTGCAGATTACACCGGTATTTCCGAGTGGAGTGTTAAATGTGCCCGTAAGGAACTTAAGCAAACAGGAACATTGCGGACACCAAGGAAGAACAGAAAAAAACGGAAGCCAGAATTAGAAAAAGCAGATGACTTTACTAAATGTGCTGTTCGTAGAAAAGTGCACCACTTTTTCTTCAAGAATGAACCGCCAACATTAGAAAAAGTCTTAAGTAGTGTTAACAATGATCCAGCATTACCTTCATTTAAGCGATCCACGTTTCATAAATTATTACTAGAAATTGGATTTAGTTTTATGAAGAGAAATAAAGTGAATGTCATAATGGACAGAGAAGATATCGTGTTATGGAGGCGGCGTTACTTGCGGAATATGCGCCGATACAGAGCAGAAGGTAAGAAAATATATTACCTTGATGAAACATGGGTTAATGAAGGGCATACTACATCCCGTGCGTGGACTGACATTATGACGAGCTCAAAAAAGGATGCATTTCTTTGTGGAACGTCAACAGGGCTCAAAAATCCTACAGGGAAAGGAAAACGCCTTATTATTGCGCACATCGACAGTGATTCCGGTTTTGTGGAAGACGGTGTTCTAATCTTCGAGTCAAAACGTACAGGTGATTACCACGAGGATATGAATGGCGATGTTTTTAAGGAGTGGTTTGAAAGTGTACTTCCGAAACTTGAACCCGGTTGTGTTATCGTAATGGATAATGAATGCACCTTATCACAGTGTCAGACTGGAACGTCGTCCCAACTGTTCGTGGCGAAAACAAGAAATTGCCGATTGGTTGACGTCACATAATTTGCCCTTTTGTGAATCAGATGTGAAAGCAGAACTTCTAAATCAAGCACAAAAGGTTGTCGATAACAGTGAAAACAAATATGTTATCGATGACCTTGCTAGAAAATCTGGTCGACACATAGAGAGGTTGTCCCCTTATCACAGCAACCTGAACCCAATAGAAACAATATGGGCCTTTCTCAAGGGATTCGTAGCCAGAAACAACGTAACCTTCAAATTACGGGATGTTCGCAAATTGTTTGAAACTGCAATATCTCAGGCGACACCTAATATGTGGCAAAATAATATACGTCATGCAATTGAGCAAGAAAATGAGATGTGGGTGATGGACGGGCTATCAGATGCTATTGTAGATTGTCTTGTGATTAGTGTGGGTGTAGATTCTTCTTCTTCCCCTTCTTCTGATGACGATGACACCACAAATGATGGAGATGCAGATGTTACACCTCTTCCCGACAGTGATGCAGATTAATGTGAGTTTTATTTTAATTATGTTACATTTAATTTCAGCTCAGCTTTTACTTACGAATGTTGGTTAATAATAATAATAATAATAATAATAATAATAATAATAATAATAATAATAATAATAATAATAATAATAATAATAATAATAATAATGATAATAGTAATAGTAATGTTATTGTTATATTTGAATAATATTACTCAGGACATAAATCCTAGCGTTGTTTACTTGGAACAAGGCAGCAACAACCCTGATAAAGATTACATGAATATAACGCGATAGCAGCGCTATTCCTAAAACTCCCAATTATCATTCTACTGCATCTTTAAACACAAGGATTGAGTCCACGTAGCGTTTGTTTATTTGTGTTAGTGGCAGCTGATACGAGCACGAGGTTACCGCGGAGGGATACAAGGTGCGGATCTTACGCTGGATGGAGTATAGGTGCATTCCTGCCAGGGACCATGAGCTGGTGAACAAACTGTAGGTTCAGCCTGGAACTGTTACGACTGCCAGCTAGATGGTTACACTCTGGAAGAAGAAAGAAAGTAAGAAAGATTGTTTACTACGTGGCGTAGTGATGTTATGGAAGCAATTGAAAGATTGGAAGAAAGGCAATGGCAGATCAAGAATGTTTGAACTAAAGGAACCAAAGACAACCACTGATAAATTAAGAGCCTTCAAACGTATTTTAGAACGTCAGGTATCCAGTGCTAGATACGGAAATGCCTTGGATTTCACGAGTGTTGGATAAGGTTTGGCACATCCAAGGTCACGGTCAGGGTTCGAACGAAGGATCTTCAGATTAAGCCGGTGATACATTATCATTATGTCAGCATGAAGCCAAAGCGACACGCCGGAGCTTCTTTCACATGACTCATCCCAGCTGACCTTCAAACATCTTTGGTTCGTAATTTAAAAGAGAATGGATATATTATCTGTTACCTGAAAATAAACAATTTCTCATCGTCTTTTGTTTTTACACTAAGGTTTAAGTGCTTTAACGCTTGGAAGAGTATTGATGGACGTTTTGACCAGATCAGTTAGACGGTTTACCAGCTCATGAATTTCTAAAGAAAACATTCCCTTCACGTAAGCATACTTGCCCATGACATTTCTAAAATTGACTTTCAACATACGCTTTGAGCTCCCCTGAACCCCAAAAAATATTTATAAAAAACTGCATGTGTGTTTGTGTACCTGTAAACAGCATAACTCCAAAACAAAAGTTCAGTCAAATACCAAATTTGGTATTTAAGTTCAACATCTTCCAAGGATGTACGAAAATTCCCCTTCTCTTTACAGGGGCATTTTTCGAAAAGTTTTAATTAAAATAGCTTTGACGATTTTGATTAAAGCACCATACATTTAAGATAGTTACATGACAGACATTTATATTTTCTATTTTCTAGGAATATTCCCAGAAGTTTTCTTCATTCTGAATGACTTTTGCATATCTGGTAAATTGCTAAGAGATAGACAAAATCTTACTAGATCAGAAATGTAGATCTATTAAAATATACATTTTGTCATGTAAATTTTTCTGTGAAGTGAACCGTTTCCGAGATATTCTTGTTATTTGTTTGAATCCTTTTCTCAAATAGGAATACGTTATTCATTTTCTTACTTATTGGCCCTGCAAAGAGAACAGAACTTTAAAGCCATCACATAGTGGCCAACTTTAAAGCATTTCACTATCCCTTAAATCCTACCGTATTCCCCTTGCACCTACAAGGAAATTAACAATATTTTTTTAAATTTAATGGCCTTTAACTTATCAGGTCACATCAGGCGGTGAATGAAATGGTTGAAATGATCTACAAATGAGCTCGGAATACATACAGATTAAAGTCACTTGGCATCTCCTCAGGATGAAGAGAAACCCCCGCAAAAACTCTTATTCGGGTAACTGACCCTTCCATTTCGGAAGGTTTACTATAAGCCTTGGGTAGCTCTTCGGCGTGGCAATTGTCAATTATTAGGACTGAGTAAAACCTGGAGTGGAACAAGTCCTATCGAGGACGAGTCTGGCGGGATGTGGGTCCGTGCCTTAACGACCTAGGTCAGGGGTGCTCAACCGCAAGCAAGTTAGGGGAGGTTGAAATCACCTCCTTCCACCCGCTGAGACAGAATGACACATTTATCCGTGGTAATTCAGTTCCAGTGGCGACACATTGTTACGTACAGAAAATCAAAGACGTACACATTCATATTCTACTCCTGATTAACCTACGATGTTTCTAAGGATACTTTTTGGCACGATTAATGTTTCAGAACCTCTTCAATATTTGGTACAAAAGATGAAGTGCACAGTCTCAAGGGGATTGTCACTTATCTTGCTGCGATACTCACTTTTAATATAGTTCATTTTTGAAAATGTTTGTTCGCAGATATAAGTGGAGCCAAAGACTGACATTAAACTAGATGCAAACAAACGTAATTTCGGATACTCGCAGCAGGGCAGGGACCTAAATAATTCCCACCCTTCTTTCTCAGAACATTTTACGGTCGTGGAATTCTGCAATGCAAGTAGTTTCATGTTTCGTGAAGCCTCACTACAAAAGTGCAAAATAATTGGATTTTGGTTTCAAATGTTTTAGGTCTTCAAATTGTGAAGAGAATGTGTCGTACAATTCCTTCGAAAGTTCGTTGTATTTTCCAGTAGAATAACATTTATCGTGAACACGCAACGTAAGCAAGGGAAATGGTATAAATCTGCAACTACCAGTCTTACAAATCAAGCACTTAACTTGATCGTCATCTCGAAAACAAAAATGTTCGTCTTCCATTGAGTTGAATGTACTACTACTCCGCGCCATCCGCCTCTGAATAGCTGGTTTGGTTCTCCTAGCCTTGGTCAGCTAAGGGGGGAAATATGTGTAGGGAAAGCGAGCGTGTGCTCACTTGTTGAGTACCCATGACCTAGGCTATCCTACCCGTATCGGTACGGCAGTGCTAAATATTTTATTATTTTTGTATTAGACTAGCTGAAACAGCCGGCGTTGCCCATGGTTTAACGATCTATCTCTACAACTTGTAGACTTAGGTTGCGCTTGCCCAATAGCTTGTGTTTCTTTGGTGACATTTAAAACAATATTACTTAATACGCTTAAACAAAGAGTTAAACCCTTAGGATACTATAAAGAATATGAAATAAACATAAGTAAATAAATAAAAACACGGGGAAGGCACTATGCAAACGCACTGTTAAACAATCACAAATAATACTGGAAGTAAAGCGAATAGAGAAATTTGTGTGAATGTTATAGTTGCATTTCTATTTCAATCATACAGAAAATTGCATGAATAGTTTGTAGAAGTCAGAGTCGAAGAGGAACTGTCATTTTTCATAAGACTATGTATAGCCGGGGAAGTATTGTATTCGACCTAAAATTTCAACGTTGAGATTTCACAGGAAATATATGTTTTGAGGCCCCCTGAATCCAAAAAAGCAGTTTTAAAAAAGATGTGCGTTTGTGTGTGTGTGTGTGTGTGTGTGTGTGTGTGTGTGTGTGTGTGTGTGTGTGTGTGTGTGTGTGTGTGTATGAACAGTATAATTCAAAAACGAAAAGGTGATTAAAAACCAAAGCTGGTATTTTAAGGATACGACACGAGTAGCAGTATAATAGCGACTTTGCCCCACTTAGCATAAATATCCCATTAATCAAATCCTGT
Source organism: Tenodera sinensis (assembly GCA_030765045.1). Taxonomy (NCBI): domain Eukaryota; kingdom Metazoa; phylum Arthropoda; class Insecta; order Mantodea; family Mantidae; genus Tenodera; species Tenodera sinensis. The sequence continues at coordinate 132,098,453 of CM060968.1, read as the reverse complement.
CACGCCCCCCCCCTCCCCCTCCCCCTCCCCCTGCCCCTCCACCCCCACATGTGGGAATTTCCAAAAGGTAATAGCGACTCTACCCCACTTAGCATAATTTCCCCATTAATAATCCGCCCCCTCACACTCCTCTCCCTCCCCCCCCCCTTAAGTGACATGGGTATTTCTTTGGACACGTGGGAATTCCGAAAACAGAGAGGGTGGATGGTCTGTCGCGATCAGGATGACAAAGGAAGGATAATTAATGACCCCCGTCCCCCCTGACCCTCCTATTCTAGTGTCTGCATGTGTTTTCGAAAGAAGAACGTGAGGGTAAGAAACCCTACAATGAATGGCCCCTTACAGATCTTGATATATTTATGTGACAGTTGGAAATGTTTCCCTCTGACAGTTTTGAAAAGAACAAGATTCAACTTGGAACGGCGAGCATAGAGGATGACAAAGGAAGGGTAATTAATGACCCCCGTCCCCCCCCCTGACCCTCCTATTCTAGTGTCTGCATGTGTTTCGAATGTGACAGTTGGAAATGTTCCCCTCTGACAGTTTTGAAAAGAACAAGATTCAACTTGCAAGGGGGCGAGCATAGACATACACATTTTCCTGTCTGAACAGGCTTAGTGTTTTTCTCTTAACAAAGCAGCCAAAGATCGCCCACCTGCAGGAAGAAACCTTTTCAATAGCGAAAGGATACTTCTGTATTGACGCGTGGACCACCCATGTGGTCCCCCACTGAGAGGGTTTCCCTGCCTTCCCTCACAATGACCGTCCAACCCCTCCAACACTTCAATGCGTTCCCACACAGTGGGGACAAAAGGAAACCTGTAACATAACTCTTAGCAGAAAAAACAAACTTGCAGTTCGACATAACGAAACTTTTACTGATCAAAATCTACCCCCACACACGCATTCTTCCGAAGAAAAACCTATTCTCACTGAAATTTTCGGACCGCACACATCTTTGACTTTGCACTAGCCATTAAGCGGAAGGGTAACTCATTCTCCCTATTGTACTTGCAGGTGGCTGCTTCAAGCATTATTTAAGCATTGACAATGACGACAAAAAGTTAAGGGGTTTCTCTTACACATAGAGGCAAAGACAGCAACAGTATTGTATTGAGAAAGGACAGTGTTGTTTGCTTCTTAGGGAGCATCGCCCAAAAAAGATTAGGTCTTCTCCCTATTGTACTTGCAGGTGGCTGCTTCAAGCATTATTTAAGCATTGACAATGACGACAAAAAGTTAAGGGGTTTCTCTTACACATAGAGGCAAAGACAGCAACAGTATTGTATTGAGAAAGGACAGTGTTGTTTGCTTCTTAGGGAGCATCGCCCAATAACGTTATTTTATACTTGCAACATTCATTTTGTGTATAGTATCATGTTCGACGATCAGAGAGGCTGTTTCTCGTTTCTTTCAAGCAAATTTAAGCTTTGACAACATGTTACTTAAGCTGAAAATATTGTCTCGTCTGTTACCCTCACGCAACTTTCTCTACTCTTGCCCTAACAATTAATACAAAATGTTATTTGCACTAACATCTTCGTGTTAGCTGAGATAAACGTTTTCACAAATTATCTCACTGCTTATTTCCTTTTATGTGCAAGGGGGGATATTAGAGTAAGGAAGGCTTTGTGTACTGATCAAAAGCTACACGCAATTCTACTGAAAAAACATTCCCAAGGGAATTTTTTGGTCCATCCACATCTCTTGACTTCGCATTTGTTTATGTTCCCAAAACTCAACTAATATCATGGAAATATCTCCAAAAATCCTACAGTCACACACACACACACCTACACACATGAATGCACAACCACACACACACACACACACACCTACACACATGAATGCACAACCACACACACACACACACACACACACACACACACACACCCACACACACACACCTACACACATGAATGCACAACCACACACACACACACACACACACACAAACAGACATACATACGCGCAAACACACGCACAAAACCGCATAAGCTTCATTTATAATTTCCTTAAATTAAGGACTTTATGTTAGCCAATGCATCACTTTTCACAAGGATACTCTACTCAGTTTTCTTTGTGAAATATCCGGGGTGTTTAAGAGGACACTTATTTATACGTTTATTTTCTTATTTATAGTATCTTACAAGATTACTATGCTTGTTTAATCCTAGCAAGTAATATTTTTTAAATCGCACCAACGAATAACGATACCACAATGCAGGAACAGTAAGCATCCCGATGAACGTAGCTGAATCATTGAACCATCAGCAATACAGGTTATTCTTGTTATTACATCATAAAATAGAAGCAAAATTGCATAAGGGCGCATTTTCAAAGTAATGGACAAATTTCAGACACTAAGTAATATCTCGCCTTATTATTAGTTTCTGAACAGGCCTAGTATATTTATGTTGGCGTGAGAGAATTTCCAGCGAGAATAGAAGATGGTAATTTTAATGGATTCTTTAAGGAGCGAGTATAGACACCTGCATTTTTCCTGTCTGAACCTGTTTCAGCCCTATGTCCCTCCTGCCAACTCTGTTTAGGCGCATGCGTATTCCCACCCTTCTGCAAGCTACCCCACCCCACACTACGTCACAGCTCAAGTAGTATATAAGCACGCCTGCTAAGACTGGGAAATATTAGTTGGATTACAAATTTACAAACGTTTCCTGCAAAAGAAGTATATTGTTATGAGTGGAATGGGTGACTTTTGGAGCGAATGTGGAGAGGAAGCACATCACTATACATACTACCACAAGGAGTCATGCAATGGGTTCATGCATTCAATTGTATGCAACAAACCTTCATATCACGATCAGATGTCTTCTAGAGATGTATGTACGGAAAACTGCCGCATATACAGAAGAAGATACTTGTAAGTAGATAATTCTTTGTTACATTTTTTTAAATACTATTCTTTAGCAGGTCTTTAAGAAAATGTTTATTGCAATACAAGGGATTTTTTTTCCAGAGAAGCTGACGACGAGGATCAAGAACATAGTGGAGTGGATGAGGTAGACGCATTTGCTTCAAGCCACGCTGCAGAGTGCCATTCAGAGTTTTGTAACGGCTACACTCATGCAACCCTATGTGACAAGCCAGAGGTTCATAACCAAATGACATCATACTTTCTGTGTAACGAAAACTGTGGTGTATATCAACTCCGGCAGAGAAACTTAAAGTAAGTAGCATCGCAGCAAATAATTAAATATAATTAGCAGTGAGAGATCATTTAATATTTATTAACCAAAACATTCTTGACTTCAGAATACGAATGACAACACCAAATCCTAAAGAGTGTGAAGATCCGTACATCAGAGGGGTGGATGAAGTAGATGCATGCATTGCAGAGCGTGATACCCTTCCAATAGACGATCTGTTGCAAGTGACTCCAGAGCATTCACCCAGTAAACAAGCAGAACTACACAAAAAATTGATGTAAGTATTCAACCTTATCCTGAAAGAACATTTATTGCATAAAACTATGCAAGAGCTTTAACCATATCATGTATTTCTTTCAGAAGATAACCCTTTGCCTTTACCGAGACCTAAATTTCTAACGTAGTCAATGTGAAATGTTTCAGATCCAGTAAAGCATTGAAGAAGAAGAAGAATACATTTTCTGATCTCCATAGAAGGCTCAGGCTCTTGGAAGATCGAATGAAACGACTTGACAACTCAAAGTCAGATGGAAGCACCGCCAGTAACACTCGTGCTCCAAGACGCATCCATCTCAAGAAACCATAGCGTAAATGTAGGGTTGTTTCATGATATTCCAGTGATCTTCATAAAAAAAACATGCAGTAACGAATTTGTCTACATGTCGTTGCTGGACTGGGAGATTTTTCAACAAAATCTTTCCATGTTCGAAACTTTCCTCAAAGTGAAAAAGTGCCCTTGCAGTGCTTACGGTGAAAATATTGTGTACTCGTATAATCTAATTGCACTTATGCAAAATGAGAGAATAAGACTTTTGAATACAATTTTCAGTAATGGTGAAATACTTTTAGACTGTAATGAAATAGCAGAAGTGAAAAGACTTGAACCCTATATTGATAGACATTTGCGAAACCTCTCCACTGCAAGTAATGATATATATGTAGGGACAAGGAGTTGGAGGAGGAAGATGCTGGAATTGTATGAAAAAAGAATAAATAAATGATTGTCTGCTTATAACATGTTTTTATTCATTAAGAAACACCTTACATTCCTTATTTTCCTCATGAAAATCCAGCTTACATTGGAACACTTTTTTTTCTTCAAAATAATGACTGCATCACATGAGTGAGGGGCTTGTATGTAAATACTTTGTCATGTATTATTAGACAATAGAGTGAGGTCTGTGCAGGAATATTTGCACTTGTTTGAATTTCAAGTCTAATATTGACAGCTCCATTTACAATCTCCTCAGGCTGATGTGAACAGTCAATTATAAATATTGGTGCATATTTAAGAAAATCCTTTCTCTTCAATAAGGGGTAATTGTCTTTAGCATAATAAGAGTTTTGGAACTTTGAATACATTTCGTATAATGTTGCAAATCTTGAGTTTCCAAAGTCCAAGTTCATGTCGTGGTAGGGATAACATTCACTATTGAGGTAAAGTCTCAAATTTGTTATGTTGCAATGATCAAACATGGAGCAGTCCTTAGTTGCATTATTCAGTCTTGAAGTCTGTGCTCCGACAATGACAAATCTTGGTTTCTCTAGTTTCGATGTTGTTGCAACGTTCCATGTAAAGGATCTAGTTTGCGGTACAGCAGGCTGAGTATGAAGATCCATAGTTCGAAAGGCAATATGTAGCGGTCTGTCCGACTTGACAATCTTGAGGATCTCAACCTTTTCAGCATCTGAAAGGCGCATTACAGGCATCCTCCACTCAATGCGAATAAGGTTAACAGACGCATCCGCTTCTCCGGCAGATGTAACAATACAGTTCTTAGAGTCCTTGGAACGAATGAGCACCAGTTCAAACTTGCTATTGAGAATCAGGTCCTTGTGGTCATCTGCAAACCCCAGAAGCATTGACAGCGGTACTACGGCGTTGAATGCTCCACTCTCAGAATGTACAATATCCACATCTTTGCCAGGGTAGCACCATCCAGCATTTAGCAACCGATTTGATTCCATGGGGTTGAGGGCAGCATAGTTGCGAATAGTTGATGAAATCCCTGGATTTCTTGTTCTATCTATAGTTGTTCCATTCATGTCCAAGCGAATCTCATCAAACATAAATGCCATAGCATTATTAGAGAGCTTTGCTGTAGTAGCTGATGCATTAGGTTTCGTAATAGATCCCTCAATGTAGAGATAACTCCGGCTAGGTAGAGTATACAAATCTTCAGCTTGACAGGGTATTCTAATCTCATCATTAGCGTCCAGAGCTGATGTATTATATGGTAGAAACACATGCTCCTCTTCTTTAGCAATCTTGTCCTCAAATGTAGGCGTTTCGGTCACATTGAAGATATCCATTACAGAATTCTGAATCCTAACGCTTCGAGGAACTTGCGACTGCTTGATGTTAACGCCTTGAATGTCAAATGCAGAGTATGAGGAACATGATGAATCCTAGACTTCTTATATCCTGTCCAGCCTCTTCTCCTTCTGCTAAAATCGATTCCCATTCCGACGAATGTGGAGTCTTATGCTTATATCTTCGTTTCGAAAGTTTATTGTATGTCCGTTCTGATCGACTATTCGAAGAGTGATTTGGTCAATAAGGTTGGTGTCTATGATAGGCAGGTAAATGGGATTTGAAGGCTCTTGCGAAATGTGATATCCAGGCGGGACGGAAGGGAAAAACTCGTAGATAGAGTGTCCGCTTTTACCGTCAATGAAAGAGCCTGTTGCAATACTGCACTCGATTCGAATGATGCTCACCTTAAATATGTTTACTAGAAAATCAGATTCAGTCAGCTGATTAGCAGGCACAACTCTCTTTTCATCGAATCCTAAAAGAGATCCTATAGTGTGCTCCTTGGAAAAATCTACAGGGAATGGGCATTTAATTTCAGCCTTCATGGTATTATTGTTTGGACGAATAAAGAAGGCATTTTCCTCCACTTCAAGCTTGTCCTTTATATAATTGTTAATGTCTGAAATTTCATATGTACCGTGAGGTATATGAATAACCTTAGGCTCTTCATTGTAAATGTAATGAAACTGGTTATTAGTTTGATCAACGTTGGGGATTGAATAGAAGGTTTCGAAATTCAGTAGCGCAATCTCATAATAATATTTAGGATCAATCCTGAGTGGAGGATTTAGATACGTGGTAAGAACAGATTCATTACCGCTAACAGCAATAGTGTAGCTCATTGCGATAGAAATTGCAAGCACAAGTGTCCGCAGATGACTGAGCTAAAACTCTGAAATCTTCGAGTATTATACATCAACTTAACGCCTTTGAGGTACCTTTCTATCTCTTTCGGAGGTTTCAAGTTTCCAAAGCTATCGAAATAAAATGCAGTATTTCCATCCTTCTTTACAGCCACCCAATGTGTGCCTTCATTCTGTGATGAATCTAGATTGACAATAATTCTCTCTCGGAAATTTGGTTTTGAAGGCAGCTTATCAATCATATATACACCTCTAAAATAAGGAATGTTTAAACGTCGCGCATATAGATTGAGCTCGATGTTACTTAGGGCTTTTTCCGGGATAAGTATAGTCCTCCGCCCGAGTTTTTTGATATCTTGTTTTTGATCTGACGATTCTTTCTCTTCTTCAGTCCATTTCCTTTAGCAGACTTATTTCCCTTTACACTTGAAGCAATTTTGGAGGCAAGTGCTAAAGATGCAGCCAGCGGTAGCATTGGTAGAAAACCTCCGCTTCTCCTTTTATTCCTCTTCCTCTTTGCCTGCCGAAGACCTTTTCCTCTTGTTTCCATCTCTCTGTTATGTCGCATCATTTCTGCAAGCTTTTTATCAGCAGCTTTTTTCTTATTCACCGCGGTGGCAATTTGTGCCGCACCACCAGCTGCAGCACCTAAGGCTGCGATAATGGGTATGATCGGCAGAAATCCGCCACGTTTCTTCTTCCTTGTGCCAGCACCAACAGCAACCTTGCCCTTCATAATTGTTGTTACCAGTCTTGCAGCCAACCTTTCACCTAAGGTAGCATCCGATGACTGAACTCTTTTCCACGCCTTCTCTGCTAAGATCTTATCAGCAATATTTCTCGATGCAGTGTCCTTGTGCTCGGCGTAGGCAACGTCGTGAAATTTGCAAGCTTCATCTAGCGGATTGATTCCTGGGTCTCCTCTCTTTAGACGCTTTTCTAGCTTCGTCCCTGGTCCGCAATATCTGTAACCAGGTAGATGTGCTTCAAACGGTAGCCTATTGATGAGGGAATTAAGTAAACCCGAGCCACTCGAGACCCTTATCCTCTTAGCTCTCATGGTACACTAATTGATTTTCATTTTTGCAGGGGTGCTTTTATACCTTGTTTTCCAAGCCAATTAACCAATCAATGCATCATACTTTCCATTAAAGTGCGTAAAAGATAGTGAGAGTCCCCGGATATTTAGTATATATAAATATTAGACATGGATTTAAAAACTTAGTCGATAGGATGGAGCTTGTTAAGCAGGAATGTTCTCTGCCTATTCAGGTGCTAGACTTTGAAAGCGATTTTAGAAGTGATCGACACGGAAGGCTATTTCCTAGCAATGTCAGAGCTCTAATCCTAGGGAGCTCCAGTGCAGGGAAAACAAATGTATTACTGAATATGCTGCTTCATGAGAACGGATTACGTTTTGAGAACTTGTACATTTATTCAAAGTCATTATATCAGCCAAAGTATCAATATCTAATAAGCCTACTTAAAAGCATTGAGGGAATAGAAGTGAATACCTATGAAGATGGCGAAAATGTATTGCATCCTTCAGAAGTTAAAGAAAACTCAATCTTTGTATTCGATGATGTCATAACTGAAAAGCAGGACAAGATAGCCTCCTTTTACAGTATGGGGAGACATCGCAATGTCGACTCTATATATTTAGCCCAGTCTTATGCAAAAGTACCGAAACATCTCATTCGAGATAATACAAACATGATTATCCTTTTCAGGCAAGATAATTTAAACCTGAAGCATATATATGAAGATTATGTGAACACTGACATGTCTTACATTGAATTCAAAGAATTGTGCAAAAATGTCTGGGAGAGTACCTCAGAAGGAAGACCATTTGTAGTGATAGTCCCCGAATTCCCCATGAATGAGGGTCGATATAGGAATGGATTTGATGTATATATTAAAGTGCAAAAGAAAGAAAATGATCATTTGTAGTTCAAGATGAGTATTGACCGGTTCGGGTCCCGCAGGACAGCGCCACTTAAAAGATCACTTCAACAATTCATGATAGCCAGAGATGGAAAAGGAAACTACCAATTCAGGAACAAAAGATTGTGCATTGTTCAGGACCCTGAGGAAGATAATGATGGGGCCACTAAACGCTACGTTGATTCGCTTACGGCTTCTAGCGAAAATCGTCTGCAAGAATTCACCGAAAAGGTGGCATATCAACGCATGGAGCAACTTCAATCTACGCTTAGGAGCCACATCCAGAAATCACTAGACAAACAGCATGATAATCTTATGAGCTACTTAGACAAAAATACACTTAAACGAGATAATGGAAACAATATCATACTCGATACAATAAGAATGAAGTCATTACTACCGCCGCAGGATGATCACGATGTACCGAACAAGAAGTATGTAATAGACTTTGTAAACTCGAGAACGCCTCCGCTCGATTCAAATGGGAACATTTCCTTTCAACAAAGAAGATTAAGAGAAATAGCAGATCCTATAGATGACAGTGATGCAGCAACCAAAAGGTTTGTTAAACACGCCATTGGAAGGAAACAAAATGAAGCACAGCAAGAGTTCAACAGGAGAATACAAACTATTGGAAATGACATTTCTGAAGTAATGGGAAAACACACAGAAAATATAGCAAATCGACAGAGTTCCATGGATAAACACCTGACAGCAACCATGAATAATGTTAATACTCTTAAAGCACAGGTTACCGTCATAAATGCTATTCTAGAGCAAATGAAAGGTCAGCTCATTATTACATTACAGACGAAACCTTACAGAGGTCCTTCGCTAAGGTATATGTTAACATCAGGACTCGAATACTACAAATCGACTATAAACGGGGATGTGATTTCTTGCTCTATGATATCATCGCCGCAACCGAATACAAGATCAGGTACAATGTTTGCAATAAACGGTCGATTAGTTGAAAGTTACCCTGCGACCGTTCACATAGGTGATATACTATCCTTCACTGCTCCAGCCAATCGAGCAAAAGACGGCCATATTTTAAATATTGAGTTGAAATTTTCATATAATTTGACCCATTCAGAATAAAAAAAACATATATATTGACATGCAAACGTGTTTTAGTGTCATTTTAAGATGGACAGCGAGAGTATAAGGCTTAAAGAATCTGTAGCCAAGCATGCTAGGGCTATAAGAGAAAAGCTACGCGCCCTAAAAGGTCAACAGTTTGAAACTCAGAGGGTAATGAGTGAAGCTCTTCAACCAGTAACAGAACCGCTACATGATATACTGGAAATACAGAAGAAAAAGGATACTATGACTACTTCAGATAAGGAGGAAAGGCAGAAAAAGAAGAATTCTGCCCCTAACAATCAGAAAGATGAAAAAATATTGAGCTACCTACAGAAAGTTCAAAAGAATGACAAGGGAGAAATAGATACGACATATGGAGTAAGATACGAAGATGGAATCTATATGCTAGGAAACAAGAGCATTGACTTTATTAACGATAAAGTTAGAATAGGAGATGAAATGTATGATGTTACACCTGGATTGATTGATCTCATTTTCAAGAAGATACCTGAAATGCACTCCTATTCAGAAGACGATCTTCATACATATAGCAAAATACTGAAAGCATCCAAGGTTCATCGCAGAAACTACAGCAGGCAGGGACAACTGAGACACGGTAATTCCTATAAGTATAAAAACATTATACGTCCTTTAGTGAAGAACCATAAGGGATTAGGCTTGCAGTGGAAAGAACATCGTCCTGAGTTGAAGCATGACTACATCTACTGGAACGACCCCAATGATCTAGTGAATCGCTTGCGACTTCTCATTGCATCCAGAGACGCTGGCAATAACAACCACACCCAAGAAATTGAAGAAATTATTCAAGAGTTGAAATCAGCCCAAATCATAGCATGACAACAGTGAAGCAAAATATAGCGAGAGAGCTCCATGCCCCTGCTCGAAGAAGATTCTTACGTCGAAAAATTGTCAGCAAAGGACTCAATGATTTGCTACAGATCGACTTGGTTGAGATGATACCTCATGCAAGAATCAACAAGAATTTCAAATACATCCTTATTGCAATTAACTTCTATTCAAAAGTGGCATATGCACGACCATTAAAGGACAAGTCAGGTCCGCAAGTTACGAAGGCTATGGAAGATATACTACAAGAATTGGAAACGATTCCCAAGAATATTCAGAGTGATAATGGAAAGGAATTTTATAACAAGTACTTTAAGAATTTAATGGACAAGTATAATATCAATCACTACAGCACTTATAGTAATGTCAAGGCTGCAGCTGTTGAACGTTTAATAAGAACCTTAAAGAACATGATGTATCGTGAGTTTCTAACGCAAGGATCATACAAGTGGCTGGATCTTTTACCCAAAATCATCACAAAGTACAATAACACTTACCACTCAACCATCAGGATGAAGCCTAGCGAAGTCAGGAACAATGATCTTCTTCTGACTGTTTACAACTACAATCATCCTCAAAAAGAGAAGATGAGCCCAAGGAAGTTTAGTGTTGGTGATTATGTGAGGATATCTAAGAATAAGGGACATTTCGAGAAAGGCTTTCAAGCTAATTGGAGTGTTGAAATCTTCAAAGTGGCTCAAGTGAAACGCAGCAATCCTACTACATACATACTAAAGGATAAGGATGGTGAGGTGATAAAGGGAACATTCTATGGACATGAACTTCATTCTACACTGTATCCTAACACCTATTTGGTGGAGAAGATTCTGAGGCGTCAAGGAAACAGAATTCTTGTTAAATGGTATGGATTTCCTGAGAGTCAGTGGATTGAGAGGAAGGATTTGTTGTAGCAATGATAATAATTCTGAAATAAAGAGTCTTTTCATTTCCAATATATGTGTTTTTATTCAATATACAAAATAGATATACAATAATTCAACAACTAAAAAATAAAGTATTTACAATTTTTTCAAAAAAATATATTAAAATAAAATGCATAGAAAATTTACAATATTAATTGAATATAATAAATATTTACAAAATTTACAATAATAATTTAATATAATAAATAAAATATATAAAAATTTACAATTTGATGGTGATAAGGCAGCCAGGGAAGTCGGATTTGATTATTCAGACCTAAGAGAATAATGACCCCATGCGAGAGTTGCATGAGAGCCATCAATCATCTTACGCTTGGTATCTCCTCCATGCAATGCAATTTTGTTAATTTCAACAGTCGAAACTTTATGTTTGGTGCTTCTGAAGCAAATTTGTTTTGCCAAAATCTTTTTGTTTAAGTCTTTCAGACACTCGAAATAATTTTCAAAGGTGATTGTTCGCATTCCACCTTTGGTAATCCCCTTCGCCTTCGTGACTGTATGTTGATCATATCTATAGCTGTATAGTTTTGCTCTAAGACCAACATACTCAGTCATCACCCTTCCACCCAACTCATCCTTGAACAACCCAATCTTTTTCTTATTGGTTGGCATTATACCATATACATTATCATGGCTGTAATTTGAAGTATCGAAATATTGGGGATGTGTTTTCATGAAGTGATATATATCTGAACTAGTTTCGAAAATGAATGAATCTGTGTCCATGTAATTCAAGACAAGATCATTCAGTTGGGGTTTCATTACTTTATAAAAAAAATCATACATAATAAATTTTGAAAGGTCTAGAATCGCCTGACCAATGTAGATTGGTTTGTTCATGAGGATCTCCTCTCGAGCCAACTCTATGCCAACTAAGTTTTCACTGAAAATTATGCTGCGTACGTATGTTGGACGAGCCGTTAATTTCCGTGCTTGCTTCCAGGTAGGTACAATACGGAAATCACGGTATTTGCGCACATTTTCAATGAACTTACCGTACACAGCGTTGTTCATTTTCTTCCAAAGCGCTTGACCAAACTTTGAAGTTTCCCTGGCTCGCTTCTCGGCATTAAGGTTAATGTAAACCTTAAGCCATTCTGATTGGTCATACGATACCACCCGATGAATATGTCTCAATAACAGCCCCAGATCTAAGCACTGCTGCAAGGTTTTATAATGCAAGACATATTTGCTTTTATTCTCTAGACTTGCAATCAGTTTCTTGTATTGGCTGCCGGGTGGTATCTCGCTCTGGGGACAGAGGGGAAGATCATTATGAATGTCGTGGAGATGGACAGGATACTCTAGGTCTACTTCTAGAACGTATCCTGTCTTGGAGTCCTCTGGGATCGTCGCAAAGTCGATGGTATCAATTTCGTCCCTTTCAAGCCATCTGAGATTGCCATATGGGATCATTTCCATCATGGCCTTCCCGTATAAGTTATTGATGTCAACATATGATAGAAAGTTCGTCTTCTGGTCAGGATTGTAGTCTGCCATGTATTGGTGGTTGGCTTTGGAGTACCGCTTTGATACTGTGCAAAGCCCACCACGAATACCTTTCTCGAAAAATTCTATCATACTGACATCATTTATCAAGTCAAGCTTGACTTGGGTGGTCTTAAGCATGGCATCGAAGGCTAGCGACGGTAGGGTGTAGTACCAGGCAGGGTCTAGATGATACATTTCAAGCGACAAGTCTCTAAATTTCTCGAATACATCTGCTAAAAGCAGCGTATCCGTCTTTAGATAAAGGTCACTATATTCCCCGAGATTCTTTATGTCGAAGGTCTTCCATACCTTAAGTGCATGGGCATACTCCTCTTCCGAAATGCCATCGAAAAGCTCGATCGGGGGCAGCTCCTCCTCTTGGAGCTTTTCGACAGCATCAAGATAAGTATAGGGGAATATACCCTTGCACTTCATGAGGGCTAGGTGTTCTGGCCTCGAATACTCGGCATTAGTGACCTTGAAGTCATCATCGCTTAACATATCTGCCAAGCTGGATAACTTGTCATCGAGAAACTTGTAGCTGTCGAGGAACCTGAATTGAATGCCCTTGTACCATTTGCTGAATGCCAGATAACGTTCAGAAGATTGTGCTATACATGAGATATTCCCATTGTCATAAGCCATGTGTCTAATCAAGAAGTGACTATCATAATTGCTTAAGCAATGAAAAAAAATTGGAATAAAATTCGGCAACTTTCTATTCAAATTGCAAGCATTATGAGCACATCCCAAATAATGACCAGAAATATGTGAATGGTCCCTCACTCTAATATCATCTATAGCAAAACCTTTCAGGCATATGTGACAGTGATCAGCATTGAGGAAATCCATCTCGTCCTCGGGTGACATATGCATCGGAACTATATGTCCGTATATCTCAATAACTTCATCAGCGATCCGTCTAAGTTCGCTGAAGAAGTCATTGAGAGCATTGTCACCTCTGAAGAGCTTGAACCTCGACAAGGTCTGATCATGCCTGCATATAACCTTCAGTGCTATCGATATCGCTTCATGTTCCTGAATGGTTCGGGTCCAACTCGTTGCGTCTGAGGGCTCGCATGAGTGAACCTTCCTCAAAACAGACTCGATATCCGCATATATAACAAAAGGTACAGGAGCAGACTTTGAAAATGCATTAAATGTGAGAACCTCTCCCTGCTTAGGCATTTTGAGGATCTGACATTTATTGCACTTCAGTTTATGCAATCTCAAGGCATCTTCGTTGGGACACCTTGTCATGCATGCCTCGCATAGCCACATTTTCCCCTGATACTTAGTTATCTGACTTCTAATGAGCCTCGATATATCCCTTATGAGGCAGTAATGAGACTTGTCACCCTCTTCAATTATTAATATGTTGACCTGGCTAGCCTTCCTCTCAGATGGTTTGCGAATAGACTCCACCGAGTTGTTGTCATTGAGAGCAAATACAGCTATAGATACTTCAGAATTTTGCTTCTCAAAACGATCAATTTGGTCTAATGAAAAGGGAAATGTGATTCCCTCGTAATTGAAAGCTTTGAATAGCAAATCTCTAGGATATGATGAAATGCGGTCCTGGTGTTTATCTGTAGGGTATCTTGAAGCCAGCATGCACCAAGCGAAACAGTAATCATCTCTGTTCTTAATATTAAGAACAGCTTTTTTCCGCTTGATGCATTCCGGCAGCTCAATATACCCTGAAGCCCGAAGGGGATTGTATTCTGCGGCACTATTGACCAGAGAGTGGATTGCGAACAGCGTCTTTGAACTTGCTTGGCCTTCAAAACAGGCCAGGTTTTCTAAGATTTCGTTTTTCATTGCATGAAAGATTGCATCAAGGTTAGATGATCGCTGAATCTCCTTTGTCTTGGAATTAAAGTATATCGATTCCACTTTCTCATTATCAGGTGTCTGGATTAAATATGAGACGTTCATTGAACAACTCATCTTTAACCCAGACATGCTCTTCTTAAGCGTGGATTCCATTTCTTTAATCACAAGATCCTTGCATGCATTAAGGAACTCGCTTGGGTCCATTATTCCAGCTGTATTTTCAACTTTGCTATTGAATATACGGCCTTTGAATGCAGACTCTATAACCCTACATTCTAGGTCATTATAATCATTCCGACATACCCTTTTTGCCGGTGATGGTGAGGATGCGGATGATGGGCCCGGCACATTTCTGCTGTCCGCAGCGCTGATTATTGAAACAGCCCCCTGGTTCAGAGAACTCGTTTGCGCCATCTGAGCGGTGTTGGAGAGATGTTCATTACTGAGTCCCTGGGCTTCACTGTCATCGCTGTGCGGTCTCTTACAGACTCGACCCAAAGCAGTAGATGTGTGTGTGTCTGCTTCAGGCTGAAGAGGCACAGGTTCAGTATCTTCAAAGTTAGAAAAAATTTCTCATTAAATAAAGTGAAAGATAATGTTAAATACAGGATATATTATATAAGCCATGTTTTATTTATAAGAAAATAACAGCTCAAACAGAACTGCAACAATATCAATAATAGTAATCGTAATACTAATAATGATGATGATAATAATAATAATAATAGCAGGAGTAGGAGTAGGAGTAGCAGTAGTAGGAGTAGCAGTAGTAGAAGTAGGAGTAGTAGTAGTAGCAGTAGTAGTAGGAGTAGGAGTAGCAGTAGGCAGTAGGAGTAGCAGTAGGCAGTAGTAGTAGCAGTAGTGGTAGTAATAGTAGTAGCAGCAGCAGCAGCAGCAGTAGTAGTAGTAGTAGTAGTAGTAGTAGTAGTAGTAGTAGTAGTAGTAGCAGCAGCAGCAGTAGGCAGTAGTAGTAGCAGTAGTGGTAGTAATAGTAGTAGCAGCAGCAGCAGCAGTAGTAGTAGTAGTAGTTGTAGTACTAGTTGTAGTTGTAGTAGTAATAGTAGTAGTAGTAGTAGTAGTAGTAGTAGTAGTAGTAGTAGTAGTAGTAGTATACAAAGCGTGTTGTTAGCTAAGATGTGAAAAGTCATGATGAAAAAGTTATAGAATATTGCTAGAATATATTTTTAGTAAGGAAAACTTACCCTGCAAGGACTGTAGTAGTTGAATTAGGGCCGTCTTGTAACCACAATTGGTGCAAATACATAGCCCCTCTACAGGGATGTCTCTCCAATCACCGATTTGCTGCTGCGATGGCGAGTCTTCAAAACCAGGGGGTGGTGGAATAATATCTTCCTGAATGGGGGAGGTGACTGCTTCAGGCTCTGCAACACCTCTGGCAGACCCTTCAGAAACAGCTGCCCTTCGAGCTCGTCCAGCCAGGGTCAGCTTGTTGCCCTGATTATAAGTTCTCATTCTGACTGAAATGATAATTTCAAGGACATAAATTGACTGAATATATAAAATGTCTAGCCTTTCCTTTGTTTTTGTTTAATGATATGATAAATTTCAATGTTGGTATGTATGTTAAATAAATAAACCTGATAATAACTATAATTTCCACGGTAGGAACACATTGTAATGCTATCTATAAAAACGATGTGACTCACTGAAATGACATAAAAGTGTTTAATTTAGACATATATTAGGACCGTATTTAGGTTTTTAATCATTAGCAATGTTCTTTTTCATTGATTTTTTTATTATTGTTGCGTATTAGATCCATCATTTAGATAGAATATTTCCAGAACATACTTTCTCTCATACTTTCTTTCTCAGCATTAAAATTAGTTTTAAACTTGTTTAATTAATATGTTTTAAGCCTTATACGGGTATATTTATCACCTTAAATATAAACACTGCGGCGATAGACACGAAACAACATATAAAGGAAAAAAACTGTGATAAAATAATTTGTAAATCATATAGACAATGTGTATATAATGTTTTCTCTTTTCCCTTTAAAACCATCTAATCTCACATCTTAAAATAAATACATTTAAATAATGTATAGAAAATTGAAAAAAAAACACTAGACTTACCTTCAATGAAGATAATGGTGACTGTAGCACAAGTGTAATTTCCTCACTGGCTGTGTATAAGCTTCAAAAAAAATACACTCCTAGACGTCTCAAGTCAAACTGAGGGAACGGTGTCTTAGCGATGCCTTTATATACGCTAGCAAGAACGCCTACATGCCACCGAAGGTCCCCTTTGTAGGTAGGGGGTGAGGGTTAAAGACAGTCTATTGTCTTGTCAAGATAAATGATGATTAAATACATCCACTTGTAGCAAGAACGCATTGAAGTGTTGGAGGGGTTGGACGGTCATTGTGAGGGAAGGCAGGGAAACCCTCTCAGTGGGGGACCACATGGGTGGTCCACGCGTCAATACAGAAGTATCCTTTCGCTATTGAAAAGGTTTCTTCCTGCAGGTGGGCGATCTTTGGCTGCTTTGTTAAGAGAAAAACACTAAGCCTGTTCAGACAGGAAAATGTGTATGTCTATGCTCGCCCCCTTGCAAGTTGAATCTTGTTCTTTTCAAAACTGTCAGAGGGGAACATTTCCAACTGTCACATTCGAAACACATGCAGACACTAGAATAGGAGGGTCAGGGGGGGGGACGGGGGTCATTAATTACCCTTCCTTTGTCATCCTCTATGCTCGCCGTTCCAAGTTGAATCTTGTTCTTTTCAAAACTGTCAGAGGGAAACATTTCCAACTGTCACATAAATATATCAAGATCTGTAAGGGGCCATTCATTGTAGGGTTTCTTACCCTCACGTTCTTCTTTCGAAAACACATGCAGACACTAGAATAGGAGGGTCAGGGGGGACGGGGGTCATTAATTATCCTTCCTTTGTCATCCTGATCGCGACAGACCATCCACCCTCTCTGTTTTCGGAATTCCCACGTGTCCAAAGAAATACCCATGTCACTTAAGGGGGGGGGGGGAGGGAGAGGAGTGTGAGGGGGCGGATTATTAATGGGGAAATTATGCTAAGTGGGGTAGAGTCGCTATTACCTTTTGGAAATTCCCACATGTGGGGGTGGAGGGGCAGGGGGAGGGGGAGGGGGAGGGGGGGGCGTGACAGGATTTGGTTAATGGGATATTTATGCTAAGTGGGGCAAAGTCGCTATTATACTGCTACTGACACGAAGACTTTGAGAAAAATTCCTACACCCTAAACTACCCTTTACATGGAAAATTTTTCGAAAATGTTTATTTTCTTGAAAATGGCTCTAACGAGTTTGATTAAAATACTATATGATTAGGATATTTGTATGACAAATGATATTGAATTTTCTGGCTATAGCCCATGCAGTACTGTTTTCTCTTGATGACTTTTGAATAACTCGTAAACCATAAGAGATAGACAAAATCTTGCTGCACAAAAATGTAGATCTTTTAAAAACACACAAATTATGTCCAAATGTACTTTTTTGTGGAGTGAAACATTTCGAAGATATTCCTCGTTATTTGTGTGAGTTTTGCAATAATATTTTTCTGAAACAGAAGATCGTCATTTGATTTTTTATCTCTTGGCGGTTCAAAGAGAACAGAATTTCAAAGCTTTAAAAAATTTGACTATTGCTCAGAGTCTGCTGTATTCCCATATTCCCCTTGTAACTAGAATAAAATCCGGCAATAATATAATCTCTGCATAGACTAACATGAAGAAGATAAAGGAATAAAAGTTTGTAAGAATGGCTAGGACAAGAGTAGAGAAAGTCATGTGAGTGCAACACATCAGATTTTTGTATGTTAAAGGGATTGGAATGCAACTATTATTACGACAGTTTTACATGGGTACAAGAACAGAAATGTAGTAAATTATGACCTTGAATCCACCTCGTAAAATATTCACTCTTAGCACAAACAAAAAAATTAGCCATTGCATTTTCCATTAGTTTTCTTCTATTGTTTTGTTCTTAATACGTACAAAAAGAAATTGCAACGTGTAATTTGCATTGTTAACATCTTCCCTCAGGGTTCTAGAGGCTCACGTGCTGATCTTATTTGATTTTATTTTCATCGCCGACTAGCGTATGGCGGTAATTACATATCAGGTGACAAGTTGATTTGATGTCTGGCGCCTATTATATAATTCTATTGCGCGGAGGCATAAGCGATGCTGTGTGCAGTTCTCCGCCTTCATATCTACAGAGCAACGAATATAACTGCGCAGTTTATTTTAGATTGCTTTAGCTTTAACACTACTGGCTGTTAGATCTTTTGACACAATATGCTACACAAAGCTTCTAAGAATTTACTTCGATATCACATCACTTGAGATTTACATTACCTCTAGGCTCAGCACTCAAAACCTTGAGATTTCTTTCCATTATATTTCATAGTAAGTTAACAGTACAACTGGCTTCAAATGTTTTCCGAGTCACATCCGGGGAAGCCAGGATGGTTTGTATATTAGTTATGCCAGGTGGTCTCGAAGCTTGACTTGCCAGTCCTGTGTGCAAGGGTGTGGGGCGTAATGTGTTTGTAAGTCCAAAGAAAATATCATTCCAACATTTCTCTTACACTTGGTTCTAAGAAAGTAATCTCAATGTAAAGAAAACAACATTAACGTTATAAATCCAGAATGAACTACTCGCAGCGAGGATGGAAACTAAATATTCCGCATTAGAGGCGTCATATTACTCTATAATGAAATTACATTTAAAACGTTTAAATAATTTTAATATACCATAAAAATATCTTAAACATATGGTACTTTAATAAAAATCGTTAGAGCAATTTTTGAGAAAATCGAAATTTTCGAAAAATGTTCCATATAAAGGGTAGGTTACGGTTAAGGAATTTTCTTTAAAATCTTCGTGTCGCATCCTTGAAAGATATTAAAATTAAATATCAGCTTTGGTTTTTAATTGAGTTTTCGTTTATGAGTTATGCTCTTCACACAGGTAGACACACACACAGACGGACGGCTTTCTAAAAAAATATTATTATTATTATTATTATTATTATTATTATTATTATTATTATTATTATTATTATTATTATTATTATTATTATTATTATTATTATTATTATTATTATTATTATTATTATTATTATTATTATTATTATTATTATTATTATTATTATTATTATTATTATTATTATTATTATTATTAGTAGTAGTAGTAGTAGTAGTAGTAGTATTAACTATTATTATTATTATTATTATTATTATTATTATTATTATTATTATTATTATTATTATTATTATTATTATTAGTATTATTAACTATTATTATTATTATTATTATTATTAATTAATTAATTAATTAATTTTTTTATTTTTTTTTTTTTATTCAGAGAGCCTCAAAAGATATGTGTTCTGTAAAATCTCGACATTAAATTTTTTAAGGGAATACTATACTTCCCCTACTTACTATACGTAGTATACTCTGTACATCAAGAGATTAAAAGAGACGTAAACAAAGCACCAGTTTGTATCACTCCGCGGACACGTGCATTCGCAATGACGGAACACAGTTACCGTTACGCGTAGTATAATATGCATTTTATACTACTAAAATGACATATTTACTCGATCTAAATAACATGCAGCACATGGAATCTTCGCCAACAACAACACTTTTTCGTTTTCTGCTCACAAACTCGAAACCAATCTCCAGAAGAAGCTTATGGAGGCAAGTTCGTTTTAAATCTGGAAGATCGGGATCAGGATTAACTGTCCACAGCACTTTGTTTACGGTGGGGGATTCATTGTTAACAAAGGACTGGTGAAGTTTTCGACGGATTGCAGTTCTCACAAATTCGTCACAAACAACACCCAACATTTGCCTGGCACGTGGTCCCTTCTTGCCGGGAGTTCTGACTTCACCAACTGAAGATTTTTGTTTGCGTGCGCTGTAAATACTTGCAACTGACACACCGGTAAACTAGGATGTTAATTTCATCACGTCATCGATAGCAAGTTCGGGATATTCCTTGCAGAACTTGTTAAAAACGTTCAATATTATTGTCTTTTCACCATTTCGCAACGGTTTTCCGCGCTTATGTTTCACAACTCACTTCTTCCGCCATGTTACTTTCATACTGAATAATGCGCGGACTGCATGAGTTAGGCTCCTTACAGATTCACTTAACTGCGTATACTTACACTTCAGCTATACTTAATACACTTAAATCGTGCTTTAGCAAATATTAAGTGAGATATTAGACCTTAGTATCAATATTTTTTCAAGGGACTATTTAGACAGCGAAAGCGTCAAGAAGGCGCACTGCGGTGAAAACGCACGTGGCTTTGTTTACGTCTCCTTTAATCTCTTGGTGTACAGAGTATAGAGAAAGTAAAATGGATTACCTCTTAACCAGCTTTTTTAAAGGTATTTGTCAACAGTGTGGGTATCTATAGGCAATCAGTTAAACATAATAATTATAGCATTAATACGAAAACACTATTTAGTTTTTAATAGTTTTACTTTGGATGCAACAAAGGGAAATTCTTGTAAGATAGTTGTAAAGATGAAGCTGAATATCGAATTTATTTAAGTTAGTTTTCGCAAAAAACAAACACTAATAAACATATTCGTTAATAAGAGCAGGTATTTTTAAAGATCTAAGCAAGGGTGTGCAATGAGCAGTCATGCAATTCTATCAACATAGTTCCCCAGATATGAATTGGCCAGGTCGTCCCAAGAAGCTGGGCAACAAGCGCTTGGAACCACAGATTGTGCACATGACCTGGATCACAGTGTTGGCCGTCGCCCAGATCTGCATGTCGTTACATGGTGCATCACGTTATGGTGCTCCCTCCAGACGACGACAGGCAGTGAAAACCAACGGAGCGAACATGGAACACATCGACCTTAAAACTAGCACTTCTGTGGCTTGGCACCCTTCTGCAAGACCTACTCATACTTGCACCAACACTAGCATTGTCTGTTTCCTTCTAATTCCTGATTGAGATTAAATGCTCCCTTTAAAATGTGTAATATAATTTTCACACAGGCACTGTTTCCAGCCTTTCGCATTAGTATTGTTTTAACTTACATTGTCAGGTAAACTGTTTATTACCTTTGATATTTAAAACAGAATCTTGTGTGCGGTAACGGCAGATATAAGAGGAGAATAAAAGAGCTATCCCAGCCATGTTAAATCACTCCAAAGGTCGCAAAACGTCACAGATTCATGACGCCATACAGATACTACCTGCAACGCACAAGGTGAAGACGGAGGTGGACGCAGTGAGCGAGATAACAGAAGTGACTTGTGAGTGAGTGGGTGGGTGGGTGAGTGAGTGGGCGAGTGAGTGAGTGGGTGAGCGAGTGGGTGGGTGAGTGGGTGAGTGAGTGGGTGAGTGGGTGAGTGAGTGGGTGAGTGAGTGGGTGAGTGAGTGGGTGAGTGACTTGTGAGTGAGTGGGTGGGTGGGTGAGTGAGTGGGTGAGTGAGTGGGTGAGTGGGTGAGTGAGCGAGTGAGTGAATGAGTGAGTGTATGGTTGAGTGGGTGGGTGAGTGAGTGGGTGGGTGAGTGAGTGGGTGAGTGGGTGGGTGAGTAGGTGAGTAAGTGCGTGGGTGAGTGTATGGTTGAGTGGGTGGGTGAGTGAGTGGGTGAGTGGGTGGGTGAGTGGGTGAGTGGGTGGGTGAGTAGGTCAGTAAGTGGGTGGGTGAGTGTATGGTTGAGTGGGTGGGTGAGTGTATGGTTGAGTGGGTGGGTGAGTGAGTGGGTGGGTGGGTGAGTAGGTGAGTAAGTGGGTGGGTGAGTGTATGGTTGAGTGGGTGGGTGAGTGAGTGGGTGAGTGGGTGGGTGAGTGGGTGGGTGAGTAGGTGAGTAAGTGGGTGGGTGAGTGTATGGTTGAGTGGGTGGGTGAGTGTATGGTTGAGTGGGTGGGTGAGTGAGTGGGTGAGTGGGTGGGTGAGTGGGTGAGTGGGTGGGTGAGTAGGTGAGTAAGTGAGTGGGTGAGTGTATGGTTGAGTGGGTGGGTGAGTGTATGGTTGAGTGGGTGGGTGAGTGTATGGGTGAGTGGGTGGGTGAGTGGGTGAGTGGGTGGGTGAGTAGGTGAGTAAGTGGGTGGGTGAGTGTATGGTTGAGTGGGTGGGTGAGTGTATGGTTGAGTGGGTGGGTGAGTGGGTGAGTGGGTGGGTGAGTAGGTGAGTAAGTGGGTGGGTGAGTGTATGGTTGAGTGGGTGGGTGAGTGTATGGTTGAGTGGGTGGGTGAGTGAGTGGGTGAGTGGGTGGGTGAGTGGGTGAGTGGGTGGGTGAGTAGGTGAGTAAGTGAGTGGGTGAGTGTATGGTTGAGTGGGTGGGTGAGTGTATGGTTGAGTGGGTGGGTGAGTGAGTGGGTGAGTGAGTGGGTGAGTGGGTGGGTGAGTGGGTGGGTGGGTGGGTGAGTGGGTGAGTGGGTGGGTGAGTGGGTGGGTGGGTGAGTGAGTGGGTGGGTGAGTGGGTGGGTGAGTGGGTGAGTAAGTGGGTGAGTGGGTGGGTGAGTGGGTGAGTGGGTGGGTGAGTGGGTGGGTGAGTGGGTGAGTGGGTGGGTGAGTAGGTGAGTAAGTGGGTGGGTGAGTGTATGGTTGAGTGGGTGGGTGAGTGAATGGTTGAGTGGGTGGGTGAGTGAGTGGGTGAGTGGGTGGGTGAGTGGGTGAGTGGGTGGGTGAGTAGGTGAGTAAGTGAGTGGGTGAGTGGGTGAGTGTATGGTTGAGTGGGTGGGTGAGTGTATGGTTGAGTGGGTGGGTGAGTGAGTGGGTGAGTGGGTGGGTGAGTGGGTGAGTGGGTGGGTGAGTAGGTGAGTAAGTGAGTGGGTGAGTGTATGGTTGAGTGGGTGGGTGAGTGTATGGTTGAGTGGGTGGGTGAGTGAGTGGGTGAGTGAGTGGGTGAGTGGGTGGGTGGGTGAGTGGGTGAGTGGGTGGGTGAGTGGGTGGGTGGGTGAGTGAGTGGGTGAGTGGGTGGGTGAGTGGGTGGGTGAGTGGGTGAGTGGGTGAGTGGGTGGGTGAGTGGGTGAGTGGGTGGGTGAGTGGGTGGGTGAGTGAGTGGGTGGGTGAGTGAGTGGGTGAGTGGGTGGGTGGGTGAGTGAGTGGGTGAGTGGGTGGGTGAGTGGGTGAGTGGGTGGGTGAGTAGGTGAGTAAGTGGGTGGGTGAGTGTATGGTTGAGTGGGTGGGTGAGTGTATGGTTGAGTGGGTGGGTGAGTGTATGGTTGAGTGGGTGGGTGAGTGAGTGGGTGGGTGAGTGGGTGAGTGTGTGGGTGAGTAGGTGAGTAAGTGGGTGGGTGAGTGTATGGTTGAGTGGGTGGGTGAGTGTATGGTTGAGTGGGTAGGTGAGTGAGTGGGTGAGTGGGTGGGTGAGTGGGTGAGTGGGTGGGTGAGTGGGTGGGTGAGTAGGTGAGTAATTGGGTGGATGAGTGTATGGTTGAGTGGGTGGGTGAGTGTATGGTTGAGTGGGTGGGTGAGTGAGTGGGTGAGTGGGTGGGTGAGTGAGTGAGTGGGTGGGTGAGTGAGTTGTGAGTGGGTGGGTGAGTAGGTGAGTAAGTGCGTGGGTGAGTGTATGGTTGAGTGGGTGGGTGAGTGAGTGGGTGAGTGGGTGGGTGAGTAGGTGAGTAAGTGAGTGGGTGAGTGTATGGTTGAGTGGGTGGGTGAGTGAGTGGGTGAGTGGGTGGGTGAGTGGGTGAGTGGGTGGGTGAGTAGGTGAGTAAGTGGGTGGGTGAGTGTATGGTTGAGTGGGTGGGTGAGTGTATGGTTGAGTGGGTGGGTGAGTGAGTGGGTGAGTGGGTGGGTGAGTAGGTGAGTAAGTGAGTGGGTGAGTGTATGGTTGAGTGGGTGGGTGAGTGAGTGGGTGAGTGGGTGGGTGAGTGGGTGAGTGGGTGGGTGAGTAGGTGAGTAAGTGGGTGGGTGAGTGTATGGTTGAGTGGGTGGGTGAGTGTATGGTTGAGTGGGTGGGTGAGTGAGTGGGTGAGTGGGTGGGTGAGTGGGTGAGTGGGTGGGTGAGTGAGTGGGTGAGTGGGTGGGTGGGTGAGTGAGTGGGTGAGTGGGTGAGTGAGTGGGTGGGTGAGTGGGTGAGTGAGTGGGTGAGTGAGTGGGTGAGTGGGTGCGTTAGTGGGTGAGTGGGTGAGAGAGTGGGTGAGTGAGTGGGTGGGTGGGTGAGTGAGTGGGTGAGTGGGTGGGTGGGTGCGTGAGTGGGTGGGTGAGTGAGTGGGTGAGTGGGTGGGTGAATGGGTGAGTGAGTGGGTGGTTGAGTGAGTGGGTGGGTGAGCGAGTGAGTGGGTGGGTGAGCGAGTGGGTGAGTGAGTGAGTGGGTGGGTGAGTGAGTGAGTGGGTGGGTGAGTGGGTGAGCGAGTGGGTGGGTGAGTGAGTGGGTGGGTGAGTGAGTGGGTGGGTAAGTGACTGGGTGGGTGAGTGGGTGAGTGGCTGGGTGAGTGAGTAGGTGGGTAAGTGAGTGGGTGAGTGCCTGGGTGAGTGAGTGGGTTTGTGAGTGGGTAGGTGGGTGAGTGAGTGAGAGTAACTGGGTTGGGTGAGTGGATGAGTGGCTGGGTGAGTGAGTGGCTGGGTGAGTGAGTGGGTGGGTGGGTAAGTGACTGGGTGGGTGAGTGAGTGAGTGGCTGGGCGAGTGAGTGGGTGAGTGAGTGGGCGAGTGAGTGGGTGGGTGGGTAAGTGACTGGGTGGGTGAGTGGGTGAGTGAGTGGGTGGTTGGGTGAGTGGGTGGGCGAGTGAGTGGGTGGGCGAGTGAGTGGGTGAGTGGCTGGGTGAGTGAGTGGGTGGGTGGGTGAGAGAGTGGGCGAGTGGGTGAGTGAGTGAGTGGGTGGGTAAGTGACTGGGTGGGTGAGTGGGTGAGTGGCTGGGTGAGTGAGTGGGTGAGTGAGTGAGTGGGTGAGTGGCTGGGTGAGTGAGTGGGTGTGTGAGTGGGTAGGTGGGTGAGTGAGTGAGAGTGAGTGGGTGAGCGAGTGGGTGGGTGAGTGGGTGGGTGAGTGGGTGAGTGAGTGGGTGAGTGGGTGGGTGAGTGAGTGAGTGTGTGGGTGAGTGAGTGGGTGAGTGAGTGGGTGAGTTAGTGGTTGAGTGGGTGGGTGAGTGAGTGAGTGTGTGGGTGAGTGAGTGGGTGAGTGAGTGGGTGAGTTAGTGGGTGAGTGGGTGGGTGAGTTAGTGGGTGAGTGGGTGGGGAGTGGGTGGGTGAGTGAGTGGGTGAGTGAGCGAGTGGGTGGGTGAGTGAGTGAGCGAGTGGATGAGTGAGTGAGTGAGTGAGTGGGTGAGTGAGTGAATGAGTGAGTGGGTGAGTGAGTGGGTGAGTGAGTGGGTGAGTAGCTGTGTGATTGAGTGGGTGAGTGAGTGGGTGAGTGAGTGTATGGTGAGTGAGTGAATGAGTGTATGATTGAGTGGGTGAGTGAATGAGTAAATGGGTGAGTGAGTGAATGAGTGAGTGTATAATTGAGTGGGTGAGTGAGTGGGTGAGTGAATGAGTGAGTGGGTGAGTTAGTGAATGAGTGTATGATTGAGTGGGTGAGTGAGTGAATGAGTGACTGAGTGTATAATTGAGTGAGTGAATGAGTGAGTGTATGATTGAGTGGGTGAGTGAGTGAATGAGTGAGTGAGTGAATGATTGAGTGGGTGAGTGTGTGAGAGTGAGTGGGTGAATGAGTGATTGTATGATTGAATGAGTGAGTGAGAGAGTGAACGAGGGAGTGTGTGAGTGGGTCAGTGAGTAAATGAGTGCGTGAGTGTATGATTGAGTGAGTAAGTGAGTAAATGAATCAGTGGTGAGTGAATGAGTGAGTGTGTGATTGAGTGAGTGAATGAGTGAGTGTGTGATTGAGTGAGCGAATGAGTGAGTGAGTGCGTGGATGAGTGAGTGAGTGAGTGTGTGAGTGAGTGAGTGGTTGAGTGAGTTGTTTTTATCGATAGGGGAAAATCTTCAAAAGACGCCACTCTTTGTGACGAGTTGGGTTTGACCAACTAAAAACCCCTATCTATCCTGCTCACATTACGGAATCCGCCTTTCAGCATTACATCGTATATGTGGCATCAGTGCTCAACTCCGTATGTCGTCCTGTTCCTTGTCTTTGAGGATGCTTATTATCATTTCCACTATCATGTTCCATTGTTTGTCACTTTCTAGCCTTTCTAGTGAGGTTTTGCCCAGTTTGTTGGACGTATTTTTGTCTATGTTGGTTCCAAGTTTTGCATGTAAGAATCGTGTGTTCTGGTGTGTCCTTTTGTCCGCAGAACACGCAAGCTTCACTGTTTACCAAGTTCATTTTAAACAAGTAAGTTTTGAATCTTCCATGTCCTGTCAAGAACTGGGTAAGATGATATCCAACTTGGCCATGGGTCCTGTTCAGCCAGGGATCTATAGCCGGTATCAATTGTTTGGTCCATTGCGCTGTCTTAGTTTCCTGAGTCCACTTATCTTGCCACATCCGTAACGTGTATTCTCTTATATTGACGTCATGCATGTTTTTTTTTTTTTTTTTAAATTCTTACACACTCTCTCCTGAGCTAATAGGTGTATAGGTATATTACCTGTATTGCTTTTGTTGATACAGTCCTATAAGCGCTGGCGATACGAATTGCAATCTTCCTTTGAATCCTCTCCATAACTGTCCGAAACGTTACTTTTGTAACCCAGGCGATCCAAACAGGCGCATAGTATAGCGTAATAGAGTTTACCACACTACCGAGTAATCTCCTTTAGATTTCGAAATAATTAATCACTTAAAAGATGTGAAGGAATACTACGAGCAGCTCTTTCAGAAGTGAAGTAACTCGACAACGCTACATTGAGGGTGCTCAGGAAATTGACCTGGTTGCGGATGTAAATAGGCCGGGCGCTTTCGCTTTCACGTAATGTTTTAGGAGCTAAAGCTTGTGATTGGCCTACACTCGCACAGTAAACAAGGAAGGACAAGGCACGGTATGTGTTTACGTTCTCAGACGCACCCTTAGGAAGCTTGTATACTGAGCTAGGGAAAGTGACACCCACACAATCTGCACAGTTGCCAGCTTGTTTACAACAAAACTAAAATATCTCAGTAGGAAATGGTGACAGACAAAAACGTAAGATACGAAATTTGTTCCAAATACCGAGATCTATTACTGGTTTAAATTAATGTAATCACTTTCCTTCCACACGGTATGTGAACAAAAAACAAATCCAGGTACCTTTTCTGTCACTTTATTTCTCTTTTAAAATGAATCACAAAAAGACAGACCTCCATTTTATCGTATTTTATTTATAATTCCTCGTGGCCTTGAAACTTATACCTAACTGTTCTACTGTCTCGTTACCTTGGCTCACACTTCACTGTCTTTCTACTCTCTCTCTCTTTCTGTGTCACCAACAGCTGGCTTCGAGGATATCACTAAAGCAGCTTCACTTAAAACTCTCTCAATAACTGTCTTGCTCAGCACATAAAGACCCACGTCGAAAAGTAGCTTCTCTTGCCGTCCCACCTGGCTTATATAGGACACGCGAATTATTGTGGAATTCTCTGGAAAATACACCTTTTCTGGCATCTTAAACGAGCCCGACAAGTAACAGCTTCTAGCAAAGTGTGAAATAATTGAACGACGTAACAATGCATGTGTCAAAGAATTATACTCCGTTGTTAAAGAAGAGGAAATCAGCAAGCTGGGAGAGGGAAGCTGATGCATGGTGATCCAGAAGACAGGAAATTGAACAAATTATTATGCGGGTAAAGTAGAAAGTTTAGTATCGAGAGAGGTAGAGCAGATTCTGCATACCCAAGTAGAATTAAAAGGGAGGGAGAGGCTCCACGGGAGAGTAGTTAAATAGACCTCGCAAAAAAGGCGTATAGAAAAATAAATCCCCACACTTGAGAGTACCTCAGTTCGATTACCGCAAGGAAATATTAGTTGATTTATCTTTCCCACGATAGAATAAATATCACGTGGTAAGCAAAAGTATATACAACTTGTTCAGCTCATTTAGATCACATGTAATTAGAATACAGCAAATACGTTACCGCAACCTTTTTCAGTTTTGAAATAATAGTGGGGCAAGTGGCAAAGAAATTTCAGTTATGAATCTGATATGATACACTTTACCCCTGTACTAACCATTCTTACAAACGCTTATTCCTATATCTTCTTCGTGTTAGTTGAGATAAACATTTGCAGAAATCGTTATTGTTAATTTCCTTGTAGGTGCAAGGGGAATATGGGAATAAGTAGGCTTTCAGCCATAGTCGAATCTTTTAAGCCGACTTTGGAATTCCCTTCTTTTTGCACAGCCAAGAGATAAAAAGGTGAATAATGACCTTCCATTTACAAGTATTGTAAAACTCACACAAGTAACAAGGAATTCTCAAAATAGTTTAGTCCACAAAAAATTGTATTTGGGCTTAACTTGTGTGGTTTAACGAGATTTACATTTTTGTACAGTAAGATTTGGTCTATTTCTTACAGTTTACCAGCTATGGAAAATTCATCAAGAGCAAACAGGACTACATGGGCTATAGCCACAGAATTGCAAATGTACATTTCATTTGCCATAAAAATATCTTAGATGTACGGCATTTTAATTACAATCGTTAGTTATTTTTAAGAAAATCAGAATTATCGAAAATTTTTCCATGTAAACGGTAGTTAAAGGTTAATAATAAATGCAAAGTTTCTAAATAATAGAGGGACAAATGGCAACGAAATTTCAAATAAAAATGTAATATGTTACATTCACATGACTTTCTCTACTCTTGTACTAACCATTCTTACAAACTCTTATTCCTCTATCTTCTTTGTGTTAGTTGAGATAAACATTTGCAGAAATTATCTTATTGCTTATTTCCTTGTAGGTACAAGGGGGATATGGGAATACACTAGGCTTTGAGCGATAGTCAAATATTTTAAAGCTTTGAGATTCCGTTCTCTTCGCACGGTTAATATATAAAAAAATGAACAACGATGTTGTATTTAACGAAAGTTTGTTTTAAGAAACTGGCAAAAGTGATAAGGAATATCTCCGAAATGGTTCACTCTACAAAAAATGTATTTGGACATAAATTGTGTATTTTACGGTTTGCCAGTTATGCAAAAGTCATCAAGAGTAAACAGAACTACATGGGCTAGAGCCAGAAATTTCAAAATATACACTTCATTTGTTATAAAAATATCTTAAACAATGGCATTTTAATAAAGCTTGTTAGAGCCATTTTCACGAAAACCAAATTTTCGAGACATTTTCCATGTAAAGGGTAGTTTAGGGTGGAGAGATTTTCTTCAAAATCTTCGTGTCGTATCCTTGAAAGACATTAAACTTAAATACCAACTTTGGTTTTTAACCTACTGTTCGTTTTTGAGTTATGCTGTCCACACACACACACACACACACACACAGACACACACACACACACACACACACACAGACACACACACACACACACTTGCTAGTAGAGAAAGTAGAAACCAGAGAAGAATAAGAACAAAATAATCCTAGACTGGATGGGTTTACCTTCAGAACTCGATCTGAATTACTCTGGACTGCTAAGAACATTACTGCCTGGGCTATCACGTTTTACAAAAGCTGCAAGTTAGAGAACTGAACTTGAAATGTGGTATTCATGAATTTTTAAAAGATGTAGGAATTAAATATATTTGGAAAATATGATAAAATCATTGTATTGCCTTATGCTGCTGTGTGGAAGAACAAATTTCAAGAGAGTTCAAGAGTGAAGATGAAGTTTTCTTAGAACAGGAGCTCCAACTCAATTACATGTGCCTCTTTGATGTAAGAGCTCTCTGGAGAAACCCAGGCAAGGGTTGCGGTGAAAAGCAACCGTGGGGATGCACCTAACTCAGGACACTGAAAAACAAGGATGGCTGATGCTGCTGCGTGTCAGAATATCAACGTTGTGACTTTATTTGATAATATAAATACTTCGAAGAATTTATGGTCCAGTATTTAAAAATGACATATGGAGAAGCCGAACAAATTTGGAAATTATGAATAACAAACATAATGCTCCTGATATTGTGGCATCAATAAAATCAAGAAGATTGAGATGTCTAAGACACGTGCAAAGAATGAGCCAGGATAGAGCAGTGAAGAAGATTCTAGAGGGAAAGATAGGGGGTAGTGGAAAGAGAGGAAGACCTAGACTTAGACGGAGTGATGATGTAGAAAGTGACATAAGACAGCTGGGAGTAAAACGATGGAGAAGAAAGGGTTTGAACCGAGATATTTGGGCATCTATCACAAAGGAAGCTGAAGCGAAACTCAAAAGGCCTTAGTGCTATTACAATTAAACTTTTGGTTTTCTTCTATACAGATCTCTTAAAATGAAATTCAACACTGACAAACACTTGCTCCAAAAATTTGGAAAATAATTCAAATTTCCAGTTAATTGCAGTAATGCAATGCCATAGTTGGGATTTGAACCACGGATTGTCCGGTGTCCGTCCGGCTGCAGTAACCACTGAGTCACCACGGCAACATGCCAACACGACATTAAATTCTCCAACTCACCCCCATTTTTCTCGGTAAATCACAAGGAGATCTCAAATACACATGAGATAACATACTCTAATAGCGACTTACTATACTGTATTTACCGCGGACTTTGACCTCTAGTAGCAAAAAGTGACGAAACGATTGTGTCTTAAACCCTGATACAGAATATCATAACTGTTACTTTCTCTATTACGTAAAGTAGAGGAAGTATTGTGTTCCACCCAAAAATTCGATGTCGAGATTACATTGGAAATATGTTTTGAGATCCCTGAATCCCCCACAAAAAAAAGAAAAAAAAATAGAAGGTCCCTGCGTGTCTGTGTGTGTGTGTGTGTGTGTGTCTGTGTGTGTGTGTGTGTGTGTGTGTCTGTCTGTCAAATTGTGGACAGCATAACCCAAACACGAAAAGTCGATTAAAAATCAAAGTTGGTATTTAAGTTTAATGTGTCTCAAGGATGCGACACGAAGGTTTTTAAGAAAATAGTCCCACCCTAAACTACCCTTTAAATGGAAAATTTTTCAAAATGTTTGATTTTCTTGAAAATGGCTCTAACGATTTTGATTAAAATGCCATATGTTTGAGATATTTGTATGACAAATGAAATGTATATTTTGAATTTTCTGGCTATACCCTATGCGGTCCTGTTTACTCTGGATGACTTTCGAATAACTCATAAACCCTAAGAGATAGACAAAATCGTACTGTACAAAAAATGTAGATCTCTCTAAAACACACAATTTATGTCTGAGTAAATTTTTTATAGAGTGAATCATTTCGGAGATATTCCTTGTTATTTGTGTCGGTTTCGGAAAAGAAACTTTCGTCAAATGCAACACCGTTTTCCACTTTTTTATATGTTAGATGTGCAAACAGAACGGAATCTCAAAGCTTTAAAACATTTGACTATCCCACAAAGCCTACTGTATTCTAATATTCCCTTTGCACCTACAAGGAAATAAGCAATAAGATAATTTATACAAATGTTTGTCTCAAGTAACACGAAGAAGATAGAGGAATTAGAAATTGTAAGAATGGTTAGTACAAGAGTAGAGAAAGTCATGTGAGTGCAACATATCAGATTTTTATTGAAGGATTATGGTGTTATTTACAAACCAACGATGGTATCATAAACGCCATTAATAAACGGTCGCATATCTCTCATATAGTTACGCCTCGTTCTTGCAAAATCCATGCGATAATTTCTTATATCCCATTAGTGACATAAATAACTATTAAAGTCTGCCATCACTTAGTATGAATATCAGCGCATATAAATAAAATATCAAAGGAAATTATAATGATTCATTTTGGCTTGCGTTATGACAGCTATAACAGTAATGTGTTTGCTGCTAAATACCACACACTAAATCCAAAAGAAGCAGTTTATTGCCTCGGTAATAAAAGAGTGTGGCCTGATCGATATGTATGGTTGTGACAGCTATGAAAGATGGTTTGACTTTCCATTTCTAGAACATTGCGGTTTATAGCTTCTTTATGACCCGGTCTTGCAGACCTGGCAGCCGAGCGAGCCGCTGCTTTGGCGAACAGGGCATCTCCAGAGAAATCAAATGAGCACTTTTCAGTGTTTGTACAAGTAGAGCTGAAGTGATTAACCTGGACTTGAATATGAAGAATTACTTCTGCTGTGCCCTTTTATCTGCTTTCCATGCGGAAATTAAAGCAGGTACGTTACAATAAGGCACTTAAAGATAGAAGTCATCTGACCTACAAGTGACCTAACCTCTTTAATAAAACAAGTAACTGATAGAAAAGAGAAGTACCGTAATTTTGAATAAAAATCAATTAATTTTAACAGTTTTACCGAAAGTGTTTCACTATCTCTACGGCTTATTTATAGTAAGCGCATCACAACAAAAACTTCAACGCTGACTTGACGGAAATACACGTTTTCGTATAGTTTTTTTTTCTTTTTTC
Source organism: Tenodera sinensis (assembly GCA_030765045.1). Taxonomy (NCBI): domain Eukaryota; kingdom Metazoa; phylum Arthropoda; class Insecta; order Mantodea; family Mantidae; genus Tenodera; species Tenodera sinensis. Next base: position 132,065,525 of record CM060968.1, on the reverse strand, counting down.
TTTTTTTTTTAAATAAAGATAAAGATACACCTAATGTCTGTGAATAACACAACTTAAACAATCTGATGTGTCGCACTCACATGACTTTCTCTACTCTTGTACTAACCTTCTAACAAATTCTTATTCCTATATCTCCATGTTAGTTGAGATAAACATTCGTACAAATTATCTTATTGCTTATTCCCTTGTAGGTGCAAGGGAGATATTAGAATACAGAAGGCTTTGTGCGACAGTCAAATATTTTTAAGCTTTGAGATTCCGTTCTCTTTGCACGATTAACATATAAAAAAATGAACAACGTTGTTGCATTTCGCTAAAATTCTAAGTTTTTCGAACCTCACACACATAACAAGGAATATCTCCGAAATGGTTCACCCTACAAGAAAATTTATTGAGACATAAATTTTGTATTTTACCAAGATCCACATTTTTTGTACAGTAAGATTTTGTCTATCTCTAACGGTTTACCAGTTATGCAAAAGTCGTCCAGAGTAAATACGATAAAGGGGCTATAGCCAGAAAATTCAAGATATGCATTTTCATTTGTCATAAAAATATCTCAAACATATGACATTTTAATTAAAATCGTTAGAGCCAATTTAAAGAAAATCGCAATTTTCGAAAAAATTTCCATGTAAAGGGTAGTTTAGGGTGGGGTTGTATTCTTCAAAATCTTCGTGTCGCATCCTTGAATGACAATAAACTTAAATACCAACCTTGGTTTTAACCGACTTTTCGTTTTTGAGTTATGCTGTCCACAGACACAGACACACACAGACTTTTTTCTAAAAATTCTTTTTTTTTGGGTTCAGGGAGTCTCAAAACATATATTTCCGGTGAAATCTGGACATCGAATTTTTGGGTGGAATATAATACTTCCCCTACTTACCAGTAGAGAAAATAAAAATGAAAGATGTGTTAAATACTAAATTTGGAATTTAAGTTCAGTATCTTCCAAAGTGGTGGCGCCGTGGCCGAGCGGTTAGACCGCTTGACTCTCACTGGGTTCGATCCAGGCGTCCGCATGTGGGATGTGTGGTGGACACACCGTAGGGGCGGGTTTTCTCCGGGTTCTACAGTTTCCCCCGCTATAATTCCAGCAATGGCTCCATCATCACCTTTCCTGCCATATTTCGTCATAATTTGATAACATCCACTTCCTCACTCTCACACCAGGCTTCAGGCTGATCGCCCATCCTGGTTCCTCTGTATGATCAACTCCGGTTACGAAGATCGCATATACTGGCCGGGAGGACTTGGGATGCTGACCACGTCCCACTCTCCACCACTGCCTTGTTTGACTCTTCGTTAGTCGTTTGTTTCCCATCCTGTTTATGTTCTTTCCAGTATTTCCGTCGCTGTTTAAGAAATTGTATTATATCCTGAATTTGGCAATTTTCTGTAAATTCTGCATTATGTATTTTATCTAACACAGTTCTTTCCTTGTATTGTTCTTAATATTTTCAATTCGCACACATTTAATACATGTTTTGTTTTGACTGCATCTGCTCTGGTTTCTGCTGCGTAAGTTACGATTGGTCTGACTATTGTTTTATAAATGCGGACTTTACTCTCTACTGCCGTATAATTACTTCGCCAAATTATGTCTTTTATGCACCCTGATATCTGCGTTGCTTTATCAACCTGTGTTTTTACTTCTCGATTTAAATGTTTGGTGCTAGCTATTTGAATACTTAAGTAACAAAATTCAGAAACCTGTTCAATAGTTTTTCTTTCCACCTCAATGTAACAACAGTTACAGTGCGCAAATCCCCCACACGGTAGCGCTAACTCGTCCATCGCCAGGACTTCAGACCCTGAAAGACCGCATTGAAAGGAAAGTGAAACGAAATTGAGGGACAGGAAATTGGATAAAACCCCTGAAAAAATCCCTGCGTCAGGAAGGTTGAATCGAACCCACGACCTCCCAAATGCGAGCGTCACACGCTACCGTGGGACCCTCTTGCTCGGTATATAGGATTAAGCAGTAAATAAATAAGAAAGAATAAATTACGAAGGTGGTTTGCGAGGCGGCCATATTCTTTTGCCGCAGTATAGACTCTACCTTGTCATATTGTCGCCTGACACTTTAAATCGGCTGATCATTTAGAGGTCCTCAGTGTTGACTGTTCCCTAGCCGGAAGCGTTTGGTATTATTTTTCACTACTGACGTGAACTGTCACCAGACACATTTCTGAGTTGATTGTGAACTAGTTTCCTCCGTTGTGAAGAATTGAGTCACTGGTTTGTTTTATATTGGTACTGCCGCGGCTGGCACACGTTTTAGTTGGTGGAGCACAATTTATAGAAGTCTGATGTGTTGCACTCACATGACTTTCTCTACTCTTATACTAACTATTCTTACGTAGATAGATATTCCTCTATCATCATGTTAGTTGAGATAAACATTTGTACAAATTATCTTATTGTTTATTCCCTTATAGGTGCAAGGGGAAAAGGGGAATACAGTAGGCTTTGAGCGATAGTCAAACGTTTTAAAGCCGGTCTCTAAATAAAAGCTTTGAAATTCTGTTCTTTTTGCACGACCAAGAGATAAAAAGGTGAATAATGACCTTCCACTTGAGAAACCCTTAAGTATTGCAAAGCTCACACAAATAACATGGAATATCTCCGAAATGGTTCACTTCATAAAAGAATTAATTTGGACATTTCACGAGAGCTACATTTTTTGTATCTCTTACGGTTTACCAGTTATATAGAAGGCACCAATATTAAACAGAACTACAGGGGCTGTAGCCAGAAAATTCAAAATATACATTTCATTTGTCATAAAAATATCTTAAACACATGACATTTTAATCAAAATCGTTAGAGCCATTTTCAAGAAAATCAAAATTTTCGAAAAATTTTCCATCCAAAGGGTAGTTTAGGGTAGGGCTATTTTCTTCAAAATCTTCGTGTCGCATTATTGAAAGACATTAAACTTAAATACCAACTTTGGTTTTTAACCGACCCTCAGCCGAATACAGCGCAACCTTCACCGCATCGTACCGGCGATCCTGCTGAGGCTTTCAACATGGAAAAACCGGGTAGATAGAATGAAATAAAAGGCAATGCCAGCATTCGCCTGAGTGACCCGGGAGAAACCCCACACAAACCTGCGACCTCCCAAATGCGAGCTACAAACGTTACCGCCTGAGCCATCCCGCTCGGTTTGAAATAACATAAATTATTCTGTTCGAAGCGCTCTATTCAATCTAATGTGTTATTACAGAGTATTAAAAGGAAGAAAATTAGGCTGCAGGTGTGTATTACTTCCCGCCGTAGTGTATGTTATTACAGCCACCAAATGTATGTCGGTAGATGCAAGTTTCCTGGAAGTGAATCCATGTATTGAAATTCCTTGTGCATAAATACCACCATGAAGACCCAGAATACAGATCGTGCAAAAACAAATTGAAAACGTCGCTTTATTAGCGCATTAATATTTCCTTGATGCTGTTCTAGTAATTGTGAAGTCTTGAACGAAGGTGCATTTAGCATCGCGTGACATTCTACCGTTTCCTCTTTTTTCAACCTTCTTAATCTATTGGCAGCGTTCGTGCAACACAGCCATGCTTTGTTTAACTGCTCCGAGAAACAAAACACCGCAGCCTAAAGCAAAAGTTAACCTGAAAATGAAGTTTGAGATTTGGAAAAATATTGAATAACAATAATTTGCTCAAAATGACATTTGAAGCACAAAATGCATGTTTCAAAGGGAAATACAAGAGAGAGAGAGAGAGAGAGAGAGAGAGTGTGTGTGTGTGTGTGTGTGTGTGTGTGTGTGTGTGTGTGTGTGTGTGTGTGTGTGTGTGTGTGTGTGTGTGTGTGTGTGTGTGTGTAACTCTGTCCGTCTGTCTGTCAGTCTGTGGACAGCATAACTCAAAACCGAAAAATCCGTTAAAAACCGAAGTTGGTATTTAAGTTTAATGTCTTTCAAGGTTGCGACACAAACATTTTGAAGAAAGTTGCTTCAACTTAAACTACGCTTTACATGCCAAAGTTTTCGAAAATTTTGATTTTCTTGAAAATGGCTCCAACGATTTTGATTAAAATGCCATATGTTTGAGTATTTTGATGACAAATGAAATGTATATCTTGCATTTTCTGGCTAAAGCCCCTGTAGACGTATTTATTCTGTACGACTTTTGCACAACATGGTAAACCGTTAGAGATAGACCAAATCTTACTATAGAAAAACTATAGATCTTTCTAAAATACCCAATTTATTTCTAAATACTTTTTTTACAGTGAACCATTTCGATTGTTATTTGTGTGCCTTGTTATTTGTGTGAGTTTTGGAGAACTACTTCTGTCAAATATAACATCGTTATTCATTTCTTTATATGAATTCTGTCAGACTGTAGACAGCATAACCTAAAAACGAAAAGTAGGTTAAAAACCAATGTTGGTATTTAAGTTTAATGTCTTTCAAGGATGCGACACGAAGATTTTGAAGAAAATTCCTCCACCCTAAAGAGTCCTTTGCATGAACCATTTTTCAAAATAATTTATTTTCTCAGAAATAGCTCTAACGAGTTTAATTAAAATGCCAATGTTTAAGATATTTTATGGCAAATGAAATATATATTTTGAATTTTCTGGCTATAGACAATGAAGTCCTATTTACCCTTGACGACTTTTGCATAACTGGTAAACCGTAAGAGATAGACCAAATCTTACTGTACAAGAAATCTAAATCTTACTAAAACACACAATTTATGCCCAAATAAATTTGTTTGTACAGTGAACCATTTCGGAGATATTCCTTGTTATTTGCTTTAGTTTTACTGTTCTTATACTTTCCACAAATGAAAGATAGTTATTCATTTTTTTTTTTTTTTATGTTAGCCATGCATAGAGATCGGAATTTGAAAGCTTTAAAAATTTTGACAATAGCTCAAAACCTACTGTATTCTCATGTTCTCCTAGAACCTACAAGAAGATAAACAAGATAATTTCTGCAAATGTTTATCTCAACCAACACGAAGAAGATATAGGAATAAGAGTTTGTAAGAATGGTTAGTACAAGAGAAGAGAAAGTCATGTGAGAGAAACACGGATTTTTTTAATATAAGTATTCTCCCTATAAAAGCTGTGTAATAGTTATGTTTAAAACTGCTATTAAAAGCTGGCACATTGAATCTATTACTTAAATCTCTTTTGGCAAAGTGAAATAAACTTGTCCAAAACCAGGGAAATGATAATTCCAATATTGCCGTTTTGGCGCTTGGATCGCTGTTGTCTACAGCAGTCAATTGTCCTTTAATACGACTTGCTGTTTCAAGTTACTTTTCCACTTGTTACTACACCATGAATTATTAACTCATTGCTATTTCTGTAACTGTTCAAAGTAATTCACAAAACGCCATGTATATAAGTACACCACGATGTGCAGGCATTTGTGAATGCTAAAGCATTTCTCTGTTGTTATGGAAAACACTACCAAAATATGTTAATATACCGAACAGGTCTCTTTAGTAAACATTTCGGAAGCAGGCGATATTATGGTGTCTTTCTTAATGTTTGTTTTGTTGAAATGAGGGTTACTTCAGCACGCATGCGCCGGTGACACCCTTCTGCCCACACTTTGGGTGTACCTTTGTATGACACGATATTACAGTCTGAGTATCTTCACTGCCTTATACAACAAGACACCGAGTCATTGTCCTGGCAGCTATCTAAAATACCTTTATTGGAAAATCTGATGTGTTGCACTCACGTGGCTTTCTCTACTCTTGTACTTATCATTCTACAAACTCTTATTCCTATCTTCTTCGTGTTACTTGAGATAAAACATTTGCAGAAATTATCTTGTTTAACTTCTTGAAGGTGCTAGGGGAATATAGGAATACAGTAGGCTTTGAGCGATACTCAAATTTTTTTAAACTTTCAAATTCCGCTCTCTTTGCATGGCTAACATATAAAAAAATGAATAGCAATGTATCATTATACCAAAGTTTGTTTTCCAAAATTCACACAAATAACAATGAATATCTCCGAAATGGTTCACTCTACAAAAAATTGATTTGGAAATAAATTGAGTGCCTTAGCGAGATCTACATTTTTTGTATAGTAAGACTTGGTCTATCTCTTACACTTTACGAGTTATTCAAAAGTCATCCAGAGTTAACAGGACTACATAGGCTATAGAAAATTCTAGATATACATTTCACTTGCCATAAAAATGTCTTAAAAATGTCATTTTAATCAAAATCGTTAGAGCCACGTTCAAGAAAACAAACTTTTCGAAAACTTTTCCATGTAAAGGGCAGTTTAGGGTGAAGGAACTTTCTTCAAAATCTTCGTGTCGCATCCTTGAAAGACATTAAACTTAAATAGCAACTTTGGTTTTTAACCGACTTTTCGTCTTTAAGTGTGACAGAATGACACACACACACGCACGCACGCACGCACACACACACCCACACACACACACACACAGACACACATTTCGGCTGGGTGAAAGAACATTCGGGAATACACAGAAATGAACTTGTGGACAGACGCGCAAAAGAAGCTGCCGCGGAAGACACCGAAATAATATATGACAAAGTATCAAAAGAAGCTATAGTAACTAGAGAGAAAGAAACTGGACTCGAAGAATGGCAACAACAATGGACAGCATCAAGGAAAGGAGCAGTAACCAAAGAATATTTCCCATCCGTGAGAAGAAGATTGAAGCAACGGTTACCAATATCTCCGGAGTTCACAGCAATGATAACAGGACATGGAAAGCTAAGATCATATCGCCAAGGTTTGGATTTTTAGATAACCCAATGTGCAAATGTGAAGAAGAGGACCGAACAGTAAACCACATTATATTTCGATGCAAAATACTAAACAACCAGAGAAACGCCATGATTAGGAAAATACAAAGTAAAGGTGCTACTTGGCCCATAAACAAAGAACAACTTGGAAACAATTTCATACAACCTTTCGCTAACTTCATTAATTCTATACAATTCACAGAAATAGAATGACTTAAGTCCAAATATATATAATTTCTACTCCTTACCAAGATTGCAACCAGTATCATTGTCCAAACACATTTCAATACTCTACTGCTGTTACGAGTATAATTATATTTGCCTTTCACTATATCATAAGTACTAGATTTATGATTTGTAAAATAGCATTAGGTTAAATAAATAAAGTCAAACAAAATAAAATAGCATTAAACAACAAACATCAAATAAAAAAAACTGTAAATATGCACAATAGAGAAGTATTCAATTAGACTAAGGAAGATAAAAATTAGAGGTAAATAAAAGTGTAAATGTTCAAATAGAACATCAACAATATATACATGTATATAAAATGTAAATTGTATGTAAATAAATAAATGAAAGTATGTAGTATTCATACGGAATGGGGCATGCTATTAATAAAATAATAAAAAAAAAAAAACACACACACACACACACACACAGACACACATACGCACCCACCCACGCACACACACAAATGCTTTGTTTTATTCAGGGGCCTCAAAACATATATTTCCAGTAAAATGTCGACATCGAATTTTTGGGTCGATTACAATACTTGCCCTTCTTACTATAAGTAACAAAAAGTAAAAAACCTTGGAGGAATGTCAGGTTCTTTAGTTTATTTTATTACAACATTTGTTACATGGAACAAAACAGAGTCTCTCTCTAAGGCCATGACATTTGAATAGCGACGAAGAGGAAGAAGAAAACGATGCGCCATTATTTTGGTAGGAGAGGACAGCACCGTCATTATTATGCACACATAGAGATCAAGATATTGCACATGTATAATTCAAATGAAGAATTCGTCGTTAAATAAACGCAATACAGCAGCATCCAACCTTGAAGCTCCTGTAGATGACTGTAGACTGCTAAGTTAGGTTCTTTATTTCCTTTTCTGCTATCCTTGTTGTCTGCAGAAGAAAAATTACGCAGCAAGGATTTTTATCATATGAATGATTCTTCCGCCTGTGGTGCCGTAGTAGTAAAAGCGGGCGTTAAACACTACACACACACACACTCCATTGCGGTTATCTGCAGACGCAATTGAACTTCTTCTTTTCCTTTTGGGTAAGAGTATTTATGTCCAATGTTCTGATATTAATTCTCATTTTACGAGATATCCAATTTCCCATCTTCGGCGTCTAGTCTATGTCCGCAGCTACATAAGGACAAACACAATTTTAACGGAATTTCCTTAAAAATCCGATGTGTTACACTCACATGACTTTCTCTACTCTTGCACTAACCATTCTTACAAACTTTTATTCCTATATCTTCATGTTAAGATAAACATTTGCAGAAATTATTTTATTGCCTAATTCCTTGTAGGTGCAAGGAGAATATGGGAATACAGTAGGCTTTGAGCGATAGTCAAATCTTTTAAAACTTTCAAATTCCTTTCTCTTTGCACGGTTAACATATAAAAAATGAATAACGATGTTCTATTCCACGGAAGTATAAGTTCTCCAAAACTCACATAAATAACAAGGAATATCTCCACAACGGTTCACTCTACCAATATATATAATTCTACATAAATTGTGTTATTTAGTAAAATCTACCTTTTTGTATAGTAAGATTTGGTCTATCACTTACACTTTACCAGTTATACAAAAGTCATCCGAGTAAACAGGACTACATGGGCTATAGCTAGAAAATTCAAGATATACATTATATTTGTCATAAAAATATCTCAAACATATGGCATTTTAATCAAATCCGTTAGAGCCAATTTCAAGAAACTCAAAGTTTTCGAAAACTTTTCATGTAAAGGGTAGTTTAGGGTAGAGGAATTTTCTTCAAAATCCTTGTGTCACATCCTTGGAAGACATTAAACTTCAATATCAACTTTGGTTTTTAACCAACTTTTCGTTTTTGAGTTATGCTGTCCACAGACTGACAGGCACACACAAAAACGCACGGACCTTTTTCTAAACATGCTTTTTTTTTTATTCAGAGGGTCTCAAAACATATATTTCCGATGAAATCTCGACATAGAATATTTGGGTGGAATACAATACTTCCTCTACTTTAGCATACGTAGTAGAGAAAGGAAAAACTGTCACTTGAGATTTTGTAGGAGGAATCTGATTATTTCCAAAAGCCCATCAGCAATACCAACTAACCGAATTCAAAACTCTCTGACTGAAATACTTTTTCGTTGTGTGATCGTCCAGGGAACATTCTCTACTGACTATATGGTATTTTGCACTTGTCTCTGGCGCGGAGGTACCGGGTTCGATCCCCGGTGCCAGCATGGGGATTTTCCCCCTGCTGGGAGGTCTGGCACGGGGTGCACTCAGCCTCGTTAGGTCTCGTGGGGATCAATGGAGGAGCTACTTGATTGAGAAGTAGCGGTCCTAGGTTGTGAATGCCGCATAACTGACCGGGAGGGCTCGGGACGCAGACCACGTCCCACCCTCCAGTACTGCACCCCACCAATGATGGCTGCAGTGGGCAGAGGTGGGGACGCAGCGGCTGGGCGGCAAGCCTTGGCCCTTCCTGGGCTGTTGCGCTAGGGGTTTAATTTTTTTATATGGTATTTTAAATTTTATTATTTTACTTAATTTCTGGACATTCAGGGAAGTACTACTCTGACTGTATGCATATTTTAAATGTTATATATAATTAATATATATTAAATGTTATATATTACATGCTTCTACCTGTATCACCTGTTGCAGCTTCCTTTCTGAATCTGCTATTAAAGTCATCGGCGTAAACTAAATCCTGGCAACCGTATTACTGCTATAGCTGTCGCAAAATTTAATGGCGGCTGATAGCTGACCATTACCATTCGATTTCCTGCTGAACAAATACATTTTGTGGGCGCAAATGATACTTATACCACAGATTTTACAGCATGTTTAGCTATGCAACACTGCAAGGCGAGGCAAGCCTATAGTTGCATTTTGTGTTGAGCCACCCGCCATTAAATTTTGCGACAGCTTAGTACATAAAGTAGAAGTATCTACCTATTATATTCGACCCAAAATTTCGATGTCGAGATTTCACCGGAAATACATGTTTTAAGGCCCCCGGAACAAAAAAAGAATGTTTATAAAAAGATCCTGGCGCGCGTGTCTGTCTATAAACAGCATAACTCGAAAACGAAAAATAGGTTAAAAATCAAAGTTTGTATTTAAGTTTAATATCTTTCAAGGATGCTATACAAAGATTTTAATGGAATTGTCTCCACCCTAAACTACTCTTTACATATAAAATTATTCGAAAATTTTGATTTTCTAAAAAGTGGCTTTAAGGATTTTGACTAAAATGTCATACGTTTGAGATATTTTTGTGGTTATTGAAACGTATATTTTGAATTTTCTGGGTATAGCCCATATAGTCCTTTTACTCTTGATAACTTTAGGTTAACTGATAAACCGTAAGACATAGATCAAATCTTACTATACAGAAAAGTAGATCTCGCTAAAACACAAAATTTATTTCATATTCATTTTCTCCGTGGAGTTCACCATTTCACGAGATATTGCTTGTTATTACTTTCAAGCTTCAAGCTTTACTACTTTTCTTTAATTGGAATATAAAAATCTGTAGTAAGACAATTAAATGTGTTAGGAGCTGTCCACCGAAGTGGCGTCTGAGCGGGTTTTCTCCGGGTTCTCCGGTTTCCCCCGCCATTCATTCCACAATTGCTCCATTATCACCCTTCCAATAATCCATTTCGCCTGCATTTAATATCATCCTCTTCCTCACTATCATACCTGGTGCTTGGCTGACCACCTGCTTCCAGGTGTTTACTCTGTCTGGTCCAGAGGTCCCTCTGCTCCCCGACAGGCATCTGTCCCTAGGCACTGGCTTGTAAGTTCTACATAAGGGGAGGATAATCAGGGAATGAAAGAAAAGGAGCTGTCCACTAACGTAATGAACTTCCAGGAATTAGCAATTAACCAAATACGTAGACTGTTATTTGCTATTATACTGTTTTCAGCTGTTCTTACTATCGTTTACGCTTACGTCCCAAGACTTTTCCGAATGCCCTGTAAACAAACGAGCTAGCATTAACTTTAATCTTAGGAAATCCTATGCAGCGAAAACGGTCAAAGTGATTACGAATTCTCTTAGCCGAAATCATGATACGCAGTGTACAGGTAACTCAGTGATGGCATGTTGGACTTGCAAAGAAAAAGTAATTTTAAAGTCATCACATAGCTATCAGCTTTAAAACGGCTAACGCATAATGCCTACTTATTCCCATATCCCCTTAGTATCTATAAGAAAATTAGTTCTTCAAATGTTTATCTCGGTTAACATGAAATAGAGGAATTATCCATGAAAATTAAAAAACCTGCTGTTTTCTTCTCATTGCTTTGAATTTCGTTCCACACACTTAGAACATAAAATATATAGTGTACATAAAATGTCAATGTTCTGTGTCAAACCGTGTTTAATATATATTAATAATAAATCACTTTTTGATATGCTAATATGAATTGACCCTTGGACCCTACAGTTTATTCATTCTCTCCTATATGTTTTATTTGAGTTCAGTATACAGATATAAAGAAATTGTCATATCGCAATGTTTTGTATAGTTTATTGGTATTTTCAATTTTTTCGGTATGAGTTATGAAAAATATTTAACTTCAGCTCAATTATTTAATATTCTTTAACCAGTGCATGAAAAAATTTAATTATTCAATCTCTGAAGCTCTCCTGAAAATTTCAAACTAATAAGTTATAAACTAGGCTCCAAGGAGCGTTTTGAATAGTGAACAATGCTGAAAAAAAAGAATTGAGAAAAATTGATTTTAAAGCTTAAAAATATATTTTTGTACTTTAAATCCAATCAACTTAAAATTCCCCAGCACCATATGTGGGACTCTCTGTTACTTTCTTCTTGGCCTCAGTAGCAGTTTTTGAGAATTTTAATTTTGCTTGGTTAGAAATTTATTGTTCTTAGCTAACCTATACACTATGCACTTTCGCAAATTTATACACAGAATTTATAAAATATCTGCCTGTTACGGCTCTACTATAGACTAACGAATAACTTAAAACATATTAACAGCGTAAACAATGCTTAATATATAACTGGAGCACTGAAATAACCTGGCAAGATTACAGAATTACAGAACACTGACGGCATTTCTCTGTTTGGAAGCAAAACACGTGTCAGATTCGCGCCATTTCAAAGCGATATATCGAATTAATTTCAGCACTGCCAACTCACAACCTTCCTGAAGCAAAATTCTCTGCAAGAGACCAAAGTCAAAGCCAATGAAAACGAAAAACGCATTTCAAAATGGCTGATATTCAGAAAACTAAAATGTACCGTTAAAGTACAAAGTAAAAGCATAATAAAAATGCAAAACGTAAAAATAAAAAAGGTTGGCAATTTTCGCCAAATTTCATACATTGCCTTAAGAACAGTTTGTACAAGATTAGGGAAACTCATGCGAGTGTAACACGAGAATTTTCTATTAGGAAAGATTCTGAGGTCTTACCCTTTAGTCATACTATACATTCTATGCTCTTAGATGTAGATTTAATTGCCCATATGTTTACAGATACCTTCTTATGTCGTGCATTCCAAACATCTTCTCTTGGTACCATAAAACTAAAGCATAGAAAAGTGTAGAGGTCGTGTGATTTTCACATATTGTTTGTATTATAAATTTCTATTGCCTCATTTTCGATGTGGCAATAGAAATTGTGCTAAAGGCGAACAATAGGAAGATGTCTAACCCAAATGATTATAAAAACAGTGTTTTATGGACTGCTTATTAATAGCAGGGTAGACCTAAACAAACAAACCTGTTCCTTCCAAAAGGAAGGTGGTGATTAAAAATAAAACCTAGATGGGTCAATAAATAACGAAGCAACAAGCGCCACATAAGAGCAGGGGGCGCCATACAATGTGAAGAAAATTAATATAATGAAGTCAGCTTATTTAATTGACGGGTACGAACCGTAGGGTGTTTGCTTCACCCATTGTTTAGTAACAATGAACGGAATTCCCACAGAGAAACGATACCATGAATTTCCTTCCACCTGTAGGCGTCTTCACCTTTGTTGCCTTAAGTGATATGCATATGGAAGTGTTCGCAGACAAAATATACTTATTTTCTTAAATTTAAATGTATTATTTTATTTACATTCAGTTGCTGATAGGCGCGCCCTGTCACAATAGTTTTAAAGGGACACTTGATGACCACTGCAAAAAACGTATGTGTTTACCTTCCTTGCCTTGTATTAGCAAGTAGAGGAAGTACTGTGTTCGACTCAAAAACTCGATGCCAAGATTTCACCGGAAATATGTTTACAGGTGCCTGAAAAAAAAAAAAGATTTTTAGAAAAAGGTGCGTGTATGTATGTCTCACTGCCTGTGTGTCTGTCTGTGGATAGCATAAGTCAAAAACGAAAAGTCAGTTGGAAACCAAAGTTGGTATTTAAGTTTAATGTCTCTCAATGATGCCACACGAAGATTTTAAGGAACATTCCTCCACCTCAAACTACCTTTTACGTGGAACATTTTTAAAAATTTTGATTTTCTTGAAAATGGCTCAAGCGATTTTGATTAAAATGTCATATGTTTGAGATATTTTTATGGCAAATGAAATGCCTATCTTGAATTTCCTGGCCATAGTCCACGTAGTCCTATTTACTCTGGATGACGTTTGCATAACCGGTAAACCGCAAGAGATAGACCAAATCTTATTATACAAAAAATGTTGTTGTTAGCTAATGCTGGATTTCTGACAATGAAGTCGTTAATCCTCTTGCTCTCCAATATTTTTCACTGATAGATGGGGCACTAGAAGTGGCCGGGCATATTTGAAGGTGGTCTCGATCCATTTCCTCTTGCAGGTCACGTAGAGGACAGAGTGGTGAAGAATATATCCCAATTCTGTTTAAATGTTTTGTCAGACAATCATGTCCTGTAATCAACCTGAAGGTTGCAACTGCTGTTTTTCGAGGATACTCAGGAATTACTGTTTGAATGTTTGGTAGTTCCCATCTTTCATTCTTTGATTTTTCATAGTAATATTTTGCAATATTTTTTTTTAATTCAGAGTTGAAGAGACTTAGAAGTAAATGTAACCGCTTTTTAGAGAGCACCATATTTTTATGTTTTGGCTGTCACATCGCTCTCTCACAACCCCCAGAATGTCTGGAGGACCACACCTGTCGTTGGTTTACGGGTCTCACCGACCTGATCGGGAGAATTATCAAAGTAAATTCACCGACCATATCCTCTGATTACCAATCAGAGGACGTATTACATGCCATGACAGGTCAGCATGTTAGGGGTTAAGGTTTTATAGAGAAATGGAGAGGTTGGAAAAATAAAGACTCCCTAGCCCTCGGGAACCCTAATAGGGTCGGAAGAGAACAAGGGATGACCAAGGTAAGGTCAGATAGAAAAGTTACAGTGAGGAGCAAAACACCAGTAAGTGGAAGTAATGTTCTGCTTGGGTACCTTGTGGTCGCTATTCACATATCCCCTAGACGGTATATGTAGATTTTGCTAAAACACACAATTTATGCACAAATAATTTTTTTGTGGAGTGAACCATTTCGGAGATATTCCATGTTATTTGTGTGAGTTTTGGAGAAGTTATACTTCTGTCAAATGGAACATCGTTATTCATTTTGTTATATGTTAACTGTGCAAAGAGAACGGAATTTGAAAGCTTTAAAAGATTTGACTATTGCTCAAAGTCCACTGTATTCCCATATTCTCCTTGTACCTGCAAGGAGATAAACAATAAGATAATTTCTGCAAATGTTTATCTCGACTAACACGAAGAAGATATAGGAATAAGAGTTTGTAGGAATGGTTAGCACAAGAATAGAGAACGTCATGTGAGAACAACACAACAGATTTTTTAGAAAAAGCTCGGGCGTGTGTGTTTCGGTGTCTGTCTGTGAACAGTATAACTCAAAAACAAAAAGTCAGTTAAAAGCCAAAGTTGGTATTTAAGTTTAATATTTTTTCAAGGATGCGACACGAAGATTTTAAAGAAACTTTCTTCATCCTAAACTACCCTTTACATGGAACATTTTTCGATAATTTTGCTTATCTTCAAAAATGGCTGTAACGTTTTTTATGAAAACGTCATGTTTATGATATTTTTATGGACGATGAAATGTAGATTTTGAATTTTCTGACCATGTAGTTCTATTGATGGCTTTTGTACTTGTAAACCTAAGAGATAGACCAAATCTTACTACACAAAAAATATAGATTTCGTTAAAACACACGTTATGTCCAATGTATTTTTGGTAGTGAACCATTTCGGAGATATTCCTTGTTATTTATGTGAGTTTTGCAATACTTATACCTTGTTTAATTGGAAGGCCTTTATTCACTTTGCTACCTCTTGACCGCGCGAAGAGAAGGGAATTTTAAAGCATTATATAGCGACCAACTGGCCGGGAGGGCTCGGGGCGCTGACCACGTCCCACCCTCCAGTACTACGCCTCCCCAATGACGCCTGTAGTGGGCAGAGGTGGTGCACGCAGCGGCTGGGCGGTAGGCCTTGGCCCCTCGTGGGCTGTCGTGCCGGGGTTTAGTTTAGTTTATATAGCGACCAGCTTTAAAACATTTGACTATAACTCAGAGCCTACAGTATTCCCATATTTTCCTTGTACCTACGAGAAAATTAGTAATAAGATAATTTCGGCAAATGTTTATCTCAACTAACATGAAGAACATAGAGGAATAAGGGTTTGTGAGAATAGTACAAGAGTAGTCATGTGAATTCAACATATCGGATTTTTAAATTTTTTAGAATTTCCTTTTAATTTGTGTATGTATAACCCATCCTTTAGCGAAGTTTTGGTTGTTTCCTAAAACATAATTATGAATAAATTTTATTCAAGGAATATAATTAAGAAAATATTCCTGTCTTCCTTAACAAAAAACTTACTGGACAAAACTATATCAGTGTACTTAATGGCATGACATATTCTGTAAAGTTTTCAGTCCAAAATCTTAATCGTTTCTGAGATAATGCGCCCGAATTTAGCAGATTTAACATTAACGGAGTAAGGTTTTTAAATCGCCCTTAAACATTTCTTAAATCACCATATACCTTTCTGTACTTTCATTAATTTATTTTGATGCCCACTCTACAAATCATGTATACGAAAACCTTTCTATCTCAAGTTAATAATGATTTAATGCTTTTATTATAAATTTTGTTGTAGGCACACAGAAGCGTACAGGAGCTGAAGCACTGGTTAGAAGAGTAAAACGGCAGTAGCTGTATATTGACTTTCATGTTTCATACTCTTTGAATAATCTCATGAAAAACAGAAGAAAGGTGACAGCACTTCAAAAACACGAATAATACATTTAAAAATTCAAGCTAGCAATACTGAATACCCTGTAAATTGTTACCACAAGCTTTTACTTGAACATAAATGGTGTATTTAATTAGATCTGTTTATATAATAGTAAGATTTTGCTCACTTCTTGATCCACCAGTTATAGGAAATTATAGCTGATAGAATTAGAACGAAGAGAGCTTCATAGCGCAGTAGTGATATACACAGTAGTAATATGTAAGGTTTAGGCAATTGGATTTACGCCAATTCCCGCCACAAGGGGCACAAGAGGCGCTAGTGTTGCAAGATGGCGGAAATTATGAGTGAAATGTTGGAGTTGAACTTACAAAAGAGGAAAGGTAGGTAGCAAGATTATCGTCAACCCAACCGCTAAACCGTATACATTATTTTTTAACGCATAACTAGCCGAAAGGCACTTGGGCGATGACCACGTCCCACCCCGCACACCTTCATGTCACCTGTTGTGGACAGAGGTGGCGGCCGCGTGTCGTCCTGGCAGGAAGAGTGGTCGGCTCTCCGCGGTAATAAGCTTGGAGAACTGAAAGAAGTTCCGATAAACTGGGTAACTTCCTGTCACGTATCTCGCCGCGAGGTTAGTTTGGCTCGATTAAGAATAGGGCACTGCAATTTTTCATATGGTTACCTATTTAAAAGGGACCCTGCCCCTCTATGTCCGCTGTGTGACCTTTTGTCAGTTCGCCACGTGCTGCTCTAGTGCACCTTCGGGATTCTCTGCAGCTGCCTGCCAGACTTGCAGAGGTCTTAGCGGACGACAAAACAGCGGTTGATAAGAGTTTTTAAGTTTTTAGCGGAGTGCAATATCAATTTGAGGATTTAAAATTTTAGTTATGTGTTTATGCTTTTGGACATATTTATCACCTTGTTTCATGTGGCTATTGCCACTGTTTTTTACTTTTTGTGTATATTTTTCTTGTTGCTAGTATTTTTATTTTTGAGTGAAATTTATATCTGGCTATTGCCATGAATCTTTTAAGGGCGCTGATGACCTAGAAGTTGAGCGCCCTTAAACCAAACCAAAGGTGGTGGCCGCAGCGAAAGACCATGGCTCCACGCGGGCTGATGCGCTGCGGTTCAGGAAAATTATGATTAAACAACGAAGATAAACTTAGGAAAGTAGAGGAAGAGGAGCATTTCAACTATGAGACATACAAAACATTACGTACCTGGAGAAGTGCACTACAACTATGCTGAATGTCGACTGGCAGAATTATGACGTGATACATGATAATTACTCACTAGGACATGCAGTCGCAATATATTTGATGGAATTCAAGATGAATGTTGAAATTAATTTTAAAAGGTGGAAGTTATTCAGACTTGTTTTAACATGGGAATGCCAAGAAATGGGAACTACTATTTTAAACCCTGTTAGCAGATGTGGATATTTCTTTATACGGTAACTTAAAAAATGGGTTAGGTATAAAGACGCTGGTTTCTTCATGGATTGTTTGGTGTTATGCGCCATTGTTATGAGAAGAAAGCAACACGATTCATAAATTTATTCTGCTTGCTTCTGCAAATATGTATGCGAGTCGGATGACGGCCTGAAATTCCAATGCACTAGCGGCATGAGCTGACTTGCGCGGAAAATAAACTAATAATTCTTTAACTATTAAACATATCATAATTCTAAGAGTACTTAGAGAAAGCTGTTTTTTCTTCCTTCCACACATTAAACATTTTAACTACTAAATCTTCAGCACAAATAAAGCGATAAAATCTCGGCATCTTCGTGTTAATAGTCAGATGCGCGCACACACACTTTATTAAAATAATTTTATAAGCATCACGCGCGAAAATTATTATACTAAAAATAAAAGATGTTAATATGATTAGTTGTTCTTCTGCATATTGAAAGTTAACGCGGTTGCTTAAAATGGTTTATGCTGCTCGCAAAAGTTAAAGGCATGTGAACGCAGGACAATGCTCAAGCGGAGCGCTGTTGCCAAGCGTAGTGCATGTATCGGCAGAGGTCCTGTACATAAGAGCGCGTAAGATGCGTGTATCACATTCGGCAGCGATGGTAGGAGGGCCAAGCTTAGGATTCGCTGGAGTTTGCAGTACGGCCCGTCTCCATATGCCTGTAACTTTTGCGAGGACTATAATTAGAGAAAGGAATTATTATTGAACTCATTACCTGTAGGCATTTATAATCGTGTTTGAATAACACTGATAACATGAGCTACATTAATTATTCGCCAAATTTGGTTTGCAACAGTCACACGACTGCTATGAACTGCGTTAACATGCATATACGATGAACTTGGTGAAACAGAGGAAGGAGGAGAACTAATTTTAAAAATTATTTTATTTATTTATGCCAACAAATTTACTGTTGGTGTTTTAAACACACACGCCGTGGGTGGGCAATCTTTGAGAGGTAGAATCGGAACTCAATGCCACAGCTGGGATTAATGGTTAGAGCACGCGCCTGGTAATCGGAGTGTCTGTGGTTCAAATCCCAGCTGTGGCATTGAGTTTTTCAGTTCCAATTCTACCTCTCAATTATTTTCTTGTTTAACGACGCTGTCAGTTGGTAGGATCACATCAGCGTCGCCGGTGTTCCGGAATTCCGTCCCGCAGGTGGAACAGAGGTAGGTGAAACAGACGGGGTTGAGGAGGAACTTTATGACACATTGGAAAAAACGCACCTGAAGGAGCGATGCCGAAAGCGCACTGAACAATTGCAGCTGGATGTTGCCTGTCAGAATTACGTCGCGCGTGCGCGCGCACACACACACACACACGCACACACACATTCACAAGATTGAGAAAACCAGAGGATGGGGGTTATGGAATTGTCCTAGCTATCTACCTTAAAATTCGGAGCACAACTAGCTAAATAAAGAAAAGGAAGAAGGTTAAGGTGTACATTTAATTGGCGCAGTAGCCTATGACGGTGGACGACGTCTTGACGGGGTTACTTTAAAACCTATTTTAGTAAACTACCAGCCGCAATCACTTGTCTGGAAAAAAGAGAAGTGCCACTATCTCCTGCCCTGCAGATGTATGATGCCGCCATCACCCAAGAAGTGCCTGGAGAAACTAAAAAGACACTTCGTGAAAAAATTGAAAAAATCAAACCCGGGAATCCAGGACGTTTGTTCCGGATGTGAACAGTGAGTGAGGGGTGAGTGAGTGGGGTTTAAGGGCCCGTCGACAGCTAGGTCATTTGGGCCCTAGGTCAAAATTTAAAATCTAAAAACACTCACAAACTTTCAGGCTAAATGTAGAACCTTAAAATGACAACTAAAAAACGTTAACAGCTAAAAACATCAGCCTACAAATTCATGATAAAATAAAACCCTGAAGAGCAACATACTAAAAAGTGGTAAAAGATGAATAAAGAGGTAAAAAACTAAATTTTTTTTTATTAACAAATTACATCTAAGCAAAAGCTTATCTAGTAATATTTTCTTCACAAATAAGTTCACATGTACAGGCGAGTCTTCCATTGAAGGCTCCCATAGTTTACACATAGTTCTTGCGGTCTCACATTAAGTCATCTGGCTTTATTCTTTTCAGTCTTCGAACTTCACAGTTACTAAGAACTTTCAACATCTCTTTGTTCTCATGGTGCTGCACTTTTAAATGATGTTTCGTTGCAGTCTTTTTTATTTCTTGTATAACAGTGTCGATCTTGAGATCTCTATGTATGTCATCATTTCGTACATACCATGGTGCATTAACTATTGTTCTCAAAACTTTATTTTGAAAAGTCTGTATGTGTTTTATGTTGGTCGACTTAGCGCAGCCCCAAAGCTGTATCCCATAGGTCCAGACTGGCTTTAACACCTGCTTGTAAATTAATAACTTATTGTATATGTCAAGTTCGGAATTTCTCCCAATGAGCCAATAAAGTTTCTTATATTTGATATTTAATTCTTTTCTTTTAGTTTCTATGTGCTTTCTCCAATTTAATTTTGAGTCTAGTGTCATTCCTAGATACTTCACTGTTTGTGCTTGGGAAATAGTTTGGTTATTTATTTTTATTGGTAGTATCTGAGTTTTCTTATTTGTAAAGTTAATATGTACGGATTTAGATTCATTTAATTTTATACGCCACTTCTTCGTCCACTCGTTAATCTTATTGACAGCTTTCTGTAATTTCTGTGTAGATTCCTCTACTGTATGTCCAACTGCCATAATTCCTGTATCATCAGCGAAGGTGGCCATGGTTGTATTATCTAGGTTTGGAATATCCCTAGTAAATATGAGGTATAGTACTGGCCCTAAGACGCTTCCTTGGGGTACTCCAGCAGCTGTATTATTTAATTCAGAGTATTCATTTCCATATTTAAGTCGGAAATATCTCCCTTCAATGTATGATAACAATATTTGATAAAAGTGGTCAGGTAGATCTCGTTGGAGCTTAAAAATTAAACCTTTGTGCCAGACTTTATCAAACGCTTTGGCCACGTCCAGGAGTACTCCAGAACATATTTTCTTTTCCTCTAACGTTCTTTCTATGACATCGACTATACGATGTACTTGATCAATTGTTGAATGTTTATTTCTAAATCCAAACTGATGTTCTGGTATTAATTTACTTTCCTCTATTATAGGTTTTAATTGCTTTAACAATAACTTTTCAAACAGTTTAGCTAATTGGGATAGGAGTGAAATCGGTCTGTATGATTCCTTTTCATTAGGATTTTTTCCAGGTTTAAGGATCATGAGTACTTCTGCTACCTTCCATTGACTTGGGATATGTTTAAGTCTTAATGCAGTATTTATCATATGTAATAGCTTGATAAGAGCTTTTTGTGGCAATTCTTTAAGAATGTGTCCTGGCGCTTTTTTTTGCATTTATATTCTGGTGGATTTCACGTTTTAATTCTTTGAGCGTTACACGCCTAAGTTCTTTGCCTTCCCTTTTCTTACCATGTTTAATATCCTCTTCAGAAGTTTGTCCAGATAAAGGTTGAAAAATCTCTTCTAGATAGTTGGCAAACAGATCTGCTTTATCCTTATCACTCCTTGCCCATGATCCATCTCCTTTTTTATTGGTGGAATTTGATTTATAGGTCTTTTGATACTGCTTGTTGCTTTCCATAAAGAGTAATCAGTATCTTTGTCTGCTGTTAGTCCTTTCATATAGATAGTAAATGATTTGTTTTTGATACTACTGATCAAAATCTTTAACTTATTACAGATTTGATTTAATCGCTTTTTATCTTCTGGTGCCCGTGATCTCTGCCACTTTTTACGCAGTTTTCGTTTTTCACTAATTAACTCCCTCACTTCCATTGGATAGGAGATATCATTCACATTTTTCCTACTTTTTTCTGGAGTATGGTTCCATGCTGCTTGTTGAATATTAGTAACAAAGAGATCTATCTCTGCTTCCAGTTGTTGCGGAGTTTTTAAAGGAACATTAAGTTCAATAGTGCTCTGTAATTCTTTTTTGAACCCTTCCCAATTTGTTTTTTTATTAGTTAGTCTTGGGGGGTTATCCTTTGTTATGATATTATCACTTACTGTTAATATAATAGGGGAATGATCCGAAAAGATATCATAATCCTCATTTACGTGCACATAATTGTTAGATATACCCTTCGTTATGAAAAAATCAATTAAATCTGGTGCTTTATTTACATCTGTCGGCCAATATGTAGGGTTTCCAGTTGAATGGAATTGGCACTTTGTTTTAATCGCTGCCCTAAATAGCTCCCTACCTTTGGTAGTGGTTATTCTTGATCCCCAGTGACAATGTTTAGCGTTGTAATCCCCTCCAATAATAAAGTTATTACCTAGAGTCTTAAAGAGATTAATATAATCCTTTTCTTTTAGGTTATACCTTGGGGGACAGTATATTGCAGAGACATTAAAAGGCTTGGTTTTAACTTGGATAGTGACAGTTATCACTTGCATTTCATCGATTTCTATTTTACTTTCTTCATAGTGTTTAATGCAGTTTTTAATTATTACTGCGGAGCCTCCTCTTGCTTTATCAGATGGATGGTCTGAGCGGTAGATATCATATCCCCTAATTCTAACATATGATAATTTAGCCAAATGCGTTTCGGATATTAAACATATATCTATTTTCTTGCTTTTCAGGAACAGTTCCAAGTCCTGAATACGCTGTTGTAATCCGTTTGCATTCCATGATAATATTCTGTATATGTGCACCATTTTATTTACTTCTGTTAAGACTAGTTTCAAGCTTTCTTAATCTATCATAGATCTGTTTGTTGGTATATTTCTGCTCGTCCAGTATTTCTAGGATGCGTATTATTGCTTTATCAACGGTTGGAATTTCAGCTTTACCATTACATGTTGCTGCTGCGTAGTTGTTCTGTTCTCTGTTAGGTTCATCCACTACTACTTCATTTTCTTCTAGGACCATACCTAAGTTACAATTCCCTCGAGTCCTATGAATCTGTCTTTGATTTTTCATGACTTCATTCCTCCTCTTTTGCAGCTCCTTAGCTACTTCACATCCACGATAGTTTGCTGGATGTTGTCCTCCACAATTAACGCATCTTGGTGGTGCGATTTTGCTTATTTTACAATCTTTAGTGTGGTGCTTTCCTGCACATTTCACACAACGTGGTTCTCTTTGGCAATACGCCTGGGTATGGTTAAAGCCTTGGCATTTCTTAAATTGTGGTATCAAATTAGTATTCTTTCTCAAGGGTTCAATTTTGACAACCACATTCAAAATTGTCTTAATATTATATATCTCTGTAATATTCTCCTTATTATCAAAGGTAAGCATAAATAGTGGCAATCCTTGTCTAACTACTTCCTGCTCTCCATTCCTATTTGTGTACCTTTCTTTCTTAAGAATATTTACAGCATCTTTAATTTTAAAGCCTCTTTCCTTTAACTCTTCTATTATATCTTCTTTTGGGCATGAAGCATGCAATCCTCTTGCCATAACTCTAATTGGTCTATCATTTTTGTTTTCATAAGTTTGCCAATTGACTTTTTCTGTGTTTAATTTCTTGACCAAAGCCCTATAGCTATCAGAATTCATAGTATTGATCTTCCATACATTATTATTTAATGATGTAACTTTATATTCTTTTCCTAACACAGGTTTTAATAATGCCTGAAGTTTTAGATAGTCTGCTATATCATATATGTTAATAGGAGGAGGCTGGTGTTCCTTATAGGGAACTTTTTTTTCCTCCTTCATGTTATTTGTTTTGCTTATAATGCTTCTGGTTTCTGACTTTTTATTTCTATCATTTTTTTCGGGTTTTCCCGTTTCTATTACTGGCGATGTTTCAGCTTTTCGTTTTTTATTTTTCCTCTGTAATATCCAATCTGTTTCTCTGACCAGATCTTCCTCATCTGTATTATAATCTATCATATCGCTAGGTCCTGCTTTTTCTATAAGTTCTTTCTCACTAGTTGTTTTCACTCTCGTTTGCTCTACTCTTATAGAATCCTTATTCACATCCAGAGAATTCTGCTTCTCTTTATCCATATTTTTTCTAAGTTCTTGATTTTCGAGTCTAAGGGCTTTTATTTCGTTTTTTAGTTCTTCATTTTGACGCTGGATCTCATTCAGTATCCTCTTTAGTTCCTCTTCTCCTGTATGTAAGTGCATTACTCGTTTTACTGTAGGTGATCGTTGGGTCAATGCACTCTTTCTAAACAAAAACTAAAATACAAAATTTTTAAAACATTAAAAGGTAAAATGTATCCGAGTTAAAAACAGGGTTAAAACCTCGGAAGTGTTACAAGGTGAATCTGAAGAAGAATTTAATTATTATCCTCTTTGTCATACACCCTTGTGACCTCATGTGAAGTGGAGAGACCATCCTCTTCATTCAAACACATTTTAAGTGACAGAAGGAAGGACTTCCTACCAGAAAATTAAGAAAAATATTTCGTTATTTATTGTAACAAAAATTAATATGTGATCGATTGTGAAATTAATGTTGACTTATATTTCATATTAATTAGTTAATTATACACAAGACTAATGAGAGTGACAATATAAAATATAATTAACTTCAACTAGGAGCAAAAAGGTAAAACTATTACACCTGCTGCTTCATAAAAAAATAAAATGTGAGGAAATAGTGTATTTTAGTATGAGGGAAAAAAATAAGTTTTGTGCATATTTTTTTATTTTAAGAGAATATTTTCAGCTTTTTAGCTGCATAGTTACATGCATAAATTTATGGTTTTTGGTGCATATAAATCTGCCCTCTAGTGAGCACAGTTATATGTGGTTTTAATTTCAAAAGTTTAGTGGCTTTCCAAGCCGAGAATTGTGAAACACCCATTTCCTGTGATAGCCTACTCAGAAATTTTCTGGGCTAAGTTCTAACTTTTGTCCTATCTCTTAGAGTTTTTCCTCATAAGCACATGGCGAGTTCTTTTGGGTTTCTTATCAAGAACAGAACCAGTTTCTCTGAATCCCTTTACATGTTTATGAACTGTCTTTCTGTGACGCACAGGAATAGCAGGAAATCAGTCTACATATAGCTGTGCCACTTCTCTACAAGACTGTTGACATGTAGAAATCATACATGAATATGTGGTGTGCTAAAGTATACACACTTCTTGGCATTATAACAGAAGTAATTACAATTTGACCAAAAAGAACAAAAGAACCCGCGCTAGCAATGGCCAAACATGCACTGACATGAAGAAGGGTGGGTGCCAGGAATGGTGAGAAGCACTGTCTGCACACTGGCCAGCAGGTGTGCAAAGCAGCTTTCCTTATCTATTATAGTTAATTTTTCTACATTTTCCTTACAATCACTACACAGCTTACTTTTAGTACAACATAACACTACCAAGCCTTTTGTTTTTGGAAAACAATTACATATATCATATTCCGTATTCTTAAAATATATAACTGATTTATTCCAAATAATTATATTTGCTCATTGACTTTCTCTCAGCAGTAAAATTTATAAAAAAAGAAGCTGCATCTAACTTATGAATATGATTGTCATGGTTCATAAATTTTGAAAATAAACCTTGCACCCATGTAAAATACATAATAGTATCCTTTTTAAGAATTGTTAATGCTTTTGGGCTGCTACCTAAACTGCTGTGAATTACATTATTCATCCTAGGATATCTCTTCCACTTTCTATAGTGTCGTCGCCTTTTATTCCACCCATACACCCTCCAAGCCATTGCTATCACTTGGTTCTGGTTTTCAATTCACATCACTCTGTAACGTCTTCTGGATTTTGGTCTGCATAAACTACTTCTAATTTGTTGACAAATGCCTATCAGTATTTGCAGGTCACTGAGAAATGAATATAACTGGGCCGATAAATTTTACTTTTCTAGGTATTCCATTTTTAACATCTACAGAAAAATCTCTACATTCCAAAAGCCTTTTGATTTGTCCAAAGTCTACAAATAGTCTTCTCTACAAGACTGTTCACACGTAGGAATCATGCATGAATATGTGGTGTGCTAAAATATACACACTTCTTGGCAGTATAACAGAAGTAATCAATTTGACCACAAAGAACACAACAAGATCCTGCATTAGCAACGGTGGAACTTGCACTGAAGCGGAGAAAGGTGGGTGCCAGCAACAGTGAGAACCACTGAACACAGCCACTTCCTGCTGACAAGACACCAGTGAAAAACAAGGCACTGTATATATAACCGCTCTTCTACTGTATTAAGAGAGCTGTGATCATAGAGTTGTCCAGGACAGCTGATTGTTGGTCCATATACCTTCTCCATCCTTCCTATAACTGGACCATGTTGCATGAAGAACTGGTGATTGAGCAGGCTGCTGACACAAATTCAATCACTGGAGTCTCCACAACACACACACGAAGTCTGTTCAAAAAGTATCGCAAATTTTGTGTTTTTTCAAACTAAGTATTTATTTATTCATGAATATCTATTTTGTCTCCTTCAAAGTAATCCCCACCAGATATATATATATATATATATATATATATATATATATATACAGGGCTTTCAAATCGGTTCTTCACTGCTGCAAGGCCTTTTGCCTGGGCAAGTTTGAAGTTGCTGCAGCCGGTTTTGCCGCTACTAACAAGCTGCACATAAAACATGTATAAAAATCTTACCTTAAAGAAAATGATGGAAATATCGTCCCTCCTCCGCTATACAGGCATTATATCGGGAAAACACATTCTGAGTCACACAATTAAGTTGGGCCACTGTAATGTCTCAGATTTCATTTCTAATATTTTGTTTTAGTTCTTCCAATGTGTGTGGATTTTTATTGTAAATTTTGTCTTTCAGGTTACCCCACAAGTAAAAATCACACTGTTAGATCGTAAAATACTGGACCAATTATGCATCTAGCGCTAACAGCACACCAAACTCCAACTTTCTGATCATAGTGAGGGATTTCTTGAACATGATGTGGATTTTGAGATGCCCAATACCGACTGTTATGAGTGTTCACACAACCATTTAGATGAAACCACGCCTCATCTGAAAAGAACAGAAGCTGTGGATTGATTAAACCATCGTTCACTGATGAAAGAAACCATTCACAATAAAGCATTGGCGCTATGGGATCGCCTTGTTTTAAGCACTGGACATGTGTACACTTATAAGGTTTCAGTTTTAATAATTTTGTTGCTGTATGTGCAAAAGTCACTAAAACTTCCACCTGTTAAGCTAATTTTGGGAGTGATTTTGTTGGTGTACGTTCAAGACTTGGGCCTATTTCGTCAAGTTTTTCTTCTGTTAAAACTGTACGCTTACGCTTGGGTTTTTTGTTTGCCACAGAACCAGCACTTTCGAATTTGTTTATAATGTTGTGAATTCCATATCTGGATGGAGGGACTTCACTAGAGAACTTCTGAACATACTCTATGCGAACACGACGTACAGATTTATATTTATATTAAGTTTTACAAATAAAAATACACTGACCAAGGTCAGTCGCCTGTCCATGGTGAAGAACAATCATTCAGTGCTGTCTACAGGGAGAAGTGGGGGGAGCATAGTGGCAGCAAGCAGGAGCATGCTTTCGCAGGGAATTTTTTTGCTACAGATGCAGCTGCGGCAACTTCAAACTTGCACAGGCAAAAGGCAGTGTAGCAGTGAAGAACCAATTTGAAAGCCCTGTGTTGTATGTGTGTGTTGTGGAAACTCCGGTGATTGGCATTACACTTGTGCCAATGTTTATATATTGATGGTACTTTTTGAACAGACCTCGTATATATAATTGCTCTTGCTACTACAGTGGGCAGGGCATGTACAAAGAATGGATGGAAGGACATATATCTAAAAAGGTGATGACAGGAATGACGTTTGGAAAGTAACTGATAGGTAAACCTAGGAAAAAGTGGATGGATTCAGTGAAAGAGGACAGTTATCAGCTCCTAATATGCAAAAATTGGCAACAGATAGCTCTGGATAGAGATGATTGGAGGTCTTGGATGAAGAAGGCCCAGGCCCGCTTTGGGCTGTAGTGCCATTGGAAGAAGACTGTATTATGAGAGAGATGTAATCAGTTGTTCAGGACAGCTGGCTGTTGGTCCATATACCTTCTCATGCCTTCCTGTGATTCTACAAATGTTGCACGAAGAACTGGTGATTGAGCAGACTGTTGACACAAATCCAATCACTACAGCCTGCACAATACATATATAATTGCTCTTGCTGCTATATTATGAGAGCCATGATCAGAGTTGTTCAGGACAGCTGGCTGTTGGTCCACATACCTTCTCCAGCCTTCCTGTGATTCTACCAATGTTGCACGAAAAACTGGTGATTGAGCGAGCTACTGACACAAATCCAGTCACCGGAGTCTCCACACTATCTGTATATATCTGTAACAAACAAAGCTATTGGTGAAGAGCTTGCAATTATTTTTCTTTGATATTAAAATAATCATGGAAAATGAAAAGCTCTTACAATAGTGAATTAAAACTCATTTAAGTGCAGTTTAAGGGGACAGTTTTGATGGAATAAACATTTTGTTTCAGTGATGGCAAAAATCATAACAGAGCACCTATGCGGTGAAGTGGTCAGTGTGCTCAATTCTTAGCAAAGGTAGGCAGAAAAACTATTGTATTCTATGCATACATGGTTGATAGCAGGATTTCATATAATTTCCTAAGTCCTACGCAACTACAACTGTAGTATTTCAAGAAAAAGGTCTGCAGTGTGCATGTATATACATATACGCATAGGTAAAGGTGTTCAGCTTTTTTGTGAATGTCTACAGGAAGTAGTTATACTGCAAACTACAAGGAAAGGAGTTATAGTAAAACCTGTTTTCAGCAGAATCGAACGGGACTCACTAACATTTCCATTTAACGAAGGTAGCCCTAGACTATTAACAAAATTAAATCATGAACATACATGAATGGACAGAATGAGATAAAAAAATGCACTTACATTATTTAATTGTGTGTATTTAAATTTTTTTGCATTACAGACCAAAACATTGAATGAAAAATAGCTCTATACACAATGCATTTATTTCTTCCAACAGTCAAGGAGAGTTTTCTGGACACATTGCTGCTTAGCTGCTCGACTTTCCACATACACTTAGGCCTGAGAAATCACACCAAACATATCCGAGTCATTTCACCATAGGCCAAATTGTTGCAGTTCCTTTAAATTTTTGACATCATCATAAGTCTTTAGGCTATCCCTGTTCTTCAGGGACACATTCCTCTTCATCTTCCTCTGACTTCTCTTTTTCTTTCCAATTTTACATATTCTCAGTTAAGGCATCTACATCAATTGTGTCTGTTTCAGTTTGCACATCACTGTATTTGTTGACATATTCCATGGCACTGCAATTAAAAGCACCTTCATTGATGCAGTTTTGTGCCTGGAAATTTTGACTCTGCATTCCAGAACTGGAAAACTTCCATTAAAGGTGTACTTTTATTTCCGCTGTCTGTGTAAGACACCTTCCGTTTAATAAAGAGAATTTAGCATGAAATATTTTCATTTAAGACTGATTTCCGGCTTAACAAGGGGTCGTTGAAGACAGGTTTTACTATATTAAAAAAGCTGTTGCACTTAATAGATTGCTATTTCTGAAAAGTGCCATCTTCAGTTTGGTGTGGTATGACTATTGAGCAATTCTGCATGTAACAGACTGATGCTCACAATACATATTTGTGAACAAATCGGTCTTACATACATGAAAAGTGAGTTTTGGCCACATCAACTGACAGAGAAAACACAGAGGATTAAACTGATCTCAAAAAATATGGTTTAACACCAAATCTGTACAAAAATATTTATTAAACATTTCAGAACATAGCGACATGTTTGTCCACTCTCTTTACAGGTGAAGTAGAGTGATTCTAAATTTCTCTTAAAAATTAGTTCAAACATATTTTTCAGAAAATCTGTTTGTAGTTCCCAAGCTTTATTGCAAGTTTTTTAAAATCAAAATATTTGAATTACATATGAAAATAGGATCCAAAATGTGCTCCATAACAGACTGCATCTCTTTATAACATACTGAGAAATGTGAAATTATGGCTAGTTTATTGCATTAGAATAAAAACAATATATAGTTTTGAAAAGAAAATACAATGCATAAAGAAAGAAAATACATAATTACACATTTAACTGGTTCCTGTTATTTAGGATTCTATTGGACTGTTTAAAATTAATACTTATTTTAATATTTTGGGGTTTCAAGAAATAGTTACTTGTAATAATGAGCATCCAATGGTCACAAATTAGGAACAAGAAAACAGAAAATACTGTAAAATAAATGACAATGGGATCTACTGATAATTTAGTAACTGAAAAAACAGAAAAGAGAGCAAAATATATGAAAATGGGATTATGATGGTGATATACTAGTATAGTGATGGTAATACTGACATATAGTGACAATAGTGACAAATCCTGCAGACAGAAAACTGATAAAATTGCATGAATACTGATGACAATTTCTTGTTAACTATGTAGTATGGCATGAGTTATTCAGTGCTGGGTATGTGCTCGTACATGATTCATTATGCACAGGGTTTCCTTGGGAATAAACAGAATAACCTATGCGTATTGCAGTTTGAAATTTTAAATACTTTCAAATTAATATTCTATCTTTCAGAACTGTCACCTGCAATACTGTAAAATAAATGACAATGGGATTTACTGATAATTTAGTAACTGTAAAAATAGAAAAGAGAGCAAAATAAATGATTATGGTATTATGATGGTGATATGCTAATATACTGATGGTAATGTGCCAAAAACTGCAGATATGCACCTGTTATGGCAGATTCTGTGCATCAGGCAGGCAACCTTGCAGAAAGAAAACTGATAAAATTGCATGAATTAGCCTTGTGAATACTGATAACATAATTTCTTGTTATGTAATACAGTATGAGTTAATTCAGTTCCAGGTATGTGCTCTTACATGATTCATTACTAGCACATGGTTTCCTAGGGAGTTAACAGAATAACCTATGCATATTGCAGTTTGAAATTTTAAATATTTTTAAATTAATGCTTTATCTTCCAGAACTGTTATCTGCCTTACTTTTATGCACCGAAGCAAAACAGCCTTTATTCAGGCTAATAATTGCATCACCAAGGAGCAGACTAGACATGGTGCATAATTACAGAAGTATTTATTACTATTGTTATTCAACTGTATTAGATTCGTTTACTGATTCAGTTATTTAGCAGTTATTTTATGTTCTTACTGGTTCCAGCTTTACGTGTATTATTATTCACCTGTGTTACATTTATTCACTGCTGCGCAATAATTATTTGGTGCATTCATTACATTCGCGGTTATTATTTATTTACATTACATTTCATTATTGTTTTGCGTCTGTTTTCACACAACGTAAAACATTTCCCAATTACCAGCTGCTTCGGCGCTTCCTATGTATTTACCTACATTTTTTTCCCTGTACAGTTGGTACCTAACATTGCGCATTAACACCGCCCGCCATAACAGTGCAAATCTGCAGCAAGATTACCACAAAAGATTACCTCAAAACGCCCAAAACCTCCTTATGAGGCTTAGTTTTGCTTGCTGCTTCTGTACGTTGTAATGGAGTAAACTAAATCTGACGAAGAGAAACCATTGTCCAGCTTAACAACAGAAATTCCGCAACTTGCTTTCTCGATGGCTAAGATAATGTAACTTCCTGATACCGGCCTTGCATTACTAGGACCTGAAAATCTATCGAGGGAAGATATTAGGAATTCCTTACAACATGTGCCGATATTTCATTCACTTTTTTGTGAATATTGGCGAACCTCCCATCCAGTGCCGTACATAAAAAGAAATGCGTCATTTGAGTAAACCAATTAGTCGCCTTAATGTTATTTACAAACTTCCTCTACATTAACTATTTACACTCACCTTTCTGCTTCTTTGCATATTTTCAAAATCACTCTGAATTAACATTTTCAAATCGCGTTTTTGCTTCTTTACACACATGAAGAACAAATACCCAAACTTTAGAAAGTGATGCTCTAACTACGTATGTAAATAGAGGTCTTTAATTATCATTATCAACTTGTCATGAATAAAAATAAATACTACAAAAAAGCTTTAAAAATAGATTAAATTATATGAAGAGACCATCCTTGCATATTATGGAATGCGAGCAAGCTTTCTTAAGAAATTAAAACGCTTTTTTGTATTTAGTACTGCTTTGGACTACGTAGTATCACATAGGAACAAAACTTACTTTCCGACAGTATTGGCTGCCTTATCTGAGCGCAATATTCAAATGTTTGACAAATAAAAGCGAAAACAAGTAGCCAGCTTTCACATGAAAAGGTACGTTCAAATATGTTGCACATGTCTTTTAGTTAAAATTTCGATTAAGATATTATACTTGCGTCATGTTTCATGAGTTGAAACGTGGTGTTGTACCTTGTTATTGCTGACAGGAGCAGATGTCTCTAGCTAATGTTTAAGTAGTAATTAAGAAGTTCAGATTCAGATGTCAATGCCACCGAAATGTGCGACGTAGGTAGCACCCCCGGGAATCTTTAGTGGCGTTAGGGAACGCACGCTTGCTTCAATTGAATTTTTAACATGGGCTTTCTTTAACTATTATGTCGGTCTGGGTGGCTCAGTTGGTTAGACGCTGGCCTACTGATCCCAAGGTCGCGGGTTCAAACCCGGCCCAGGCCGATGGTTTTTAAGTGTGCTTAAAAACGACAGCTCCATGTCAGTAGATTTACTGGCATGTAAAAGAACTCCTGCGGGACAAAATTCCGGCACACCGGCGACGCTGATGTGATCCTGGCAATTGACAGCGTCGTTAAACAACAAAATCATTTTTTTTTTTTTAACTATTATGCTTTTCTACATCCCATACCAGAGCCAGATTAAATTACCATATGTTTAAGGTATTTTCATGATGAATGAAAACACATCTTGAATTTTCTGAGAATAATCCTCTTAATTCTGAACGAGTTAGTGTATGTGGCGTAAGAAGCAGACAAAATCTTACTACATAAAAAATTTAGATCTCGTTAAAGCACACAACTTATGTTAAATACATTTTTGTGGGGTTAACCATCCCGAAATATTGCTTGAATTATTCAATATTTGTGGTTATTTACAGTTTGTTGTTGAGTCCCACTGAACAGAGAATCAGCTGTTTATTTAACACATCCCCCCGAATTGTATCATAGTGATGGATAACGTCCCTCATCATTCTGTGGCAGAAAACAAGGCACAGTTGTGGCATTAGTAGAAGTACCTTCCTAATTTAAGGCTATTTTGTATATAAAACCTGACAGACACCTCTACATCATAATTAGAATGCAATTTTAGCTACATCGATCCTATTGCACATTATGAAAGTTATTTCCTACACATTTTGTACGTTGCATACGGACGAAGCCATTTTATGTAATATAATTTATATATAAATTATGAGTAGCAGATATATCAAATGCGTTATAAACATCATGCCTTTATTTTAAATGCAAAATGCGGTAAAACGTTAGAAATAAAATAGCTTCTTGATGATAATGATAATGATGATGGTGGTTGTGGTGGTGGTGATCATGATCACGACGACGACGTCTAGTAAACAGGAGATCGAGGGTTCGAATCCCTCCGGTGCCTGAACTAGTATTTTCATCTAAGTCATTTCTGATTGATGCTGCATATAGTTGTAAGGATGTAACAGACCAGGACTAACATCGGCGTCGTGGCTTACTTGGCTAACGCGCCTGTCTAGTAAATAGGAAATCGAGGGTTCGAATCCCTCCGGTGCCTTAACTGGTATTTTAACCTAAGGCATTTCTGATTGATGCTGCATTTAGTTGTAAGGATGTAACAGAGCAAGACCAACACCGGCGCCGTGGCTTAGTTGGCTAAAGCGCCTGTCTTGTAAACAGGAGATCGAGGGTTCGAATCCCTCCGGTGCCTTAGTTGGTAATTTTATCTGTGGCATTTCTGATTGATGCTGCATTTAGTTGTAAGGATGTAACACAGCAAGACTAACATCGGCGCCGTGGCTTAGTTGGCTAAAGCGCCTGTCTAGTAAACAGGAGATCGAGGGTTCGAATCCCTCCGGTGCCTTGGCTGCTATTTTTATCTAAGTCATTTCTGACTGATGCTGCATTTAGTTGTAAGGATGTAACAGAGCAAGACTAACATCGGCGCCGTGGCTTAGTTGGCTAAAGCGCCTGTCTTGTAAACAGGAGATCGAGGGTTCGAATCCCTCCGGTGCCTTAGTTGGTATTTTTATCTGTGGCATTTCTGATTGATGCTGCATTTACTTGTAAGAATGTAACAGAACAACAGTAACATCTGCTCCGTGGCTTAGTTGGCTAAAGCGCCTGTCTTGTAAACAGAAGATCGAGGGTTCGAATCCCTCCGGTGCCTTAGCTGCTATTTTTATCTAAGTCATTTCTGACTGATGCTGCATTTAGTTGTAAGGATGTAACAGAGCAAGACTAACATCGGCGCCGTGGCTTAGTTGGCTAAAGCGCCTGTCTTGTAAACAGGAGATCGAGGGTTCGAATCCCTCCGGTGCCTGAGGTGGTATTTTTATCTGTGGCATTTCTGATTGATGCTGCATTTACTTGTAACAATGTAACAGAAAAACAGTAACATCGGCTCCGTGGCTTAGTTGGCTGAAGCGCCTGTCTTGTAAACAGGAGATCGAGGGTTCGAATCCCTCCGGTGCCTTAGTTGGTATTTTTATCTGTGGCATTTCTGATTGATGCCACATTTACTTTTAAGGATGTAATAGACAAGGACTAAGATCGGCGCCGTGGCTTAGTTGGCTAAAGCGCCTGTCTAGTAAACAGAAGATCGAGGGTTCGAATCCCTCCGGTGCCTTAGCTGGTATTTTACACACTTCATATGAGATACATATGTATGTGTCTATGTACGCACGTATGCATGTACGCTTGTATGTAACAGAACCTTTCGACGTAATTTTCACCAATAGAGTTTTGTGATTGACTTAAAAATTTGTACACGTGTCAAGGATCGATGACTGTACATCTTGGGTGACGGAGATGCCCGTGCATGGGGCCTGAGAGGAACTCTGGACCCTGGTAAAGGAACACGACTTACAACGCTGTAAGTCGCTAATAAGGTATGTTATGCCAGAGTAAAACTGAGAGCTCCTTGTGTGGTGAATAATGCGCGTGAATTGGAGAATTTAATGTCATCTCGGCACTTGGCCATGATAGCTAGTGGTTAGAGCAACTTGACGGTAACTGATAGATCCGTGGTTCAAATCCCGGTCATGGCAATCAATTTTTCAGTCTCGTTCTACCCTTTCCAACCATTTCCTACATACGGATATTGCGTGGAAAAACGTTAATTACATTAGCCGACAATGCAGTCAAAAAAACAATTTTAATCTAATACTGTTCCAAAAGGTTGATTAGAACAATTTTAAGAAAAGAATGGGAAAAAAATGTGGCATTCAAGGATTATAAAAGGATTTCAAATTAAAAGTTCAGAAAAGAAAATATGAATTGAAAAACTGAGACAAAAATATTTAAAATGTATTATAGTTTAAGAACTTAAAAAATATGCTTTAATAACAAGCCGAAGTCACCCTTTCAGTTCCGGTGTCCATGATCGTGGACATAAGCATTTTTCCCTATCTGTACTAGTTTTAACAGTTTTTCCGCTATATTCTTATTATACTGTCCGTCATCAATTAAACATACGTATTTGAGAATTTTTGAATTGCACAAAATTACACTTTTTTACAATTTATATTGTAATGTTTTTTTATAAAAAAGATGCAAAATCCATGCAACCGCAGTCATCCACGCGTGCCATCACACCAGTTATTTTACGTGGGGATTCCCCGTCCTTTACCACTGGCACATTTGACTGCGGTTGCCGAGACTCGAACTCACGAATCAAGTTTTTACTTTCTCTACTGGTAAGTAGAAGGAAATATTGCATTCCACCAAAAAATTCGATGTCCAGATTTCAGCGGAAATATGTTTTGAGACCCCCTGAATCCAAAAAGAAGCATTTTTAGAAAAAAGGTCCCTGTGTGCGTGTGTGTCTGTCAGGCTTTGGACACCATAACTCAAAAACAAAAAGTCGGTTAAAAACCAAAGTTGGTATTTAAGTTTAATGTCTCTCAAAGATACGACACAAAGAAGATTTTGAACAAAATTCCTCTACCCTAAACTACTCTTTACATGGAAAATTTTTATTTTCTTGAAAATGTCTCTATTGATCTTGATTAAAATGTCATATGTTTAAGATACTTGTATGAAAAATGAAACGTATATTTTGAATTTTCTGGCTATAGGCTATGCAGTCCTGTTTACTCTGGATGACTTTTGAATAACTTGTAAACCGTAAGAGATAGACAAATTCTTCATACACAAAAATGTAGATCTCACTAAAACACACAATTTATGTCGGAATAAATTATCTTGTAGGATGAACCGTTTCGGAGATATTCCGTGTTATTTGTGACAGTTTTGAAAAATTTAAAACTTTCGTGAAGTGGATCGTTGTTCATTTTTAATTTCTCTACTGGCAAGTAGGGGAAGTATTGTATTCCGCCCAAAAATTCGATGTCGAGATTTAACCGGAAATATATGTTTTGAGACCCCCTGAATCCCAAAAAAAAACCATTTTTGGAAAAAGGTGTGTGTTTGTGTGTCTGTGAGTCTGTGGACAGCATAACTCAAAAACGAAAAGTAGGTAAAAACTAAAGTTGGTATTTAAGTTTAATATCTTTCAAGGATGTGACACGAAGATTTTCAAGAAAATAACCTTTACATGGATAATTTTTCGATAATTTTTATTTTCTAGAAAACGGCTCTAATGAATTTGATTAAAATATCATGTTTGAGATAGTTTTTTGACAAATAAAATGTATTTCTTGAATTTTCTGGCTAAAGCCCCTGTAATTGTATTTACTCTGGACGACTTTTGCATAACTGCTAAACCATTAGAGATAGACCAAATCATACTATACAAAAAACGTAGATCTTCCTAAAATACACAATTTATATCTGAATAAATTTTCTTGTAGGATGATCCATTTCGGAGATATTCCTTGTTATGTGTGAGTTTCGGAAAACAAACTTTCGTGGAATGGAACATCGTTGTTCATCTTTTTATATGTTTACACTGGAACCCCGGTAGCGGTCATTTTGACCGTTCTTGATATTTAAATAAGTTTAGCTGCGCCGGATTTTTAAAACTAAGCTTGGCCTTTAATGATTTTTCCTGGTATAACCTCTAGTTTTATATAGCATAATAATTTTCGGCATGTCATCATTTAAGTGGATGATTTTTCATGTTTGACCATGAACCACGGAGACGGTCATTTTTGACCGTTACAATTTCGTTAGGCTTTCGCTCGCACTGTCGTTGGCTTTCTCATTGTCACTAATCTGCTTTGTCGGTCTTCATGCCAGCTGTTCACTATGGTGGTGTACGTTGTGAATCTATGCCTGCAAGATGTCTCGTGGTTTGAAACCAGATGAAATCCTAGCTATATTTCATGATATACCAGACGATGTATCAGAAGGTGATCTTTTTGAAGAACGTGGTAGTGGTAAAGATGATTATCAACCTCCAGCTGATTCAAAACAATCGGAAAATGAGTCGTTCAGTGAAGATTATTTGAATGGGAAGTTCTATTCTGCTTGCTTTAGATATTGCATAACAAGAAACTGTATTCCTAATAGGTGCATTTTCATTTCCTTTTTTGTTCACAATATAAATATATATTTTCTTTGCTTATATATTTATCTATTATTTATATCGTTTTAGAAAAACAAATTCAGGATAACATTTCCTGTAATTCTCGTGCTGTGAGGGAGATAAGAAGGTATGGGCATAGCTCAATACAACCATCATTTGAATATGACTTGCAGTACTGTGTAACTCCATCCAATCTGACTACGTCACAAGCGGCAAGTGAAAATACAATGCCTACTAGTAATACTACAGCTTCAGGTAACGCAACCGCTTCAACACAACCAATAATAAGAATAGGTAGAAAAAGGCTACATGAAGAGGAAAAATTTCCTGCACTTAGAAAAATTCTTAGTAGAGATAAGGGTACTGAGTGGCAGATCATTGAACCAGGTTACAATCCTGGTAGAACAGAGCAACATAATGTTGTGAAAGAAAAAGGAGACTCTACTGCTTATGCTAAGAGACATGTAAGGGACAGCAGCCATGCACCTGCTTGGAAGTTGTCCATTGATGAGTCGATTCTTCGAAATATAAAAAAATGTACAGATATTGAAGAAAGAGAGAAGAAAAATGAAGAGAAATGGACTGTTTCCTTGGATGAGCTGGACGCTTTCATCAGCGTAATTTACTTGCGGGCTGCACTTGAGTGAGCAAGCCTTGAACTAGCTGAACTCTGATTCAAAAAGTGGGGGCACCTATATTTTCTGATACCCTGGCAAGAGACAGATTCGTGAAGATGATGAGACTTTTACAATTTGATGTCAGGTCATCCCGTTCTGAAAGGCTAAAGAAGGATAGGTTTGCACTGGTTTCAACTATTTGGAACAAATTTATTGAAAACTGTAAGGCTTGCTACATACCAGGTGCATTCCTTACATTAGATGAACAACTTTGTTCTATAAAATGTTGCTGTCCATTTATTCAATACATGGCCAATAAGCCTGACAATTTTGGTATAAAATACTGGATGCTTGGAGATATAAACTCAAAGTAACTCTGCAACGCTATCACATACCTGAGGAAGGATAATCAGAGGCCATAGAACGAGTCTATTTCAGAACGTGTTGTGATGTCTCTTAACAAATCCTGTTCTAAAAGGGACGAAACGTCACCATCGACAACTACTTAACTTCACTATCACTAGCTAAAAGACTAAAGGAGTCGGGCACTACTATCGTAAGAACTGTGAACAGATCGGAACGAGAAGTTCCTGATAACCTAAGAAATTCCAGAGCTCCTCTTTATGATACCATTCTCATGAAAACAAACGATGGCACTTTGCTAACCAGCTACTAAAGAAAGACACAGAAGAATGTAATTATAGTGAGTAAACTTCACAACTCATGTGCAATATCTGCAGCCTCCAAGAAACTTCCTGAAACAGCTGAGTTTTACAAGAGTAAATATAGAGTGGATGTGATTGATCAGATGGCACCATTGTATTCCGTTCGTGCTGGTACCCGCATGTTTTTTACAACATATTGGACCTAGCTGCCATCAACGCTTGGATAGTGCTTCGAGAAATAACTGGTAAGGAACTTTCACGGGGCAGATTCATCCTTCAACTCGCTGATGAGCTAACAGAAGCCTACTTGGGAACTAGACAGACTAATCCAACCGAAGAACAGTATCACATTGGTGCATAACTGCAGATAGAACAAAGCAAGTAATTCCTGTCACATTTGCAAGAAGCCACTATATGGAAAATGGGCAGCAGAGGTTAGAAAAATTCTTACGTCTGTAAAATGCAAAGCATAAGTGAATGTTCATAACAATGAAAGGAACTTTCAGTGTAAGTACTAACAGAGTTGTCATACTATAATAGGTTTGCTAATATAAAGATGTGTGTTGGAATATTACTTGTTCTATTATACATAAAGTTAAGTACTCATGTTCATAATCACAAATATTCTTAGTTGTACTACGAGTATTACACTACATTCCGCCTTTCTGATAATTTGAGCTATTTTTTTATTTGAATAAACATACTGTCGAACAATAGAGATAAATAAAGAATACATGTTCATCCTACGGGCTTTTCTTAATATACCTACTACAAAATTAAATATTTTTTCTCCTAACCCCCAATACCACAAGATTACCAAAGAAAACAATAAGAATAGAACATTCGAATGTATGCCCTAGAAAG
This sequence comes from Tenodera sinensis, assembly GCA_030765045.1. Taxonomy (NCBI): domain Eukaryota; kingdom Metazoa; phylum Arthropoda; class Insecta; order Mantodea; family Mantidae; genus Tenodera; species Tenodera sinensis. Next base: position 132,025,939 of record CM060968.1, on the reverse strand, counting down.
GCAATTTTCCAATAATTTTACATACACAGTAATAATAAATTTAACCTAGTTACCTAATAACAATAACTTCAAACTGGTAAGAAATAAGTTGCAAAATGTACACGGAAAACGCAAACAAAAAGTGAACGGTCAAAAATGACCGCTACCGTAGTTAATGTACCGTACAAAAGAAGAGAAAGTCATGTGAGTGCAACAGATCAATTTTTTATTTAGTTTTTTTAAATTACAATGCTACGGTGGACTTTATCTCGCTATAGAACAAACTCTTCATATCGCAAAATTATATTCCACTTCTGAGTTCGGCTTGTTATTAAAGTGTGTTTTTTTTCTGATCGATATTGCATTTAGCTGTAAGGATGTAACAGAGCTAGACTAACATCGGCGCCGTGGCTTAGTTGGCTAAAGCGCCTGTCTAGTAAACAGGAGATCGAGGGTTCGAATCCCTCCGGTGCCTTAACTGGTATTTTTATCTAAGGCATTTCTGATTAATGCTGCATTTAGATGTAAGGATGTAATAGAGCAACACTAACATTGGCGCCGTGGCTTAGTTGGCTAAAGCGCCTGTCTAGTAAACAGGAGATCGAGGGTTCGAATCCCTCCGGTGCCTTAACTGGTATTTTTATCTAAGGCATTTCTGATTAATGCTGCATTTAGATGTAAGGATGTAATAGAGCAACACTAACATTGGCGCCGTGGCTTAGTTGGCTAAAGCGCCTGTCTAGTAAACAGGAGATCGAGGGTTCGTATACCTCCGGTGCCTTAACAAGTATTTTTATCTAAGTCATTTCTGATTGATGCTACATTTAGCTGTAAGGATGTAACAGAGCACAGCTAACATCGGCGCCGTGGCTTAGTTGGCTAAAGCGCCTGTCTTGTAAACAGGAGATCGAGGGTTCGAATCCCTCCGGTGCCTTAACTGGTATTTTTATCTAAGGCATTTCTGATTAATGCTGCATTTAGTTGTAAGGATGTAACAGAGCAAGACTAACATCGGCGCCGTGGCTTAGTTGGCTAAAGCGCCTGTCTAGTAAACAGGAGATCGAGGGTTCGAATCCCTCCGGTGCCTTAACTGGTATTTTTATCTCAGTAATTTCTGATTGATGCTACATTTAGTTGTAAGGATGTAACAGAGCAGGAGTAACACCAGCGCCGTGGCTTAGTTGGCTAAAGCGCCTGTCTAGTAAACAGGAGATCTAGGGTTCGAATCCCTCCGGTGCCTTAACTGGTATTTTTATCTAAGGCATTTCTGATTAATGCTGCATTTAGTTGTAAGGATGTAATAGAGCAACACTAACATTGGCGCCGTGGCTTAGTTGGCTAAAGCGCCTGTCTAGTAAACAGGAGATCGAGGGTTCGAATACCTCCGGTGCCTTAACAAGTATTTTTATCTAAGTCATTTCTGATTGATGCTACATTTAGCTGTAAGGATGTAACAGAGCACAGCTAACATCGGCGCCGTGGCTTAGTTGGCTAAAGCGCCTGTCTTGTAAACAGGAGATCGAGGGTTCGAATCCCTCCGGTGCCTTAACTGGTATTTTTATCTAAGGCATTTCTGATTAATGCTGCATTTAGTTGTAAGGATGTAATAGAGCAACACTAACATCGGCGCCGTGGCTTAGTTGGCTAAAGCGCCTGTCTAGTAAACAGGAGATCGAGGGTTCGAATCCCTCCGGTGCCTTAACTGGTATTTTTATCTCAGTAATTTCTGATTGATGCTACATTTAGTTGTAAGGATGTAACAGAGCAGGAGTAACACCAGCGCCGTGGCTTAGTTGGCTAAAGCGCCTGTCTAGTAAACAGGAGATCTAGGGTTCGAATCCCTCCGGTGCCTTAACTGGTATTTTTATCTCAGTAATTTCTGATTGATGCTACATTTAGTTGTAAGGATGTAAGAGAGCAGGAGTAACACCGGCGCCGTGGCTTAGTTGGCTAAAGCGCCTGTCTAGTAAACAGGAGATCGAGGGTTCGAATCCCTCCGGTGCCTGAAGTGGTATTTTTATCTAAGTCATTTCTGATTGATGCTACATTTAGTTGTAAGGATGTAACAGAGCAGGAGTAACACCGGCGTCGTGGCTTAGTTGGCTAAAGCGCCTGTCTAGTAAACAGGAGATCGAGGGTTCGAATCCCTCCGGTGCCTTAACTGGTATTTTTATCTAAGTCATTTCTGATTGATGTTGCATTTAGTTGTAAGGATGTAACAGAGCAGGAGTAACATCGGCGCCGTGGCTTAGTTGGCTAAAGCGCCTGTCTAGTAAACAGGAGATCGAGGGTTCGAATCCCTCCGGTGCCTTAACTGGTATTTTTATCTGTGGCATTTCTGATTGACGCCACATTTACTTTTAAGGATATAATAGAGAAAGACTAAGATCGGCGCCGTGGCTTAGTTGGCTAAAGCGCCTGTCTAGTAAACAGAAGATCGAGGGTTCGAATCCCTCTGGTGCCTTAGCTGGTATTTTACACACTTCATATGAGATACATATGTATGTGTCTATGTACGCACGTATGCATGTACGCTTGTATGTAACAGAAACTTTCGACGTAGTTTTCACCAATACAGTTTTGTGATTGACTTAAAAATTTGTACACGTGTCAAGGATCGATGACTGTACATCTTGGTTGACGGAGATGCCCGTGCATGGGACCTGAGAGGAACTCTGGACCCTGGTAAAGGAACACGACTTACAACGCTGTAAGTCGCTAATAAGGTATGCCAGAGTAAAACTGAGAGCTCCTTGTGTGGTGAATAATGCGCGTGAATTGGAGAATTTAATGTCATCTCGGCACTTGACCATGATAGCTAGTGGTTAGAGCAACTTGACGGTACCTGATAGATCCGTGGTTCAAATCCCGGTCATGGCAATCAATTTTTCAGTCTCGTTCTACCCTTTCCAACCATTTCCTACATACGGATATTGCGTGCAAAAACGTTAATTACATTAGCCGACAATGCAGTCAAAAAAGCAATTTTAATCTAATACTGTTCTAAAAGGTTGATTAGAACAATTTCAAGAAAAGAATGGGAAAAAAATGTGGCATTCAAGGATTATAAAAGGATTTCAAATTAAAAGTTCAGAAAAGAAAAGATGAATTGAAAAACTGAGACAAAAATATTTAAAATGTATTATAGTTTAAGAACTTAAAAAATATGCTTTAATAACAAGCCGAATTAACCCTTTCAGTTCCGGTGTCCATGATCGTGGACATAAGCATTTTTTCCTATTTGTAGTAGTTTTAACAGTTTTTCCGCTATATTCTTATTATACTGTCCGTCATCAATTAAACATACGTATTTGAGAATTTTTGAATTGCACAAAGTTACTCTTTTTTACAATTTATATTGTAATGTTTTTTTATAAAAAAGATGCAAACTCCATGCAACCGCAGTCATCCACGCGTGCCATCACACCAGTTATTTTACGTGGGGATTCCCCGTCCTTTACCACTGGCACATTTGACTGCGGTTGCCGAGACTCGAACTCACGAATCAACTTTTTACTTTCTCTACTGGTAAGTAGAAGGAAATATTGCATTCCACCAAAAAATTCGATGTCCAGATTTCAGCGGAAATATGTTTTGAGACCCCCTGAATCCAAAAAGAAGCATTTTTAGAAAAAAAGGTGCGTATGTGCGTGCGTGTCTGTCAGCCTGAGGACACCATAACTCAAAAACAAAAAGTCGGTTAAAAACCAAAGTTGGTATTTAAGTTTAATGTCTTTCAAAGATACGACACAAAGAAGATTTTGAACAAAATTCCTCTACCCTAAACTACTCTTTACATGGAAAATTTTTATTTTCTTGAAAATGTCTCTAATGATCTTGATTAAAATGTCATATGTTTAAGATACTTGTATGAAAAATGAAACGTATATTTTGAATTTTCTGGCTATAGGCTATGCAGTCCTGTTTACTCTGGATGACTTTTGAATAACTTGTAAACCGTAAGAGATAGACAAATTCTTCATACACAAAAAATGTAGATCTCACTAAAACACACAATTTATGTCGGAATAAATTATCTTGTAGGATGAACCGTTTCGGAGATATTCCGTGTTATTTGTGACAGTTTTGAAAAATTTAAAACTTTCGTGAAGTGGATCGTTGTTCATTTTTAATTGCTCTACTGGCAAGTAGGGGAAGTATTGTATTCCGCCCAAAAATTCGATGTCGAGATTTAACCGGAAATATATGTTTTGAGACCCCCTGAATCCAAAAACAAAAAAAAAAAAAACATTTTTGGAAAAAGGTGTGTGTTTGAGTGTCTGAGTCTGTGGACAGCATAACTCAAAAACGAAAAGTAGGTAAAAACTAAAGTTGGTATTTATGTTTAATATCTTTCAAGGATGTGACACGAAGATTTTCAAGAAAATAACCTTTACATGGATAATTTTTCGATAATTTTTATTTTCTAGAAAATGGCTCTAATGAAGTTGATTAAAATATCATGTCTGAGACAGTTTTTTGACAAATAAAATGTATTTCTTGAATTTTCTGGCTAAAGCCCCTGTAATTGTATTTACTCTGGACGACTTTTGCATAACTGCTAAACTATTAGAGATAGACCAAATCATACTATACAAGAAACGTAGATCTTACTAAAATACACAATTTATATCTAAATAAATTTTCTTGTAGGATGATCCATTTCGGAGATATTCCTTGTTATGTGTGAGTTTCGGAAAACAAACTTTCGTGGAATGGAACATCGTTGTTCATCTTTTTATATGTTAACACTGGAACCCCGGTAGCGGTCATTTTGACCGTTCTTGATATTTAAATAAGTTTAGCTGCGCCGGTTTTTTAAAACGAAGCTTGGTCTTTCATCACTTTTCCTGGTATAACCTCTAGTTCTATATAGCATAATAATTTTCGGCATGTCATCATTTACGCGGATGCATTTTCATGTTTGACCATGAACCACGGAGACGGTCATTTTTGACCGTTACAATTTCGTTAGGCTTTCGCTCGCATTGTCGTTGGCTTTCTCATTGTCACTAATCTGCTTTGTCGGTCTTCATGCCAGCTGTTCACTATGGTGGTGTACGTTGTGAATCTATGCCTCCAAGATGTCTCGTGGTTTGAAACCAGATGAAATGCTAGCTATATTTCATGATATACCAGACGATGTATCAGAAGGTGGTAGTGGTAAAGATGATTATCAACCTCCAGCTGATTCAGAACAATCGGAAAATGAGTCGTTCAGTGAAGATTATTTGAATGGTAAGTTCTATTCTGCTTGCTTTACAGATATTGCATAACAAGAAACTGTATTCCTAATAGGTGCATTTGTGTTGTTATGCATTTCCTTTCTTGTACACAATATAAATATATATTTTCTTTGCTTATATATTTATCTATTATTTATATCGTTTTAGAAAAACAAATTCAGGATAACATTTCCTGTAATTCTCGTGCTGTGAGGGAGGTAAGAAGGTATGGGCATAGCTCAATACAACCATCATTTGAATATGACTTGCAGTACTGTGTAACTCCATCCAATCTGACTACGTCACAAGCGGCAAGTGAAAATACAATGCCTACTAGTAATACTACAGCTTCAAGTAGCCCAACAGCTTCAACACAACCAATAATAAGAATAGTTAGAAAAAGGCAACATGACGAGGAAAAATTTCCTGCACTTAGAAAAATTCTTAGTAGAGATAAGGGTACTGAGTGGCAGATCATTGAACCAGATTACAATCCTGGTAGAACAGAGCAACATAATGTTGTGAAAGAAAAAGGAGACTCTACTGCTTATGCTAAGAGACATGTAAGGGACAGCAGCCATGGATCTGCTCCTAAGTTGAACATTGATGAGTCGATTCTTCGACATTAAAAAAAGGTACAGATATTGAAACAAGAGGGAAGAAAAGTGATGAGAAATGGACTGTTTCCTTGGATGAGCTGGACGCTTTCATCAGCGTAATTTACTTGCACTTGAGTTAGGAAGCCTTGAACTAGCTGAACTCTGATTCAAAAAGTGGGGGCCACGTATATTTTCTGATACCCTGGCAAGAGACAGATTCGTGAAGGTGATGAGACTTTTACAATTTGATGTCAGGTCATCCCGTTCTGAAAGGCTAAAGAAGGATAGGTTTGCACTGGTTTCAACTATTTGGAACAAATTTATTGAAAACTGTAAGGCTTGCTACATACCAGGTGCATTCCTTACATTAGATGAACAACTTTATTCTATAAAATGTTGCTGTCCATTTATTCAATACATGGCCAATAAGCCTGACAATTTTGGTATAAAATACTCGATGCTTGGAGATATAAACTCAAAGTAACTCTGCAACGCTATCACATACCTGAGGAAGGATAATCAGAGGCCATAGAACGAGTCTATTCCAGAACGTGTTGTGATGTCTCTTAACAAATCCTGTTCTAAAAGGGACGAAACGTCACCATCGACAACTACTTAACTTCACTATCACTAGCTAAAAGACTAAAGGAGTCGGGCACTACTATCGTAAGAACTGTGAACAGATCGGAACGAGAAGTTCCTGATAACCTAAGAAATTCCTGAGCTCCTCTTTATGATACCATTCTCATGAAAACAAATGATGGTACTTTGCTAACCAGCTACTAAAGAAAGACACAGAAGAATGTAATTATAGTGAGTAAACTTCACAACTCATGTGCAATATCTGCAGCCTCCAAGAAACTTCCTGAAACAGCTGAGTTTTACAAGAGTAAATATAGAGTGGATGTGATTGATCAGATGGCACCATTGTATTCCGTTCGTGCTGGTACCCGCAGATGGCGGATGCATGTTTTTTACAACATATTGGACCTAGCTGCCATCAACGCTTGGATAGTGCTTCGAGAAATAACTGGTAAGGAACTTTCACGGGGCAGATTCATCCTTCAACTCGCTGATGAGCTAACAGAAGCCTACTTGGGAACTAGACAGACTAATCCAACCGAAGAACATCCAACCCCTAATTGCCGACGACAGTATCACATTGGTCATAACTGCAGATAGAACAAAGCAAGTAATTCCTGTCACATTTGCAAGAAGCCACTATATGGAAAATGGGCAGCAGAGGTTAGAAAAGTTCTTACCTCTGTAAAATGCAAAGCATAAGTGAATGTTCATAACAACGAAAGGAACTTTCAGTGTAAGTACTAACATAGTTGTCATACTTTAATAGGTTTTTCTCCTAACCCCCACTACCACAAGATTACCAAAGAAAACAATAAGAATAGAACATTCGAATGTATGCCCTAGAAAGGCAATTTTCCAATAATTATACATACACAGTAATAATAAACTTAACCTAGTTTCCTAATAACAATAACTTCAAACTGGTAAGAAATAAGTTGTAAAATGTACACGGAAAAACAAACAAAAAGTGAACGGTCAAAAATGACCGCTACCGTAGTTAATGTACCGTACAAGAGAAGAGAAAGTCATGTGAGTGCAACAGATCAATTTTTTATTTAGTTTTTTTAAATTACAATGCTACGGTGCACTTTTTCTCGTTTTAGAACAAACTCTTCATATCGCAAAATTATATTCCACTTCTTAGTTCGGCTTGTTATTAAAGTATGTTTTTTTTCTGATCGATGTTGCATTTAGTTGTAACGATGTAACAGAGCTAGACTAACATCGGCGCCGTGGCTTAGTTGGCTAAAGCGCCTGTCTAGTAAACAGGAGATCGAGGGTTCGAATCCCTCCGGTACCGTAGTTGGTATTTTTATCTGTGGCATTTCTGATTGATGCCACATTTATTTGTAAGGATGTAATAGAGAAGGACTATGATCGGCGCCGTGGCTTAGTTGGCTAAAGCGCCTGTCTAGTAAACAGAAGATCGAGGGTTCGAATCCCTCTGGTGCCTTAGCTGGTATTTTACACACTTCATATGAGATACATATGTATGTGTCTATGTACGCACGTATGCATGTACGCTTGTATGTAACAGAACCTTTCGACGTAGTTTTCACCAATAGAGTTTTGTGATTGACTTAAAAATTTGTACACGTGTCAAGGATCGATGACTGTACATCTTGGGTGACGGAGATGCCCGTCATGGGACCTGAGAGGACCTCTGGACCCTGGTAAAGGAACACGACTTACAACGCTGTAAGTCGCCAATAAGGTATGTTATGTCAGAGTAAAACTGAAAGCTCCTTGTGTGGTGAATAATGCGCGTGAATTGGAGAATTTAATGTCATCTCGGCACTTGACCATGATAGCTAGTGGTTAGAGCAACTTGACGGTAACTGATAGATCCGTGGTTCAAATCCCGGTCATGGCAATCAATTTTTCAGTCTCGTTCTACCCTTTCCAACCATTTCCTACATACGGATATTGCGTGGAAAAACGTTAATTACATTAGCCGACAATGCAGTCAAAAAAGCAATTTTAGTCTAATACTGTTCCAAAAGGTTGATTAGAACAATTTCAAGAAAAGAATGGGAAAAAAATGTGGCATTCAAGGATTATAAAAGGATTTCAAATTAAAAGTTCAGAAAAGAAAATATGAATTGAAAAACTGAGACAAAAATATTTAAAATGTATTATAGTTTAAGAACTTAAAAAATATGCTTTAATAACAAGCCGAATTAACCCTTTCAGTTCCGGTGTCCATGATCGTGGACATAAGCATTTTTTCCTATTTGTACTAGTTTTAACAGTTTTTCCGCTATATTCTTATTATACTGTCCGTCATCAATTAAACATACGTATTTGAGAATTTTTGAATTGCACAAAGTTACTCTTTTTTACAATTTATATTGTAATGTTTTTTTATAAAAAAGATGCAAAATCCATGCAACTGCAGTCATCCACGCGTGCCATCACACCAGTTATTTTACGTGGGGATTCCCCGTCCTTTACCACTGGCACATTTGACTGCGGTTGCCGAGATTCAAAGACACGAATCAACTTTTTACTTTCTCTACTGGTAAGTAGATGGAAATATTGCATTCCACCAAAAAATTCGATGTCCAGATTTCAGCGGAAATATGTTTTGAGACCCCCTGAATCCAAAAAGAAGCATTTTTAGAAAAAAGGTCCCTGTGTGCGTGTGTGTCTGTCAGCCTTTGGACACCATAACTCAAAAACAAAAAGTCGGTTAAAAACCAAAGTTGGTATTTAAGTTTAATGCCTTTCAAAGATACGACACAAAGAAGATTTTGAACAAAATTCCTCTACCCTAAACTACTCTTTACATGGAAAATTTTTATTTTCTTGAAAATGTCTCTAATGATCTTGATTAAAATGTCATATGTTTAAGATACTTGTATGAAAAATGAAACGTATATTTTGAATTTTCTGGCTATAGGCTATGCAGTCCTGTTTACTCTGGATGACTTTTGAATAACTTGTTAACCGTAAGAGATAGACAAATTCTTCATACACAAAAAATGTAGATCTCACTAAAAACACACAATTTATGTCGGAATAAATTATCTTGTAGGATGAACCATTTCGGAGATATTCCGTGTTATTTGTGACAGTTTTGAAAAATTTAAAACTTTCGTGAAGTGGATCGTTGTTCATTTTTAATTTCTCTACTGGCAAGTAGGGGAAGTAGAGGAGAAGGTGGTATTATGGGACGGGGTTGTAAAATGGAACAGGCCACTTGTAGAAATACTAATGGTGCTATCTATCGGAAACTGCACTGAACTACTGAGGAGGGTGTACTAGAGTAGCATGCAACGCAGCGAGTGGGTTGGCAGAAGGCCGTGTTTGTGGGAAGTAGTTGTTGTAAATCTAGTGTGTAAAAGTTTTTGACGAGTAGAGCGTCAGCTTATTGTCTGCAATAATCAGGCAAGTTAGAACATATTGTTTTGTGGTTATAGTTTATACATAAACATGTCCTTAAATGTGTAATATTTTGAAAATCGCGTGGGAATGTATAGGTCAAATTTTTAAGGTGGAGCACCGTTATAGCGATTGGTGGTATTATGGGACAGATAGATCTTGAGTGTCCCATATTAAAACCCCTTTTTTATTGTATTCGCAGCATGCCAGGAACAAAACTTTGATCTTCGTCGAAGAGGATTCGAAAGAATTGGAAGGAAGAAAGCATGTCGTTTCAATGAGTGCCAGAGGTACTTTCATCCCTCCAATGCTAATCTTTCCCCGAATAAATTGGAGCGATCAACTTATGAAGGGAGCTCCTCCTGAAGCTGTTGGAGCTTGTTACCCTTCTGGTTGGATACAATCCCATCTATTCACCAGATGGTTTGAACATTTTGTGGCCAAGACTGCACCATCTGCTAACTCTCCAGTTCTGCTGATCCTCGATGGACATTTCTCTCACACGAGAAAGTTGGATTTAATTCAAACAGCGAGAGAAAATCATGTCACAATTGTGAGTTTGCCACCTCACTCAAGCCACAAGACACGCCTTTGGACAGAGCCTTCATGTCTGCCTTGAAGTCCTACTACAGTGAGGAGATTCGCATGAGACTGCGCCAAACACAAGCTCATGTGTCACCTTACGACATTGCAGAATTGTTCGGCAGGGCATACCTCAAAACGCAAACAGGGGAAATAGCTGTTAATAGCTTCAGAGTAACAGGCATCTATCCTCTGAATAGAAATGTGTTTATAGAAGTAGATTTCATCGAGGCCAACAATGTGGAAGAACAGGAAAGTGCATTCAGCGACCTTGACAATGAACAAATCATTTTGCCTACCCCACCAAGGGCTGAACACACTCGACCACACCACGTGAGTCCTACAGATATTTCGCCCGTGCCTGTACTTAAAAAGAAGACAAGCAACAGAGGACGAAAAGCTCCAGCAGCAGTGATTACAAGCTCCCCATATAAGATTGCACTTGAAGCTTCACAGGAGAGAACTAAACAGAAGGAACGTTCTCAGAAACAAGCTCAAGATTCGGCAAGAAATGCTTCTAAACATGACGTGCAACCATCTACAAGTGGATTCAGAAGGGAAACCCAACCAAAAATGGAAAAAACAAGAGCAGTAATGCAAAAGGAAGAAGAAAACAAATTCAGACAAGAATCATCTGATTCTGATGACACTGATGCGTCCGTATCTTCCGGAGAAACAGTTTTATCTCCTGAGTCTGAGAAATCAACTCCAGGAGAAAATGGTGCTGTGTGCCTGTTCTGTGTGGAACATTTATGGACTCTAGACCCAGTGAACTTTGGATAAAGGGTGTTGCTTGTAATAGATGGGCTCATATGGACTGTAGTGCTTGCGAGAGTAATAGATTCGTATGTGACTTTTGCTCTTGATTCAGTCAGTTTTAATTTTAAAGACAATCACCTCGTTAAACACAGGTGCTCCTTGTTTAACATCATGCTGGGACTAATATTTTATATCTCTTAGGATGGGAAAAAATCATATTGTACTACTCTTAGCATTTGGGTATTAAAGTTTCTTTAAGTTTAATAACACTAGAATTATTTGCCCTTTCAATGGTGTTTTGATTCTTTTTCTCCATTGTCCCAAATTACCACCTTAATTTTGAAAACCTCAAATTTGTCGTGTAATCATTTCCTCAAAATTTTATGACCATATTTTAAAATCTGAGCTTTTTGAACTTGCAAATGTTGAAGCCAAGTGATTCACGAATAAAATGCTGAAACTGGATGCACTTTTTACTGAAAACCTCACGATTTACAGAATTACAAAAAACACTGTCCCATAATACCACCTTCTCCTTGTATTCCGCCCAAAAATTCGATGTCGAGATTTAACCGGAAATATATGTTTTGAGACCCCTGAATAAAAAAAAAGCATTTTTGGAAAGAAGTGTGTGTTTGTGTGTCTGTGAGTCTGTGGACAGCATAACTCAAAAACGAAAAGTAGGTAAAAACTAAAGTTGGTATTTAAGTTTAATATCTTTCAAGGATGTGACACGAAGATTTTCAAGAAAATAACCTTTACATGGATAATTTTTCGATAATTTTTATTTTCTAGAAAACGGCTCTAATGAATTTGATTAAAATATCATGTTTGGGATAGCTTTTGACAAATAAAATGTATTTCTTGAATTTTCTGGCTAAAGCCCCTGTAATTGTATTTACTCTGGACGACTTTTGCATAACTGTTAAACCATTAGAGATAGACCAAATCATACTATACTAAAAACGTAGATCTTACTAAAATACACAATTTATATCTGAATAAAGTTTCTTGTAGGATGATCCATTTCGGAGATATTCCTTGTTATGTGTGAGTTTCGGAAAACAAACTTTCGTGGAATGGAACATCGTTGTTCATCTTTTTATATGTTAACACTGGAACCCCGGTAGCGGTCATTTTGACCGTTCTTGATATTTAAATAAGTTTAGCTGCGCCGGATTTTTAAAACTAAGCTTGGCTTTTAATAACTTTTCCTGCTATAACCTCTAGTTTTATATAGTTTAATAATTTTCGGCATGTCATCATTTAAGTGGATGATTTTTCATGTTAGACCATGAACCACGGAGACGGTCATTTTTGACCATTGCACTTTCGTTAGGCTTTCGCTCGCATTGTCATTGGCTTTCTCATTGTCACTAATCTGCTTTGTCGGTCTTCATGCCAGCTGTTCACTATGGTGGTGTACGTTGTGAATCTATGCCTTCAAGATGTCTCGTGGTTTGAAACCAGATGAAATGCTAGCTATATTTCATGATATACCAGACGATGTATCAGAAGGTGATCTTTTTGAAGAACGTGGTAGTGGTGAAGGTGATTATCAACCTCCAGCTGATTCAGAACAATCGGAAAATGAGTCGTTCAGTGAAGATTATTTGAATGGTAAGTTCTATTCTGCTTGCTTTAGATATTGCATAACAAGAAACTGTATTCCTAATAGGTGCATTTGTGTAGTTATTCATTTCCTTTTTTGTACACAATATAAATATATATTTTCTTTGCTTATATATTTATCTATTATTTATATCGTTTTAGAAAAACAAATTCAGGATAACATTTCCTGTAATTCTCGTGCTGTGAGGGAGCTAAGAAGGTATGGGCATAGCTCAATACAACCATCATTTGAATATGACTTGCAGTACTGTGTAACTCCATCCAATCTGACTACGTCACAAGCGGCAAGTGAAAATACAATGCCTACTAGTAATACTACAGCTTCAGGTAACGCAACCACTTCAACACAACCAATAATAAGAATAGGTAGAAAAAGGCAACATGAAGAGGAAAAATTTCCTGCACTTAGAAAAATTCTTAGTAGAGATAAGGGTACTGAGTGGCAGATCATTGAACCAGGTTACAATCCTGGTAGAACAGAGCAACATAATGTTGTGAAAGAAAAAGGAGACTCTACTGCTTATGCTAAGAGACGTAAGGGACAGAAGCCATGCACCTGCTTGGAAGTTGTTCATTGATGAGTCGATTCTTCGACATTAAAAAATGTAAAGATATTGAAGCAAGAGGGAAGAAAAATGATGAGAAATGGACTGTTTCCTTGGATGAGCTGGACGCTTTCATCAGCGTAATTTACTGGCGGGGTGCACTTGAGTTAGGAAGCCTTGAACTAGCTGAACTCTGATTCAAAAAGTGGGGGCCACCTATATTTTCTGATACCCTGGCAAGAGACAGATTCGTGAAAGTGATGAGACTTTTACAATTTGATGTCAGGTCATCCCGTTCTGAAAGGCTAAAGAAGGATAGGTTTGCACTGGTTTCAACTATTTGGAACAAATTTATTGAAAACTGTAAGGCTTGCTACATACCAGGTGCATTCCTTACATTAGATGAACAACTTTATCCTATAAAATGTTGCTGTCCATTTATTCAATACATGGGCAATAAGCCTGACAATTTTGGTATAAAATACTGGATGCTTGGAGATATAAACTCAAAGTAACTCTGCAAACGCTATCACATACCTGAGGAAGGATAATCAGAGGCCATAGAACGAGTCTATTCCAGAACGTGTTGTGATGTCTCTTAACAAATCCTGTTCTAAAAGGGACGAAATGTCACCATCGACAACTACTTAACTTCACTATCACTAGCTAAAAGACTAAAGGAGTCGGGCACTACTATGCTAAGAACTGTGAACAGATCGGAACGAGAAGTTCCTGATAACCTAAGAAATTCCAGAGCTCCTCTTTATGATACCATTCTCATGAAAACAAACGATGATACTTTGCTAACCAGCTACTAAAGAAAGACACAGAAGAATGTAATTATAGTGAGTAAACTTCACAACTCATGTGCAATATCTATAGCCTCCAAGAAACTTCCTGAAACAGCTAAGTTTTACAAGAGTAAATATAGAGTGGATGTGATTGATCAGAAGGCACCATTGTATTCCGTTCGTGCTGGTACCCGCAGATGGCGGATGCATGTTTTTTACAACATATTGGACCTAGCTGCCATCAACGCTTGGATAGTGCTTCGAGAAATAACTGGTAAGGAACTTTCACGGGGCAGATTCATCCTTCAACTCGCTGATGAGCTAACAGAAGCCTACTTGGGAACTAGACAGACTAATCCAACCGAAGAACATCCAACCCCTAATTGCCGACGACAGTATCACATTGGTCATAACTGCAGATAGAACAAAGCAAGTAATTCCTGTCACATTTGCAAGAAGCCACTATATGGAAAATGGGCAGCAGAGGTTAGAAAAGTTCTTACGTCTGTAAAATGCAAAGCATAAGTGAATGCTCATAACAATGAAAGGAACTTTCAGTGTAAGTACTAACATAGTTGTCATACTATAATAGGTTTGCTAATATAAAGATGTGTGTTGGAATATTACTTGTTCTATTATACATAAAGTTAAGTTCCCATGTTCATAATCACAAATATTCTTAGTTGTACTACGAGTATTACACTACATTCCGCCTTTCTGATAATTTGAGCTATTTTTTTATTTGAATAAACATACTGTCGAACAATAGAGATAAATAAAGAATACATGTTCATCCTACGGGCTTTTCTTAATATACCTACTACAAAATTAAATATTTTTTCTCCTAACCCCCACTACCACAAGATTACCAAAGAAAACAATAAGAATAGAACATTCGAATGTATGCCCTAGAAAGGCAATTTTCCAATAATTTTGCATACACAGTAATAATAAATTTTACCTAGTTACCTAATAACAATAACTTCAAACTGGTAAGAAATAAGTTGTAAAATGTACACGGAAAACGCAAACAAAAAGTGAACGGTCAAAAATGACCGTTACCGTAGTTAATGTACCGTACAAGAGAAGAGAAAGTCATGTGAGTGCAACACATCAATTTTTTATTTAGTTTTTTTAAATTACAATGCTACGGTGGACTTTATCTCGCTATAGAACAAACTCTTCATATCGCAAAATTATATTCCACTTCTTAGTTCCACTTGTTATTAAAGCGTTTTTTTTTTTTTTTTCTGATCGATGTTGCATTTAGTTGTAAGGATGTAACAGAGCTAGACTAACATCTGCGCCGTGGCTTAGTTGGCTAAAGCGCCTGTCTAGTAAACAGGAGATCGAGGGTTCGAATCCCTCCGGTGCCTTAACTGGTATTTTTATCTAAGTCTTTTCTGATTGATGCTGCATTTAGTTGTAAGGATGTAAGAGAGCAGGAGTAACATCGGCGCCGTGGCTTAGTTGGCTAAAGCGCCTGTCTAGTAAACAGGAGATCGAGGGTTCGAATCCCTCCGGTGCCTTAACTGGTATTTTTATCTAAGTCATTTCTGATTGATGCTGCATTTAGTTGTAAGGATGTAAGTGAGCAACACTAACATCGGCGCCGTGGCTTAGTTGGCTAAAGCGCCTGTCTAGTAAACAGGAGATCGAGGGTTCGAATCCCTCCGGTGCCTTAACTGGTATTTTTATCTAAGTCTTTTCTGATTGATGCTGCATTTAGCTGTAAGGATGTAAGAGAGCAGCAGTAACATCGGCGCCGTGGCTTAGTTGGCTAAAGCGCCTGTCTAGTAAACAGGAGATCGAGGGTTCGAATCCCTCCGGTGCCTTAACTGGTATTTTTATCTAAGTCTTTTCTGATTGATGCTGCATTTAGTTGTAAGGATGTAAGAGAGCAGGAGTAACATCGGCGCCGTGGCTTAGTTGGCTAAAGCGCCTGTCTAGTAAACAGGAGATCGAGGGTTCGAATCCCTCCGGTGCCTTAACTGGTATTTTTATCTAAGTCATTTCTGATTGATGCTGCATTTAGTTGTAAGGATGTAAGTGAGCAACACTAACATCGGCGCCGTGGCTTAGTTGGCTAAAGCGCCTGTCTAGTAAACAGGAGATCGAGGGTTCGAATCCCTCCGGTGCCTTAACTGGTATTTTTATCTAAGTCTTTTCTGATTGATGCTGCATTTAGCTGTAAGGATGTAAGAGAGCAGCAGTAACATCGGCGCCGTGGCTTAGTTGGCTAAAGCGCCTGTCTAGTAAACAGGAGATCGAGGGTTCGAATCCCTCCGGTGCCTTAACTCGTATTTTTATCTAAGTCTTTTCTGATTGATGCTTCATTTAGCTGTAAGGATGTAAGAGAGCAGCAGTAACATCGGTGCCGTGGCTTAGTTGGCTAAAGCGCCTGTATTGTAAACAGGAGATCGAGGGTTCGAATCCCTCCGGTGCCTTAGCTGGTATTTTTATTTAAGTCATTTCTGATTGATGCTGCATTTAGTTGTAAGGATGTAAGAGAGCAAAGCTAACATCGGCGCCGTGGCTTAGTTGGCTAAAGCGCCTGTCTAGTAAACAGGAGATCGAGGGTTCGAATCCCTCCGGTGCCTTAACTGGTATTTTTATCTAAGTCATTTCTGATTAATGCTGCATTTAGTTGTAAGGATGTAAGAGAGCAAAGCTAACATCGGCGCCGTGGCTTAGTTGGCTAAAGCGCCTGTCTAGTAAACAGGAGATCGAGGGTTCGAATCCTTCCGGTGCCTTAACTAGTATTTTTATCTAGGTCATTTCTGATTGATGCTGCATTTAGCTGTAAGGATGTAAGAGAGCAAAACTAACATCGGCTCCGTGGCTTAGTTGGCTAAAGCGCCTGTCTTGTAAACAGGAGATCGAGGGTTCGAATCCCTCCGGTGCCTTAACTGGTATTTTTATCTAGGTCATTTCTGATTGATGCTGCATTTAGTTGTAAGGATGTAAGAGAGCAAGACTAACATCGGCGCCGTGGCTTAGTTGGCTAAAGCGCCTGTCTTGTAAACAGGAGATCGAGGGTTCGAATCCCTCCGGTGCCTTAACTGGTATTTTTATCTAGGTCATTTCTGATTGATGCTGCATTTAGTTGTAAGGATGTAAGAGAGCAAGACTAACATCGGCACCGTGGCTTAGTTGGCTAAAGCGCCTGTCTAGTAAACAGGAGATCGAGGGTTCGAATCCCTGCGGTGCCTTAATTGGTATTTTTATCTAGGTCATTTCTGATTGATGCTGCATTTAGCTGTAAGGATGTAACAAAACAACACGAACATCGGCGCCGTGGCTTAGTTGGCTAAAGCGCCTGTCTTGTAAACAGGAGATCGAGGGTTCGAATCCCTCCGGTGCCTTAATTGGTGTTTTTATCTAGGTCATTTCTGATTGATGCTGCATTTAGCTGTAAGGATGTAACAGAGCAGGAGTAACATCGGCGCCGTGGCTTAGTTTTCTAAAGCGCCTGTCTAGTAAACAGAAGATCGAGGGTTCGAATCCCTCCGGTGCCTTAGCTGGTATTTTACACACTTTATATGAGATACATATGTATGTGTCTATGTACGCACGTATGCATGTACGCTTGTATGTAACAGAACCTTTCGACGTAGTTTTCACGAATAGAGTTTTGTGATTGACTTAAAAATTTGTACACGTGTCAAGGATCGATGACTGTACATCTTGGGTGACGGAGATGCCCGTGCATGGGGCCTGAGAGGAACTCTGGACCCTGGTAAAGGAACACGACTTACAACGCTGTAAGTCGCTAATAAGGTATGTTATGTCAGAGTAAAACTGAGAGCTCCTTGTGTGGTGAATAATGCGAGTGAATTGGAGAATTTAATGTCATCTCGGCACTTGGCCATGATAGCTAGTGGTTAGAGCAACTTGACAATACCTGATAGATCCGTGGTTCAAATCCCGGTCATGGCAATCAATTTTTCAGTCTCGTTCTACCCTTTCCAACCATTTCCTACATACGGATATTGCGTGGAAAAACGTTAATTACATTAGCCGACAATGCAGTCAAAAAAGCAATTTTAGTCTAATACTGCTCCAAAAGGTTGATTAGAACAATTTCAAGAAAAGAATGGGAAAAAAATGTGGCATTCAAGGATTATAAAAGGATTTCAAATTAAAAGTTCAGAAAAGAAAAGATGAATTGAAAAACTGAGACAAAAATATTTAAAATGTATTGTAGTTTAAGAACTTAAAAAATATGCTTTAATAACAAGCCGAATTAACCCTTTCAGTTCCGGTGTCCATGATCGTGGACATAAGCATTTTTTCCTATTTGTACTAGTT
The DNA here is from genome assembly GCA_030765045.1 of Tenodera sinensis. Lineage (NCBI taxonomy): Eukaryota > Metazoa > Arthropoda > Insecta > Mantodea > Mantidae > Tenodera > Tenodera sinensis. The sequence continues at coordinate 132,007,547 of CM060968.1, read as the reverse complement.
TTAACAGTTTTTCCGCTATATTCTTATTATACTGTCCGTCATCAATTAAACTTACGTATTTGAGAATTTTTGAATTGCACAAAATTACTCTTTTTTACAATTTATATTGTAATGTTTTTTTATAAAAAAAGATGCAAACTCCATGCAACCGCAGTCATCCACGCGTGCCATCACACCAGTTATTTTACGTGCGGATTCCCCGTCCTTTACCACTGGCACATTTGTCTGCGGTTGCCGAGACTCGAACTCACGAATCAACTTTTTACTTTCTCTACTGGCAAGTAGAAGGAAATATTGCATTCCACCAAAAAATTCGATGTCCAGATTTCAGCGTAAATATGTTTTGAGACCCCCTGAATCCAAAAAGAAGCATTTTTAGAAAAAAGGTCCGTGTGTGCGTGTGTGTCTGTCAGCCTGTGGACACCATAACTCAAAAACAAAAAGACGGTTAAAAACCAAAGTTGGTATTTAAGTTTAATGTCTTTCAAAGATACGACACAAAGAAGATTTTAACAAAATTCCTCTACCCTAAACTACTCTTTACATGGAAAATTTTTATTTTCTTGAAAATGTGTCTAATGATCTTGATTAAAATGTCATATGTTTAAGATACTTGTATGAAAAATGAAACCTATATTTTGAATTTTCTGGCTATAGACTATGCAGTCCTGTTTACTCTGGATGACTTTTGAATAACTTGTAAACCGTAAGAGATAGACAAATTCTTCATGCAAAAAAATGTAGATCTCACTAAAACACACAATTTATGTCGGAATAAATTATCTTGTAGGATGAACCATTTCGGAGATATTCCGTGTTATTTGTGACAGTTTTGAAAAATTTAAAACTTTCGTGAAGTGGATCGTTGTTCATTTTTAATTTCTCTACTGGCAAGTAGGGGAAGTAGAGGAGAAGGTGGTATTATGGGACGGGGTTGTAAAATAGGACAGGGCACTTGTAGAAATACTAATGGTGCTATCTATCGGAAACTGCACTGAACTACTGAGGAGGGTGTACTAGAGTAACATGCAACGCAGCGAGTGGGTTGGCTGAAGGCGGTGCTTGTGAGAAGTAGTTGTTGTAAATCTAGTGTGTGAAAGTTTTTGCCGAGTAGAGCGTCAGCTTATTTTCTGCAATAATCAGGCAAGTTAGAACATATTGTTTTGTGGTTATAGTTTATACATAACCATGTCCTTAAATGTGTAATATTTTGAAAATCGCGTGGGAATGTATAGGTCAAATTTTTAAGGTGGAGCACCGTTATAGCGATTGGTGGTATTATGGGACAGATAGATCTTGAGTGTCCCATATTAAAACCCCTTTTTTATTGTATTCGCAGCATGCCAGGAACAAAACTTTGATCTTCGTCGAAGAGGATTCGAAAGAATTGGAAGGAAGAAAGCATGTCGTTTCAATGAGTGCCAGAGGTACTTTCATCCCTCCAATGCTAATCTTTCCCCGAATAAATTGGAGCGATCAACTTATGAAGGGAGCTCCTCCTGAAGCTGTTGGAGCTTGTTACCCTTCTGGTTGGATACAATCTCATCTATTCACCAGATGGTTTGAACATTTTGTGGCCAAGACTGCACCATCTGCTAACTCTCCAGTTCTGCTGATCCTCGATGGGCATTTCTCTCACACGAGGAAGTTGGATTTAATTCAAACAGCGAGAGAAAATCATGTCACAATTGTGAGTTTGCCACCTCACTCAAGCCACAAGACACGCCTTTGGACAGAGCCTTCATGTCTGCCTTGAAGTCCTACTACAGTGAGGAGATTCGCATGAGACTGCGCCAAACACAAGGTCATGTGTCACCTTACGACATTGCAGAATTGTTCGGCAGGGCATACCTCAAAACGCAAACAGGGGAAATAGCTGTTAATAGCTTCAGAGTAACAGGCATCTATCCTCTGAATAGAAATGTGTTTACAGAAGTAGATTTCATCGAGGCCAACAATGTGGAAGAACAGGAAAGTGCATTCAGCGACCTTGACAATGAACAAATCATTTTGCCTACCCCACCAAGGGCTGAACACACTCGACCACACCACGTGAGTCCTACAGATATTTCGCCCGTGCCTGTACTTAAAAGGAAGACAAGCAACAGAGGACGAAAAGCTCCAGCAGCAGTGATTACAAGCTCCCCATATAAGATTGCACTTGAAGCTTCACAGGAGAGAACTAAACAGAAGGAACGTTCTCAGAAACAAGCTCAAGATTCGGCAAGAAATGCTTCTAAACATGACGTGCAGCCATCTACAAGTAGATTCAGAAGGGAAACCCAATCAAAAATGGAAAAACCAAGAGCAGTAATGCAAAAGGAAGAAGAAAACAAATTCAGACAAGAATCATCTGATTCTGATGACACTGATGCGTCCGTATCTTCGGGAGAAACAGTTTTATCTCCTGAGTCTGAGAAATCAACTCCAGGAGAAAATGGTGCTGTGTGCCTGTTCTGTGTGGAACATTTATGGACTCTAGACCCGGTGAACTTTGGATAAAGGGTGTTGTATGTAATAGATGGGCTCATATGGACTGTAGTGCTTGCGAGAGTAATAGATTCGTATGTGACTTTTGCTCTTGATTCAGTCAGTTTTAATTTTAAAGACAATCACCTCGTTAAACACAGGTGCTCCTTGTTTAACATCATGCTGGGACTAATATATTATATCTCTTTGGATGGGAAAAAATCATATTGTACTACTCTTAGCATTTGGGTATTAAAGTTTCTTTAAGTTTAATAACACTAGAATTATTTGCCCTTTCAATGGTGTTTTGATTCTTTTTCTCCATTGTCCCATATTACCACCTTAATTTTGAAAACCTCAAATTTGTCGTGTAATCATTTCCTCAAAATTTTATGACCATATTTTAAAATCTGAGCTTTTTGAACTTGCAAATGTTGAAGCCAAGTGATTCACGAATAAAATGCTGAAACTGGATGCACTTTTTACTGAAAACCTCACGATTTACAGAATTACAAAAAACACTGTCCCATAATACCACCTTCTCCTTGTATTCCGCCCAAAAATTCGATGTCGAGATTTAACCGGAAATATATGTTTTGAGACCCCCTGAATAAAAAAAAAAGCATTTTTGGAAAAAAGTGTGTGTTTGTGTGTCTGTGAGTCTGTGGACAGCATAACTCAAAAACGAAAAGTAGGTAAAAACTAAAGTTGGTATTTAAGTTTAATATCTTTCAAGGATGTGACACGAAGATTTTCAAGAAAATAACCTTTACATGGATAATTTTTCGATAATTTTTATTTTCTAGAAAACGGCTCTAATGAATTTGATTAAAATATCATGTTTGGGATAGCTTTTGACAAATAAAATGTATTTCTTGAATTTTCTGGCTAAAGCCCCTGTAATTGTATTTACTCTGGACGACTTTTGCATAACTGTTAAACCATTAGAGATAGACCAAATCATACTATACTAAAAACGTAGATCTTACTAAAATACACAATTTATATCTGAATAAAGTTTCTTGTAGGATGATCCATTTCGGAGATATTCCTTGTTATGTGTGACTTTCGTAAAACAAACTTTCGTGGAATGGAACATCGTTGTTCATCTTTTTATATGTTAACACTGGAACCCCGGTAGCGGTCATTTTGACCGTTCTTGATATTTAAATAAGTTTAGCTGCGCCGGATTTTTAAAACTAAGCTTGGCTTTTAATAACTTTTCCTGCTATAACCTCTAGTTTTATATAGTTTAATAATTTTCGCATTGTCATCATTTAAGTGGATGATTTTTCATGTTAGACCATGAACCACGGAGACGGTCATTTTTGACCATTGCACTTTCGTTAGGCTTTCGCTCGCATTGTCATTGGCTTTCTCATTGTCACTAATCTGCTTTGTCGGTCTTCATGCCAGCTGTTCACTATGGTGGTGTACGTTGTGAATCTATGCCTTCAAGATGTCTCGTGGTTTGAAACCAGATGAAATGCTAGCTATATTTCATGATATACCAGACGATGTATCAGAAGGCGATCTTTTTGAAGAACGTGGTAGTGGTGAAGGTGATTATCAACCTCCAGCTGATTCAGAACAATCGGAAAATGAGTCGTTCAGTGAAGATTATTTGAATGGTAAGTTCTATTCTGCTTGCTTTAGATATTGCATAACAAGAAACTGTATTCCTAATAGGTGCATTTGTGTAGTTATTCATTTCCTCTTTTGTACACAATATAAATATATATTTTCTTTGCTTATATATTTATCTATTATTTATATCGTTTTAGAAAAACAAATTCAGGATAACATTTCCTGTAATTCTCGTGCTGTGAGGGAGCTAAGAAGGTATGGGCATAGCTCAATACAACCATCATTTGAATATGACTTGCAGTACTGTGTAACTCCATCCAATCTGACTACGTCACAAGCGGCAAGTGAAAATACAATGCCTACTAGTAATACTACAGCTTCAGGTAACGCAACCACTTCAACACAACCAATAATAAGAATAGGTAGAAAAAGGCAACATGAAGAGGAAAAATTTCCTGCACTTAGAAAAATTCTTAGTAGAGATAAGGGTACTGAGTGGCAGATCATTGAACCAGGTTACAATCCTGGTAGAACAGAGCAACATAATGTTGTGAAAGAAAAAGGAGACTCTACTGCTTATGCTAAGAGACGTAAGGGACAGCAGCCATGCACCTGCTTGGAAGTTGTTCATTGATGAGTCGATTCTTCGCCATTAAAAAATGTAAAGATATTGAAGCAAGAGGGAAGAAAAATGATGAGAAATGGACTGTTTCCTTGGATGAGCTGGACGCTTTCATCAGCGTAATTTACTGGCGGGGTGCACTTGAGTTAGGAAGCCTTGAACTAGCTGAACTCTGATTCAAAAAGTGGGGGCCACCTATATTTTCTGATACCCTGGCAAGAGACAGATTCGTGAAAGTGATGAGACTTTTACAATTTGATGTCAGGTCATCCCGTTCTGAAAGGCTAAAGAAGGATAGGTTTGCACTGGTTTCAACTATTTGGAACAAATTTATTGAAAACTGTAAGGCTTGCTACATACCAGGTGCATTCCTTACATTAGATGAACAACTTTATCCTATAAAATGTTGCTGTCCATTTATTCAATACATGGGCAATAAGCCTGACAATTTTGGTATAAAATACTGGATGCTTGGAGATATAAACTCAAAGTAACTCTGCAAACGCTATCACATACCTGAGGAAGGATAATCAGAGGCCATAGAACGAGTCTATTCCAGAACGTGTTGTGATGTCTCTTAACAAATCCTGTTCTAAAAGGGACGAAATGTCACCATCGACAACTACTTAACTTCACCATCACTAGCTAAAAGACTGAAGGAGTCGGGCACTACTATGCTAAGAACTGTGAACAGATCGGAACGAGAAGTTCCTGATAACCTAAGAAATTCCAGAGCTCCTCTTTATGATACCATTCTCATGAAAACAAACGATGGTACTTTGCTAACCAGCTACTAAAGAAAGACACAGAAGAATGTAATTATAGTGAGTAAACTTCACAACTTATGTGCCATATCTATAGCCTCCAAGAAACTTCCTGAAACAGCTAAGTTTTACAAGAGTAAATATAGAGTGGATGTGATTGATCAGAAGGCACCATTGTATTCCGTTCGTGCTGGTACCCGCAGATGGCGGATGCATGTTTTTTACAACATATTGGACCTAGCTGCCATCAACGCTTGGATAGTGCTTCGAGAAATAACTGGTAAGGAACTTTCACGGGGCAGATTCATCCTTCAACTCGCTGATGAGCTAACAGAAGCCTACTTGGGAACTAGACAGACTAATCCAACCGAAGAACATCCAACCCCTAATTGCCGACGACAGTATCACATTGGTCATAACTGCAGATAGAACAAAGCAAGTAATTCCTGTCACATTTGCAAGAAGCCACTATATGGAAAATGGGCAGCAGAGGTTAGAAAGGTTCTTACGTCTGTAAAATGCAAAGCATAAGTGAATGCTCATAACAATGAAAGGAACTTTCAGTGTAAGTACTAACATAGTTGACATACTTTAATAGGTTTGCTAATATAAAGATGTGTGTTGGAATATTACTTGTTCTATCATACATATAGTTAACTTCTCATGTTCATAATCACAAATATTCTTAGTTGTACTACGAGTATTACACTACATTCCGCCTTTCTGATAATTTCAGCTATTTTTTTATATGAATAAACATACTGTCGAACAATAGAGATAAATAAAGAATACATGTTCATCCTACGGGCTTTTCTTAATATACCTACTACAAAACTAAATATTTTTTCTCCTAACCCCCACTACCACAAGATTACCAAAGAAAACAATAAGAATAGAACATTCGAATGTATGCCCTAGAAAGGCAATTTTCCAATAATTATACATACACAGTAATAATAAATTTAACCTAGAAGAGAACCAGAGAAGAGAAAGTCATGTGAGTGCAACAGATCAATTTTTTATTTAGTTTTTTTTAAATTACAATGCTACGGTGCACTTTATCTCGTTATAGAACAAACTCTTCATATCGCAAAATTATTTCCACTCCTTAGTTCGGCTTGTTATTAAAGTGTTTTGTATTTTCCTGATTGATGCTGCATTTAGTTGTAAGGATGTAGCAGAGCAAAGCTAACATCGGCGCCGTGGCTTAGTTGGCTAAAGCGCCTGTCTAGTAAACAGGAGATCGAGGGTTCGAATACCTCCTGTGCCTTAACTGGTATTTTTATCTAAGGCATTTCTGATTGATGCTGCATTTAGTTGTGAGGATGTAGCAGAGCAAAGCTAACATCGGCGCCGTGGCTTAGTTGGCTAAAGTGCCTGTCTAGTAAACAGGAGATCGAGGGTTCGAATACCTCCTGTGCCTTAACTGGTATTTTTATCTAAGGCATTTCTGATTGATGCTGCATTTAGTTGTGAGGATGTAACAGAGAGACTCACATTGGCGCCGTGGCTTAGTTGGCTAAAGTCCCTGTCTAGTAAACAGGAGATCGAGGGTTCGAATACCTCCTGTGCCTTAACTGGTATTTTTATCTAAGGCATTTCTGATTGATGCTGCATTTAGTTGTGAGGATGTAACAGAGAGACTCACATTGGCGCCGTGGCTTAGTTGGCTAAAGCGCCTGTCTTGTAAACAGGAGATCGAGGGTTCGAATACCTCCGGTGCCTTAGCTGCTGTTTTTATTTAAGTCAATTCTGATTGATGCTGCATTTAGTTGTAAGGATGTAACAGAGCAAAGCTAACATCGGCGCCGTGGCTTAGTTGGCTAAAGCGCCTGTCTAGTAAACAGGAGATCGAGGGTTCGAATACCTCCGGTGCCTTAGCTGGTATTTTTAGCTAAGTCATTTCTGATTGATGCTGCATTTAGTTGTAAGGATGTAACAGAGCAAAGCTAACATCGGCGCCGTGGCTTAGTTGGCTAAAGCGCCTGTCTAGTAAACAGGAGATCGAGGGTTCGAATACCTCCGGTGCCTTAGCTGCTGTTTTTATCTAAGTAAATTCTGATTGATGCTGCATTTAGTTGTAAGGATGTAACAGAGCAAAGCTAACATCGGCGCCGTGGCTTAGTTGGCTAAAGCGCCTGTCTAGTAAGCAGGAGATCGAGGGTTCGAATACCTCCGGTGCCTTACCTGATATTTCTAGCTAAGTCAATTCTGATTGATGCTGCATTTAGTTGTAAGGATGTAACAGAGCAGGAGTAACATCGGCGCCGTGGCTTAGTTGGCTAAAGCGCCTGTCTAGTAAACAGGAGATCGAGGGTTCGAATACCTCCGGTGCCTTACCTGGTATTTCTAGCTAAGTCAACTCTGATTGATGCTGCATTTAGTTGTAAGGATGTAACAGAGCAAAGCTAACATCGGCGCCGTGGCTTAGTTGGCTAAAGCGCCTGTCTAGTAAACACGAGATCGAGGGTTCGAATCCCTCCGGTGTCTTAGCTGGTGTTTTTATCTAAGTCATTTCTGATTGATGCTGCATTTAGTTGTAAGGATGTAACAAAGCATCACTAACATTGGCGCCGTGGCTTAGTCGGCTAAATCGCCTGTCTAGTAAACAGGAGATCGAAGGTTCGAATCCCTCCGGTGCCTTAGGTGCTGTTTTTATCTAAGTCATTTCTGATTGATGCTGCATTTAGTTGTAAGGATGTAACAGAGCAAGATTAACATCGGCGCCGTGGCTTAGTTGGCTAAAGCGCCTGTCTAGTAAACAGGAGATCCAGGTTCGAATCCCTCTGGTGCCTTAACTGGTATTTTCATCTAAGGCATTTCTGATTGATGCTGCATTTAGTTGTGAGGATGTAACAGAGAGACTCACATTGGCGCCGTGGCTTAGTTGGCCAAAGTCCCTGTCTAGTAAACAGGAGATCGAGGGTTCGAATCCCTTCGGTGCCTGAGGTGGTACTTTTATCTAAGGCATTTCTGATTGATGCTGCATTTAGTTGTAAGGATGTAACAAAACATCACTAACATCGGCGCCGTGGCTTAGTTGGCTAAAGCGCCTGACTAATAAACAGGAGATCGAGGGTTCGAATCCCTCCTGTGCCTTAGCTGCTGTTTTTATCTAAGTCATTTCTGATTGATGCTGCATTTAGTTGTAAGGATGTAACAAAACATCACTAACATCGGCGCCGTGGCTTAGTTGGCTAAAGCGACTGTATAGTAAACAGGAGATCGAGGGTTCGAATCCCTCCTGTGCCTTAGCTGCTGTTTTTATCTAAGTCGTTTCTGATTGATGCTGCATTTAGTTGTAAGGATGTAACAAAACATCACTAACATCGGCGCCGTGGCTTAGTTGGCAAAAGCGCCTGTCTTGTAAACAGGAGATCGAGGGTTCGAATCCCTCCGGTGCCTTAACTGGTATTTTTAGCTAAGTAATTTCTGATTGATGCTGCATTTAGTTGTAAGGATGTAACAGAGCAGGATTAACATCGGCGCCGTGGCTTAGTCGGCTAAAGCGCCTGTCTAGTAAACAGGAGATCGAGGGTTCGAATCCCTCCGGTGCCTTAATTGGTATTTTTATCTAAGTCATTTCTGATTGATGCTGCATGTAGTTGTAAGGATGTAACAGAGCAGGAGTAACATCGGCGCCGTGGCTTAGTCGGCTAAAGCGCCTGTCTAGTAAACAGGAGATCGAGGGTTCGAATCCCTCCTGTGCCTTAACTGGTATTTTTATCTGAGTAATTTCTTGTTGATGCTGCATTTAGTTGTAAGGATGTAACAGAGCAGGAGTAACATCGGCGCCGTGGCTTAGTTGGCTAAAGCGCCTGTCTAGTAAACAGGAGATCGAGGTTCGTATCCCTCTGGTGCCTGAGCTGGTGTTTTTATCTAAGTCATTTCTGATTGATGCTGCATTTAGTTGTAAGGATGTAACAGAGAGACTCACATTGGCGCCGTGGCTTAGTTGGCTAAAGCGCCTTTCTAGTAAACAGGAGAGCGAGGGTTCGAATGCCTACGGTGCCTACACTGGCATTTTTATCTAAGTCATTTCTCATTCATGCTGCATTTATAGTTGTAAGGATGTAACAGAGCAGGAGCAACATCAGCCCCGTGGCTTAGTTGGCTAAAGCGCCTGTGTAGTAAACAGGAGATCGAGGTTTCGTATCCCTTCGGTGCCTTAGCTGCTGTTTTTATCTAAGTCATTTCTGATCGATGCTGCATTTAGTTGTAAGGATGTAACAAAACATCACTAACATCGGCGCCGTGGCTTAGTTGGCTAAAGCGCCTGACTAATAAACAGGAGATCGAGGGTTCGAATCCCTCCTGTGCCTTAGCTGCTGTTTTTATCTAAGTCATTTCTGATTGATGCTGCATTTAGTTGTAAGGATGTAAGAGAGCAGGACTAACATCGGCGCCGTGGCTTAGTTGGCTAAAGCGCCTGACTAGTAAACAGGCGATCGAGGGTTCGAATCCCTCCGGTGCCTTAGCTGGTATTTTTATCTAAGTAATTTCTGACTGATGCTGCATTTAGTTGTAAGGATGTAAGAGAGCAGGACTAACATCGGCGCCGTGGCTTACTTGGCTAAAGCGCCTGTCTAGTAAACAGGCGATCGAGGGTTCGAATCCCTCCGGTACCTTAACTGGTATTTTTATCTAAGGCGTTTCTGATTAATGCTGCATTTAGTTGTAAGGATGTAAGAGAGCAGGACTAACATCGGCGCCGTGGCTTACTTGGCTAAAGCGCCTGTCTAGTAAACAGGAGATCGAGGGTTCGAATCCCTCCGGTGCCTTAGCTGGTATTTTTATCTAAGGCATTTCTGATTAATGCTGCATTTAGTTGTAAGGATGTAACAGAGCAGGAGTAACATCGGCCCCGTGGCTTAGTTGGCTAAAGCGCCTATCTAGTAAGCAGCAGATCGAGGGTTCGAATCCCTCCGGTGCCTTAACTGGTATTTTTATCTAAGGCATTTCTGATTAATGCTGCATTTCGTTGTAAGGATGTAATAGAGCAACACTAACATCGGCGCCGTGGCTTAGTTGGCTAAAGCGCCTGTCTAGTAAACAGGAGATCGAGGGTTCGAATCCCTCCGGTGCCTTAACTGGTATTTTTATCTCAGTAATTTCTGATTGATGCTACATTTAGTTGTAAGGATGTAAGAGAGCAGGAGTAACACCGGCGCCGTGGCTTAGTTGGCTAAAGCGCCTGTCTAGTAAACAGGAGATCGAGGGTTCGAATCCCTCCGGTGCCTGAAGTGGTATTTTTATCTAAGTCATTTCTGATTGATGCTACATTTAGTTGTAAGGATGTAACAGAGCAGAAGTAACACCGGCGTCGTGGCTTAGTTGGCTAAAGCGCCTGTCTAGTAAACAGGAGATCGAGGGTTCGAATCCCTCCGGTGCCTTAACTGGTATTTTTATCTAAGTCATTTCTGATTGATGCTGCATGTAGTTGTAAGGATGTAACAGAGCAGGAGTAACATCGGCGCCGTGGCTTAGTCGGCTAAAGCGCCTGTCTAGTAAACAGGAGATCGAGGGTTCGAATCCCTCCTGTGCCTTAACTGGTATTTTTATCTGAGTAATTTCTTGTTGATGCTGCATTTAGTTGTAAGGATGTAACAGAGCAGGAGTAACATCGGCGCCGTGGCTTAGTTGGCTAAAGCGCCTGTCTAGTAAACAGGAGATCGAGGTTCGTATCCCTCTGGTGCCTGAGCTGGTGTTTTTATCTAAGTCATTTCTGATTGATGCTGCATTTAGTTGTAAGGATGTAACAGAGAGACTCACATTGGCGCCGTGGCTTAGTTGGCTAAAGCGCCTGTCTAGTAAACAGAAGATCGAGGTTTCGAATCCCTACGGTGCCTTAGCTGGTATTTTACACACTTCATATGAGATACATATGTATGTGTCTATGTACGCACGTATGCATGTACGCCTGTATGTAACAGAACCTTTCGACGTAATTTTCACCAATAGAGTTTTCTGATTGACTTAAAGATTTGTACACGTGTCAAGGATCGATGACTGTACATCTTGGGTGACGGAGATGCCCGTGCATGGGGCCTGAGAGGAACTCTGGACTCTGGTAAAGGAACACGACTTACAACGCTGTAAGTCGCTAATAAGGTATGTTATGTCAGAGTAAAACTGAGAGCTACTTGTGTGGTGAATGATGCGCGTGAATTGGAGAATTTAATGTCATCTCGGCACTTGACCATGATAGCTAGTGGTTAGAGCAACTTGACGGTAACTGATAGATCCGTGGTTCAAATCCCGGTCATGGCAATCAATTTTTCAGTCTCGTTCTACCCTTTCCAACCATTTCCTACATACGGATATTGCGTGGAAAAACGTTAATTACATTAGCCGACAATGCAGTCAAAAAAGCAATTTTAGTCTAATACTGTTCCAAAAGGTTGATTAGAACAATTTCAAGAAAAGAATGGGGAAAAATGTGGCATTCAAGGATTATAAAAGGATTTCAAATTAAAAGTTCAGAAAAGAAAAGATGAATTGAAAAACTGAGACAAAAATATTTAAAATGTATTATAGTTTAAGAACTTAAAAAATATGCTTTAATAACAAGCCGAATTAACCCTTTCAGTTCCGGTGTCCATGATCGTGGACATAAGCATTTTTTCCTATTTGTACTAGTTTTAACAGTTTTTCCGCTATATTCTTATTATACTGTCCGTCATCAATTAAACATACGTATTTGAGAATTTTTGAATTGCACAAAATTACTCTTTTTTACAATTTATATTGTAATGTTTTTTTATAAAAAAAGATGCAAAATCCATGCAACCGCAGTCAAATGTTACCCCGTCATCATCCACGCGTGCCATCACACCAGTTATTTTACGTGGGGATTCCCCGTCCTTTACCACTGGCACATTTGACTGCGGTTGCCGAGACTCGAACTCACGAATCAACTTTTTACTTTCTCTACTGGTAAGTAGAAGGAAATATTGCATTCCACCAAAAAATTCGATGTCCAGATTTCAGCGGAAATATGTTTTGAGACCCCCTGAATCCAAAAAGAAGCATTTTTAGAAAAAAGGTCCGTGTGTGCGTGTGTGTCTGTCAGCCTGTGGACACCATAACTCAAAAACAAAAAGTCGGTTAAAAACCAAAGTTGGTATTTAAGTTTAATGTCTTTCAAAGATACGACACAAAGAAGATTTTGAACAAAATTCCTCTACCCTAAACTACTCTTTACATGGAAAATTTTTATTTTCTTGAAAATGTCTCTAATGATCTTGATTAAAATGTCATATGTTTAAGATACTTGTATGAAAAATGAAACCTATATCTTGAATTTTCTGGCTATAGACTATGCAGTCCTGTTTACTCTGGATGACTTTTGAATAACTTGTAAACCGTAAGAGATAGACAAATTCTTCATACACAAAAAATGTAGATCTCACTAAAACACACAATTTATGTCGGAATAAATTATCTTGTAGGATGAACCGTTTCGGAGATATTCCGTGTTATTTGTGACAGTTTTGAAAAATTTAAAACTTTCGTGAAGTGGATCGTTGTTCATTTTTAATTTCTCTACTGGCAAGTAGGGGAAGTATTGTATTCCGCCCAAAAATTCGATGTCGAGATTTAACCGGAAATATATGTTTTGAGACCCACAGAATCCAAAAAAAAAAACCATTTTTGGAAAAAGGTGTGTGTTTGTGTGTCTGTGAGTCTGTGGACAGCATAACTCAAAAACGAAAAGTAGGTAAAAACTAAAGTTGGTATTTAAGTTTAATATCTTTCAAGGATGTGACACGAAGATTTTCAAGAAAATAACCTTTACATGGATAATTTTTCGATAATTTTTATTTTCTAGAAAACGGCTCTAATGAATTTGATTAAAATATCATGTTTGAGATAGTTTTTTGACAAATAAAATGTATTTCTTGAATTTTCTGGCTAAAGCCCCTGTAATTGTATTTACTCTGGACGACTTTTGCATAACTGCTAAACCATTAGAGATAGACCAAATCATACTATACAAAAAACGTAGATCTTACTAAAATACACAATTTATATCTGAATAAATTTTCTTGTAGGATGATCCATTTCGGAGATATTCCTTGTTATGTGTGAGTTTCGGAAAACAAACTTTCGTGGAATGGAACATCGTTGTTCATCTTTTTATATGTTAACACTGGAACCCCGGTAGCGGTCATTTTGACCGTTCTTGATATTTAAATAAGTTTAGCTGCGCCGGATTTTTAAAACGAAGCTTGGCCTTTAATGATTTTTCCTGGTATAACCTCTACTTCTATATAGCATAATAATTTTCGGCATGTCATCATTTAAGTGGATGCTTTTTTATGTTTGACCATGAACCACGGAGACGGTCATTTTTGACCATTACAATTTTGTTAGGCTTTCGCTCGCACTGTCGTTGGCTTTCTCATTGTCACTAATCTGCTTTGTCGGTCTTCATGCCAGCTGTTCACTATGGTGGTGTACGTTGTGAATCTATGCCTTCAAGATGTCTCGTGGTTTGAAACCAGATGAAATCCTAGCTATATATCATGATATACCAGACGATGTATCAGAAGGTGATGTTTTTGAAGAACGTGGTAGTGGTAAAGATGATTATCAACCTCCAGCTGATTCAAAACAATCGGAAAATGAGTCGTTCAGTGAAGATTATTTGAATGGGAAGTTCTATTCTGCTTGCTTTAGATATTGCATAACAAGAAACTGTATTCCTAATAGGTGCATTTGTGTGGTTGTTCATTTGCTTTTTTGTACACAATATAAATATATATTTTCTTTGCTTATATATTTATCTATTATTTATATCGTTTTAGAAAAACAAATTCAAGATAACATTTCCTGTAATTCTCGTGCTGTGAGGGAGGTAAGAAGGTATGGGCATAGCTCAATACAACCATCATTTAAATATGACTTGCAGTACTGTGTAACTCCATCCAATCTGACTACGTCACAAGCGGCAAGTGAAAATACAATGCCTACTAGTAATACTACAGCTTCAGGTAACGCAACCACTTCAACACAACCAATAATAAGAATAGGTAGAAAAAGGCAACATGAAGAGGAAAAATTTCCTGCACTTAGAAAAATTCTTAGTAGAGATAAGGGTACTGAGTGACAGATTATCGATCCAGGTCACAATCCTGGTAGAACAGAGCAACATAATGTTGTGAAAGAAAAATGAGACTCTACTGCTTATGCTAAGAGACATGTAAGGGACAACAGCCATGGATCTGCTCCTAAGTTGAACATTGATGAGTCGATTCTTCGAAATATCAAAAATGTACAGATATTGAAGCAAGAGAGAAGAAAAATGATGAAAAATGGACTGTTTCCTTGGATGAGCTGGACGCTTTCATCAGCGTAATTTACTTGCGGGGTGCACTTGAGTGAGGAAGCCTTGAACTAGCTGAACTCTGATTCAAAAAGTGGGGGCCACCTATATTTTCTGATACCCTGGCAAGAGACAGATTCGTGAAAGTGATTAGACTTTTACAATTTGATGTCAGGTCATCCCGTTCTGAAAGGCTAAAGAAGGATAGGTTTGCACTGGTTTCAACTATTTGGAACAAATTTATTGAAAACTGTAAGGCTCGCTACATTCCAGGTGCATTCCTTACATTAGATGAACAACTTTATCCTATAAAATGTTGCTGTCCATTTATTCAATACATGGCCAATAAGCCTGACAATTTTGGTATAAAATACTGGATGCTTGGAGATATAAACTCAAAGTAACTCTGCAACGCTATCACATACCTGAGGAAGGATAATCAGAGGCCATAGAACGAGTCTATTTCAGAACGTGTTGTGATGTCTCTTAACAAATCCTGTTCTAAAAGGGACGAAATGTCACCATCGACAACTACTTAACTTCACTATCACTAGCTAAAAGACTAAAGGAGTCGGGCACTACTATCGTAAGAACTGTGAACAGATCGGAACGAGAAGTTCCTGATAACCTAAGAAATTCCAGAGCTCCTCTTTATGATACCATTCTCATGAAAACAAACGATGGTACTTTGCTAACCAGCTACTAAAGAAAGACACAGAAGAATGTAATTATAGTGAGTAAACTTCACAACTCATGTGCAATATCTGCAGCCTCCAACAAACTTCCTGAAACAGCTAAGTTTTACAAGAGTAAATATAGAGTGGATGTGATTGATCAGATGGCACCATTGTATTCCGTTCGTGCTGGTACCCGCATGTTTTTTACAACATATTAGACCTAGCTGCCATCAACGCTTGGATAGTGCTTCGAGAAATAACTGGTAAGGAACTTTCACGGGGCAGATTCATCCTTCAACTCGCTGATGAGCTAACAGAAGCCTACTTGGGAACTAGACAGACTAATCCAACCGAAGAACATCCAACCCCTAATTGCCGACGACAGTATCACATTGGTCATAACTGCAGATAGAACAAAGCAAGTAATTCCTGTCACATTTGCAAGAAGCCACTATATGGAAAATGGGCAGCAGAGGTTAGAAAAGTTCTTACGTCTGTAAAATGCAAAGCATAAGTGAATGCTCATAACAATGAAAGGAACTTTCAGTGTAAGTACTAACATAGTTGTCATACTTTAATAGGTTTGCTAATATAAAGATGTGTGTTGGAATATTACTTGTTCTATCATACATATAGTTAAGTTCTCATGTTCATAATCACAAATATTCTTAGTTGTACTACGAGTATTACACTACATTCCGCCTTTCTGATAATTTGAGCTATTTTTTTATTTGAATAAACATACTGTCGAACAATAGAGATAAATAAAGAATACATGTTCATCCTACGGGCTTTTCTTAATATACCTACTACAAAATTAAATATTTTTTCTCCTAACCCCCACTACCACAAGATTACCAAAGAAAACAATAAGAATAGAACATTCGAATGTATGCCCTAGAAAGGCAATTTTCCAATAATATTACATACACAGTAATAATAAACTTAACCTAGTTACCTAATAACAATAACTTCAAACTGGTAAGAAATAAGTTCTAAAATGTACACGGAAAACGCAAATAAAAAGTGAACGGTCAAAAATGACCGCTACCGTAGTTAATGTACCGTACAAGAGAAGAGAAAGTCATGTGAGTGCAACAGAACAATTTTTTATTTAGTTTTTTTTAAATTACAATGCTACGGTGGACTTTATCTCGCTATAGAACAAACTCTTCATATCGCAAAATTATATTCCACTTCTTAGTTCGGCTTGTTATTAAAGTGTGTTTTTTTTCTGATTGATGCTGCATTTAGTTGTAAGGATGTAACAGAGCAGAACTAACATCAGCGCCGTGGCTTAGTTGGCTAAAGCGCCTGTCTAGTAAACAGGAGATCGAGGGTTCGAATCCCTCCGGTGCCTTTGCTGGTGTTTTTATCTAAGTCATTTATGATTGATGCTGCACTTAGTTGTAAGGATGTAACAAAACATCACTAACATTGGCGCCGTGGCTTAGTTGGCTAAAGCGCCTGTCTAGTAAACAGGAGATTGAGGGTTCGAATCCCTCCGGTGCCTTTGCTGGTGTTTTTACCTAAGTCATTTCTTGTTGATGCTGCATTTAGTTGTAAGGATGTAACAGAGCAAAGCTAACATCGGCGCCGTGGCTTAGTTGGCTAAAGCGCCTGTCTAGTAAACAGAAGATCGAGAGTTCGAATCCCTCCGGTGCCTTAGTTGGTATTTTTATCTGTGGCATTTCTGATTGATGCTGCATTTACTTGTAAGGATATAATAAACAAGGACTAAGATCGGCGCCGTGGCTTAGTTGGCTAAAGCGCCTGTCTAGTAAACAGAAGATCGAGGGTTCGAATCCCTGAACTAGTATTTTTATCTCATGCATTTCTTGTTGATGCTGCATTTAGTTGTAAGGATGTAACAGAGCTAGACTAACATCGGCGCCGTGGCTTAGTTGGCTAAAGCACCTGTCTAGTAAACAGGAGATCGAGGGTTCGAATCCCTCCGGTGCCTTAGTTGGTATTTTTATCTGTGGCATTTCTGATTGATGCTGCATTTACTTGTAAGGATGTAATAGACAAGTACTAAGATCGGCGCCGTTGGTTAGTTGGCTAAAGCGCCTGTCTAGTAAACAGAAGATCGATGGTTCGAATTCTCCGGTTCCTGAACTAGTATTTGTATCTAAGGCATTTCTTGTTGATGCTGCATTTACTTGTAAGAATGTAACAAAATAACAGTAACATCGGCTCCGTGGCTTAGTTGGCTAAAGCGCCTGTCTTGTAAACAGGAGATCGAGGGTTCGAATCCCTCCGGTGCCCCAGTTGGTATTTTTATCTGTGGCATTTCTGATTGATGCCACATTTACTTGTAAGGATGTAATAGACAAGGACTAAGATCGGCGCCGTGGCTTAGTTTTGCTAAAGCGCCTGTCTAGTAAACAGAAATTCGAGGGTTCGAATCTCTCCGGTGCCTTAGCTGGTATTTTACACACTTTATATGAGATTCATATGTATGTGTCTATGTACACACGTATGCATGTACGCTTGTATGGAACAGAACGTTTCGACGTAATTTTCACCAATAGAGTTTTCTGATTGACTTAAAAATTTGTACACGTGTCAACGATCGATGACTGTACATCTTGGGTGACGGAGATGCCCGTGCATGGGACCTGAGAGGAACTCTGGACCCTGGTAAAGGAACACGACTTACAACGCTGTAAGTCGCTAATAAGGTATGTTATGTCAGAGTAAAACTGAGAGCTCCTTGTGTGGTGAATAATGCGCGTGAATTGGAGAATTTAATGTCATCTCGGCACTTGGCCATGATAGCTAGTGGTTAGAGCAACTTGACGGTAACTGATAGATCCGTGGTTCAAATCCCGGTCATGGCAATCAATTTTTCAGTCTCGTTCTACCCTTTCCAACCATTTCCTACATACGGATATTGCGTGGAAGAACGTTAATTACATTAGCCGACAATGCAGTCAAAAAAGCAATTTTAATCTAATACTGTTCCAAAAGGTTGATTAGAACAATTTCAAGAAAAGAATGGGAAAAAAATGTGGCATTCAAGGATTATAAAAGGATTTCAAATTAAAAGTTCAGAAAAGAAAAGATGAATTGAAAAACTGAGACAAAAATATTTAAAATGTATTATAGTTTAAGAACTTAAAAAATATGCTTTAATAACATGCCGAATTAACCCTTTCAGTTCCGGTGTCCATGATCGTGGACATAAGCATTTTTTTCCTATTTGTACTAGTTTTAACAGTTTTTCCGCTATATTCTTATTATACTGTCCGTCATCGATTAAACATACGTATTTGAGAATTTTTGAATTGCACAAAATTACACTTTTTTACAATTTATATTGTAATGTTTTTTTATAAAAAAGATGCAAAATCCATGCAAGTGCAGTCATCCACGCGTGCCATCACACCAGTTATTTTATGTGGGGATTCCCCGTCCTTTACCACTGGCACATTTGACTGCGGTTGCCGAGACTCGAACTCACGAATCAAGTTTTTACTTTCTCTACTGGTAAGTAGAAGGAAATATTGCATTCCACCAAAAAATTCGATGTCCAGATTTCAGCGGAAATATGTTTTGAGACCCCCTGAATCCAAAAAGAAGCATTTTTAGAAAAAAGGTCCGTGTGTGCGTGTGTGTCTGTCAGCCTGTGGACACCATAACTCAAAAACAAAAAGTCGGTTAAAAACCAAAGTTGGTATTTAAGTTTAATGTCTTTCAAAGATACGACACAAAGAAGATTTTGAACAAAATTCCTCTACCCTAAACTACTCTTTATATGGAAAATTTTTATTTTCTTGAAAATGTGTCTAATGATCTTGATTAAAATGTCATATGTTTAAGATACTTGTATGAAAAATGAAACGTATATTTTGAATTTTCTGGCTATAGGCTATGCAGTCCTGTTTACTCTGGATGACTTTTGAATAACTTGTAAACCGTAAGAGATAGACAAATTCTTCATACACAAAAAATGTAGATCTCACTAAAACACACAATTTATGTCGGAATAAATTATCTTGTAGGATGAACCGTTTCGGAGATATTCCGTGTTATTTGTGACAGTTTTGAAAATTTTAAAACTTTCGTGAAGTGGATCGTTGTTCATTTTTAATTTCTCTACTGGCAAGTAGGGGAAGTAGAGGAGAAGGTGGTATTATGGGACGGGGTTGTAAAATGGAACAGGCCACTTGTAGAAATACTAATGGTGCTATCTATCGGAAACTGCACTGAACTACTGAGGAGGGTGTACTAGAGTAGCATGCAACGCAGCGAGTGGGTTGGCAGAAGGCCGTGCTTGTGAGAAGTAGTTGTTGTAAATCTAGTGTGTAAAAGTTTTTGCCGAGTAGAGCGTCAGCTTATTTTCTGCAATAATCAGGCAAGTTAGAACATATTGTTTTGTGGTTATAGTTTATACATAAACATGTCCTTAAATGTGTAATATTTTGAAAATCGCGTGGGAATGTATAGGTCAAATTTTTAAGGTGGAGCACCGTTATAGCGATTGGTGGTATTATGGGACAGATAGATCTTGAGTGTCCCATATTAAAACCCCTTTTTTATTGTATTCGCAGCATGCCAGGAACAAAACTTTGATCTTCGTCGAAGAGGATTCGAAAGAATTGGAAGGAAGAAAGCATGTCTCGTTTCAATGAGTGCCAGAGGTACTTTCATCCCTCCAATGCTAATCTTTCCCCGAATAAATTGGAGCGATCAACTTATGAAGGGAGCTCCTCCTGAAGCTGTTGGAGCTTGTTACCCTTCTGGTTGGATACAATCCCATCTATTCACCAGATGGTTTGAACATTTTGTGGCCAAGACTGCACCATCTGCTAACTCTCCAGTTCTGCTGATCCTCGATGGGCATTTCTCTCACACGAGGAAGTTGGATTTAATTCAAACAGCGAGAGAAAAGCATGTCACAATTGTGAGTTTGCCAACTCACTCAAGCCACAAGACACGCCTTTGGACAGAGCCTTCATGTCTGCCTTGAAGTCCTACTACAGTGAGGAGATTCGCATGAGACTGCGCCAAACACAAGGTCATGTGTCACCTTACGACATTGCAGAATTGTTCGGCAGGGCATACCTCAAAACGCAAACAGGGGAAATAGCTGTTAATAGCTTCAGAGTAACAGGCATCTATCCTCTGAATAGAAATGTGTTCAGAAGTAGATTTCATCGAGGCCAACAATGTGGAAGAACAGGAAAGTGCATTCAGCGACCTTGACAATGAACAAATCCTTTGGCTACCCCACCAAGGGCTGAACACACTCGACCACACCACGTGAGTCCTACAGACATTTCGCCCGTGCCTGTACTTAAAAAGAAGACAAGCAACAGAGGACGAAAAGCTCCAGCAGCAGTGATTACAAGCTCCCCATATAAGATTGCACTTGAAGCTTCACAGGAGAGAACTAAACAGAAGGAACGTTCTCAGAAACAAGCTCAAGATTCGGCAAGAAATGCTTCTACACATGACGTGCAACCATCTACAAGTGGATTCAGAAGGGAATCCCAACCAAAAATGGAAAAAACAAGAGCAGTAATGCAAAAGGAAGAAGAAAACAAATTCAGACAAGAATCATCTGATTCTGATGACACTGATGCGTCCGTATCTTCGGGAGAAACAGTTTTATCTCCTGAGTCTGAGAAATCAACTCCAGGAGAAAATGGTGCTGTGTGCCTGTTCTGTGTGGAACATTTATGGACTCTAGACCCGGTGAACTTTGGATAAAGGGTGTTGCTTGTAATAGATGGGCTCATATGGACTGTAGTGCTTGCGAGAGTAATAGATTTGTATGTGACTTTTGCTCTTGATTCAGTCAGTTTTAATTTTAAAGACAATCACCTCGTTAAACACAGGTGCTCCTTGTTTAACATCATGCTGGGACTAATATTTTATATCTCTTAGGATGGGAAAAAATCATATTGTACTACTCTTAGCATTTGGGTATTAAAGTTTCTTTAAGTTTAATAACACTAGAATTATTTGCCCTTTCAATGGTGTTTTGATTCTTTTTCTCCATTGTCCCATATTACCACCTTAATTTTGAAAACCTCAAATTTGTCGTGTAATCATTTCCTCAAAATTTTATGACCATATTTTAAAATCTGAGCTTTTTGAACTTGCAAATGTTGAAGCCAAGTGATTCACGAATAAAATGCTGAAACCGGATGCACTTTTTACTGAAAACCTCACGATTTACAGAATTACAAAAAACACTGTCCCATAATACCACCTTCTCCTTGTATTCCGCCCAAAAATTCGATGTCGAGATTTAACCGGAAATATATGTTTTGAGACCCCCTGAATCCAAAAAAAAAAGCATTTTTGGAAAAAGGTGTGTGTTTGTGTGTCTGTGAGTCTGTGGACAGCATAACTCAAAAACGAAAAGTAGGTAAAAACTAAAGTTGGTATTTAAGTTTAATATTTTTCAAGGATGTGACACGAAGATTTTCAAGAAAATAACCTTTACATGGATAATTTTTCGATAATTTTTATTTTCTAGAAAACGGCTCTAATGAATTTGATTAAAATATCATGTTTGAGATAGTTTTTTGACAAATAAAATGTATTTCTTGAATTTTCTGGCTAAAGCCCCTGTAATTGTATTTACTCTGGACGACTTTTGCATAACTGCTAAACCATTAGAGATAGACCAAATCATACTATACAAAAAACGTAGATCTTACTAAAATACACAATTTATATCTGAATAAATTTTCTTGTGGGATGATCCATTTCGGAGATATTCCTTGTTATGTGTGAGTTTCGGAAAACAAACTTTCGTGGAATGGAACATCGTTGTTCATCTTTTTATATGTTAACACTGGAGCCCCGGTAGCGGTCATTTTGACCGTTCTTGATTTTTAAATAAGTTTAGCTGCGCCGGTTTTTTAAAACGAAGGTTGGCCTATCATGACTTTTCCTGGTATAACCTCTACTTCTATATAGGATAATAATTTTCGGCATGTCATC
Source organism: Tenodera sinensis (assembly GCA_030765045.1). Taxonomy (NCBI): domain Eukaryota; kingdom Metazoa; phylum Arthropoda; class Insecta; order Mantodea; family Mantidae; genus Tenodera; species Tenodera sinensis. The sequence goes on along the minus strand of CM060968.1, from coordinate 131,985,137 downwards.
ATTTACGCGGATGCTTTTTCATGTTTGACCATGAACCACGGAGACGGTCATTTTTGACCATTACAATTTTGTTAGGCTTTCGCTCGCATTGTCATTGGCTTTCTCATTGTCACTAATCTGCTTTGTCGGTCTTCATGCCAACTGTTCATTATAGTGGTGTACGTTGTGAATCTATGCCTCCAAGATGTCTCGTGGTTTGAAACCAGATGAAATGCTAGCTATATTTCATGATATACCAGACGATGTATCAGAAGGTGATCTTTTTGAAGAACCTGGTAGTGGTGAAGGTGATTATCAACCTCCAGCTGATTCAAAACAATCGGAAAATGAGTCGTTCAGTGAAGATTATTTGAATGGTAAGTTCTATTGTGCCTGCTTTAGATATTGCATAACAAGAAACTGTATTCCTAATAGGTGCATTTGTGTAGTTATTCATTTCCTTTTTTGTACACAATATACATATATATTTTCTTTGCTTATATATTTTTCTATTATTTATATCGTTTTAGAAAAACAAATTCAGGATAACATTTCCTGTAATTCTCGTGCTGTGAGGGAGGTAAGAAGGTATGGGCATAGCTCAATACAACCATCATTTGAATATGACTTGCAGTACTGTGTAACTCCATCCAATCTGACTACGTCACAAGCGGCAAGTAAAAATACAATGCCTACTAGTAATACTACAGCTTCAGGTAACGCAACCACTTCAACCCAACCAATAACAAGAATAGGTAGAAAAAGGCAACATGAAGAGGAAAAATTTCCTGCACTTAGAAAAATTCTTAGTAGAGATAAGGGTACTGAGTGGCAGATCATTGAACCAGGTCACAATCCTGGTAGAACAGAGCAACATAATGTTGTGAAAGAAAAATGAGACTCTACTGCTTATGCTAAGAGACATGTAAGGGACAACAGCCATGGATCTGCTCCAAGTTGAACATTGATGAGTCGATTCTTCGAAATATCAAAAAATGTACAGATATTGAAGCAAGAGAGAAGAAAAATGATGAAAAATGGACTGTTTCCTTGGATGAGCTGGACGCTTTCATCAGCGTAATTTACTTGCAGGGTGCACTTGAGTGAGGAAGCCTTGAACTAGCTGAACTCTGATTCAAAAAGTGGGGGCCACCTATATTTTCTGATACCCTGGCAAGAGACAGATTCGTGAAAGTGATTAGACTTTTACAATTTGATGTCAGGTCATCCCGTTCTGAAAGGCTAAAGAAGGATAGGTTTGCACTGGTTTCAACTATTTGGAACAAATTTATTGAAAACTGTAAGGCTTGCTACATACCAGGTGCATTCCTTACATTAGATGAACAACTTTATCCTATAAAATGCTGCTGTCCATTTATTCAATACATGGCCAATAAGCCTGACAATTTTGGTATAAAATACTGCATGCTTGGAGATATAAACTCAAAGTAACTCTGCAACGCTATCACATACCTGAGGAAGGATAATCAGAGGCCATAGAACGAGTCTATTTCAGAACGTGTTGTGATGTCTCTTAACAAATCCTGTTCTAAAAGGGACGAAACGTCACCATCGACAACTACTTAACTTCACTATCACTAGCTAAAAGACTAAAGGAGTCGGGCACTACTATCGTAAGAACCGTGAACAGATCGGAACGAGAAGTTCCTGATAACCTAAGAAATTCCAGAGCTCCTCTTTATGATACCATTCTCATGAAAACAAACGATGGTACTTTGCTAACCAGCTACTAAAGAAAGACACAGAAGAATGTAATTATAGTGAGTAAACTTCACAACTCATGTGCAATATCTGCAGCCTCCAAGAAACTTCCTGAAACAGCTGAGTTTTACAAGAGTAAATATAGAGTGGATGTGATTGATGAGATGGCACCATTGTATTCCGTTCGTGCTGGTACCCGCAGATGGCGGATGCATGTTTTTTACAACATATTGGACCTAGCTGCCATCAACGCTTGGATAGTGCTTCGAGAAATAACTGCTACGGAACTTTCACGGGGCAGATTCATCCTTCAACTCGCTGATGAGCTAACAGAAGCCTACTTGGGAACTAGACAGACTAATCCAACCGAAGAACATCCAACCCCTAATTGCCGACGACAGTATCACATTGGTCATAACTGCAGATAGAACAAAGCAAGTAATTCCTGTCACATTTGCAAGAAGCCACTATATGGAAAATGGGCAGCAGAGGTTAGAAAAGTTCTTACGTCTGTAAAATGCAAAGCATAAGTGAATGCTCATAACAATGAAAGGAACTTTCAGTGTAAGTACTAACATAGTTGACATACTTTAATAGGTTTGCTAATATAAAGATGTGTGTTGGAATATTACTTGTTCTATTATACATAAAGTTAAGTTTTCATGTTCATAATCACAAATATTCTTAGTTGTACTACGAGTATTACACTACATTCCGCCTTTCTGATAATTTGAGCTATTTTTTTATTTGAATAAACATACTGTCGAACAATAGAGATAAATAAAGAATACATGTTCATCCTACGGGCTTTTCTTAATATACCTACTACAAAATTAAATATATTTTCTCCTAACACCCACTACCACAAGATTACCAAAGAAAACAATAAGAATAGAACATTCGAATGTATGCCCTAGAAAGGCAATTTTCCAATAATTTTACATACACAGTAATAATAAACTTAACCTAGTTCCCTAATAAAAATAACTTCAAACTGGTAAGAAATAAGTTGTAAAATGTACACGGAAAACGCAAACAAAAAGTGAACGGTCAAAAATGACCGCTACCGTAGTTAATGTACCGTACAAGAGAAGAGAAAGTCATGTGAGTGCAACAGATCAATTTTTTATTTAGTTTTTTAAATTACAATGCTACGGTGGACTTTATCTCGTTATAGAACAAACTCTTCATATCGCAAAATTATATTCCACTTCTTAGTTCGGCTTGTTATTAAAGTATGTTTTTTTTCTGATCGATGTTGCATTTACTTGTAACGATGTAAACAGAGCTAGACTAACATCGGCGCCGTGGCTTAGTTGGCTAAAGCGCCTGTCTAGTAAACAGGAGATCGAGGGTTCGAATCCCTCCGGTGCCTTAATTGGTATTTTTAACTAAGTCATTTCTTGTTGATGCTGCATTTAGTTGTAAGGATGTAACAGAGCAAAGGTGACATGGTCTCCGTGGCTTAGTTGGCTAAATCGCCTGTCTAGTAAACAGGAGATCGAGGGTTCGAATCCCTCCGGTGCCTTAACTGGTATTTTTAACTAAGACATTTCTTGTTGATGCAGCATTTAGCTGTAAGGATGTAACACAGCAAAGCTAACATCGGCGCCGTGGCTTAGTTGGCTAAAGCGCCTGTCTAGTAAACAGGAGATCGAGGGTTCGAATCCCTCCGGTGCCTTAATTGGTATTTTTAACTAAGTCATTTCTTGTTGATGCTGCATTTAGTTGTAAGGATGTAACAGAGCAAAGGTGACATGGTCTCCGTGGCTTAGTTGGCTAAATCGCCTGTCTAGTAAACAGGAGATCGAGGGTTCGAATCCCTCCGGTGCCTTAACTGGTATTTTTAACTAAGACATTTCTTGTTGATGCTGCATTTAGCTGTAAGGATGTAACACAGCAAAGCTAACATCGGCGCCGTGGCTTAGTTGGCTAAAGCGCCTGTCTAGTAAACAGGAGATCGAGGGTTCGAATCCCTCCGGTGCCTTAATTGGTATTTTTAACTAAGTCATTTCTTGTTGATGCTGCATTTAGTTGTAAGGATGTAACAGAGCAAAGGTGACATGGTCTCCGTGGCTTAGTTGGCTAAATCGCCTGTCTTGTAAACAGGAGATCGAGGGTTCGAAACCCTCCGGTGCCTTAACTGGTATTTTTAACTAAGTCATTTCTTGTTGATGCTGCATTTAGCTGTAAGGATGTAACAAAACAACACGAACATCGGCTCCGTGGCTTAGTTGGCTAAAGCGCCTGTCTTGTAAACAGGAGATCGAGGGTTCGAATCCCTCCGGTGCCTTAACTGGTATTTTTAACTAAGTCATTTCTTGTTGATGCTGCATTTAGCTGTAAGGATGTAACAAAACAACACGAACAACGGCGCCGTGGCTTAGTTGGCTAAAGCGCCTGTCTTGTTAACAGAGATCGAGGGTTCGAATCCCTCCTGTGCCTTAACTGGTATTTTTATCTGAGTAATTTCTTGTTGATGCTGCATTTCGCTGTAAGGATGTAACAGAGCAGGAGTAACATCGGCGCCGTGGCTTAGTTGGCTAAAGCGCCTGTCTAGTAATCAGGAGATCGAGGATTCGAATCCCTCCGGTGCCTTAACTGGTATTTTTATCTAAGGCATTTCTGATTGATGCTGCATTTACTTGTAAGGATGTAACAGAGCAGTAGTAACATCGGCGCCGTGGCTTAGTTGGCTAAAGCGCCTGTCTTGTAAACAGGCGATCAAGGGTTCGAATCCCTCCGGTGCCTTAACTGGTATTTTTATCTAAGGCATTTCTGATTGATGCTGCATTTAGTTGTAAGGATGTAACAGAGCGGGAGTAACATCGGCGCCGTGGCTTAGTTGGCTAAAGCGCCTGTCTAGTAAACAGGAGATCGAGGGTTCGAATCCCTCCGGTGCCTTAACTGGTATTTTTATCTAAGGCATTTCTGATTGATGCTGCATTTAGTTGTAAGGATGTAACAGAGCAAAGCTAAGATCGGCTCCGTGGCTTAGTTGGCTAAAGCCCCAGTCTAGTAAACAGGAGATCGAGGGTTCGAATCCCTCCGGTGCCTTAACTGGTATTTTTAACTAAGTCATTTCTTGTTGATGCTGCATTTAGCTGTAAGGATGTAACAAAACAACACGAACATCGGCGCCGTGGCTTAGTTGGCTAAAGCGCCTGTCTTGTAAACAGGAAATCGAGAGTTCGAATCCCTCCAGTGCCTTAACTGGTATTTTTAGCTAAGTAATTTCTGATTGATGCTGCATTTACTTGTAAGGATGTAACAGAGCAGGAGTAACATTGGCGCCGTGGCTTAGTTGGCTAAAGCCCCTGTCTAGTAAACAGGAGATCGAGAGTTCGAATCCCTCCGGTGCCTTAACTGGTATTTTTATCTAAGTAATTTCTGATTCATGCCGCATTTACTTGTAAGGATGTAACAGAGCATGAGTAACATCGCCGCCGTGGCTCAGTTGGCTAAAGCGCCTGTCTTATAAACAGGAGATCGAGGGTTTGAAACCCTCCGGTGCCTTAACTGGTATTTTTATCTAAGTAATTTCTGATTGATGCTGCATTTAGCTGTAAGTATGTAACAAAACAACACTAACATCGGCGCCGTGGCTTAGTTGGCTAAAGCGCCTGTCTAGTAAACAGGAGATCAAGGGTTCGAATCCCTCCGGTGCCTTAACTGGTATTTTTATCTAAGTAATTTCTGATTCATGCTGCATTTACTTGTAAGGATGTAACAGAGCATGAGTAACATCGGCGCCGTGCCCTAGTTGGCTAAAGCGCCTGTCTTGTAAACAGGAGATCGAGAGTTCGAATCCCCCCGGTGCCTTAACTGGTATTTTTAGCTAAGTAATTTCTGATTGATGCTGCATTTAGTTGTAAGGATGTAACAAAACAACTCTAACATCGGCGCCGTGGCTTAGTTGGCTAAAGCGCCTGTTTAGTAAACAGGAGATCGAGGGTTCGAATCCCTCCGGTTTCTTAACTGGTATTTTTATCTAAGTAATTTCTGAGTCATGCTGCATTTAGTTGTAAGGATGTAACAGAGCATGAGTAACATCGGCGCCGTGGCTTAGTTGGCTAAAGCGCCTGTCTTGTAAACAGTAGATCGAGGGTTCGAATCCCTCCGGTGCCTTAACTGGTATTTTTAGCTAAGTAATTTCTGATTGATGCTGCATTTAGTTGTAAGGATGTAACAGAACAGGAGTAACATCGCCGCCGTGGCTTATTTGGCTAAAGCACCTGTCTAGTAAACAGGAGATCGAGGGTTCGAATCCCTCCGGTGCCTGCGGTATTATTTTTATCTATGGCATTTCTGATTGATGCTGCATTTAGTTGGAAGCATGTAAGAGAGCAGGAGTAACATCGGCCCCGTGGATTAGTTGGCTGAAACGCCTGTCTTGTAAACAGGAGATCGAGGGTTCGAATCCCTCCGGTGCCTTAAGTGGTATTTTTATCTAAGTCATTTCTGATTGATGCCGCATTTAGTTGAAAGGATGTAACAGAGCAGGAGTAACATCGGCGCAGTGGCTTAGTTGGCTAAAGCGCCTGTCTTGTAAACAGGACATCGAGAGTTCGAATCCCTCCGGTGCCTTAACTGGTATTTTTATCTAACTAATTTCTGATTCATGCTGCATTTACTTGTAACGATGTAACAGAGCATGAGTAACATCGGCGCCTTGGCTTAGTTGGCTAAAGCGCCTGTCTTGTAAACAGGAGATCGAGAGTTCGAATCCCTCCGGTGCCTTAAGTGGTATTTATAGCTAAGTAATTTCTGATTGATGCTGCATTTGGTTGTAACGATGTATCAGAGCAGAACTATCATCGGCGCCGTGGCTTAGTTGGCTAAAGCACCTGTCTTGTAAACAGGAGATCGAGGGTTCGAATCCCTCCGGTGCCTTAACTGGTATTGTTATCTAAGTCATTTCTGATTGATGCTGCATTTAGTTGTAAGCATGTAACAGAGCAGGAGTAACATCGGCGCCGTGGCTTAGTTGGCTAAAGCGCCTGTCTTGTAAACAGGACATCGAGAGTTCGAATCCCTTCGGTGCCTTAACTGGTATTTTTATGATTGATGCATTTACTTGTAAGGATGTAACAGAGCAGGAGTAACATCGGCGCCGTGGCTTAGTGGGCTAAAGCGCCTGTCTTGTAAACATGAGATCGAGAGTTCGAATCCCTCAGGAGCCTTAACTGGTATTTTTATCTAAGTAATTTCTGATTGATGCTGCATTTAGTTGTAAGGATGTAACGAAGCAGGAGTAACTTCGTCGCCGTGACTTAGTTGGCTAAAGCGCCAGTCTTGTAAACAGGAGATCGAGGGTTCGAATCCCTCCGGTGCCTTAACTGGTATTTTTATCTAAGTAATTTCTGATTCATTCTGCATTTACTTGTAAGGATGTAACAGATGTCGCACGCCACTCTCTCCTTCTTTAACTATCTGCTACCATTACATAACTTGACATTTGCCAAGCCTAGCCCCATGCTTTTTCTGCTACCCCACTTGACTTGGCTTAGCGAGAGTGAGTGGACATCTATTTGCGGAATCGTGTTGGGAATAGATCGGTGGGGTATATTGTGGTTACATATAATACCAAATGCCTTTTCCTTGAATATATTTTGAAAACATAAAATAAATACAAGACTTAACACTGAGGGTGTTAAGTAACAAGAATATACATAAGAACATTGAAAATATAGTGAATGATGAAATATATATTACGAAAATGTAGTAAAAATAAACAGTTACATAAAATGGACATAAATGTAAACTATTCTTTGCACTAAGTAATAATTCCTTCCTGACTATTTGACTTGCTGAGCAACACTGGTAGACTGGGCCTGACTCACCAATATAACTTGGCACACAAAAGTCATCCCTTTTAACCACACTCAGTTGATTGCGTTAGTCGGAATTATAACTATTGCCGTTTAGGCTACATTAACCGTGATACAAAGATCATCTACCCTGCTTTAGCATAAAAGCCCTAAAACACTAAACACATACATCTAAATGAAATACAGAACTGTTTGTCTCACCCAAATGTCTGGTGTGTTTTTGGAACAGGTCCTTATCCAATTATGTTGAAATGAACATGCACATGGACTGTGGCACATTCCTGCATATCAACCATGAAGAATAAACGCGTCGTTCCTGCTTAATTCCGCGTATGCCCAGTGTATGCCTGAATTAGCATACATCTCGAAGAAATGGTGGTGAATGCCGACGTTGCTTCTCTACGGAGAAAAGTTGCTCACTTGCTTACCCCCTTTGACAAGCAAGACCAAGAAGCATGACCCTGTTGACTTCGATGCGTGCTGACGTCACTGTTGGTGAACTGCTTGGCTCGATGAAGAGGAGCTTGCCGAGTAATGTCAGTAGAATTGAGAATTGCTAAGCCTATCGGCTCATTACTGACGAACATGTAGGCAAGTATGTAAGATACTAATGCTGAGCGCCTCGGCTTGATGAAGGTTAAACCATAGTGTATAAGGCTCATACATTACGCTTGGTCGAAGCTGACCCTACTTTGACTGACGAAGACAACTGGTGGCAGCGCCTAACGGAGCTCGACTATTTGACGAAGACTGGAGGCAGCGCTGAAGTAAACATCGAAGACTGCAGGCAACGCACTTCGCGTTGAAGTGAAGATGAAAGACTGCAGGGAGCGCTTCGCGCTGAAGTGAACTAACGACTGGTCGGGCAGCCGGATTTTATACTGTGTGAGGGGCGTAGCGGGGGCGAGAGGGGTTACGCTTACCAACCTGACGGCTATACACCTCTCTAAGCTAAGGGCAGTCGATATCTCGAAGTGACGACCTTCCATGACGTCACAGACTCCCGGGGGCAATTTAAAATAAAAGGCTTCAGACTTTTATTTTCCATTAATAATCATACTTAAACTATATATTTTGGCTTGTAGTTCTTTCCAGCACACCGCCAGACATTTAAGTTTACAATAAACACACTAAAATACACCTTACTACCTAACACATACATACAATATAGCTTAAAATTATGGTTTGAGTTGGCTTACATGTGCCCTTACTTCCTTGTTTGTGTGCACATTCTTTACTATAACAGATACATCAGACACGAATTTGTGCACCTTATAAGGTCCTACATACCTTGGAGCAAGTTTCGCTGAGTATTTATCCGCAGCTTTACTCTTTGGATAATTTCTCACGTAAACAATATCTCCTATATTAAATTTATGAGGTTGTCTCCCTTTATCATAGTTACGACGTGTCCTCAGCTGAGAACGTATTAAATTTCGTCTCACTCGGTTCCATACATCTCTAATGTGTGTTTTGTCTACCTGCTCTGGAATTATATCGCGGACATTCCACATGTTCGCTAGCGGAGAATTTGGTGGAAAGGAAAACATCAAATTAAATGGACATTGCCCATGAGATTCATGCTTGGCACTATTTAACGCGAATGCTAGCCAATATAATGTTTCGTCCCACTTGGTATGATCCTGAAAATGATATGCTATTAAGGCGTTTTTCAAATTTCTATTCACCCGTTCACTTAATGAGGGTCTAGGATCATACGGAATAGTTGTAATGTGCTTGACTCCCGAACTAAAACAAAATGTTTTAAATAAATTGGACTGAAAATACGACGCATTGTCACTAACCACTATCTCGGGCACCCCAAAACAAGAAATAATAGTCTTCAGACCTTGAACCGCGCTAGCTGCGTTGGCGTCCCGTGTGGGCAACAACCACACATACTTCGTAAAGGCGTCAACTACCACCAGCACAAACCTATTTCCCTGTTTACTCCTGGGTAACGCCCCAATGTAGTCCACAAATAATTTTTGCATTGGTCTCTCTGCAATCGTGGAAGTCAAAAATCCCAAGTGAGTGCTCTGTGCAGGTTTCGACATTTTGCACAGTTGACACGCCTTAACCTGTAAACGAATCTCGTCGTCCATTCCCTTCCAAATAAACTGGTCCCTTATTTTATTCCTGGTTTTAAATATCCCTAAATGTCCTCCACATGGACTATTGTGAAAATATTGAAACAATAGTTTCTTCAATTGCTCAGGTACCACAATTTTATTTTTCCCTGTTCTATCTTTACAACAAAGAACGCCTCTTGATAAGAGATATGGTTGACATTCTTTACCTTGCCGCAACGTTGATATTATGGAAGCTAGATTCTCATCTTTCATCTGATGGTCTTTGAGATCTTCATAAGCGAAAGGAAAATTGCCTAACACTGTCAATACTGGAGCATGAAGAGTATTCGAGTCAACTTGCTCGTTCTTTTCCTCTCCGTACATTCGAGAAAGAGCATCTGCTACACAATTAAATCTGCCCCTTATATGGTGAACCTTAAACTTGAATGCAGAAATTCGCAGAGCCCATCTAACAATTCGACCACTTTTCCTGGGTCTGGCCAAAACCCAAGAAAGAGCCTGGTTGTCAGTCTCTAGTAGGAATTCAACATGTTCTAGGTAAAACCTAAATTTTTCTACCCCGTACAACACAGCTAAAGCTTCCAATTCGTACATAGAATATTTTCTTTCCTGTTCATTAAGGATACGAGACGCGTAGGAAACAACACGTCTACCTTCAGGGTGTTCCTGAAGTAAAACGGCAGCAACCGCAGACCCACAAGCGTCGGTTTGCAAAATGAATGGCAAAGAGAAATCAGGTACTGCCAACACTGGAGGAGAAATTAAAGCTTCTTTAAGCCTAAGGAATGCCTGATTCTGTTCCTCATTCCATTTAAACTTTACCCCTTTCTTTCGTAAAATTTTTAAATGACATGCTTGCTCGGCATAGTCGGGAATAAACTTCGCGAAATAGTTGACCATTCCGAGAAATCGCGATATCTGCTTAGCAGTCTTGGGCACTGGATACTCCCTGATCTTATTAGTCCTTTGAGGATCGATGGTTACATTATTACCAGAAATAATATGACCTAAGAAAGTTAATTTTTGAGTAGCAAACTTAACTTTATTTGGATTAACTGTCAAACCCGCCTTACGAAGTCGAGAAAATACTTCATGGAGATGTCTTACATGGTCATCAAAAGTTGTGGAATAAATGCACAAGTCATCTAAATAATGATATAAATAATTAAATTTTATGTCACCAAAACTCTGTCTAATAATTGTGACAGGACTTGGGCACCCACTGCTAAACCAAACGGTAAACGATTGAATTCATACAGATTATAATCCGTGGTGAAGGCCGTTAACCTTTTCGATTGTTCTTCCAACGGAATTTGATAATACGCCTGATTTAAATCGATGCTCGTAAAATATTTTGCCTTAGCAAACCAGTGGTAATTTAGATGGACATGTGGTAGAGGAACTTGATCAATTTTAATTTTGCTATTTAACACTCTGTAATCTACTACCATTCTAGCATCATCATCAGCCTTGGGGACAAGGAAAACCGGACTTGAATAATTCGAATTCGACATCCTAATGATTCCTTGCTCTAACATAGTATTTACCTTTTCCCTCAATATATGTAGTCTCTGAGGTGGTAAGCGATATGGAGGTAGTCGAACCGGTTGCTTGTCATGCAACTCTATCTTATATGTTACTAAGTTCGTGCAACCTAGTTGGTTCGTGAGTACATCTGGAAACTCAAGTAATAAATTCTGTATCACTTGTCTTTGTTCGTGGTCTAAATGGTCTAAACTGAATTCAGAAACAGGTTGTTGTTCCATAGTATTATCTACACTAGCACATGACGTCATCCCGGGAATATTGCTCAAAGCCTTAAATGGTATTTTTACTGAAGGACAAAATTTGAAATATAAGTTTCTACTTGAACTATCCAATATCAAACCAGTATGAGCAATGAAGTTATTTCCCAAGATAATCGGTACAGGTAATTTCTGAACCACGCAAAATTGCATTTTCCAGCGGAATTTTGCTATACGCAGAGATAATAATACTTCCCCCAAAACTTGAATTGGTTCTAAATTTGCTGAAATGATCTTAACAGTACTTGTGTTTAAATTACGACACAACTTACTAAACCATCTGTGATCAACTAAGGAAACTACGCTACCTGTGTCGATCAATCCTAAAACCGGAATTTTATCTACTTCAACACTGATATACGGCATCGGAAAACCTACGATGGCTTGAATATTTTTCTCCACAGGGATACTATCCGCATAGGCTGGCATAACCAAATGTCCGCTATCTTTCTTTTTGGTTGAGAACCTTGAATTGGAATATGTACATCCTTTGTTTTCCGGGCAATTGTATTTGACATGACCTGTCTGTTTACAAGTCCAACACACCGTACTTCTTTCTGAACCCGATTTGACTTTTTCTTCTTTCCTTTCAGAACTGCTATGTTCCGTGGGCAAATGTCGGAATCTAATGACTAAGTCATCCAGTTGTTGATATGACTGTAAATTTTGACCTAAAGCTAATGCACGTATTTCCGCATGTCGGGAATTGGAAATTATATTCTGTACAATTTCTGGTTCTGTGTAATTTACACATAATGCCTTCACGATCAACTTTATGTTCTCCACAAATTCAGAAAAGTGTTCCGTTTCTCTCTGTCTGCGAAAGTAATGTAAATTAAGTAACTGATTATAATTCAATGGAGACAAAAGAACTCTAATTATTTCTTTCTGAAATTGCAATATACTATACCCATTCGTAATTGATCTCAACAAAATATCTAGAACTGGGTTTTCTACATGCACATGAAAAAATTGCAAAATAATTTGATCACTCAACGAGTATACTTTCGCTTGATACTGGCATCTAATTAAAGTAACAAGAAATTCCAAAATCTGTTCTGGAGTATTCGCTTGAATTGCCTTAATATCACCTAGAATTCTCTGGCATGGATGCGGTAATTTTAGTTTAGTTAACGTGACTCCCATTGCATTATCTTCCTTCCCCATTTGACTACCTACGTTTTCCTGAATAAATGGCGTTACACCATTTGCTTCCATGGGCTCACTAGTTTGTTTAGTGTATTTTAATTCTGAGAGCTTATCTCCTAACTTCAACCAAAATTCCGAAATATTCCTAGTTTGAGATTTCAACCTTTCTGTTGCTAACCTTTGCAAACGGTTTGCTCTATATTGCCAATACTTGACACGACCTTTAATCCTACCCAATTGTGACTGTGTACATCCTACCTTTACATATTCGTCTACTAGATCACCAAGTGATTGAGACGCACGCTCACAATACTGTAATTCTATGGTTTCATTACACGGTAAACTTGCACCAATGGTATGTGGATCCTGTGTTAACTGAACTCGCAGTAACTGTTGTAAATCAGTGACAGAATTCTTAATATTACACTCAACCTTAATGTTACACAACTCATTTTCAAGTTCACTTCTATTCAAAACTTCGGGTTGAAAAGGTAATTCCATGTTTATAAAATACACAACCTATAGTGAGGCAAACAATTCATAAATCAAAACGTTAAATACATTCAAGGATGCATTAGTATACCTTTCAATTTGTGTCGAAGTTATTTTCAACTGTAAAGTTATCAACCAGTAATCACAAAAATTACAAGTAACCAAGAGGATTAAATGTAACCATGAAATTACAAAGAACCGCGATGTCTGTTACCACTACTATTTAACCACGACATGTAACCACTGCATGTAACTACTGCATGTAACCATTGCATGTAACCACTGCATTGAACATTGCATGTAACCACGCTCTGCTACCACTGCTGTCGCACGCCACTCTCTCCTTCTTTAACTATCTGCTACCATTACATAACTTGACATTTGCCAAGCCTAGCCCCATGCTTTTTCTGCTACCCCACTTGACTTGGCTTAGCGAGAGTGAGTGGACATCTATTTGCGGAATCGTGTTGGGAATAGATCGGTGGGGTATATTGTGGTTACATATAATACCAAATGCCTTTTCCTTGAATATATTTTGAAAACATAAAATAAATACAAGACTTAACACTGAGGGTGTTAAGTAACAAGAATATACATAAGAACATTGAAAATATAGTGAATGATGAAATATATATTACGAAAATGTAGTAAAAATAAACAGTTACATAAAATGGACATAAATGTAAACTATTCTTTGCACTAAGTAATAATTCCTTCCTGACTATTTGACTTGCTGAGCAACACTGGTAGACTGGGCCTGACTCACCAATATAACTTGGCACACAAAAGTCATCCCTTTTAACCACACTCAGTTGATTGCGTTAGTCGGAATTATAACTATTGCCGTTTAGGCTACATTAACCGTGATACAAAGATCATCTACCCTGCTTTAGCATAAAAGCCCTAAAACACTAAACACATACATCTAAATGAAATACAGAACTGTTTGTCTCACCCAAATGTCTGGTGTGTTTTTGGAACAGGTCCTTATCCAATTATGTTGAAATGAACATGCACATGGACTGTGGCACATTCCTGCATATCAACCATGAAGAATAAACGCGTCGTTCCTGCTTAATTCCGCGTATGCCCAGTGTATGCCTGAATTAGCATACATCTCGAAGAAATGGTGGTGAATGCCGACGTTGCTTCTCTACGGAGAAAAGTTGCTCACTTGCTTACCCCCTTTGACAAGCAAGACCAAGAAGCATGACCCTGTTGACTTCGATGCGTGCTGACGTCACTGTTGGTGAACTGCTTGGCTCGATGAAGAGGAGCTTGCCGAGTAATGTCAGTAGAATTGAGAATTGCTAAGCCTATCGGCTCATTACTGACGAACATGTAGGCAAGTATGTAAGATACTAATGCTGAGCGCCTCGGCTTGATGAAGGTTAAACCATAGTGTATAAGGCTCATACATTACGCTTGGTCGAAGCTGACCCTACTTTGACTGACGAAGACAACTGGTGGCAGCGCCTAACGGAGCTCGACTATTTGACGAAGACTGGAGGCAGCGCTGAAGTAAACATCGAAGACTGCAGGCAACGCACTTCGCGTTGAAGTGAAGATGAAAGACTGCAGGGAGCGCTTCGCGCTGAAGTGAACTAACGACTGGTCGGGCAGCCGGATTTTATACTGTGTGAGGGGCGTAGCGGGGGCGAGAGGGGTTACGCTTACCAACCTGACGGCTATACACCTCTCTAAGCTAAGGGCAGTCGATATCTCGAAGTGACGACCTTCCATGACGTCACACAGAGCATGAGTAACATCGGCGCCGTGGCTCAGTTGGCTAAAGCGCCTGTCTTGTAAACAGGAGATCGAGGGTTCGAATCCCTCCGGTGCCTTAACTGGTATTTTTATCTAAGTAATTTCTGATTGATGCTGCATTTAGCTGTAAGTATGTAACAAAACAACACTAACATCGGCTCCGTGGCTTAGTTGGCTAAAGCGCCTGTCTAGTAAACAGGAGATCGAGAGTTCGAATCCCTCCGGTGCCTTAACTGGTATTTTTATCTAAGTAATTTCTGATTCATGCTGCATTTACTTGTAAGGATGTAACAGAGCATAAGTAACATCGGCGCCGGGGCTTAGTTGGCTAAAGCGCCTGTCTTGTAAACAGGAGATCGAGGGTTCGAATCCCACCGGTGCCTTAACTGGTATTTTTAACTAAGTCATTTCTTGTTGATGCTGCATTTAGCTGTAAGGATGTAACAAAACAACACGAACATCGGCTCCGTGGCTTAGTTGGCTAAAGCGCCTGTCTTGTAAACAGGAGATCGAGGGTTCGAATCCCTCCGGTGCCTTAACTGGTATTTTTATCTGAGTAATTTCTTGTTGATGCTGCATTTAGCTGTAAGGATGTAACAGAGCAGGAGTAACATCGGCGCCGTGGCTTTGTTGGCTAAAGCGCCTGTCTTGTAAACAGGCGATCAAGGGTTCGAATCCCTCCGGTGCCTTAACCGGTATTTTTAACTAAGTCATTTCTTGTTGATGCTGCATTTAGCTGTAAGGATGTAACAGAGCAAAACTAACATCGCCTCCGTGGCTTAGTTGGCTAAAGCGCCTGTCTAGTAAACAGGAGATCCAGGGTTCGAATCCCTCCGGTGCCTTAACTGGTATTTTTAACTAAGTCATTTCTTGTTGATGCTGCATTTAGCTGTAAGGATGTAACAAAACAACACGAACATCGGCGCCGTGGCTTAGTTGGCTAAAGCGCCTGTCTTGTAAACAGGAAATCGAGAGTTCGAATCCCTCCGGTGCCTTAACTGGTATTTTTAGCTAAGTAATTTCTGATTGATGCTGCATTTAGTTGTAAGGATGTAACAGAGCAGGAGTAACATTGGCGCCGTGGCTTAGTTGGCTAAAGCGCCTGTCTTGTAAACAGGAGATCGAAGGTTCGAATCCCTCCGGTGCCTTAACTGGTATTTTTATCTAAGTAATTTCTGATTCATGCTGCATTTACTTGTAAGGATGTAACAGAGCATGAGTAACATTGGCGCCGTGGCTCAGTTGGCTAAAGCGCCTGTCTTGTAAACAGGAGATCGAGGGTTCGAATCCCTCCGGTGCCTTAACTGGTATTTTTATCTAAGTAATTTCTGTTTGATGGTGCATTTAGCTGTAAGAATGTAACAAAATCACACTAACATCGGCGCCGTGGCTTAGTTGGCTAAAGCGCCTGTCTAGTAAACAGGAGATCAAGGGTTTGAATCCCTCCGGTGCCTTAACTGGTATTTTTATCTAAGTAATTTCTGATTCATGCTGCATTTACTTGTAAGGATGTAACAGAGCATGAGTAACATCGGCGCCGTGGCTTAGTTGGCTAAAGCGCCTGTCTTGTAAACAGGAGATCGAGGGTTCGAATCCCCCCGGTGCCTTAACTGGTATTTTATCTAAGTAATTTCTGATTGATGCTGCATTTAGCTGTAAGGATGTAACAAAACAACACTATCATCGGTGCCGTGGCTTAGTTGGCTAAAGCGCCTGTCTAGTGAACAGGAGATCGAGGGTTCGAATCCCTCCGGTGCCTTAACTGGTATTTTTATCTAAGTAATTTCTGATTCATGCTGCATTTACTTGTAAGGATGTAACAGAGCATGAGTAACATCGGCGCCGTGGCTTAGTTGGCTAAAGCGCCTGTCTTGTACACAGTAGATCGCGGGTTCGAATCCCTCCGGTGCCTTAACTGGTATTTTTAGGTAAGTAATTTCTGATTCATGCTGCATTTAGTTGTAAGGATGTAACAGAGCAGGAGTAACATCGCCGCCGTGGCTTATTTGGCTGAAGCGCCTGTCTAGTAAACAGGAGAGCGAGGGTTCGAATCCCTCCGGTGCCTGCGGTATTATTTTTATCTATGGCATTTCTGATTGATGCTGCATATAGTTGTAAGCATGTAACAGAGCAGGAGTAACATCGGCCCCGTGGATTAGTTGGCTGAAACGCCTGTCTTGCAAACATGAGATCGAGGGTTCGAATCCCTCCGGTGCCTTAAGTGGTATTTTTATCTAAGTCATTTCTGATTGATGCTGCATTTAGTTGAAAGGATGTAACAGAGCAGGAGTAACATCGGCGCCGTGGCTTAGTTGGCTAAAGCGCCTGTCTTGTAAACAGGACATCGAGAGTTCGAATCCCTCCGGTGCCTTAACTGGTATTTTTATGTAAGTAATTTCTGATTGATGCTGCATTTACTTGTAAGGATGTAACAGAGCAGGAGTAACATCGGCGCCGTGGCTTAGTGGGCTAAAGCGCCTGTCTTGTAAACAGGAGATCGAGAGTTCGAATACCTCAGGTGCCTTAACTGGTATTTTTATCTAAGTAATTTCTGATTGATACTGCATTTAGTTGTAAGGATGTAACAGAGCAGGAGTAACTTCGTCGCCGGTTCTTAGTTGGCTAAAGCGCCTGTCTTGTAAACAGGAGATCGAGGGTTCGAATCCCTCCGGTGCCTTAACTGGTATTTTTATCTAAGTAATTTCTGATTCATGCTGCATTTACTTGTAAGGATGTAACAGAGCATGAGTAACATCGACCCCGTGGCTTAGTGGGCTAAAGCGCCTGTCTTGTAAACAGGAGATCGAGGGTTCGAATCCCTCCGGTGCCTTAACCGGTATTTTTAACTAAGTCATTTCTTGTTGATGCTGCATTTAGCTGTAAGGATGTAACAGAGCAAAACTAACATCGGCTCCGTGGCTTAGTTGGCTAAAGCGCCTGTCTAGTAAACAGGAGATCGAGGGTTCGAATCCCTCCGGTGCCTTAACTGGTATTTTTAACTAAGTCATTTCTTGTTGATGCTGCATTTAGCTGTAAGGATGTAACAAAACAACACGAACATCGGCGCCGTGGCTTAGTTGGCTCAAGCGCCTGTCTTGTAATCAGGAAATCGAGAGTTCGAATCCCTCCGGTGCCTTAACTGGTATTTTTAAGTAAGTAATTTCTGATTGATGCTGCATTTAGTTGTAAGGATGTAACAGAGGAGGAGTAACATTGGCGCCGTGGCTTAGTTGGCTAAAGCGCCTGTCTTGTAAACAGGAGATCGAGGGTTCGAATCCCTCCGGTGCCTTAACTGGTATTTTTATCTAAGTAATTTCTGATTCATGCAGCATTTACTTGTAAGGATGTAACAGAGCATGAGTAACATCGCCGCCGTGGCTCAGTTGGCTAAAGCGCCTGTCTTGTAAACAGGAGATCGAGGGTTCGAATCCCTCCGGTGCCTTAACTGGTATTTTTATCTAAGTAATTTCTGATTCATTCTGCATTTACTTGTAAGGATGTAACAGAGCATGAGTAACATCGCCGCCGTGGCTCAGTTGGCTAAAGCGCCTGTCTTGTAAACAGGAGATCGAGGGTTCGAATCCCTCCGGTGCCTTAACTGGTATTTTTATCTAAGTAATTTCTGATTGATGCTGCATTTAGCTGTAAGAATGTAACAAAACACCACTAACATCGGCGCCGTGGCTTAGTTGGCTAAAGCGCCTGTCTAGTAAACAGGAGATCAAGGGTTTGAATCCCTACGGTGCCTTAACTGGTATTTTTATCTAAGTAATTTCTGATTCATGCTGCATTTACTTGTAAGGATGTAACAGAGCAGGAGTAACTTCGTCGCCGGTTCTTAGTTGGCTAAAGCGCCTGTCTTGTAAACAGGAGATCGAGGGTTCGAATCCCTCCGGTGCCTTAACTGGTATTTTTAACTTAGTAATTTCTGATTCATGCTGCATTTACTTGTAAGGATGTAACAGAGCATGAGTAACATCGGCGCCGTGGCTTAGTTGGCTAAAGCGCCTGTCTTGTAAACAGGAGATCGAGAGTTCGAATCCCTCCGGTGCCTTAACTGGTATTTTTAGCCAAGTAATTTCTGATTGATGCTGCATTTAGTTGTAAGGATGTAACAGAGCATTAGTAACATTGGCGCCGTGGCTCAGTTGGCTAAAGCGCCTGTCTTGTAAACAGGAGATCGAGGGTTCGAATCCCTCCGGTGCCTTAACTGGTATTTTTATCTAAGTAATTTCTCATTCATTCTGCATTTACTTGTAAGGATGTAACAGAGCATGAGTAACATCGGCGCCGTGGCTCAGTTGGCTAAAGCGCCTGTCTTGTAAACAGGAGATCGAGGGTTCGAATCCCTCCGGTGCCTTAACTGGTATTTTTATCTAAGTAATTTCTGTTTGATGCTGCATTTAGCTGTAAGAATGTAACAAAATCACACTAACATCGGCGCCGTGGCTTAGTTGGCTAAAGCGCCTGTCTAGTAAACAGGAGATCGAGGGTTCGAATCCCTCCGGTGCCTTAACTGGTATTTTTATCTAAGTAATTTCTGATTCATGCTGCATTTACTTGTAAGGATGTAACAGAGCATGAGTAACATCGGCGCCGTGGCTTAGTTGGCTAAAGCGCCTGTCTTGTAAACAGGAGATCGAGGGTTCGAATCCCCCCGGTGCCTTAACTGGTATTTTTAGCTAAGTAATTTCTGATTGATGCTGCATTTAGCTGTAAGGATGTAACAAAACAACACTATCATCGGTGCCGTGGCTTAGTTGGCTAAAGCGCCTGTCTAGTAAACAGGAGATCGAGGGTTCGAATCCCTCCGGTGCCTTAACTGGTATTTTTATCTAAGTAATTTCTGATTCATGCTGCATTTACTTGTAAGGATGTAACAGAGCATGAGTAACATCGGCGCCGTGGCTTAGTTGGCTAAAGCGCCTGTCTTGTACACAGTAGATCGAGGGTTCGAATCCCTCCGGTGCCTTAACTGGTATTTTTAGGTAAGTAATTTCTGATTCATGCTGCATTTAGTTGTAAGGATGTAACAGAGCAGGAGTAACATCGCCGCCGTGGCTTATTTGGCTGAAGCGCCTGTCTAGTAAACAGGAGAGCGAGGGTTCGAATCCCTCCGGTGCCTGCGGTATTATTTTTATCTATGGTATTTCTGATTGATGCTGCATTTAGTTGTAAGCATGTAACAGAGCAGGAGTAACATCGGCCCCATGGATTAGTTGGCTGAAACTCCTTTCTTGTAAACAGGAGATCGAGGGTTCGAATCCCTCCGGTGCCTTAAGTGGTATTTTTATCTAAGTCATTTCTGATTGATGCTGCATTTAGTTGAAAGGATGTAACAGAGCAGGAGTAACATCGGCGCCGTGGCTTAGTTGGCTAAAGCGCCTGTCTTGTAAACAGGACATCGAGAGTTCGAATCCCTCCGGTGCTTTAACTGGTATTTTTATGTAAGTAATTTCTGATTGATGCTGCATTTACTTGTAAGGATGTAACAGAGCAGGAGTAACATCGGCGCCGTGGCTTAGTGGGCTAAAGCGCCTGTCTTGTAAACAGGAGATCGAGAGTTCGAATCCCTGAGGTGCCTTAACTGGTATTTTTATCTAAGTAATTTCTGATTGATACTGCATTTAGTTGTAAGGATGTAACAGAGCAGGAGTAACTTCGTCGCCGGTTCTTAGTTGGCTGAAACGCCTGTTTTGTAAACAGGAGATCGAGGGTTCGAATCCCTCCGGTGCCTTAAGTGGTATTTTTATCTAGGTCATTTCTGATTGATGCTGCATTTAGTTGACAGGATGTAACAGAGCAGGAGTAACATCGGCGCCGTGGCTTAGTTGGCTAAAGCGCCTGTCTTGTAAACAGGACATCGAGAGTTCGAATCCCTCCGGTGCTTTAACTGGTATTTTTATGTAAGTAATTTCTGATTGATGCTGCATTTACTTGTAAGGATGTAACAGAGCAGGAGTAACATCGGCGCCGTGGCTTAGTGGGCTAAAGCGCCTGTCTTGTAAACAGGAGATCGAGAGTTCGAATCCCTCAGGTGCCTTAACTGGTATTTTTATCTAAGTAATTTCTGATTGATACTGCATTTAGTTGTAAGGATGTAACAGAGCAGGAGTAACTTCGTCGCCGGTTCTTAGTTGGCTAAAGCGCCTGTCTTGTAAACAGGAGATCGAGGGTTCGAATCCCTCCGGTGCCTTAACTGGTATTTTTATCTAAGTAATTTCTGATTCATGCTGCATTTGCTTGTAAGGATGTAACAGAGCATGAGTAACATCGACCCCGTGGCTAAGTTGGCTAAAGCGCCTGTCTAGTAAACAGGAGATCGAGGGTTCGAATCCCTCCGGTGCCTTAACTGGTATTTTTATCTAAGGCATTTCTGATTGATGCTGCATTTCGTTGTAAGGATGTAACAGAGCAGGAGTAACATCGGCGCCGTGGCTTAGTTGGCTAAAGCGCCTGTCTTGTAAACAGGAGATCGAGGGTTCGAATCCCTCCGGTGCCTTAACCGGTAGTTTTAACTAAGTCATTTCTTGTTGATGCTGCATTTAGCTGTAAGGATGTAACAGAGCAAAACTAACATCGGCTCCGTGGCTTAGTTGGCTAAAGCGCCTGTCTAGTAAACAGGAGATCGAGGGTTCGAATCCCTCCGGTGCCTTAACTGGTATTTTTAACTAAGTCATTTCTTGTTGATGCTGCATTTAGCTGTAAGGATGTAACAAAACAACACGAACATCGGCGCCGTGGCTTAGTTGGCTAAAGCGCCTGTCTTGTAAACAGGAAATCGAGAGTTCGAATCCCTCCGGTGCCTTAACTGGTATTTTTAACTAAGTAATTTCTGATTGATGCTGCATTTAGTTGTAAGGATGTAACAGAGCAGGAGTAACATTGGCGCCGTGGCTTAGTTGGCTAAAGCGCCTGTCTTGTAAACAGGAGATCGAGGGTTCGAATCCCTCCGGTGCCTTAACTGGTATTTTTATCTAAGTAATTTCTGATTCATGCTGCATTTACTTGTAAGGATGTAACAGAGCATGAGTAACATCGCCGCCGTGGCTCAGTTGGCTAAAGCGCCTGTCTTGTAAACAGGAGATCGAGGGTTCGAATCCCTCCGGTGCCTTAACTGGTATTTTTATCTAAGTAATTTCTGATTGATGCTGCATTTAGCTGTAAGAATGTGACAAAACACCACTAACATCGGCGCCGTGGCTTAGTTGGCTAAAGCGCCTGTCTAGTAAACAGGAGATCAAGGGTTTGAATCCCTACGGTGCCTTAACTGGTATTTTTATCTAAGTAATTTCTGATTCATGCTGCATTTACTTGTAAGGATGTAACAGAGCAGGAGTAACTTCGTCGCCGGTTATTAGTTGGCTAAAGCGCCTGTCTTGTAAACAGGAGATCGAGGGTTCGAATCCCTCCGGTGCCTTAACTGGTATTATTATCTTAGTAATTTCTGATTCATGCTGCATTTACTTGTAAGGATGTAACAGAGCATGAGTAACATCGGCGCCGTGGCTTAGTTGGCTAAAGCGCCTGTCTTGTAAACAGGAGATCGAGAGTTCGAATCCCTCCGGTGCCTTAACTGGTATTTTTAGCTAAGTAATTTCTGATTGATGCTGCATTTAGTTGTAAGGATGTAACAGAGCATTAGTAACATTGGCGCCGCGGCTTAGTTGGCTAAAGCGCCTGTCTTGTAAACAGGAGATCGAGGGTTCGAATCCCTCCGGTGCCTTAACTGGTACTTTTATCTAAGTAATTTCTGATTCATGCTGCATTTACTTGTAAGAATGTAACAGAGCATGAGTAACATCGGCGCCGTGGCTTAGTTGGCTAAAGCGCCTGTCTTGTACACAGTAGATCGAGGGTTCGAATCCCTCCGGTGCCTTAACTGGTATTTTTAGGTAAGTAATTTCTGATTCATGCTGCATTTAGTTGTAAGGATGTAACAGAGCAGGAGTAACATCGCCGCCGTGGCTTATTTGGCTGAAGCGCCTGTCTAGTAAACAGGAGAGCGAGGGTTCGAATCCCTCCGGTGCCTGCGGTATTATTTTTATCTATGGCATTTCTGATTGATGCTGCATTTAAATGTAAGCATGTAACAGAGCAGGAGTAACATCGGCCCCATGGATTAGTTGGCTGAAACGCCTTTCTTGTAAACAGGAGATCGAGGGTTCGAATCCCTCCGGTGCCTTAAGTGGTATTTTTATCTAAGTCATTTCTGATTGATGCTGCATTTAGTTGAAAGGATGTAACAGAGCAGGAGTAACATCGGCGCCGTGGCTTAGTTGGCTAAAGCGCCTGTCTTGTAAACAGGACATCGAGAGTTCGAATCCCTCCGGTGCTTTAACTGGTATTTTTATGTAAGTAATTTCTGATTGATGCTGCATTTACTTGTAAGGATGTAACAGAGCAGGAGTAACATCGGCGCCGTGGCTTAGTGGGCTAAAGCGCCTGTCTTGTAAACAGGAGATCGAGAGTTCGAATCCCTGAGGTGCCTTAACTGGTATTTTTATCTAAGTAATTTCTGATTGATACTGCATTTAGTTGTAAGGATGTAACAGAGCAGGAGTAACTTCGTCGCCGGTTCTTAGTTGGCTGAAACGCCTGTTTTGTAAACAGGAGATCGAGGGTTCGAATCCCTCCGGTGCCTTAAGTGGTATTTTTATCTAGGTCATTTCTGATTGATGCTGCATTTAGTTGACAGGATGTAACAGAGCAGGAGTAACATCGGCAACGTGGCTTAGTTGGCTAAAGCGCCTGTCTTGTAAACAGGACATCGAGAGTTCGAATCCCTCCGGTGCTTTAACTGGTATTTTTATGTAAGTAATTTCTGATTGATGCTGCATTTACTTGTAAGGATGTAACAGAGCAGGAGTAACTTCGTCGCCGGTTCTTAGTTGGCTAAAGCGCCTGTCTTGTAAACAGGAGATCGAGGGTTCGAATCCCTCCGGTGCCTTAACTGGTATTTTTATCTAAGTAATTTCTGATTCATGCTGCATTTACTTGTAAGGATGTAACAGAGCATGAGTAACATCGACCCCGTGGCTTAGTTGGCTAAAGCGCCTGTCTAGTAAACAGGAGATCGAGGGTTCGAATCCCTCCGGTGCCTTAACTGGTATTTTTATCTAAGGCATTTCTGATTGATGCTGCATTTCGTTGTAAGGATGTAACAGAGCAGGAGTAACATCGGCGCCGTGGCTTAGTTGGCTAAAGCGCCTGTCTTGTAAACAGGAGATCGAGGGTTCGAATCCCTCCGGTGCCTTAACCGGTAGTTTTAACTAAGTCATTTCTTGTTGATGCTGCATTTAGCTGTAAGGATGTAACAGAGCAAAACTAACATCGGCTCCGTGGCTTAGTTGGCTAAAGCGCCTGTCTAGTAAACAGGAGATCGAGGGTTCGAATCCCTCCGGTGCCTTAACTGGTATTTTTAACTAAGTCATTTCTTGTTGATGCTGCATTTAGCTGTAAGGATGTAACAAAACAACACGAACATCGGCGCCGTGGCTTAGTTGGCTAAAGCGCCTGTCTTGTAAACAGGAAATCGAGAGTTCGAATCCCTCCGGTGCCTTAACTGGTATTTTTAACTAAGTAATTTCTGATTGATGCTGCATTTAGTTGTAAGGATGTAACAGAGCAGGAGTAACATTGGCGCCGTGGCTTAGTTGGCTAAAGCGCCTGTCTTGTAAACAGGAGATCGAGGGTTCGAATCCCTCCGGTGCCTTAACTGGTATTTTTATCTAAGTAATTTCTGATTCATGCTGCATTTACTTGTAAGGATGTAACAGAGCATGAGTAACATCGCCGCCGTGGCTCAGTTGGCTAAAGCGCCTGTCTTGTAAACAGGAGATCGAGGGTTCGAATCCCTCCGGTGCCTTAACTGGTATTTTTATCTAAGTAATTTCTGATTGATGCTGCATTTAGCTGTAAGAATGTAACAAAACACCACTAACATCGGCGCCGTGGCTTAGTTGGCTAAAGCGCCTGTCTAGTAAACAGGAGATCAAGGGTTTGAATCCCTACGGTGCCTTAACTGGTATTTTTATCTAAGTAATTTCTGATTCATGCTGCATTTACTTGTAAGGATGTAACAGAGCAGGAGTAACTTCGTCGCCGGTTATTAGTTGGCTAAAGCGCCTGTCTTGTAAACAGGAGATCGAGGGTTCGAATCCCTCCGGTGCCTTAACTGGTATTATTATCTTAGTAATTTCTGATTCATGCTGCATTTACTTGTAAGGATGTAACAGAGCATGAGTAACATCGGCGCCGTGGCTTAGTTGGCTAAAGCGCCTGTCTTGTAAACAGGAGATCGAGAGTTCGAATCCCTCCGGTGCCTTAACTGGTATTTTTAGCTAAGTAATTTCTGATTGATGCTGCATTTAGTTGTAAGGATGTAACAGAGCATTAGTAACATTGGCGCCGCGGCTTAGTTGGCTAAAGCGCCTGTCTTGTAAACAGGAGATCGAGGGTTCGAATCCCTCCGGTGCCTTAACTGGTACTTTTATCTAAGTAATTTCTGATTCATGCTGCATTTACTTGTAAGAATGTAACAGAGCATGAGTAACATCGGCGCCGTGGCTTAGTTGGCTAAAGCGCCTGTCTTGTACACAGTAGATCGAGGGTTCGAATCCCTCCGGTGCCTTAACTGGTATTTTTAGGTAAGTAATTTCTGATTCATGCTGCATTTAGTTGTAAGGATGTAACAGAGCAGGAGTAACATCGCCGCCGTGGCTTATTTGGCTGAAGCGCCTGTCTAGTAAACAGGAGAGCGAGGGTTCGAATCCCTCCGGTGCCTGCGGTATTATTTTTATCTATGGCATTTCTGATTGATGCTGCATTTAAATGTAAGCATGTAACAGAGCAGGAGTAACATCGGCCCCATGGATTAGTTGGCTGAAACGCCTTTCTTGTAAACAGGAGATCGAGGGTTCGAATCCCTCCGGTGCCTTAAGTGGTATTTTTATCTAAGTCATTTCTGATTGATGCTGCATTTAGTTGAAAGGATGTAACAGAGCAGGAGTAACATCGGCGCCGTGGCTTAGTTGGCTAAAGCGCCTGTCTTGTAAACAGGACATCGAGAGTTCGAATCCCTCCGGTGCTTTAACTGGTATTTTTATGTAAGTAATTTCTGATTGATGCTGCATTTACTTGTAAGGATGTAACAGAGCAGGAGTAACATCGGCGCCGTGGCTTAGTGGGCTAAAGCGCCTGTCTTGTAAACAGGAGATCGAGAGTTCGAATCCCTGAGGTGCCTTAACTGGTATTTTTATCTAAGTAATTTCTGATTGATACTGCATTTAGTTGTAAGGATGTAACAGAGCAGGAGTAACTTCGTCGCCGGTTCTTAGTTGGCTGAAACGCCTGTTTTGTAAACAGGAGATCGAGGGTTCGAATCCCTCCGGTGCCTTAAGTGGTATTTTTATCTAGGTCATTTCTGATTGATGCTGCATTTAGTTGACAGGATGTAACAGAGCAGGAGTAACATCGGCGCCGTGGCTTAGTTGGCTAAAGCGCCTGTCTTGTAAACAGGACACCGAGAGTTCGAATCCCTCCGGTGCTTTAACTGGTATTTTTATGTAAGTAATTTCTGATTGATGCTGCATTTACTTGTAAGGATGTAACAGAGCAGGAGTAACATCGGCGCCGTGGCTTAGTGGGCTAAAGCGCCTGTCTTGTAAACAGGAGATCGAGAGTTCGAATCCCTCAGGTGCCTTAACTGGTATTTTTATCTAAGTAATTTCTGATTGATACTGCATTTAGTTGTAAGGATGTAACAGAGCAGGAGTAACTTCGTCGCCGGTTCTTAGTTGGCTAAAGCGCCTGTCTTGTAAACAGGAGATCGAGGGTTCGAATCCCTCCGGTGCCTTAACTGGTATTTTTATCTAAGTAATTTCTGATTCATGCTGCATTTACTTGTAAGGATGTAACAGAGCATGAGTAACATCGACCCCGTGGCTTAGTTGGCTAAAGCGCCTGTCTAGTAAACAGGAGATCGAGGGTTCGAATCCCTCCGGTGCCTTAACTGGTATTTTTATCTAAGGCATTTCTGATTGATGCTGCATATCGTTGTAAGGATGTAACAGAGCAGGAGTAACATCGGCGCCGTGGCTTAGTTGGCTAAAGCGCCTGTCTTGTAAACAGGAGATCGAGGGTTCGAATCCCTCCGGTGCCTTAACCGGTAGTTTTAACTAAGTCATTTCTTGTTGATGCTGCATTTAGCTGTAAGGATGTAACAGAGCAAAACTAACATCGGCTCCGTGGCTTAGTTGGCTAAAGCGCCTGTCTAGTAAACAGGAGATCGAGGGTTCGAATCCCTCCGGTGCCTTAACTGGTATTTTTAACTAAGTCATTTCTTGTTGATGCTGCATTTAGCTGTAAGGATGTAACAAAACAACACGAACATCGGCGCCGTGGCTTAGTTGGCTAAAGCGCCTGTCTTGTAAACAGGAAATCGAGAGTTCGAATCCCTCCGGTGCCTTAACTGGTATTTTTAACTAAGTAATTTCTGATTGATGCTGCATTTAGTTGTAAGGATGTAACAGAGCAGGAGTAACATTGGCGCCGTGGCTTAGTTGGCTAAAGCTCCTGTCTTGTAAACAGGAGATCGAGGGTTCGAATCCCTCCGGTGCCTTAACTGGTATTTTTATCTAAGTAATTTCTGATTCATGCTGCATTTACTTGTAAGGATGTAACAGAGCAAGAGTAACATCGCCGCCGTGGCTCAGTTGGCTAAAGCGCCTGTCTTGTAAACAGGAGATCGAGGGTTCGAATCCCTCCGGTGCCTTAACTGGTATTTTTATCTAAGTAATTTCTGATTGATGCTGCATTTAGCTGTAAGAATGTAACAAAACACCACTAACATCGGCGCCGTGGCTTAGTTGGCTAAAGCGCCTGTCTAGTAAACAGGAGATCAAGGGTTTGAATCCCTACGGTGCCTTAACAGGTATTTTTATCTAAGTAATTTCTGATTCATGCTGCATTTACTTGTAAGGATGTAACAGAGCAGGAGTAACTTCGTCGCCGGTTATTAGTTGGCTAAAGCGCCTGTCTTGTAAACAGGAGATCGAGGGTTCGAATCCCTCCGGTGCCTTAACTGGTATTATTATCTTAGTAATTTCTGATTCATGCTGCATTTACTTGTAAGGATGTAACAGAGCATGAGTAACATCGGCGCCGTGGCTTAGTTGGCTAAAGCGCCTGTCTTGTAAACAGGAGATCGAGAGTTCGAATCCCTCCGGTGCCTTAACTGGTATTTTTAGCTAAGTAATTTCTGATTGATGCTGCATTTAGTTGTAAGGATGTAACAGAGCATTAGTAACATTGGCGCCGCGGCTTAGTTGGCTAAAGCGCCTGTCTTGTAAACAGGAGATCGAGGGTTCGAATCCCTCCGGTGCCTTAACTGGTACTTTTATCTAAGTAATTTCTGATTCATGCTGCATTTACTTGTAAGGATGTAACAGAGCAGGAGTAACATCGGCGCCGTGGTTTAGTTGGCTAAAGCGCCTGTCTAGTAAACAGCAGATCGAGGGTTCGAATCCCTCCGGTGCCTTAAGTGGTATTTTTAGCTAAGTAATTTCTGATTAATGCTGCATTTAGCTGTAAGGATGTAACAAAACAGCTCTAACATCGGCGCCGTGGCTTAGTTGGCTAAAGCGCCTGTCTAGTAAACAGGAGATCGAGGGTTCGAATCCCTCCGGTGCCTTAACTGGTATTTTTATCTAAGTAATTTCTGATTCATGCTGCATTTACTTGTAAGGATGTAACAGAGCATGAGTAACATCGGCGCCGTGGTTTAGTTGGCTAAAGCGCCTGTCTTGTAAACAGCAGATCGAGGGTTCGAATCCCTCCGGTGCCTTAAGTGGTATTTTTAGCTAAGTAATTTCTGATTGATGCTGCATTTAGTTGTAAGGATGTAACAGCGCAGCAGTAACATCGGCGCCGTGGCTTAGTTGGCTAAAGCGCCTGTCTAGTAAACAGGAGATCGAGGGTTCGAATCCCTCCGGTGCCTGCGGTATTATTTTTATCTATGGCATTTCTGATTGATGCTGCATTTGGTTGTAACGATGTAACAGAGCAGAACTATCATCGGCGCCGTGGCTTAGTTGGCTAAAGCACCTGTCTTGTAAACAGGAGATCGAGGGTTCGAATCCGTCTGGTGCCTTAACTGGTATTGTTATCTAAGTCATTTCTGATTGATGCTGCATTTAGTTGAAAGGATGTAACAGAGCAGGAGTAACATCGGCGCCGTGGCTTAGTTGGCAAAAGCGCCTGTCTTGTAAACAGGACATCGAGAGTCCGAATCCCTCCGGTGACTTAACTGGTATTTTTATGTAAGTAATTTCTGATTGATGCTTCATTTACTTGTAAGGATGTAACAGAGCAGGAGTAACATCGGCGCCGTGGCTTAGTGGGCTAAAGCGCCTGTCTTGTAAACAGGAGATCGAGAGTTCGAATCCCTCCGGTGCCTTAACTGTTATTTTTATCTAAGTAATTTCTGATTCATGCTGCATTTACTTGTAAGGATGTAACAGAGCATGAGTAACATCGGCGCCGTGGCTCAGTTGGCTAAAGCGCCTGTATTGTAAACAGGAAATCGAGGGTTCGAATCCCTCCGGTGCCTTAACTGGTATTTTTATCTAAGTAATTTCTGATTTATGCTGCATTTAGCTGTAAGTATGTAACAAAACAACACTAACATCGGCGCCGTGGCTTAGTTGGCTAAAGCGCCTGTCTAGTAAACAGGAGATCAAGGGTTCGAATCCCTCCGGTGCCTTAACTGGTATTTTTATGTAAGTAATTTCTGATTCATGCTGCATTTACTTGTAAGGATGTAACAGAGAATGAGTAACATCGGCGCCGTGGCTTAGTTGGCTAAAGCGCCTGTCTTGTAAGCAGGAGATCGAGGGTTCGAATCCCCCCCCGGTGCCTTAACTTGTATTTTTAGCTAAGCAATTTCTGATTGATGCTGCATTTAGCTGTAAGGATGTAACAG
The DNA here is from genome assembly GCA_030765045.1 of Tenodera sinensis. NCBI lineage: Eukaryota > Metazoa > Arthropoda > Insecta > Mantodea > Mantidae > Tenodera > Tenodera sinensis. Next base: position 131,955,316 of record CM060968.1, on the reverse strand, counting down.
AGCATGAGTAACATCGGCGACGTGGCTCAGTTGGCTAAAGCGCCTGTCTTGTAAACAGGAGATCGAGGGTTCGAATCCCTCCGGTGCCTTAACTGGTATTTTTATCTAAGTAATTTCTGATTCATGCTGCATTTACTTGAAAGGATGTAACAGAGCAGGAGTAACATCGCCGCCGTGGCTTAGTTGGCTAAAGCGCCTGTCTAGTAAACAGGAGATCGAGGGTTCCAATCCCTCCGGTGCCTGCGGTATTATTTTTATCTATGGCATTTCTGATTGATGCTGCATTTAGTTGTAAGCATGTAACAGAGCAGGAGTAACATCGGCCCCGTGGATTAGTTGGCTGAAACGCCTGTCTTGTAAACAGGAAATCGAGGGTTCGAATCCCTCCGGTGCCTTAAGTGGTATTTTTATCTAAGTAATTTCTGATTGATGCTGCATTTAGTTGAAAGGATGTAACAGAGCAGGTGTAACATCGGCGCCGTGGCTTAGTTGGCTAAAGCGCCTATCTTGTAAACAGGACATCGAGAGTTCGAATCCCTCCGGTGTCTTAACTGCTATTTTTATGTAAGTAATTTCTGATTGATGCTGCATTTACTTGTAAGGATGTAACAGAGCAGGAGTAACATCGGCGCCGTGGCTTAGTGGGCTAAAGCGCCTGTCTTGTAAACAGGAGATCGAGAGTTCGAATCCCTCAGGTGCCTTAACTGGTATTTTTATCTAAGTAATTTCTGATTGATACTGCATTTAGTTGTAAGGAGGTAACAGAGCAGGAGTAACTTCGGCGCCGTGGCTTAGTTGGCTAAAGCGCCTGTCTTGTAAACAGGAGATCGAGGGTTCGAATCCCTCCGGTGCCTTAACTGGTATTTTTAGCTAAGTAATTTCTTATTGATGCTGCATTTAGTTGTAAGGATGTAACAGAGCAGGAGTAACTTCGGCGCCGTGGCTTAGTGGGCTAAAGCGCCTGTCTTGTAAACAGGAGATCGAGAGTTCGAATCCCTCAGGTGCCTTAACTGGTATTTTTAATTAAGTAATTTGTGACTGATGCTGTATTTACTTGTAAGGATGTAACAGAGCAGGAGAAACTTCGGCGCCGTGGCTTAGTGGGGTAAAGCGCCTGTCTTATAAACAGGAGATCGAGGGTTGGAATCCCTACAGTGTCTTAACTGGTATTTTTAGCTAAGTAATTTCTGAATGATGCTGCATTTAGTTGTAAGGATGTAACAGAGCAGGAGTAACTTCGGCGCCGTGGCTTAGTTGGCTAAAGCGCCTGTCTAGTAAACAGGAGATTGAGGGTTCGAATCCCTCCGGCGCCTTAAGTGGTATTTTTATTTAAGTCATTTCTGATTGATGCTGCATTTAGTTGTTAGGATGTAACAGAGCAGGAGTAACATCGGCGCCGTGGCTCAGTTGTCTAAAGCGCCTGTCTTGTAAACAGGAGATCGAGGGTTCGAATCCCTCCGGTGCCTTAACTGGTATTTTTATCTAAGTAATTTCTGATTGATGCTGCATTTAGCTGTAAGGATGTAACAAAACAACACTAACATCGGCGCCGTGGCTTAGTTGGCTAAAGCGCTTGCCTAGTAAACAGGAGATCGAGGGTTCGAATCCCTCCGGTGCCTTAACTGGTATTTTTATCTAAGTAATTTCTGATTCATGCCGCATTTACTTGTAAGGATGTAACAGAGCATGAGTAACATCGGCGCCGTGGCTCAGTTGGCTAAAGCGCCTGTCTTGTAAACAGGAGATCGAGGGTTCGTATCCCCCCGGTGCCTTAACTGGTATTTTTAGCTAAGTAATTTCTGATTGATGCTGCATTTAGCTGTAAGGATGTAACAAAACAACACTAACATAGGCGCCGTGGCTTAGTTGGCTAAAGCGCCTGTCTAGTAAACAGGAGATCGAGGGTTCGAATCCCTCCGGTGCCTTAACTGGTATTTTTATCTAAGTAATTTCTGATTCATGCTGCATTTACTTGTAAGGATGTAACAGAGCATGAGTAACATCGGCGCCGTGGCTTAGTTGGCTAAAGCGCCTGTCTTGTAAACAGTAGATCGAGGGTTCGAATCCCTCCGGTGCCTTAACTGGTATTTTTAGCTAAGTAATTTCTGATTGATGCTGCATTTAGTTGTAAGGATGTAAAAGAGCAGTAGTAACATCGGCGCCGTGGCTTAGTTGGCTAAAGCGCCTGTCTTGTAAACAGGAGATCGAGGGTTCGAATCCCTCCGGTGCCTGCGTTATTATTTTTATCTATGGCATTTCTGATTGATGCTGCATTTGGGTGTAACGATGTAACAGAGCAGAACTATCATCGGCGCCGTGGCTTAGTTGGCTAAGGCGCTTGTCTTGTAAACAGGAGATCGAGGGTTCGAATCCCTCCCCTGCCTTAACTGGTATTTTTATCTAAGTCATTTCTGAGTGATGCTGCATTTAGTTGTAAGGATGTAACAGAGCATGAGTAACATCGGCGCCGTGGCTTAGTTGGCTAAAGCGCCTGTCTAGTAAACAGGAGATCGAGGGTTCGAATCCCTCCGGTGCCTTAACTGGTATTTTTATCTAAGTAATTTCTGATTCATGCTGCATTTACTTGTAAGGATGTAACAGAGCATGAGTAACATAGCCGCCGTGGCTTAGTTGGCTAAAGCGCCTGTCTTGTAAACAGGACATCGAGGGTTCGAATCCCTCCGGTGCCTTAAGTGGTATTTTTATCTAAGTAATTTCTGATTGATGCTGTATTTACTTGTAAGGATGTAACAGAGCAGGAGTAACTTCGGCGCCGTGGCTTAGTGGGCTAAAGCGCCTGTCTTATAAACACAAGATCGAGGGTTCGAATCCCTACGGTGTCTTAACTGGTATTTTTAGCTAAGTAATTTCTGAATGATGCTGCATTTAGTTGTAAGGATGTAACAGAGCAGGAGTAACTTCGTCGCCGTGGCTTAGTTGGCTAAAGCGCCTGTCTTGTAAACAGGAGATCGAGGGTTCGAATCCCTCCGGTGCCTTAACTGGTATTTTTATCTAAGTCATTTCTGATTGATGCTGCATTTAGTTGTAAGGATGTAACAAAACAACACGAAAATCGGTGCCGTGGCTTAGTTGGCTAAAGCGCTTGTCTTGTAAACAGGAGATCGAGGGTTCGAATCCCTCCGGTGCCTTAATTGGTATTTTTATCTAAGTCATTTCTGATTAATGCTGCATTTAGTTGTAAGGATGTAACAGAGCATAGCTAACATCGGCGCCGTGGCTTAGTTGGCTAAAGCGCCTGTCTAGTAATCAGGAGATCGAGGGTACGAATCCCTCCGGTGCCTGAAGTGGTATTTTTATCTGTGGCATTTCTTGTTCATGCTGCATTTAATTGTAAGGATGAATCAGAACAACACTAACATCGGTGCCGTGGCTTAGTTGGCTAAAGCGCCTTTCTTGTAACCAGGAGATCGAGGGTTCGAATCCCTTGGTGCCTTAACTGATATTTTTAACTAAGTCATTTCTTGTTGATGCTGAATTTAGCTGTAAGGATGTAACAAAACAGCACGAACATCGACGCCGTGGCTTAGTTGGCTAAAGCGCCTGTCTTGTAAACAGGAGATCGAGAGTTCGAATCCCACCGGTGTCTTAACTGGTATTTTTATGTAAGTAATTTCTGATTGATGCTGCATTTACTTGTAAGGATGTAACAGAGCAGGAGTAACATCGGCGCCGTGGCTTAGTGGGCTAAAGCGCCTGTCTTGTAAACAGGAGATCGAGAGTTCGAATCCCTCAGGTGCCTTAACTGGTGTTTTTATCTAAGTAATTTCTGATTGATACTGCATTTAGTTGTAAGGATGTAACAGAGCAGGAGTAACTTCGGCGCCGTGGCTTAGTTGGCTAAAGCGCCTGTCTTGTAAACAGGAGATCGAGGGTTCGAATCCCTCCGGTGCCTTAACTGGTATTTTTAGCTAAGTAATTTCTGATTGAGTCTGCATTTAGTTGTAAGGATGTAACAGAGCAGGAGTAACTTCGGCGCCGTGGCTTAGTGGTCTAAGGCGCCTGTCTTGTAAACAGGAGATCGAGAGTTCGAATCCCTCAGTTGCCTTAACTGGTATTTTTATCTAAGTAATTTCTGATTGATGCTGTATTTACTTGTAAGGATGTAACAGAGCAGGAGCAACTTCGGCGCCGTGGCTTAGTGGGGTAAAGCGCCTGTCTTATAAACAGGAGATCGAGGGTTCGAATCCCTACGGTGTCTTAACTGGTATTTTTAGCTAAGTAATTTCTGAATGATGCTGCATTTAGTTGTAAGGATGTAACAGAGCAGGAGTAACTTCGGCGCCGTGGCTTAGTTGGCTAAAGCGCCTGTCTAGTAAACAGGAGATCGAGGGTTCGAATCCCTCCGGCGCCTTAAGTGGTATTTTTATTTAAGTCATTTGTGATTGATGCTGCATTTAGTTGTAAGGATGTAACAGAGCAGGGGTAACATCGGCGCCGTGGCTCAGTTGTCTAAAGCGCCTGTCTTGTAAACAGGAGATCGAGGGTTCGAATCCCTCCGGTGCCTTAACTGGTATTTTTATCTAAGTAATTTCTGATTGATGCTGCGTTTAGCTGTAAGGATGTAACAAAGCAACACTAACATCGGCGCCGTGGCTTAGTTGGCTAAAGCGCTTGTCTAGTAAACAGGAGATCGAGGGTTCGAATCCCTCCGGTGCCTTAACTGGAATTTTTGTCTAAGTAATTTCTGATTCATGCCGCATTTACTTGTAAGGATGTAACAGAGCATGAGTAACATCGGCGCCGTGGCTCAGTTGGCTAAAGCGCCTGTCTTGTAAACAGGAGATCGAGGGTTCGTATCCCCCCGGTGCCTTAACTGGTATTTTTAGCTAAGTAATTTCTGATTGATGCTGCATTTAGCTGTAAGGATGTAACAAAACAACACTAACATAGGCGCCGTGGCTTAGTTGGCTAAAGCGCCTGTCTAGTAAACAGGAGATCGAGGGTTCGAATCCCTCCGGTGCCTTAACTGGTATTTTTATCTAAGTAATTTCTGATTCATGCTGCATTTACTTGTAAGGATGTAACAGAGCATGAGTAACATCGGCGCCGTGGCTTAGTTGGCTAAAGCGCCTCTCTTGTAAACAGTAGATCGAGGGTTCGAATCCCTCCGGTGCCTTAACTAGTATTTTTAGCTAAGTAATTTCTGATTGATGCTGCATTTAGTTGTAAGGATGTAAAAGAGCAGGAATAACATCGGCGCCGTGGCTTAGTTGGCTAAAGCGCCTGTCTTGTAAACAGGAGATCGAGGGTTCGAATCCCTCCGGTGCCTGCGTTATTATTTTTATCTATGGCATTTCTGATTGATGCTGCATTTGGTTGTAACGATGTAACAGAGCAGAACTATCATCGGCGCCGTGGCTTAGTTGGCTAAGGCGCTTGTCTTGTAAACAGGAGATCGAGGGTTCGAATCCCTCCCCTGCCTTAACTGGTATTTTTATCTAAGTCATTTCTGAGTGATGCTGCATTTAGTTGTAAGGATGTAACAGAGCATGAGTAACATCGGCGCCGTGGCTTAGTTGGCTAAAGCGCCTGTCTAGTAAACAGGAGATATAGGGTTCGAATCCCTCCGGTGCCTTAACTGGTATTTTTATCTAAGTAATTTCTGATTCATGCTGCATATACTTGTAAGGATGTAACAGAGCATGAGTAACATCGCCGCCGTGGCTTAGTTGGCCAAAGTGCCTGTCTTGTAAACAGGACATCGAGGGTTCGAATCCCTCCGGTGCCTTAAGTGGTATTTTTATCTAAGTAATTTCTGATTGATGCTGTATTTACTTGTAAGGATGTAACAGAGCAGGAGTAACTTCGGCGCCGTGGCTTAGTGGGCTAAAGCGCCTGTTTTATAAACAGGAGATCGAGGGTTCGAATCCCTACGGTGTCTTAACTGGTATTTTTAGCTAAGTAATTTCTGAATGATGCTGCATTTAGTTGTAAGGATGTAACAGAGCAGGAGTAACTTCGACGCCGTGGCTTAGTTGGCTAAAGCGCCTGTCTTGTAAACAGGAGATCGAGGGTTCGAATCCCTCCGGTGCCTTAACTGGTATTTTTATCTAAGTCATTTCTGATTGATGCTGCATTTAGTTGTAAGGGTGTAACAGAACAGGAGTAACATCGGCGCCGTGGCTTAGTTGGCTAAAGCGCCTGTCTTGTAAACAGGAGATCGAGGGTTCGAATCCCTCCGGTGCCTTAACTGGTATTTTTATCTAAGTCATTTCTGATTGATGCTGCATTTAGTTGTAAGGATGTAACAAAACAACACGAAAATCGGTGCCGTGGCTTAGTTGGCTAAAGCGCTTGTCTTGTAAACAGGAGATCGAGGGTTCGAATCCCTCCGGTGCCTTAACTGGTATTTTTATCTAAGTCATTTCTGATTAATGCTGCATTTAGTTGTAAGGATGTAACAGAGCATAGCTAACATCGGCGCCGTGGCTTAGTTGGCTAAAGCGCCTGTCTAGTAAACAGGAGATCGAGGGTTCGAATCCCTCCGGTGCCTTAACTGGTGTTTTTAGCTAAGTAATTTCTGATGATGTAAAACTTTTTAAAATTATTGGAAAAGCCTGTTGCACCAAGCGAGTAGTTATTTCACGAATAGCAAGAAATATGATAACTCAGATGTAGGTAGAAGAGTACATGATTTATTACCGAACGTGGAAGAAAAATCTGATGTGTTGCACTCACGTGACTTTCTCTACTCTTGTACTAACCGGTGACATTAATGGTACATGGAATGAATGGAGTACCGATGGAATGAGATAGTGGCGGAAACGAGAGAATCTCGAAGAAAGCCGCCCTTCGCCGCTTCATCCACCACAAATCCCACCTGCGGTCGCCTGGGATCGAACCCGGCCGCTTTGATGAGAAGTGAATGGTCTAACCACATATGTCAAGGTTTTGTCTAAGTAGATTCCTGCAGGATATCTTTGCTTAAAATAGTACCTTACACACATTTCTTTTTATACATTTTCTGCAGTTTTCTACAACAATGAAGGAGTACTTTATCGGCCCCCTAACTCTCCACATTTCACACAAGACCTCGAAGAAATCCTTTCTTTAGAGGACCATGTTATAATTGCAGGAGATTTCAACGCCCGGCACTCCTGGTGGTATTGTCGCCGAGCAAATGCGTCCGGAAATCTCCTAGTTGAATTTATAACAAAAAATGACGGTATTGAGGTATATCTCCCCCAAGAACCCGCTTTTTGGGACAGATCGTGGCGCTTTGACCCTGATATTTTGGACTTCGTACCACAATTCCAACTCTTCTTTGTGGAAATTATTAATGGCTTTTAAGGTCTCCACGAGCGTCAACTCCGCGACTGAGGCGCTGCACACTCAAGGCAGCCTGCACTTCTCCGCAGAGGAGAAAGCCGAGGTCTTCGCTGTGTTCAAGATAGATTCAGCGAAAACCCAGTGACCAACCCTGAAATAGAACGGGAGGTCCAGACATGGGTACAAACCTGGGTGGCGCAGAAGCAAGAGCAACAGCTACCACTTATAACACCGCAGGAAGTTAACAAGCTCGTTAGGAAACTGCCTAGTGGGAAAGCTGCGGGCCCAGACAAAGCGACTAATGAGGAACTTAAGCATCTCCCGAGAAAAGCCTTTGTGCAACTAACAAAGATATTTAACGCTTGTTGCAGCACACCTACTTCCCCTCCACTTGGGGACAATAGCTAAAAGAGCCAAGACAGTGTGGGCGCGCATTAGAAATCACGAAAATTACGTGATCACCAACATTGGGAAAGGCGAACCGAAGCACCGCAAACACGCTAGGATAAAAATGTTTTAGACGCGACACAGCTCGCCGACTAACGAGCGCCCATACAACCCCGGCCCTAAGCCACAAACTCACTACTACAAGGGTCTGCGCCTCGGGGACTATACAGGAGCTGCAACCTGACCACGCAGGAAAACAGCGGAAAATTGTATATAGTGTAAATAGTAAAGTGAATTGTATATAGTGCAGTGCGTGAACTGGGACGCATAGTTTTGATGTGACCAGTGTAAGCATGTGTGTGTGTGTGTGTGTGTGTGTGTGTGTGTGTGTGTGTGTGTGTGTGTGTGTGTGTGTGTGTGTGCATAACACTCAAAGAACAATCGATGACTACAAGCAAAAACTGTTCTCGGTGACCTAAAAATGGCCACCTTATGGGTTTTTGATAAGCCCAAAGCTGTAAGTATTGTAAATATTGATAATTATAAGTCAATGATAATTGTGGCCTGTAAGCCGGGCCTATTGTACCGGTACCAGACAAAACCTTTCTAAATAAACAAATCTGAATCTGAAAGGTAAAACGATAACCTCCTGAAAGGAAATCCTCCTTAAGAACCTGTTATATTTTTCATTTGCTAGCAGAGAATGAATGACTAACCTAGATTTTCTCACGCATGCGATGTATTTCAGAATATATTCCCAAACTGTGAAATTAACAGATCCAATTTCTTGACCCTGTGAAACAAAATATGACAATGTTTTGTAATCACCAGTTTGCCCGTGTCGTTACAGCGATGTTGCTCAACAAACTTTTGAAAATATCGGTATAATATTACATATTCATAGAAAACATCGTTAGATGATAACCAGAACATTAAAAGCTTATCCAGATAATTTACCTTAACCTGTATTGGTTGTGACATGTTTTTAACTACGATATTTTTGACATCTTGGTTAATTGGCTTGATAGTAAGTTTGCCCTAGAGAAGGGCACTAAATAAATTCACCTTATCTTCTTAAGAGCAAGTATTGTATTCCACCCAAAACTTCAACGTCGAGATTTTTGAGGCCATGAATCCAAAAAAGGTTTTTTAGAAAGGTGTGTGTGTGGAGGGGGGGGGGGGTGTATGTGTGTGTCTGTAAGTCTGTGGACAGCATAACTCAAAAATGAAAAGTTGGCTAAAAACCAAAGGTTGTATTTACGTGTAATGTCTTTCAAGGATGAGACACAAAGATTTTGAAGAAAATAGCCCCATCCTAAACTACCATTTACATGGAAAATTTTTCGAGAATTTTGATTTTCTTGAAAATGACTAACGATTTTGATTAAAATGTCATATGTTTAAGATATTTTTATGACAAACGAAATGTATATCTTGGATTTTCTGGCTATAGCACCTGTAGTCGTATTTACTCTGGACGACTTTTGCATAACTGGTAAACCGTTAGAGATAGACCAAATCATATTATACAAAAAATGTAGATCTTGGTAAAACACACAATTTATGTCCAAATAATTTTTTTAGAGTGAACCATTTCGGAGATATTCCTTGTAATTTGTGTCAGCTTCGGAAAACTTAATTTAACTGAAGATTTTGATATGTTTATGGAAAGTATAGTTAACACCTTGTGCTTCCTCCATCTGATAGAAGTGGACTTGAATACCTATAATTAATACTGACGCAAAAAATTGTAATGATTAACATAAAGTTTATAGAAATATAAGCTTTGGATGAAAATTTATAGATCAACTGTGAACGTAATGTTGTAATGGGCATGGTAAGATTCAAACCACTATCGCTGAGTTGCAACATTTGAAAAAGTGTTGAATTTTTTTTTTTTTTTTTTTTTTAAATTTTAAATTTAATAGTCCAGGTTGGGGATCCGGTGCAGTAGAAGGCTTACGTCTCAAGTTGAAAATAGTTATGCCAACATATTGTAGGTCAAGGCACAATTCTGATTCTGAATTTCATTGCTGGTTTCTCGTCCGGACGCAGCGGCCGGGCGGTTGGTCTTGCTACGGAAAGGGCTGTTGCTCCGCGGGATCTGTAGCAGTTGGGCACACTAGCCACTAGACTCTAGAGTTGTTGTTGTAGTGTTTAACGCCCGCAGGCGGTGACACTGATGATACATGAAGATGGAGCACCGGTGGAATGAGATGGCGGGGGAAACCGGAGCACCCGGAGAAAACCCGCCCTTACGCCGCTTCGTCCACTACGAATACCACATGCGGGTCCCTGGGATCGAACCCGGGCCGCCTAGGTGGTAGGCGAGCGCGCTAACCGCTCGGCCACGGCGTCGCCAGACTCTAGAGGATAAAAATGTATTCACCAAACTAAAGTAAGGACGCTGATGATGAAGTAGTTGAACGCACTTAAACCAAAATCAATCAAACCAAACTAAAGTCATATTCATTGCGAAAGATTAGTTCTTCAGAGAAGTATGACTGACTATTGATGATCACATTTGACATTCTATGTTTCAAGATGTTAAGCAAATATAAATGTACATGCATATGGGTATATATATATATATATATATATATATATATATATATATATATATATATATATATATATATATATATATATATACATTTAACCCTTTCAGTACCAGATGGTTTTGCTACTTATGCCGTTCTTCCTCTAATTCGAAATCGGTTTAGATTAGACGGTCTGGAACACCTTAAGCCGACTGACTTGAATAGCCATGATTAAGGCGACACGTAGTAGTGCACTCAAAGCCTGAGGTCGTGAGTCAAATGTGCCTTTGGTAAAGGACGGGGAGGGCCCACGTAAAATAATCGGTGTGATGGCACGAGTGGATGATGACGGGGTATCATTTGACTGCAGTTGCATGGATTTTGCTTCTTTTCTTTAAAAAAAAACACTACAATATAAGTTGTATAAAATAATTTTGTACAATTCAGAACGTTTCAAATACATATATTTAATTGGTGATGGGCAGTATAGCAAGAATATAGTAGAAAAACCGTTAAAAGTAGTTCAAATAGGGAAAAAATGCCTATGTCGATGATCATGGACACCGGAACTGAAAGGGCTAAATTCTAACTTTACATTTTTTTTTATATTTTTTTTTTATTTTTTTTTTTTTTTTTTTTTTTTTTTTTTTAATGGATTGACAATGTCCTATATTTCTATCAAATGTCCTACATTTGTTACCAATGTGTCCTACATTTCCATAAAATAATCTGATAACCCTATTAGGGATGGCAGTGTTTGAACACCCTCCTCATAGCCCAGACCTAGCACCGAGTGACTTCCATTTTCACTCACATATGGTAAGCTGTTTGGGAGGGCGGCATTCCCACTTCAATGCAGACGTGGCAGGCAAATGTTTTTGCAGGAGTATTGGAATGCTGGCGGATAAACATGATTATGTTGGTAACAAGCTTATGTATGTCGTGAGCTTTATTGAATAAAACATTTTTTATGTCATGTCCTAGCGGGGGTTGAACAAACAAATATCCCTCGTAAATATCCCTTTGATCCATTTGATTCGTTTGATCCATTTAAGGGGAGGCATCTGTGAAAATGACAAAAATCCACAATTTTTCTAAACACAATTCAGTAAACATGTTGGAGTGGGTGATACCCAACTTTTCTAATATATTTAAACGAGCAATTCTTGTGCATATACATGCACATATATTTATTCCGCGCAACTTGGAAACGGCTCTAACGATTTTGATAAAATTTTGTATTCAGATAGAGTTTTGCCTTTTAAGTTCATCTATATAGGTGTAATTCCCGAAAAAACGCGATTTTACATCAAAAATAACATTTTTTTATTCCCGCTTCTGCAGTGCAATTCTTGTATATATATTCCCCGTATTTCAGAAACGACTCTAAAGATTTGGTTAAATTTTTGTATACATGCATATTACATTCAGTGTTTTCTCTACTCACTTTTGGGTAACACATTCACATCTCTTTCTCTACTCAGTCTTCTAAAAAAAAAGTTTCCATAAAAAAACATGATTTTGCACCAAAAACATTTTATCCCCACTTTTAAAATAAGTCATACCATGTTCTGTATGTTTGACACAGACGTGCTATTCATTCACACTGTTTTCTCCTCTCACTTTTTGGTAACACATTCACATCTCTTTCTCTACTCACTCTCCTGTAAACAATTTTCCATAAAAAGTGTGATTTTGCACCCAAAAACACTTTTATCCCCACTTTTAAAATAAGTCAAACCATGTTCTGTATGTTTGAAATAGAAGTGCTATTCCATTCACACTGTTTTCTCCTCTCACTTTTTGGGCTATTCCATTGACACTGTTTTCTCCTCTCACTATTAGGTGATACATTCACATCTCTTTCTCTACTCACTCTTCTACAAATAAGTCATGCAATTTTCTGTATGTTTGAAATAGAGATGTTGCCTATTACTTTCACAGCGGTTTCTCTACTCACTTTTAGGTGGCACATTCACATCTCTTTCTCTACTCAGTCTTCTAAAAACAATTTTTCATAAAAAAAAAGCATGATTTTGCACCAAAAACATTTTATCCCCACTTTTAAAATAAGTCATACCATGTTCTGTATGTTTGAAACAGATGTGCTATTACATTCACACTGTTTTCTCCTCTCACTTTTTGGGCTATTCCATTGACACTGTTTTCTCCTCTCACTATTAGGTGATACATTCACATCTCTTTCTCTACTCACTCTTCTACAAATAAGTCATGCAATTTTCTGTATGTTTGAAATAGAGATGTTGCATATTACTTTCACAGCGGTTTCTCTACTCACTTTTAGGTGGCACATTCACATCTCTTTCTCTACTCACTCTCCTGTAAACAATTTTCCATAAAAAGTGTGATTTTGCACCGAAAAACACTTTTATTCCCACTTTTAAAATAAGTCAAACCATGTTCTGTATGGTTGAAACAGAAGTGCTATTACATTCACACTGTTTTCTCCTCTCACTTTTTGGTAACACATTCACATCTCTTTCTCTACTCACTCTCCTGTAAACAATTTTCCATAAAAAGTGTGATTTTGCACCGAAAAACACTTTTATCCCCACTTTTAAAATAAGTCAAACCATGTTCTGTATGTTTGAAACAGAAGTGCTATTCCATTCACGGTGTTTTCTCCTCTCACTATTAGGTGATACATTCACATCTCTTTCTCTACTCACTCTTCTACAAATAAGTCACGCAATTTTCTGTATGTTTGAAATAGACATGTTGCACATTACTTTCACAGCGGTTTCTCTACTCACTTTTAGGTGGCACATTCACATCTCTTTCTCTACTCAGTCTTCTAAAAACAATTTTTCATAAAAAAAAAAGCATGATTTTGCACCAAAAACATTTTATCCCCACTTTTAAAATAAGTCATACCATGTTCTGTATGTTTGAAACAGATGTGCTATTACATTCACTCTGTTTTCTCCTCTCACTTTTGGGTAACACATTCACATCTCTTTCTCTACTCACTCTCCTGTAAACAATTTTCCATAAAAAGTGTGATTTTGCACCGAAAAACACTTTTATTCCCACTTTTAAAATAAGTCAAACCATGTTCTGTATGGTTGAAACAGAAGTGCTATTACATTCACACTGTTTTCTCCTCTCACTTTTTGGTAACACATTCACATCTCTTTCTCTACTCACTCTCCTGTAAACAATTTTCCATAAAAAGTGTGATTTTGCACCGAAAAACACTTTTATCCCCACTTTTAAAATAAGTCAAACCATGTTCTGTATGTTTGAAACAGAAGTGCTATTCCATTCACGGTGTTTTCTCCTCTCACTATTAGGTGATACATTCACATCTCTTTCTCTACTCACTCTTCTACAAATAAGTCATGCAATTTTCTGTATGTTTGAAATAGACATGTTGCACATTACTTTCACAGCGGTTTCTCTACTCACTTTTAGGTGGCACATTCACATCTCTTTCTCTACTCAGTCTTCTAAAAACAATTTTTCATAAAAAAAAAGCATGATTTTGCACCAAAAACATTTTATCCCCACTTTTAAAATAAGTCATACCATGTTCTGTATGTTTGAAACAGATGTGCTATTACATTCACACTGTTTTCTCCTCTCACTTTTGGGTAACACATTCACATCTCTTTCTCTACTCACTCTCCTGTAAACAATTTTCCATAAAAAGTGTGATTTTGCACCGAAAAACACTTTTATTCCCACTTTTAAAATAAGTCAAACCATGTTCTGTATGGTTGAAACAGAAGTGCTATTACATTCACACTGTTTTCTCCTCTCACTATTAGGTGATACATTCACACCTCTTTCTCTACTCACTGTTCTACAAATAAGTCATGCAATTTTCTGTATGTTTGAAATAGAGATGCTGCATATTACATTCACAGTGGTTTTTCTACTTACTTTTAGGTATCACATTTACATATCATTCTCTACTCACCCTTCTATAAACAATTTTCCATAAAAAACGTGATTTTGCACCAATAAAACACTTTTATCCCCCTTTTTAAAATTAGTCATGCCATGTTCTGTATATTTTAAATAGAAATGCTATTACATTCACACTATTTTCTCCTTTCACTATTAGGTATCACGTTCACATCTCTTTCTATACTCTTCTATAAAGAAATCATGCAATTTTCTGTATGTTTGAAATAGAAATGCTACATATTATGTTCATACTGTTTTCTCTATTCACTCTTAGGTAACACATTCACATCTCTCTCTACTCACTCTTCTACAAATAAGTCATACAATTTCATGCATGTTTGAAATAGAAATGCTACGTATTACATTCATACCGTTTTCTCTACTTGCTTTTGGTTAACACACTCATAACTGTTTCTCTACTTACTCTTCAAGAAATAAGTCATACAATTTTGTGCATGTTTGATATAGAAATGCTGTATGTGACATTCACAGTGTTTACTCTACTCACTTTTAGGTAACACCTTCACATGTCTTTCTCCACTCACTCTTCTACAAACAATTCATATCATCTATACAACTTGAATGTTTGTATATATCTAACTGTTAATCTCGAAAACCGCTTAACCGATCACCGCGAAATTCGGCACGTATATGTATTTTTTTCATTGAGAGTTTTTATGGTAACAATTTTACTACACAATATATTACTTTCAAATGGTTTTCTACTCGCTTTTCTTTTACGTAGCGCATTCATGTATCCTCTGTTTGCCCTTCAACATACCATTCATATAATATTCTAGGATTGAAATATAAATGCAGCGTACTACATTCACACGATTTCCTCTACTAATTCTTCCTTTACGAGACACAATCAGTCTTCTTTCGCTCTTCGCCCTTCAACATATAATTCATACAATTTGCTATATGTTTGAAACAAATACAGCGTATTACATTCATACTACTTTCTCTACTCACTTTTGTTTTACGTAACAATTCACATGTTATTCCCTATGGTTTATCAACTTCATACATACCAAGGCCTATACATATCTTATGTTGAAGAGTGATTAAATTCCAAAACAGGTTGACCGGTCGCCATGAAAAGTGACATATCTAATTTTTTTCATGGCGAAGGTTTTTATGCAATCCATTTTACCACGCAATGTATTACGTTCACATGGTTTTCTCTACTCCCTTTTCTTTTACCTAACATACTACTCCTTCTGCAAACAATCCATACATTTTTCCATACACTTGAAATATAAGTGCAACGTACAACATTCACACGGTTTTTCTACTCATTTTTCTTTAGTAAAACACAATCACATTTCTTTCACTACTCCCGCTTCAACGAACAATTACGTACAATTCATACACTTTTCTATGTTTGAAACATAAATGTGTAGTACATTCACATGGCTTTATCAACCACCTTTTCTTTTTGTAGTATTTTATATTCTTCAACATTGCTTTTGCTTAGTGTCGCTACGGTGTTTTAATAAAAAATAAAGAAATAGTTAAAAAAGTAAAGTAATCACAATTGGTGTCCGGAGTGCGACGAAAAGCACGATATGGAACAGTTGATGAAACAAATGTTAGCCAAGATGGACATAATGGGAAATGAAATGAATTCCGGATGCGGCAGAGGAAACAAATACGAAAACCGGATTGGAAAAATGTAAACTACGAATAGAAAATATGCGAACAAAAATGGAAGGCAAATTGAAAATGTAAACTCCGAAACGGAAAAGATGAAGACGGGAATTCCAATATGAAGACAGGTCTATCGAAGAATACTAACGAGCGACTGACCGGGGTTAAGGAAGCCATGGAAGAACTCGATGTAAGTATGAAGGTCAAGGTCGGCCAAGGTCGGCCAACGTGTTAACGTCCTGGAGTCAATCACAGCAACAAAGAACTGAACTCCATAATGGAACAAATGCTCGACGAAAACCTCAAACTGGGTGGATATCTATGGGGGAGGCCTGCTTTCAGCAGTACACGTTTTACAGCTGAAATGATGGTGTTTATGCAATATTTTTATGTATTTCTATATCTCTTGTATCTCGGACATTACTCTTAACAATTGCGACAAGTAGTTTTATTTAGTTAACGTTTTGCCTTTCAGGTTTGTCTAAATAAGTATCTTCTCCCACAAAAAATAAGATTTCACAAAAACAGAGGCGAAAAACGCCGAGCGAAGCTCGGTCGCCCAGGTACTAAGTTAGAAGGACAGAAAGTGCCTTTTCCCGCCTCCTAAGTCGGCGCCTATAATACCGCTGCTTCTTTATTTCCTGTCACGCTTATCTACAATTGTTCAGTTTAACCTTGAAGATGACGTCAGCTAATTTGAGTGCATTAGGAGCAAGTATAGCAATTCGCCATTAAAGCTATTCTTGCGTTAAGCTATAAATAGCATCACTTCACTTAATTTCACGTGACCGCTTGGACCTTGCAGCAATAAAATAGACAGTTATAGGCTAGTCTACAGGCAGTCTGCTAAAAACGAGTCTGGTGACTCACAAGTGTTAATTAGTTCTTATTGACAGTGTGCACTAGGCGCATTCTTCAACTACATTTATTTCAAGGTCATTGTCCATACCAAGCACATGTGACATCAATCATGGTGTGGTTTTTGCTTCTTTCAACATACCACATTAAATTAACATTGATTGGAAAATAATCATTAACTACTTCCTTTTGGTCCCCCCCCCCCCCCCCCCACACAAAGAGCCGTCTGTAGTCGAGTAATCAGCGCTCTCGCCTCAACCCAGGGGTCCTGAGTTCGATTCCCTCCTGGGCTGGGGATTGTTTCTTTAACCAGAATCATTCCCTACCCTTCTTCGCAAAGACACCCCCCCCCCCCACACACACACACACACACACACACAGACCTTTTCCTAAACATGCATTGTTTGGATTTAGGGAGTGTCAAAGTATATCTTTGCGCTTAAATTTGGCAATGAATTTTTGGATAGAATACAATACTACCTTTACATGGTGGAGAAATTAAAAATGACACTGCAAAGCTTGCGGTCTAAGGCATAGATTGTATTAATGCACTTATTAAAAGTCAATATTTCAATATTTACCAAACAAGGGTCAATATTTTTACCCCATCAGTACAATGCACTTTTTCCAATGACCGACAGAAAATTGGTTTTGTTGATAAACTATACTCCGTAAATCCCAATGTAAAATAAATCCACTGTTTCATAGTAGAGCATTTGCTGTGCAAGGGGTTCCGGGTTCAATTCCCGGCAGGGGGGTAAGAATTTTTCTCCAGCCAAGATTATTCCTCATCCTTCCCTGAGTCTGCATGTATAATGGCGGCGCCGTGGCTGAGTGGTTAGACCGCTCGCCTACTACCTAAACGATTCCAGGGACTCGCATGTGCTATTCGTGGTGGACGAAGCGACGTCTGGGCGGTTTTCTCCGGATTCTCCGGTTTCCCCCCGCCATTCATTCCAACAATTGCTCCATGATCACCCTTCCAATTGTCCATTTCACCTGCATTTCATATCATCCTCTCTCTCACTATCATACCTGGTGCTTGGCTGTCCACCTGCTTCCAGGTCTTCACTCTGGTCCAGAGGTCCCTCTGCTCCCCGACAGCTTGTAAGTCCTAGGGAGTGAAAGTCCTACATAAGGATGGTAATCAGGGAAAGAAGAAGTTTTAGTAGATTGTTTGAACTCAGACCCCTGCAGGCTGGCAACAACCAAGAATGGTTGTTTCAGCTGGCATATTTGGCTGACATCTTTACACATCTCAGTCAACTAAATACCTATTGAGTTTCCAGGATATGACAAAACATACTTTTGTTCAGAATAAAAGAAATGTTTTGTAAGAAATCTGAACGTTTAGAGTTGAAAACAGAGACTCTAAAAACTTTCCGGTCATTTATGAGTTTTGTGACTTTGCTTCTATTATTTGGTGTAACTAAAACTTTTTTAACATGGTATTTCCATAGGCTATTGTAGGATTGTTTTACAATACAACACTTTGACTTTCTTATAGAAGGTGAAACGATATTAGGGGGTTCCAAAGCCCCGGAACCCCCATAAATACGTCCTTGGAGTTACCCCACAGTTCTGCGTATGCTGCAACACCAGTTATTTCTGGCATACTCCTAAACAAGTTGTTGGCCTTCATTGTTGATTATGATCTAAAGGTCGAGTGCAGCCTGAATGACCATTTCCCATTGTCTGTAATCAAGAGAACGTATTGAACCCCAGAGGCAACAACGACCCACGCGCGAGTCAAGTGCCCGCATTTAATATAACTTTATCTTCAACGTACTTAATAAGAATAAAGCGTTTTTGTAAACATTTTGCCCAAGAATAGACATGATGATATA
This sequence comes from Tenodera sinensis, assembly GCA_030765045.1. Taxonomy (NCBI): domain Eukaryota; kingdom Metazoa; phylum Arthropoda; class Insecta; order Mantodea; family Mantidae; genus Tenodera; species Tenodera sinensis. The sequence goes on along the minus strand of CM060968.1, from coordinate 131,936,808 downwards.
GAATTTTACCAATTTAGTCCAAATCATGTAAAAAGGTGATGGAAAAGCCCGCGCCTAATGCGCTGTACGCTACAAAAGTTGATGTCGCGCATTTATGAATAAATATGAGGGAGGAGTACGTCTAGAAACATCTCATTAGCACTAATCTGTCTCCTCAGCTTTCATTTTAAACTTAACGTTTACACCTTTCTGTGTAGGAGTTCCTTTCCTGGAATGTGACTTGTCCTTCATCGCAACAAAGGTAAAGAAAGGTTTAAACCCTGTGTCAAATAATCTGATGTGCTGCACTCACATGATTTTCTCTACTCAATTTTACTTTCTCTACAACGTATAGTAAGTATATTGTATTCAAACTAAAATTTCAATGTCGAGATTTCACCGGAACTAAATCCAGAAAAAGATCCCCGTGTCTGTCAGTCTGTGGACAGCATAACTCAAAAACGAAGTCATTTAAAAACCAAAGTTGGTATTTAAGTTTAATATTTTTCTTGGATGCGACACGAAGATTTTGAATAAAATTCCTCCACCCTAAATTACCCTTTACATGGAAAATGTTTCGAACATTTTGATTTTCTCCAAAATGGCTCTATGGATTTTGATTAAAATGTATATTTTGAATATTCAGGCTATAGCCCCTGTAGTCGTATTTACTCTGAATGACCTTTGCATAACTGGTAAACCGTAAGAGATAGACCAAATCTTACTATACAGAAAATGTAGATCTTACTAAAACACACAATTTATGTTAAAATAATTTTTTTTTGTAGGGTGAACCATTTCGGAGATATTCCTTGTCATTTGTGTAAATTTTGGAAAACTTGGACTTTCGTCAAAAGCAACATCATTGTTCACTTTTTCATATGCTACGTGTGCAAAGAGAATGGAATTTGAAAGCTTTGAAAGATTTGACTATCGCTCAAACCCTACTGTATTCCCATATTCCCCTTGTACCTGCAAGGAAATTAGCAATAAGATAATTTGTACAAATGTTTATCTCAACTGACACGAACAAGATATAGGAATAACAGTTTGTAAGAATGGTTAGTACAAGAGTAGAGAAAGTCGTGTCAGATTTTTTGGTTATGGAGTAGTCGAAATTTGCAAACGCTCTTCTGTTGGCGTTGTTTGCTTTTTAACAACAAGAATAACTTGTGGAACAAAGGACTCACATAACAGAACACGTTCTCTTATGAGCATGGATTCGACTGAACATTTAAAATGCAAATTACAACTAAACAGTGAACAATGTACATTTAAAGGAAAATGGAAGATTAAATGGGTTTTTCCATTAGTTCATTATTGAAACAACATTGTATTTACGTCAACAAAAACATGCACTCAAAGGTCATGACAGTGTGCTTTCGTAAAGTCGCGGAAACTTTAAGAATATCGTTTCCTTATTAATAGTTTAAAGTTCATTAGAAATGCTAAACCAGCCCATTTGGTGCATTTCGGAATATTTACAGTCAACAAGTGCCTACAACTAGGCAGAAAAACCTTCACTTGCTACATGCTATTCTTGAGTAACCTTTCACTTTCTCTACTGGTAAGTAGTGGAAGTATTGTATTCCACCCAAAAATTCAATGTCGAGATTTCACCGGAAATATATGTTTTGAGGCTCCCTGAATCCAAAAAAAGCATTTCTAGAAAAAGGTCCGTGTGTGTGTGTGTGTGTGTGTGTGTGTGTGTGTGTGTGTGTGTCTGTGTGTCAGTCTGTGGACAGCATAACTCAAAAGCGAAAAGTCGGTTAAAAACCAAAGTTGGTATTTAAGTTTAATGTCTTTCAAGGATGCAACACGAAGATTTTGAAGAAAATAGCCCAACCCTAAACTATTCTTTAAATGGAAACTTTTTCGAAAATTTTGATTTTCTTGAAAATGGCTCTAACGATTTTGATTACAATGTCATATGTTTGAGATAGTTCTATGACAAATGAAATGTATATCTTGAATTTTCTAGCTATAGCCCCTGTAGTCGTATTTACTCTGGACGACTTTTACATAACTGGTAAACCGTTAGAGATAGACCAAATTATACTATACAAAAAATGTAGATCTTGCTAAAATACACAATTTATGTCTCAATAAATTTTCTTGTAGGGTGAACCATTTCGGAGATATTCCATATTATGTGTGCGAGTTTCAGAAAACTTGTAACTTTCGTGAAATGGATCATCGTTGTTCATTTTTTTATATGTTAAGTGTGCAATGACAACAGAATCTCAAAGCTTTAAAACATTTGACTATCGCTCAAAGCCTACTGTATTCTAACATTCCCCTTGCACCTACAAGGAAATTAGCAACAAGATAATTTGTAGAAATGTGTATCTCAACTAACACGAAGAAGATACAGGAATAAGAGTTTGTAAGAATGGTTAGTATAAGAGTAGAGAAAGTCATGTGAATGCAACACATCAGATTTTTTATAAATGCGAATTACTGTCGCAATGTGGCGAGACTTTCGTCTTTGATGAACATTTCTATCGATAAATTTTATGAAATGCCACCCCTTTTATAATGACATTATTGACAGGTTTATCGCTCTGAGGACTGACTTAGTTTAAAAGCAATAGGTTAGTCGTGCATGGTAGCCTTTGAACTTATTCACCTACCTTACAAGACACAAGCCGCCACTGCGTCACTGATCTACATACGATGAGAACGGAAATAAGGTCAAGAATATGCAGAATTACAAAAGTAACAAATGAACTACAAATAACTTTTATATGTTTAGGGCGTGTTTATGTAACAGGTTAATGAAATGTTAAACTGTGACACTGTAATTACAGCAGATAAAGCACTTGATATTATCAATTTCTCTCCGCTTTGTCATTGCGTTGTTTTTCAAGGGTGTGTACTTCTTAATGACACGCTTCAGTTATTATTAATTACCGCTTTAAATAAAGTCCGTGGTGCTAATGAGTTAAGTAATTAAGCAACAGTTTCAGGAATTTTACACGGTTTAGAGCAAAGATTCCGGCATTAAGCTATTTTAAACTATGTTCAGGTGCTTACCAGAAGTGAAATTAAATTTGTAACAAATGATCACAACATACTTACGGTGCATCTTACACGTGGGGATCCGGGGCAGAAGGGTAAACAAATTTAATATGCGATAAAATATAAAAAGGCACAGTAAAGGCTTGAAAATAAGCAGGTACATTATTTTGCACATTGGCAAGATACCGAGCGGCATGGCTCAGGAGGTAACGTCTGTGGCCCGCATTCGGAAGGTCACGGGTTCGATTCACGCGGCCCACCTTCCCTTTCGGGTTTTTTCCCGGGTCACTCAGATTACATTCCCCAGATCATTCCCTTTCATTTCATTTCCTATCAGGTCTTTCCAGGTTGTAAGAGTCAGCAGGGTCGCCGGTAGAATGCGCTGCGGTGTAGCTTCCCTTCTGGAAATACGCTGTTCAGCTGAGGAGAGGTTCCATGGTCGGGCGCTCACCCGCCAGGGGCACTGATTTATCAGCCAGACCTGGCTGGTGGGGCGCTCTCTGTGGCTACATGGAACTCCGTTGGGCTGAAGAGCTGCCTGCACCTGTTAGAGACCCACCGTAGTTCTGCCTGTGATGCGTTCTGTAGGGTGCTTTCATCTCATCCTTCCCGGGATCTGACGCACAATAAACCATCGGCTGATGTACCAGAATACCCACCGTGACAGACAAGCCTTAAGCGTGCATATACATACAATAGATGAACAATCAACCATATCCTTCAAAAGGTTAATTTTTTGTGTATAGGGCTATTACAAAGAATGAATCATCTAGTTTTATAATCTGTATTTGGTGTATATTGTTAATAAGTACACATTTTCAGATCTTTTCTGTGTTTTCTACAATTTTGTGCATTCAAAATGTTCCACGCCATGCAATTTTTATTCAAGTTCCTTCAAATTTTGTAGACAAACACTCAAAACTGTAAGTATTAAAATATTTGGAGCGATTTTTCTTTATCTCTTATCATAAGAGAAATATTAACTGACACATTAAAATTAGAGCAAAATAATTTTTCTTAAGTTTCTAACTGTTTTCTCAAAAACTAAAATATAAATAAAGTTACCTGTAATATTTTTTGTTGTATTCTTAGGATCAATATTTGTATCAATAAAATTACAATTTGTTATCGGGTAGACAAATTTTGTTTACCATTAAAATAATCAAAAAGTGTATGCGTATAACCTGAAAACTGCGGCGATTTTATGAGTTCTCTTGTCTTTTCAGGGTCTAACAAAAATGAAATTATTTTTTTGTATAACGACGCTGTTAATTGCCAGGATTATAGGTGTGTCAGAATTTTGTCACGCAGGAGTTCTTTTACTTGCCAGTAAATCTACTGATATGGAGCTGTCGTTTTTAAACACACACATATCGGTCAGGGCTGGTCTTGAACCCGCGACCTTGGGATCTGTAGATTAGCGTCTAACCAACTGAGCCAACCAGACCGACTTCAAGGTCTAACGGTTTGCGAAAAGGGGCTAAATGAAGACCCAACTTCAATAATTAATCCTGGTTTTATTTGTCATGAACTTGTTGAAACAATATTTCATGCCGACTTGATTTTACACTCTCTTGATTTAGAATGCCTTTATCAAGTTGGAACTGATTCTTCAGTGATGAAACATTTTATAAATCCCCTAGTAACTGTACATAGTTACTAAAAACAAAATAACTCTAACAAATGAATTCAAATAGGTACTGTTGCAAAACCATGGGAGATATCACAATGAAAGTGTATATACATGATTATGATATGGTGTGTTATTTGCGGTATAACTTTTAAAAACTTATATTCATAAAATATATAACTTTTAAATGCCATCTCTGAATATCCTCAAAGCACATATTTACTTGTGGTTTTATGACAATATGCAATATGGTACGTTTTGCCCAGGATCAAGAACAGAACGGAACACCGAAATATTTGTTATAGGGCTGCGTAGGTCATAGAATTACATAGAACTTATTTGCATTTAATTAATAATTTAAATACTACCAGTATAATCTGTAAAATTTAGTATTATGCATTTACGTTTTACGAAAATTGACTTGTTTGCATAAAACAATAATCTAAAAACAGTACTCACAAAGATTAGGTCAACATCACCCCCAATTCCAGCATATCCATTTCTGCAACTCGAATAGTTAGGTTATGGTTGTGGTTATAATTAATGATCTAGATAAGAAAGAAGAAATCACATAATTATATCAATATGTAGCTTAAAATTCACTGTTAAAAGAAAACCTATGGCGCATAGATATGTAATAATACAGTAACTGGTTTTATTTACTATGTTAAAAGGAGTGTGAAAATGTTCAACACTGACGAAATAACACCCAACGAACTTTCTACCAACTTGTAGTCAACTAACAATAATGTGAACATTGCGCGGGAGCATCTGCTATGAAGTTCTGGGAGTCTCCAATAGTTCGCGACAAACTATTGATCTTTAAACAGCGAATTCTGTTCTGTAATGCCCCCAGTTCTCTATCACTGATCATTTGTACTACTCGATCTGTAGGATTGCACAATAAACAGTGATTAGAATGCTTAGGAGAAACTGAACACATGAATAACAAACATTATATACGAAAGACAGTGGAAGTTCTGCGATGCATCTTCACGTGAACATGTGAAGACGGGAGATTGAGGCTTATGCCTTATTTGCGCAATTTTGTCTTTGAGGAACTGTTTCTTACAATGGTAGGAACCTATATTACCATACCTTGTCTGGCCGTTCATTTGTGGGAAACTGACGCTATGCCAAGTGCTGAAGGTTTCATTCTTTTCCTTATTTACTTTTTGTGCGAGTGTAGTTCCCACAACGCCCTGCGTTCTACAGGACGCGTGTGAACTATAGACAATCTTTAGTAGGTTGTCAAGGATGTTTGCTTTTGAAATACGACATTCACGGTGTCTGGTTATTCATTGCCGAGCAATCTGATATTGAAGTACATATTTAAGGTCTCTTGGACTGTGATAAATGTTACAACAGTGGCGTAAATAACGCCCCGGCAGACCCCGCGGCGTAGGTGGCTCCGATCTTTAGTAATAGGTTTGCTAAAAATAATATTTTTTATTAAATTCAACCATGGAAAATCGCTAGGAAGAAGCGCTGGAATAGATGCAATTCACCGATGACAGACTGACAACAGAAGTGTAGGTACCATGTAAGCATTCCGGCCCTTTCTTGCTTACAAGTGTGAAACAAGTCATATAGAGAATTTCATTAAAACACGATATTTTATTCAATACGGTTGTTTTAACAGCTGAACAAACTACATAGTACGTAAGGAGGGTCACATGAAAGTTGATGCACTCGAATTGGATGCAGGATGGGATAGCCCCGTGCTGGTATCAGGTAGTGACTCTCCCACTCCAGGAATTCCAGCAGCGCAAGGATGAACAACCCGCGGTCAGTTCCTGCAATGAAGCTTGGAACAGAGCATTTGTTTGTCATACATAGAAAGGTATTTTTAGACATGTCAGTGACTTTGCTTGGTCCTGAGCGAGTGACGGTATGCGGATTAATAGTGGGGGTAACGCTTCTGTTGCCGTTCTTGAAATAAGCAAGACCCTGCTGATAATGCGAGCTGACACTGTACTTAACCACGTACTGTTCCTGATGTTTACTGCACGGAAGTTGGAAACATACTAACCTGGCTCTCCTATGCTCTAACAAATACAAAAGTGAGCTCGACCATAAACCACTGCGCAGCTATCTGCCATTCTACCCCTGTACAACACCATTCAAAGTACACATTAACCAAACAGAGGAAAGGAGAAGTAAAGAGCATGGAAAACTACGTGTAGCAGGGCAAGGTTACAGCAAATAGACGTTATAATTACTCAACAGGTCTGGACATGTAAAAATCGTAATAACAGTTACGAAGTGAGCACTTACCAGATCAGGAGGTGACCAGTCTACTGTGCAAGTGGAACAGTCAATGTCAAATATTTCTGCACCGGTTATGCTCTGCACTGTCCTGCACTGATAAACTTATAATTATAAACAATATATTTAAATGTACCACTGTAGGAAGTGATAAACATAAAAACAATGTCAATCACCTGCCTCAAAGTCCTCCACACTTCCGCAGCACTTCCTCTTCTATGGGCTCACTGACAACACAGCTGTCACTACTATCTGCACCATTAACCTAGATGAGAATTATTTCTATATGATTTTCTACAAAAACTGCCCAGTTGTTTATGTGAGCTTATCGCATAAACAAGGCCAGACAGTGTATGTACACTCTGTTCAGATGCAATCATATCTTCAGGACAGCAATGTCTAACATATCGGCAGGCGCGAGAGGTCATCTACTTGTGTTTTATCACTGACTATACGCCAAGTTACTATTATTTCGCTCTTATAATAAACAGGATAAAAAGCGATCCCAGAGCTCGATAGCCAAGGTCAATACGCCTCAACGCTTTGCAAAGTAATATGCATTGTTGAATTGCACTTAAACACTTGTTTACACATACTGCTATTTATTAACTATAATATCATCACAGAGTGCATTACACTGGATTACAATATACAGTGGTAAATTATTAAACATGAAATTTCGACGTCTATCACTGGAGCAGTTTTTAAATAGTGAAAAACTTCTTTCTACGTCACACGATGTCATTGTCATTCTGGCCATCTGTACTTCTTCGCATCACCATACATTGGTACATTAAATATTACCACTTTAAATTTCTGATGTGTTGCATTTACATCACTTTCATTACTCGCTCTTTTATAAACTGTGCTTACTAAAGCTTAAGGCTGGTTTAAAATCCCCATAAAACAGTAACGGTAGCCAGAACGAGAAAGTTGACATACACGCATTAAAATGGGTGCTTAATCGGCTGGAAGCTTTCCTGGGCCCCAGGAATGGGAAAGAAGACTTGGCAAGTTTTAACTTTCTTATTCTCGTTCCTGGGCACGTATTTTAGGTTTACATCGTGCATATTAGACTTTTCGTTGTAGATATTATCAAGGCGCCCACAAATTCAGACCAAATACTTGCGACTGGAGAGAGCTCTAGCGGCTGATTTATGGCATAGCCACCTTGGCTCTCCATGGGCTGTAGTGCCGGGGTACTTTATATAAAAGTAAAGAATATGAAAAGATTTCAATACAATCAGGAAAAGAAGAATAATTCGGTTCGGTCGTTTAATGAGGATGGATGATAATAATAGACTTACAAAACAAATTGTGAAGCATATACACCAAAGTAAGAATGGTAACCAATGGATGCAAGGGATAACGAAAGACTTAAATGAAATGGAACTGACAGAAGAAATTAGTGACCCAATTAATCTGGCCATTTTACAGCAAAGTCCCAAAGAAGTCAGTCGCCATGATAGTTTCTTTTATTGAAACAGGAAAACAGAATTACAGCTATCAAACTCATGCGACGGGTAAACCACATGTGACGGCTCTGGCCTGGACTGACTACTCGATAAGCATGACCCCTTCCGTCTCCACGGCGAGTCCCGTGTGCGTCGGAAAACATTTGGAAGCGCCTGCACTTCTGAATTCACGCGACTCAGAATGTTGTGCGTCGCATGGTATAAATGCTTCCATCAAACTTAATGTACTTCCATATTAAATACTTAGGGGTTACCTTGGACCGCACACTGTGCTGGTCCACCCACATAAAAAATAGCGCCAACAAAGGCAGACAGCGGCTAAAGTTATGCGCCCCCATCTTCCGCAGCAAACAGCTGCAACTGAAGTCCAAACTCGTCCTGTATAAAGCTTTTATTTTATCGGTAGTTCTATACGCGTGTGTGGCCTGGGCAAATGCCTCAAAAACCGCCCTGAAGACCATCCAAACCCTCCAAAACCTCTCCCTCCGAAAAATCCTCTCTGCTCCCATCCTAACCACTAATCAAACCCTTCACCAAGAAACCCAGACCCCATCCATACCCGAGGCAATTACAAAAAGAGCCACTGCCGCGTGGGCGCGCATCAGAAACCACGACAATTATGTCATTGCCAATATCGGCAAAGGTGAGCCGAAGCATCGGAAGCATGCTCGTATTAAAATGTTTTAAACGTCACTCGGCTCACCGACTGATGCGCGTCCACGCAAACACGGCCCTAGGCCGCACACACGCTACCTTAGAGGCCTGCACCCCAGGGAACAGGTCAGGAGCTGCACCCTGCCCCGCCCAGGATAACCGCGGAGTGTACATAGTGTATATATAGTGTATATAGTTAACGTGTGTATATAGTCCTTTGTTATAATGCTGGGACGCATAGTTACGTGTGCCCAGCAAACATGTGCGAGCGTCCCGCTCACTTGAAGTGCCCAGTGCGCGTGCGTGTATGTATGTGTGTGCGTGCATGAGGGCATATCACATTATATGCCAGAGTGAATGAGAGAATGCATGTGTTTAAAAAATATGTATATAGCAAGAAAAAAGCGAAAAAAGACAAAAACAAAATATAAACACATACCCAAGAACTATACACAAGAGAACTGTTCTCGGTGGCCCAAAAGAGGGTCACTGTATGGGTTTTCTTAAAACCCAATGTATGTTTGTTGTAAATATCAAAAAAGTGTAATCCAATGATAAATTAAGTCTGTACGCTGGGCCCCATGTACCAGCACCAGACAAAATTCTTTTAGTAAAATAATCTGAATCTGAATCTGTACTTCCATATCCCGTACACAAATGGTGTCTTACTCTAAATGACATCGCCTACTACTAGAAAAGAAAGGTATGACTTGTACCACACATTGTCAAGTTATTTTCCTGTATTCACTGCTTTAGATTACACTCACTTTGCATTCCAAAATCGCATTTCGTTTTTGTAAACATGTGGTTGTTGTCACATTAGCAGGTGCCCAGAAAAAGACTATGAGATGAGTTGGAGTCTGTTATTGGCAAACATCTTTTGTTATTCAGGAAGAGGAAGCTCTTCATGGTGTTGAAATAATTATTACCTTTATTGTATTAATTTACATGTTTATGCACAAGGAAATTACCATGAAGCATCTGTAGGGCAGCGGAAGCATGAGTCACTCAACCTTCTTGAGAAGGCGTGGCAGGAAACGTGCAGAAATAAACAAACTCCCTCCTCAATGTTGATTAGTGAACACTTCGTTTCTTGTAGCCATGAAAACCAAGTAAACATAAGCACGTGGTGCAATGCTTCCTCATTAGAGGGTGGCTGAACACACTTCTCGGGAGAAAGAACAGTGCGTTTCTTCTTGTTCTTGTTCTTCTTCTTCTTCCTCTTCTTCTTCCCTCTCTTCTTCCACCTCTTCTTCCTTCTCTTCTTCCTCTTTTCCTTCTCTTCTTTTTCTTCTTCTTCCTTCTCTTCTTCCTCTTCTTCCTTCTCTTCTTCCTCTTCTTCCTTCTCTTCTTCTTCTTCTTGCTCTTCTTCTTCGTGAGAAGGCTTTGTAGTTTATCCCAAAAAGTGCGAGCCAATTGGAGAATTTAACGTCGTACCGCCATGTTGCCATGATAGCTCAATTGGTTGGAGCAAAAGCAATGATTATCAATTGATTCAGTTATTCTTACATGAAAGAGTAATAATAAAAATAATAATTAATAATAGGTAACAACAATAATAAATAACTTTTACTAAGGAATATTTCACAATACAATGCGTTTGGTAGTTGCAGATTTATTCCATTTCCCTTGTTTACGTTCCGTGTTCACGATGAACGTTATTCTCCTGGAAAATAAAACAAACTTTTGAAGCAATTGTACAACACATTCTCTTCACAATTTGAAGACCTAAAAACATTTGAAACCAAAATCCAATTATTTTGCACTTTCAAAGTTTTCGTGTAGTGAGGCTTCACACGAGCTACAAAATATGAAACTACTTGCATTGCAGAATTCCACGACCGTAAAATGTTCTGAGAAAGAAGGATGGGAATTATTTAGGTCTCTGTCCTGTTGTGAGTATCCGAGATTACGTTTGTTTGCATCTAGTTTAATGACAGTCTTTGGCTCCACTTATATCTGCGAACAAACATTTTCAAAAATGAACTACATTAAAAGTGAGTATCGCAGCAAGATAAGTGACAATCACCTTGAGACTGTGCACTTCATCTTTTGTACCAAATATTGAAGACCTTCTGAAACGTAAATCGTACCAAAAAGTATCCTCAGAAACATCGTGTGTTAATCAGGAGTAGAATATGAATGTGTACGTCTTTGATTTCCTGTACGTAAGAATGTGCCGCCACTGGAACTCAGTAACCCTAAGTTGCTTACTATTGAGTATTCCTGATTTAACGCCTCTATGGCAGGAACAGTAGCAACAGTTTTTACAGAATATCTCCATTATTATTATTATTATTATTATTATTATTATTATTATTATTATTATTATTATTATTATTATTATTATTATTATTATTACTGTTGTTGTTGACAGTATATTTCAAATTACAAGTCATATACCTGAATAGCTCCATGTAGTGTGGTACAAATTATAATGTGCACTGTATTTATACTATATTTTAACTGTATTTTGATCTATTTAGTAAGATAATGTTAAGGAAAACCATGTATATTTAATAAAAATGAATCCAAACGTGGGAATGAAGGAAAAGTTAAACTTAGAAAAAAAAATACAAGCATATAAGCACAAAAATGTGGCATGGGCCTACTAAGCCCCACGGACCAGCGGTGTTTTACCAGGGCACGCGCCTAGCGGAGGGTTAACTATAACGCCACTGCCATTTTAGGCCGTAGCAGGTATTTAGAAGAAAACCCTTTCTGATCCTTTCATGGGTCTTTATGACATCAAGGTTTGATATATTCACCATATGAGTCCTATTTAACATTACAGCAACTGTGTCCCATTGCTGCTTCAAAATAAACATTTGCTTCACGTTTCGTCAGGTCGAGTTGGCAGGCCTTGGTCCCATATGCTCGGGTTTGACCTTTTACCCGCTGCTTTTACTATTCTATATCCTAATTTTCTATGCTAAAATTTTACCAAGTTACTACACTAACACCAACGCTACATTTACTAATTTAGAATTGAGTTTACCAATTCAATTCTAAACTTCTAGCATTACTGATATCCAGCTGTATTCTATTTCTACTGTACTAAAATTAAACCTCCAGCGCAACAGCCCATGAAGGGCCAAGGCTTACTGGCCGCTGCGACCCGACCTCTGCCCATGAGTAGGGTGTAGTACTGGAGGATGGGACGTGGTCATTGCCCCGAGCCCTCCTGGCCACTTATGTGGCCTTTACGACCTGTGGTCGCTACTTCTTCATCAAAAAGCTTCTCAGTTGGCTTCTCCGGAACCTAACAAGGCTGAGTGTACCTCGTGCCAAACCTCCCAGTGAGGAAGAAATCCCCACTCCGGTGCCGGCTGCTCCGCGCCAGAAGCAGGCGCGCTACCACTACGCTAAGGAGGCGGTCACTCTATAGTACTATATTAGTTATTTCTAAATACAATTAACACTACATAGCTATTATCCAATAACATTAATTAATCCATGTTACTTTTGTTTTATCATTCAAAATAATATTTTAAATCGTTATATTTACCCTTCAAGACTTTAATTTTTTCTTTCTTTGCCTTATTACCCTCCCCTTGTGTAGGACTTAACACCCTCTAGGACTTACAAGCCAGTGTCTAGGGTCAGACGCCTGTCCGGGAGCGCAGGAACCTATGGACCGGACAGAGTGAAGACCTGCAAGCAAGTCAGCCAAGCACCAGGTATGATAGTGAGGAAGCGGATGATATGAAACGCAGGCGAAACCTATGAATATAAAGGTGATAATAGAGCAAGTGGTGGAATGAGTGGCGGGGGAAACGAAGAACCCGGAGAAAATCTGTCCAGACGCCGCTTCGACCACCACGAATACTACATGTGGGTCCCTGGGATCGACCTGGGCCGCCTCCACCAAAGATTTTAATTTAATTATTTAACTTTCTCTTTCATTTAAGTATAACACTATGTTATTTATTGTTGTTTTTCACTGACTCTAATTTTTAAACAGTTTATATTTTTATTTAATGAAACACTAAATTTCGCTTATCACTTGCTACTGACTCATAGCATCTATATAAAATATCTTTTGTTTATTCACTTGTCACTTTTGACTTTTACTCGTTTACCAGGTCCAGTAGACCTCCGTCTCCTTCCTGGCCCATGAGCAAGTAGCAATTGCAGATAAAATGGTTGGGTTGCTGTAGCTTCCACGTAGGACAGTTTTGCATGAGGATTAGCACTGCCTGGCATCAAACCCACGCTCCAGATGAGAGGAAGTGGTGTAAGAGGGTATGTTGACGTGCTGGTAATGTGATTACATTGGTCAGAGACCATGGGGAGACGGAATTAATGCAGTGACTTCTAACAGGGATTATATAACATCTAAAACACTTCATAAATCATTCACACACGTTCTACTGGCATTAGTAATGGTGTGGTTATTTTTTGTTGTGTTTCTTAACGACTTCCGAAGCTACTTACACATAGTAATAAGTTAAATATAGTGATAATTAATGAGCGTATAACACATGATTATTCACTTACTACAAGATGAGCTATGTTTCTTCCTGGAACTAACTCGGGCGAGACCTAGTACGTATCTCATGGCGATGGAATGCTGGTCCCTGTAATTGTGAATGCCGAATTTAATTACTTATTGGGGCCAGGTAATTTTCTAGGAGGGCTCAGGTGGGCTCTATTAATACTTATCTGTAGTGGGCGTACTCAGCGTTCTTCCTTTAACTGTTATGGCCATATTGGAGCTTTGACTTGAGGTACACTCGTAGACTCTAGGTTTCTCAATGGAGGTTTCTCGACATTTTTGTATTTTCTGCCACGCTCTGGGCGGCTGGGATACACACTGAGCAGTAGGTTAGGTAGCCTACTTTCCGGTCGCGGCAGGGACGCTTACTTTGATGTACTGGAAGCTCAAAGATGAATTTCAAAATAACATCCGTCCTGCCCTGCATAAAAATGCCACCGTCTTCATATTGCACCCTGCACATCATTTTCTGCCTCTTCTTCTTCTTCTTCCCTTCATGGTTCAAGCCAAGTGGCCAGTTCCAACCTCATACCATCTCTGCCTTGGGCGTCCAGGATCACGTCGTGTTCTACGCTTGTAAGATAGGATTTTCCTGGCATTCTCTTATCATCCATCCCGTTCAGATGTTCTTTTATTTGTATAGTAGGGCCGTTCTTTGCGTTTCCATTTCGGCTTATTTGATTTGCGGTAGCTTGACACACAAATGAAGCGGTCGCTTTGTAAGGAACTGGGAAGCCGACTTTCGGCCCAACTATACCTGTATTTGTCTATCTTTTCATTTATTGCACATATATTCAATCTATTTCTAATTTACTGAGGTTTTATTTTATCCAGTTTTGTACATCCACCACCGATCTAAGAAATCTCATTTCTGACTCCTGAATACGACATAATCTTTTGTCTTTAATAGAACTTCATCTTAGTATCTATTCCAGTTGTTCTTCACATCATTTGAAATCTGTTTAATTTATTTAAAATATCTTGATTACAAACAAGTGATATTGCAGCCTAAACGGACCGCCTCCATAGCGCAGTTGGTAGCGCGCTTGCCTCCTCCGTGGAGGACCCGTGTTCGATCCCCGGTACCAGCATAGGGATTTTATCCCCTCTCGGAGGTGTGACACGGGGTGCACTCGGCCTCGTTAGTCACGGGGGGAACAATTAAGAAGCTACTTGATGGAAAAGTAGCGGCCCCAGGTCGTGAAGACCGCATAACTGGCCGGGAGGGATCGGGACGCTGACCACGTACCACCCTCCAGTACTGCACCCCACCAATGACAACTGTAGTGGGCAGAGGTGGGGGACGCAGCGGCTTGGCGGCAAGTCTTGGCTCTTCATGGGCTTTAATGTCGGGGCTTAGTCTCAGCTTAGCAGCCTAAACAACTAAAATCTTTACGAGTACTTCTTCCAGACAATTATCTTCAAATCCAATTGTTGCTCTTAAAGGATATTTACCCTGGGATGCCATAATTTTAGTTTTAGAAGTAGAAACGTTATACTTGCATTCCTTTGGAAATATTTAATTATATATTTGGTATAAGTAGTAAATTGAATTAGGTTTAATTTAGAATTTATATATCAATTTATTAAATTTGGTTAACATATATTTGGTGTTTTAATTGAAAGCTTTTTGTTTAATTTGGTTGATAAGTTTTGAATAATTTTTATTACGTTTACTTAATATTTTTAAATGAAATTTATTTGGATTTTGAGTTGTAAAATTGTGTTAGTATGTTTGGTAAAGTTTTATTAGTTTTAAATTGAAATGTTGTTCTTCATTGGTTGATATTAAATTAATATTTTCATACAAAACTTTAAATATTTAAAATGATGATATTATTTAAAAGAATTTGGTAAATTTTATATGGATATTACTTTGGTAATTTGAAATTAAGATTTTGTTTTATTGATTTGATGAATTTTGAAAAAATTTTAATTAAAATATTTGTAAATAGAATTTATTTAATAATAAATTATAAATTTATTTGATTTATTTTTATAAACTGGTTGATTTTTGGTACATTAATTGGAAACTTTGTTGGTTGTTTTGGTTTGATGAATTAGGAATAAGTTTAATAAATTAGTTAATATTAATAAATGAAATTATTTACATAATAAGCTATGACATTTATAAAAGTTTAATTAAATAATTTTAGAATTTTAATTTGAGTCGTTTTTTTATTTTGGTTGTTGAATTATGAATATTCTATTAAATTAAATTAATATTTGTGTATATGTATATATTAATTTAACTATTAGTATTGTGATTGTTTTAGGTATTACAGGGAATGATTGTATAGATAATTTTGAGTATGTTTAAATTTTGTATATTAAATAAAATTTTGTTTTAATTTGGTTGTGTATTATATTTTTATTTTGTAGTATTCAGATTTTATAGCTTGAATTTTGTTGTAAATATTTTTGAAAGTTAAACGAATAAGGGTTTATTAGTACAGGTTTTCATTTATTTATTTGGTTGTATTCCTTTACAATTAGATATAATAAGTAAACTATTTTTAAAGCTTCTCCTCTGAATTTTGTATAATTACGAGGTCGTCTGCATATGCTAAAATTTTGATTTCAGTTCCAGCAATACGAACATCTCATGGTGTATTTAAGATATCGTCCAAATAATTATGCGGCGCGAATTCCTTTCAGAAGCTGTTTTATCTCATAAGGTAATTCTGAGCAAACAAGATCTCTCAGGTAGCCCAAAGAAAGTGATCCTTCGGAGTAAGATTTGGGGATCTCGGGAAATCACTACGTGGCACAAGGCCATCGACTGGGATATTTCCTATACAGTGTCCCCAGTACGCATATTGCCGTATGTGTGGGAGGGCCATCTTGTTAAAAGAGCGTGTTTCGACGAATGTCAATGGCATATCTTTTAACAATGCATGCAAATGTTATTTAACAAAGGCCGAATATTCGGAAACTTTTGGCAACAATTTGCTTGTGATTGTTTGCCATTAAGTTGACGCTTTCCAAAAATTAACATGCTTAAATTCATTGTTTTTCTAACATAGTCGCTTCATAGTAACATGAGTGAAGAGCTAATCACAACGGAGCGTGACGTAATGCTGTTGGCAGCAATATCGTCTACCGAGGAAATAAAACCCCTTCACAAGTAGGCCACCCAACATACTGCTCAGTATGTATCGGAACCACCCAGGTATAGTACGCAGAGAGGGCATTGCACTCCATCCAAAAACCTCTTATCTTCGTGTTAGTTGAGATAAACATTTGTACAAATTATCTTATTGTTTATTTCCTTTTAGATACAAGGGGAATATGGGAATACAGTAGGCTTTGAGCGATAGTCAAATGTCTTAAAGCCTTGAGATCCCGTTCCCTTTGCACGGCTAAGATATAACAAAATGAATAACGATCTTCCATTTGACAAAAGTTTTAGGTATTCTATAACTCACACAAATAAGGAATATCTCTGAAATGGTTCAGTCTACAAAAAAAATGATTTGGATATGAATTGTGTGATTTAGCAAGATCTACATTTTTTGTATAGTAAGATTTGGTCCATCTTACGGTTTACCATTTATACAAAAGTCATCCACGGTAAACAGGACTAAAAAAATTCAAAATATAAATTTCGTTTGTCATAAAAATGTCTCAAACATAAGACATTTTAATCAAAACTGTTAGAGCCATTTTCAAGAATGTGAAAATATTCGAAGTAAACGGTAGTTTAGGGTGGAGAAATGTTCTTCAAAATCTCCGAGTCGCATCCTTAAAAGATGTTGAACTTAAATGCCAACTTTGGTTTTTAACCGACTTTTCCTTTTACTTTCTCTACTGGTAAGTAGGGGAAGTATTGTATTCCACCCAAAAATTTGATGTCGAAATTCCACCAGAAATATATGTTTTGAGGCCCCCTGAATCCAAAAAAAGCATTTTTAGAAAAAGGTCCGTGTGTGTGTGTGTCTGTGTGTCAGTCTGTGGACAGCATAACTCAAAAACGAAAAGTCGGTTAAAAACCAAAGTTGGTATTTAAGTTTAATGTCTTTCAAGGATGCAACACGAAGATTTTGAAGAAAATAGCCCCACCCTAAACTACCCTTTACATGGAAAATTTTTCGAAAGTTTTGATTTTCTTGAAAATGGCTCCAACGATTTTGGTTAAAATGTCATATGTTTGAGATATTTTTATGAGAAATGAAATGTATATCTTGAATTTTCTGGCTATAGCTCCTGTAGTCGTATTTACTCTGGACGACTTTTGCATAACTGGTAAACCGTTAGAGATAGACCAAATCACACTATACAAAAAATGTAATTATTGCTAAAATACACAATTTATGTCTCAATAAATTTTCTTGTAGGGTGAACCATTTCGGAGATATTCCTTGTTATGTGTGTGAGTTTCAGAAAACTTAGAACTTTCGTGAAATGGATCATCGTTGTTCATTTTTTTATTTGTTAGGTGTTCAAAGACAACAGAATCTCAAAGCTATAAAACATTTGACTATCGCACAAAACCTAATGTATTCTAATATTCCCCTTGCACCTACAAGGAAATAAGCAATAAGGTAATTTGTACAAATGTTTATCTCAACTAACACGAAGAAGATATAGGAATAAGAGTTTGTAAGAATGGTTAGTACAAGAGTAGAGAAAGTCATGTGAGTGCAATACATCAGATTTTTTGAGTTATGCTGTACAGAGACTGATACACACACACACACACACACACGCGCGCGGATCTTATGCAAAAAAAAATTATTTTGGGATTCAGAAGGCCCCAAGAACATGTATTTCCGGTGAAATCTGGACATCGAATTTTTGGGTGGAATAAAGTACTTACCCTACTTACTATATGTAGTAGAGAAACTAAAAATAGTGTCGGAATGAAGGTTTGAAGTTTCGAAAATTAGCAGATGGGAGAAATTCTATTTCTTCTCTGACAGGAACGTGTGGGCTAAGGTCTGCGTAGCGGAAACCACCAGTCAGTGAGTTTCATATCAACAGCTAGAACGCTAAAATAAACAATAATGCCTCACTTCTCACAAGTATGAAGAAATGGAACCGTGTTGCATGACGCCAGAGTCATAAATCTTAAAGTGGTCATAAAACAATTGCTGTTCTGACGAAAATAACTTCATAGTGCACTTAGCAATGAGGTTCGGCATGCAATTTTAGCTCAGTGCACGTGTTCACTGTACCACATCCATATTTAGGGTTTGGTTAAAGAGCGTGTGTATATGAGTTCACTCACTTCTCTCTCTCTCTCTCTCTCTCTCTCTCTCTCTCTGAATGAACTTCCTTGACTCCTATTATGGATAGCGCCAGGGATTTTTGCAAGTGCAAATTTTAACGGGAGCTATGATATAAGTTCCTAAACTCGGCAGCTTGAAGAATGTGGCAAGTTGCAAACGGAAGATGTATACAGCGTGTCCCAAAATTAGACCGACAAACTTTGTGAGCTGATAGATAACATTATTTTAAACACTTTTTGTTAAGCAAAGTTTTTTGCTGCGGTGCTTCGTTGAAGCGCTAGACGCCACCCACCCAGTTTAAGTATTTAAGGCAAAATCAACAATGTAAATTAGTACTGCATTTATCTTAGTAAGGCACACAATCTTAATCCAAGAAACAAACACAGAACACATAAACAAAACACAAACATCTCATTGTTTACAGTTAATCACAGCTTTACTATTCAAAATTAGACCGGCCAAATTTTAAGCCAGAGAAATGACTGCTTTCCACCTCCACATTCAAACTTGCAGTATCAGTAGGGAATCTCTTCTTATAACATTCTCCCATCGATTTTTTGGTCTCTCTTTAGGTCTTATGTTGTAGAATTTCCCATTTAAAATTTTTGGGAGTCGTTAATCTTCATCGTTCCTCCCATCTTAACCGTCTTATCTTTCTAGCAGAATGTTAATATCTTTATACATGTTATACAATTATTTGTTATACCTGTTTCGCCATGCTTCATTCACTTTAATTGCTACATATATTATTCTAAGTATTTTCATTTTAATTATATTAGTAGTTTTGCTTCCATGGTTTGGATCATCGTCCAGGCCTCACTAACATACATTAGTACTGATTTGATGAGTCTTTCCTATAATCTTTTTTTAGGAAATATTATTTTGTTATTTTGTTCCTAAATACGCGTCATTTGCTGCTATTAATCAGGCTTTTATTTCATTTTCATCACTCTGATTATTTATTTGAAGCTATTGACTATTTTCTGCTGATGTTCATTGATACTTATGTTCCCTCTTTTGTACTTACTATTTCTTCTTTGTATTATTACTAGACCTCGGATTTTAGGTAAAAACCTATTTTTTTCCTCATGATATATAGAACATAAAAGTTGTGTGTATACTAGTTATGGAAATATATGTTAAAAAATGGTGGTCCTTGACAACAATCACAGTGAACAATGCATAATATGGAGGACATTAAGAACATTGTTTTGAAACTGGGGGAGGATGCAGTGAGCAGCTAAAGAGCTTCTACAGGACCCAACAATTCTCCATGACATTGCATTTATCAAATCACATTATGTATTTCTAATCCCCACTGTGAATGCTCAAGTCTTCAGGCAAACCGGTGTACACGGAAGTGGGATTGATAGAAGAGGTGACAGAAAAAGTCAACTTGGTTTCTGGTTATATTGCTGAAAAGGTTTCCGAAAAATTCAATCAGTGCCTCAAACAAACCCAGGACTGACAATTCTCCTCACAGTGTCTGGCAAAACACCTCAACATGAATGTCTTTTTTTTTTTTTTTTTTTTTTTTGTAGTGTTTAATGTCCGCTTTTACTACTACGGCACCGCACTGATGATACATGGAATGAAGATGGAGTACCGGTGGAATGAGATGGCGGGGGAAACAGGGGAATCCAGAAGAAACCCGCCCCAGCGCCGCTTCGTCCAGCACATATCCCACATGCGGTTGCCTGGGATCGAACCCGAGCCGCTTCGGTGAGAACCGAATGGTCTAACCACTTGGCTACAGTGCGGCCGCGAACATGAATGTGCGTCTAATACCAACATTTAAATATACTCCGGTGACATCAGTTGATGTGGAACGCTGGTGTTATCTGACAAGTGATACAGTTCCTCAATGGAAAAAGTTAGAAAACGTGTTAGTTGTTTTACTACGACTCTAACTATAGACATATACAATAAAGACAGTCAAATGTTTCGGCTAATTTGTAATGGGAAATTAAAAAAAGTGTTATTTTTTGTTCACCTATTTTTGCAATTTTAGAACCTATTTTGATTTGTGATAGAACCTATTTTAGGCACCTAGTTTAAGATTTTTAAGATCTAAAAGTTCGAAGTCTAGTCATTGCATTCTACTCCAGTTTTGTGTCTATTGCTGAAACTGTGTTCTTGATTTTTCCCACTATGTTTATATCATCTGCGTATTTACAAAGACATTTGTCTTTGACATTAATGGTTATGTAGCTTTGTAAATAGTTTCTGATTCTACCTCTTAAACATTGCCCACACACGGCTTGTGTGTTTAAAAACACCAGCAGTAAGCTTGTTGGCATAAATAAATAATATTTTCTAGCTTATTTTATTCTGAATAAGATTATCTGAGTGGCAAATTATCCTGTTAATGCTCATGTAAATAATCTCTAGCTTCTTTAGTGACAAATCATTGTTAATTACATTTGATGCCTGTGTAAAAGCTGCTTAAATGGATATGTATAGAACAATCTGGCAAAAGATGGCTTTCATTGCTAATTATAACT
Organism: Tenodera sinensis; assembly: GCA_030765045.1. Taxonomy (NCBI): domain Eukaryota; kingdom Metazoa; phylum Arthropoda; class Insecta; order Mantodea; family Mantidae; genus Tenodera; species Tenodera sinensis. Next base: position 131,915,548 of record CM060968.1, on the reverse strand, counting down.
AACTTATAATTATATTATAACTAAATAGTAGGACGTGGCAGGAAAAGCCTAGTGAAAGTTTAAAACAAAGTTCAATATGTATCTTACCACAGAGATTCGATTGTGCTTCTCCATTATCCCTGTTTTGTTTTTTGTGCACTGGTCTCCATGGCTATTTGTGAACTCGCTGAACACAATCCAATCCAATCTAATCATACAGAAAATGTCAGATGATGCATTAATTCATATTTGCTATATTAGTTTTTCAGTACATTTATACAGATTCCAGTCATGTTCAATCTTCAACTTGTTTCGTCCTATCTGTGTGTTAAAGTTCAACGCCTCGCATGACATCACAGACAATGGGTATTGTTTATACAGAAATGAAAATTGGGAAAGGAAATTTTGGCAGGAAACGTTCCAGGCCTAAGTTCAGAATACTATTCCGGAATTTATGATCAGTTATGAGTGAGGAAAATCTGAAGCAACCTCAGTCAGAGAGGACGTGCTCTGTCATAGCGCCCTCTTGTGTATGTTAAATAACGAACCTAATATATTGAGAAATTCTGTAGGAATAAAGCGGAAACAAAAGAATCAAGATCGTGTATTCTGCATACAGTTGACAAAACACCCGTTTGAATTCCACTAACTAGGGCATTACTTTCTGCACCACAACAAAGGAACTAAATCACGTGGGATTCAGCGGCACCCTTGTGTTGAGTCAACTGTATGCAGGTATTTGTGTATTTATGGTCTGAAGAGAACACATTCTAGAAATACTCGGGTGTGGCAGTCGACTCATGTTGCTTTCGCTACCAGCAAGAATAATGAACTAAAAAGTAGAAGACTGTTAATGGTCTTGGCCCATCCTTTCTTTCTCTCATATGCGGCGATGATTTACAGCCGTTCGAAATGCGGCCTTACTACCTTCACCTGAGATAGTTAACATGGCTCTCATAAACCTGGAATGCGGTGTCTTCAGAATGATATATGTACACCGTACCTACTGTGTGTTCTTTATTGTGAGCTTATATTATAAAGTTAAACCGCCTGTACAGTTGTAATAGACATCACATTTTTCCAAGGAATTAATCTTGTTGGCTTGCCTGCCTGCCTTAGAACAAAACAAGTTGTTTAAATACCTCATCTAGGGCTGTCATTGCGCCCTGACATCCACAGCCTCTGAGGAGATTCAGACCTCGCACCAATTAGAGGATAACAACGTGGTCAGGCCAGTTGGCAATCTGATGAATGTAGTATCAATATTGTACAAAACAGTCTGCATTTGGACAGTAACTCAGAATCATCTTAGGCATCTTTGTAGCCAAAACCTTCTTCAAAACATACCCTATTTAATAGTTCAAAGCGTTCTGCCCACGAGAGACAAACATTCCATAATGTTCTCATCCGTAAATCTATTACTCATATAACATGCAAGGATTCCATCAAAAAGATTTTATTTTAAAATCTGATGTGTTGCACTCACATGACTTTCTCTACTCTTGTACTAACCATTCTTATTCCTATACCTTCTTCGTGTTAGTTGAGGTAAACAATTGCGGAAAATATCTTGTTTATTTCCTTGTAGGTGCAAGGGGAATACGGGAATACAGTAGGCTTTGAGCGACAGTCAAATGTTTTAAAGCTTTGAAATTCCGTTCTCTTTGCATGGTTAACATATAAGAAATGAATAACGATGTTCCATTTGAGGAAAGTTTAAGTTTTCCAAAACTCACACAAATAAGAAGGAATGTCTCCAAAATAGGTGGCTCTACAAAACAAAAAACAAAAAATAAAAAAAAATATATATAAAAAATTTCGACAGTGTTTTAACAAGATCTAAATTTTTGTAGAGTAAGATTTGATGTATCTCTTACGGTTTACCAGATATGTAAAAGTCATGCAGAGTAAACAGGACCCCATAGGTTACAGCCAGAAAATTCAAAATATACATTTAATTTGTCATAAAAATACCTTAAACATTTGGCATTTTAATCAAAATCGTTAAAGCCATTTTCGAGAAAATCAAAATTTTCGAAAAAGTTTCCATGTAAAGGGTAGTTTACGGTGGAACAATTTTCTTCAAAATTTTCGTGTGCTATCCTTGAATACCAAGTTTGGTTTTTAACACACTTTACGGTTTTGAGTTATGATGAGTTATGTCTTACAGACACGCAGACTCACATCTGAAAGTACATTTCCTTCTGGATTCAGGGGTACTCAAAACATATTTCCCGTGAAATCTCCACATCGAATTTTTGGGTAGAATACAATACTTCCTCTATTTACTACATGTAGTAGAGGATTAGGAGATTGGTGGGTTAGAATTGGATTTTCTGAAAAAGGTTTTTGATGGGAAGTGAGAACGAGAATGAAGGATATGAATAGACAAATTTTATTTGCTCAGATGAGAGAGAAATGTACACTGACGTACCACAAGGAAATCGAAGATGTTTCAGAAAAGGAGAAATACGTATCAGCTTGTTCAAAAATGAAAGAGAAGGGTTAGCTTGTTTAGCTCAGGAGTTTGGAAGTGAGGTTATTCCGCGAATGTGCCCAGTTTGTGGAGAGAAGGAAGATGAGATTCATATTATCTTCTATTGCAAAGACACAAACATTTGGAGGGAAGATGTAATGGGTATGAAGTGGTTATTTAGGAATAAAGAAATTGTAATTAGAAATATTTTTGATGACCTGAAGCAGACTTCTAAACTAGGGGAGATTCTACGGAAGGTTAGTGGGAAATGGAGATGGTTGAAAAATATGGAAGTTAGATTAAGGTTAGATGACAAAGGGTACCTAAATTTGACTTTAACTGCGGCTAAGACAGGATAATGATTAAGGTGACTTGGTATAATAATAATAATGACTTGATTTTGTAATTCTAAGATATATATAGAGTGATTGGGTATAGCGAATATGATTAGCTAGAAGCCTGGGCTGAATGCGTGGTCATGTTCACAATAGGTATCGTCTTAGCACAAATAAATAAAAGTATTACCTGGTAGAAATAGCTTTGCATTTGTTTATCCGTGGCCAAAGGCATCTTTTTAACGAGATATAAATTTTTTGCACAGCAAGATTGGGTTTTAACGGTTTTATTTAAAATTATAGCGTAGCGTCATACTATTAGAGTGGGGCAAGGCGGTCGACTAGAGATTCGATGTGGCATATCAGTGATATCAAGTCTAATTTTGTTTAATAACCATAAATGTTATTAAGGTATCTACAGTGAATAGTGAAGTGAAAAGCACGATAGTAAAAAGTGAACACATCTTAGAGGTCGGCACGTCTCGTCTGGAGTAGCAAACAAGTCCAGACGTTAAAGCTTGATGGAAATTCATTAATATTTAGTCATTCTCCAATACACCTGCGCATACCCTGAGGAATAGATCCTTGCTCCAATATTTAGCTTATCAGGTAATTTCAATTCCGAATACTGGAACTAAAACCAGTAATGTAACTTTGTCGAACCAAAAAAGTAACAAGAGATGTTGCTTGCCGGATATCGCAATTGTTACAAGTCCATTTTGGTAACAGTAAGGAGATTATCTTGAGAGAGGAAATCAAAGCCGAGGTAATCCGTGGTTTGTTGAGGACAAACTACCTCTTCTACGTGGAACTTCAAGACGACCTCGGTGGCCGAGCAGGTAACTAATTTGTTACACAAGTCGAATTTAGTTCTGCTCCTTAACGTGGCATATTTTCTGCTTATATTGATGACTTGTGACATGATGTTCACCTCCAGTTCCACCTGCTGGCCAGCCGCTACACCTAAATAAGATAACAGCGCACCACCATCAAGCTTATTCTAAATTATTTTCCCCGCAGCGCGGGACAAGTCGAGGTCATTCGCATAAAACTAATAGCAAATGAAGAAATCATCCACACTTGTATGTTACCAAATATTAATTATTTGTTTTATCTACAACTGATATTTTCATAGAAAAAGAAAGGTTAAATTGTGGATATATTACTTATCCTTGCATTTCCAATATACTCATTGCTTATTTTAATGTGCAACAGTTTTAATGCTTTCTGCAAGGTTAATGACCCCAGATTACCTTGGGCAGCAAGTCAGGTATCAGAGTGTGCACACGCGGAAGCAAAATGAATGGTCTGTACAGAAAGACATTGTTCGCTTTGTGGCGCGGTTACGACCGTGCAGAAAATATCAGATAGTAAATTATGTGATGTGTTTGTGGGATAATTGCTGGGCTAAGAGAAGAACAATTGACAAACTGATCTGGATACATATTAAAGTATCAATTTTATCAAATATCTGCACTTACTGTAGCAGCCTGTATATGAGTTCGAATAAGCCTTACGACATGTTTTAACTCGTAAGTTGAAAATGGTGAAAAACTAAGATTAATCCATACGGAGAATAGAAAATTATATACACAAACATACAGAACTCGCTGAAATTTTACGAACTTTAGGATTATTTTTCAAGCTTACTACTAAATGTTGTCAGTACCTTAATTTTCCCCACAAAGGAAATACGTCCGGCACGTTTTATGATCCTACTTGAAATTTAAACCTTACAAAACATTGAATAGGCTAGCCCCATAGCTCGCTGGGTAGAGCACCTGCCCGCAGTGCAAGGGATCCAGGTTCCATTCCCGGCCAGGAGGGTGGGAATTTGTCTTTGTTCCCCATTCTTTCTAGAATCTGGAAGTATAAATGGGAGTGTGAATGTGTATGTGTGAATTTAATGAAAAAAAAATTAATACAAAGTAATAGAAATGCAGCATTCAAAACCATCGCTAAGAATTAACACTATTTCTGTTGAGCAATTGTTCCAAGAGATAAAAATCTGATGTGTTGCACTCACATGACTTTCTCTACTGCTATACTAACCATTCTTACAAACTCTTATTCCTATATCTTCGTGTTAGTTGACATAAACATTTCCAGAAATTGTCTTATTGCTTATTTCCTTGTAGGTGCAAGGGGAATATTGGAATACAGTAGGCTTTGTGCGATAGTCAAATCTTTTAAAGCTTTGAGATCCCGTTCTCTTTGCACACTTAACATATAAACAAATGAACAACGATGTTCCATTTCACGAAAGTTTTAAGTTCTCCGAAAGTGACACAAATCATAAGGAATATCTTTGAAATGGTTCACTCTACAAAAAAGAATTATTCAGACATAAATTCTGTGTTTTAGCAAGATCTACGTTTTTTGTATAGTAAGATTTCGTCTATCTCTTACGATTTATGAGTTATTCAAAAGTCATCCAGAGTAAATACGACTACAGGGGCTATAGCCAGAAAATTCATTTGTCATAAAAATATATCAAACATATGGCATTTTAATCAAAATCGTTAGTCATATTTGAGAAAATCAAAATTTTCGAAACATTTTCCATGTAAAGGGTAGTGTAGGGTGGGGCTATTTTCTTCAAAATCTTCGTGTCGCATCCTTGAATGACATTAAACTTAAATACCAATTTTGGTTTTTAACCGACTTTTCGTTTTTGAGTTATGCTGTCCAAAGGCTGACACACAGACACATACGGACCTTTTTCAAAAAATGCTTTTTTTTTTCCATTCAGGGGGTCTCAAAACATACATTTCCGGTGAAATCTCAACATCGAATTTTTGGGTGGAATACAATACTTCCTCTCCTTACCAGTAGAGAAAGTAAAAAATTTACGATATGACCTTCGATTTTAAAGGCGGTATAACAATGGGGCATAAAGAACATTAATAACAAAACCTTCGCTAAAATTACAACAAACCAGAAGCTGCAGATTATAAAGAACCTGTGATGAATGGGAAAATGTTACATCTTGATATGGGCACAAACGTTTCTAAACAGACTAGTCATCTCTGAGAAACAATGTTGCGTTTACATTTGAAGGTGAACTTTCTCCCTGTGATTGGTCAGTGATTCATGGAGAAAGAGATGCACATGGTTGGTTAATGTAGGCAAATTGACTCATATGCCACCAGATGTGAGTGCTTGTAATGAATGAGTGGAATCTACGCTTGTTATGAAAGTGTCTGGATTTCCCCAAGGTCTACATCTACATATCTTAAGTACATGCTCCGAAATGCTACCAGTTTTTAGACTACAAATAACAGTGATGCAATCTTCCATGTTATTGCGCAGTTAACTGCTTCCTAAGTTTCCGCAATTCATTTTCTGTTATCTGGTCAATTAGAGGTAAATAAATATCCAATGACTTGCTTTAGTTTAGGCCAGGCGTGCCAATAAGGAAAAGAGAGGGAGGGTAGCAACTGCTCCCACACCACATTACGGAGCGACACAGGATGTTCAAGTCCAAGCTCATTACACCGTACAAATACATGGCAAAATCGTATATACCATTTTGAAAAAATAAAAATTTTCACGTAAAGGGTAGTTTAGGATAGAGGAATTTTCTTTAAAATCTTCGTGTCGCATCCTTGAAAGATATTAAATTTAAATACCAACTTTGGTTTTCAACCGACTTTTCGTTTTTGATTTATGCTGTCCACAGACTGACAGACACACACATACACACATACACGAACACACACACACAGAGAGAAACAGACAGACAGACAGACAGATACACACATGGACCTTTTTCTAAAAATGCCTTTTATTGGCTTAGAGGGTCTCAAAACATATATTTCCGGTGAAATCTTGACATCGAATCTTTGGGTGGAATACAATACTTCCTCTACTGTAGAGAAAGTAAAAATGAGCCCCATTTGTGCAGATGTTTTATATCACTTAGTCCTAGATCGACGTCCGTGTTTTCTCGTTACAGATTTATTTAAATCAGGTTTCAGAGCCGAACAACTTAGCTGTATAATAAACTAAATTCATATCCGCTAACGTAGGCTTGGATTTGCTTTTCACATTATTAAATTTTGAAATACTGCAACTAGTCCTAACAGATTATTGAATGGCGTCCTTGGAAGTTTGTGATGGCTTACTTTTATTGAGTCTGTTGGAGAACTGGAATTTCATTTCCTCAAGCCTCCGTTGTCGAGTGTGTCTTACATCACAACAAAATTAACTGTAATTTTGAAAAATGTGATAGCACGAGCAGTATTGTTTGTTCATCCTACAAATACTGATTAATGTAAAGGTGATGATGATGATTATGTTAAAGTAAATAAGTAATTGTACTTATTATTGTATGTTTTAAAACATATAAACATAATTATATAATAATCTTGCCATATTCATTGTCATGTTCTTTGTTAAAATGGTGTCTAATATTAAAATGAGATACATGACATAATGAACAATCACAAATTAAAGAAAATGGTTTTTCATTACGTAAAGTACAAAAACAACTCTTCTTCTTGATGAAATGCGCGTGTAGTCATTCTGAACGTCCTTCCAATAGTGTTTACTAGTTTTAACTGCACCGTGTACTATAGGCCGCGCCGTAGCCGAGTGGTTAGACTATTCGCTTCTCACCAAAGCGCTTGTGGGGTTTGTGGTGGACGAAGCGGCGTGGGGCGGGTTTCCTCCGGGTTCTACGGTTTCCCTCGCCATCTCATTCTACCGGTGCTCCATCTTTATTCCATGTATCATCAGTGTCACCGCCTGCGGTGCTGTAGTAGTAAAAGCGGGTGTTAAACACTACAAAAAAACTGCACCGTGTAGCCCACTGGCTTAGAGGGAGATAGCTGTGTAGGGGAGGTGGCTCCTAGGAGATAGTTAATGACACGCCTGATTTAGATTTAGTGAGTGATAGGGAACACTGAAAAAACGATAAAATTGGGAGAATCTGTACTCTATATAAGGAAGAGAACAAATTTTGGTAAGTCATGGAAAAGTGGAGATACTTGATCGCGCTGCATAGATGGCTATGGGCATGATACACATTACAAACGGGTCAAAACAGGGAAGGGGCCAGGTCAATCACCGCTGTATGACCTCATTGTAAGGCATGAGACAGCAGGCTACCTTCAATAAACACAAAACATTGTTGTGTATGTTTTTCAAATATGAATTATAATAATGTTCGACTCAATTGTTTCCCTAAATGCTTCAAAAATGAGAGCAGTATGTACAGATCCTTCATTTAGACGCGTGGCTGCACTAACGGGAATTTTCTTGGCAGCGGTAAGCACGCTGTTTGCCGATGTATCCCTTTAAATCCCCCTAAATTCAAGCGTATAGCTTTCTGATGCACGTTATAACTACAAGAACCACACACCATCGTAGTAAAAGATATTCAAAAGAATGTCATTTTGACGCCACACATCTCTCACACTTTTTGAGAAAATGCGCACTAAGGTTCATAGTGAGTGAGTGAGTGACCGAGTGGATGCGTAGGTGAATGAGTGAGTGCGTAAATGAGCTGGTGAGTGAGAGAGTAAGTGAGTGGGCGAGTGAGTGGATGAGTGAGTGTGTGAGAGAGTGAGTGGGTGAGTAAGTGGATGAGTGAATGTGTGAGTGAGTGAGTTGGTGAGTGAGTGAGAAATGAGTGGATGAGTGAGTGTGTGAGAGAGTAAGTGAGTGGGTGAGTGAGTGGATGAGTGAATGTGTGAGTGAGTGAGTTGGTGAGTGAGTGAGAAATGAGTGGATGAGTGAGTGTGTGAGAGAGTAAGTGAGTGGGTGAGTGAGTGGATGAGTGAATGTGTGAGTGAGTGAGTTGGTGAGTGAGTGAGAAATGAGTGGATGAGTGAGTGTGTGAGAGAGTAAGTGAGTGGGTGAGTGAGTGGATGAGTGAATGTGTGAGTGAGTGAGTTGGTGAGTGAGTGAGAAATGAGTGGATGAGTGAGTGTGTGAGAGAGTAAGTGAGTGGGTGAGTGAGTGGATGAGTGAATGTGTGAGTGAGTGAGTTGGTGAGTGAGTGAGAAATGAGTGGATGAGTGAGTGTGTGAGAGAGTAAGTGAGTGGGTGAGTGAGTGGATGAGTGAATGTGTGAGTGAGTGAGTTGGTGAGTGAGTGAGAAATGAGTGGATGAGTGAGTGTGTGAGAGAGTAAGTGAGTGGGTGAGTGAGTGGATGAGTGAATGTGTGAGTGAGTGAGTTGGTGAGTGAGTGAGAAATGAGTGGATGAGTGAGTGTGTGAGAGAGTAAGTGAGCGGGTGAGTGAGTGGATGAGTGAATGTGTGAGTGAGTGAGTTGGTGAGTGAGTGAGAAATGAGTGGATGAGTGAGTGTGTGAGAGAGTAAGTGAGTGGGTGAGTGAGTGGATGAGTGAATGTGTGAGTGAGTGAGTTGGTGAGTGAGTGAGAAATGAGCGGATGAGTGAGTGTGTGAGAGAGTAAGTGAGTGGGTGAGTGAGTGGATGAGTGAATGTGTGAGTGAGTGAGTTGGTGAGTGAGTGAGAAATGAGCGGATGAGTGAGTGTGTGAGAGAGTAAGTGAGTGGGTGAGTAAGTGGATGAGTGAATGTGTGAGTGAGTGAGTTGGTGAGTGAGTGAGAAGTGAGTGCGTGAGTGTATGAGTTGGTGTGAGAGAGTGAGTGAGTGTATCAGTTGGTGAGTGAGAGAGTGAGCGAGAGAGTGTATCAGTTGGTGAGTGAGAGAGTGTGGATGAGTGAGTGGATGAGTAGGTGAATGAGTGAGTGCGCGAGTGAATGGGTTCGTGAGTGAGAGAGTGAGTAAGTGAGTGGGTGGGTGAGTGAGTGAGAGAGTGAGAGAGTGAATGGGTAAGTGAATGGGTGAGAGATGTGAGAATGAGTAAGTGAGGAAAGTGAGTGGGTGAGTGAGGAGAGTGAGTGTGAGTGAGTGAGAGTGAGAATGAGTGAATTGGTGAGGAGAATGAGTGAGTGAATAAGTGGGTGGGTGAGTGAGAGTGAGTGGGTGAGAGAGTGAGTGAGTAGGTGGGTAAGTTAGCGAGAGAGTGATTGAGAGAGTGAGTGATTGGTTGATTGAGTGGGTGAGTGAATGAGTGGGTGAGTGAGTGGGTGAGTGAGTTATTGAGAGAGTGAGTGAGAGAGTGAGTCAGTGGGTGAGTGAGTGGGTGAGTGAGTTATTGAGAGAGTGAGTGAGAGAGTGAGTCAGTGGATGAGTGAGTTATTGAGAGAGTGAGTGAGAGAGTGAGTCAGTAGGTGAGTGAGTTATTGAGAGAGTGTGTGAGAGAGTGAGTCAGTGGGTGAGTGAGTGGGTGAATTAGTTATTGAGAGAGTGAGTGAGAGACTGAGTGGGTGAATGAGTGAGTGAGGTTTAAGGGTCCTTTCACGGTTAAGTCATTTGGGCCGGATAACACTCATAGAACCAGGATGACGAATTTTACTCAACATGACTTAACGGGACATAACTAAGAGTGTAAGATTTTAAGCTTTCACGGCGCACGTTATTTATTACAGTTTCACGGGTGATCAGCCGTGTGAGGTTTAAAAACATTGTAAACTCTATGGCCGAAAGCTCAATGTTTTTCAACCTCACACGGCTGATCACCCGTGAAACTGTAATAAATAACTTAAGAGTTTCGCAATGTCAGTTTTCTTTTACGTTACTCAAATTTGGATGTCATGTGACTAATTTGAACCAATCAGCGAGAGGTAGTGCCTTGCAGCAATAAATTTTGCTTCTCTATGTAACTAATCTACGCTTTCTTTGCCCCGAAAATACATGTTGGTACCTCATGAATCTAAAAATGCATTTTTAGAAAATGGTTCCTCTCTCTCTCTCTCTCGCTCTGTGTGTGTGTGTGTGTGTGTGTGTGTGTGTGTGTGTGTGTTTGTGAACAGCATAACTCAAAAACCAAAAGTTTTTTAAATACCAATTTAGTATTTTAGTTCAGTATTTTCCACGGATTCGGCAGTATCTTCCAAGGAGATTTTCAATACAATATCCGTACTCCAATCTGTCCTTTACATGGAACATTTTTCGAAAATTTTGGTTTTCTCAAAAATGGTTCCAACGGTTTTGACTAAAATATCATATGCTTGAGGCATTTATATAACAAACAAAAAGTATGTCTTGAATTTTTTGGGAATTTCCTCATAAGCCCTCTGAAGTCAAGTTAACTTTTGCATGTCTGGTAAGTGGCAAAAATCTTAGTTCAGAAAAAATGTAGACTCCGTTCAATAACACAATTTATCTCGAGTGCGTTGTTTTTGTGGAGTGAACCACTTTGGAGGTATTCCTTGTTATTTATCTGAAGTTTGCATACTTACACTTTTCTCAAATGGGAAGTCCTTATTCATTTTTTATCTCTTGGCGATGCAAAGAGAATGACATTTCGAAGCCATAACATAGTGACCAGCTTTAAAAGATTTATCACTTTAAAGCCTACGGTATACCCATATTCCCCTTGTACCTACAAGGAAATGTAATTTCTGCAAATGTTTATCTTGATTAACATTAAGTAATCACGGAATAAGCGTTTGTAAGGATAATTTGTGCAAGAGTAGAGAAACTCATGTGAGTGCAGCTCATTGGATTTTTATTGAAAATTATGCATTGGTGTATTTTTAAGCAGAAAGCGAGAAACGAAAGCTTGGTTACGCAGTTGTTAAGCACGCACTTGCATCGTCATCTGTTTCCCACACAACGTTCTTGCCAATGCAACTGGCTCCTCCCATTGGCCCAACCCGAAAAACGTCGTGTGAATTCCAACAACGCGTCACTAAAACTTATGCTAACGTGAATCATGAATACGTGCATACTGTTACATGACAAAAGTGAATAAACATAAAGGAGGCAGTGTGCCAGACGTATTTGTCATTTTTCTCTGACTACACGTTCTAGCTAATGTTTTGAAGAGGTTAGATGATGTCATACGCGTGTCATTTGTTAACTACGTTTTTCATTTGGGTAACCTTTACACTGAAAACTCTTGGGTGAATGAATACGCATGGATTTCCCAACCTCAAAAGTAACAAACCTAGAAAAAGAGGGAAATGAACAATGTAAGCACGTTAAGGTGAGACTTATCATTTGTTGCTCATGTTATTTTTACAAATATCTGGTACAGTTAATTGAATAAACTATCAAAGGTATATTAGTATATGATGCGACAATAGCGTAATGGCAGCAGTTAAAATACCAGTATATTTTATGAAACGAGCGGTAGCAACTTTTGTTATATTAATAAGAGCGTCTCAATTGCCAACATATTAAAGTTTTATACGACTATTTATGTTAGACCATATCCAAGTTTAAAACATTTATAAAATGTTTTAATACTCTATTCTGCATATTATTGTTATTTTGTATATATATACCTTTAAAAAAGCAGACTTTTAAAACCGAAAAGACAAATTTAATTTATTAGAATGTTTTTATTGCACATTACTTTCACTGGCGTCCGACATTTTTAGTTTTTCTAAACTCGAACTTTTCGATTGAACATACGGGAGTCAATAGTTTCGCTTTCAGCTGCGTGGGAATGGGCGCAGACGTCAAAGTATTGATTACTTTGATTGGTGGATAGCAGTGTGGTTATGAACAGGTGTACCTTTGATTGGTGAGTGGCTGTATCATTATGAAGAGGTGAATATAATAAGCTCCATTGCAGTGGCGTATAAACGCTACATCTGCCATGGTCGAACATAAATTTGACATTTGTACAGGTTGTTTTTAAAGTATTCCTATGAATTTCCTGTCCTATTTCCTATTCTGTAGTATTCATAGTTGCTCAGCAGTGCTTTTGCATAGTGTCTTTCCATTTATTTTGTTAATTTTTTGTTCTTTATAGTATCCTAACGGTGTCAACTCTTATTTTAAGTGTATTATGACATTTTTTAAATGTCTCCAAAGAAACATAAGGCTATTGGATAAGTGCAACCCAAGTCTTAAGGTTCTAAGAATAAATCTTCAAATTAAGGACAAAGTTGAGTAACTAAGCTAGTATCTATGTACCTCAATGCAGCGAAATTAATTGATTTTGCATGTATAAAAACAATGTGTCAATAAATATTATTTGAAAAATCACGAACACGTGTGTTTATGAACTACTACCCGAAATTTGAGGATAATATTTGGGCCTAATATACACTTACATGAATTAATCATTATACAGGCTAAATAGCCATTTGAATATGTCATCCATACATTTTTAAGGAGACAGTATATGCACTCCAGAAAAGCTGGCAACACCCTTCAGTCATAACTTCCTGTCAAGTTATTCTCGCCTGTTGAAACATAGCGTTGTATGTGGGAATGTAAGATATGTCAAGTGCCATAAGCATGGCGAATAGGTAATGCCGGATGTTTTATTCTGATTGTTGTGGGTAAGAATGGAAATAATCCACAAGCAGTAATGAGAAATACCAAGTTCTTAGAGTGCACGCCCATTCGTTGATATAGCTCTTGCTACGGACAAGAATTCTGCGGGAATGTGTAGCTACCAGTCGAGAGAGTTCCTATGTAGTATTTGATTACTAGAAACAGGATGTTAGGCAAAATACCTATTCTTAATCACTATAGATACAAAAACGATTTAATTTTAGTTCAACTGAGTACCTTTGCAACTGTTTTTATAAACTTTAATGTGTCTATTTTTGCCTATTTTAACACACAGAGAAACCCAAAAACATCCCAACCACTGCGCTGTGTATTTCCACTGCGCACACAGAAACACGATAACTTAGATGCTGTACACAAGATCATGCGGTTGACATGTTTTCCCTGCCCTGAAAGTGCAGTATTGAGCTGACGCAGTATCGTGTAATTAGGTTATTACCAGTGTGCTTTATTATTTTGTCCTGTACTTAGTCACAAAGTGTATTATGGCTCAGCATTTGTTTTCTATTGCACAGCGTGTATTTATTTATTTATGATTCGTATGTGTTAACTCAGTCAGCTCGCCAAGTGAAAGTGCGATTTGCAGAAACATTTCCAGGTGATCTGTGATTTCTATCTCTGGGGTAACTTAAAGCATAAAGTGTGCAAGACAAACCCACACACCTGGAAGAATAATTAAAACAAAACATGCGCCAGCAAATTGCCAGTATTTCTCAATGTGAACTATGGCAAGTGATGGATAGTTTCCTAAAGAGGTGCCAAAAATGTATGGACAACAACTATGGCAAGTTTCAGCATCTGATTTAATTATATTGGTAAGAAAAGCCTTTAAAAGTAGTTTTAAAAATGTTGTGTGGTTTCATCCGCACTGTTCTATGACAGCGGCAGTCGGCGACGAGTACCGAAGACGCATACAGACAAAACACAGCGCAGCCGATTCCGAGTCTATTGGGTCACCCTCTATAATGGCTATAAATACCTATTTTAATTTTTTTCGAGCAGAAAATCTTTGTTTTATTGAAATTCGATAAAATGCTTGACCTACAGGCAATTCGCTCCTCAAGTGTTCATGACATGTATATTACTTAAATCTGCTTTGTGCACTATTCTGTACCACCAGATGTCATTAAATGTCTTGAAGAGAGAAATAAAAGACTGGTAAATTCACTGCAAGTTGTGGATAAAGTTACCTACTCAGAAAATTCAAGTTGTTCCAAGTGAGGCAGTTTAGCGTGTAAGAGAAAACTGGAAGTGGATTCTTCAAGAGAACAGTGACTTTCAACAATTAAAAGAACACAGGAATGAGTTGTAGCGTTGAAAACATTGCTTCAAGTGATAATTTTCCACAAAATGTTGCCCTCTTCAAATACGCTCCAGTAACATCAGTAAAAGTGGAAAGGTCGTTTTTAGTGCTCAAAAATGTAGTATCTCATAGAACGCATAACTTAGTGGAAAATAAAAACAATACCTCGTGATTATGTGTAATAATTGAGTACTTGTTAATGATTAACAAAAGTTATTGTATATTAAAATTGCTAACAAGTACTGTTCAGAGTGTTTGCAAATTCCAGAGCTGCTGAAAATATGTAGTATATGCCACACTTGTCAAACGTGACTTTTATTTCGCTCGTAGAATTGCAGCTCTCAAAATAAAACCCTACTTTTGATACGTGTATCATAAATAAGCATCCTTACATGCTTATTATAAGTCACATTTGTCTGTGTATCTCTGTCCGTTCATGCATTTATCCAACGTGAACAGCGGCGAAACATTGCCTCGAAGTAGCCTGCTCGAAGTGACACCATTCCTAGAGTTGTACTTGAGCATCAGAATGGAATTTCTCATCGAGCGATTAAATTCCCTCCTGGAAGCAATTACTTAGGCAATTAAAATCTGACGACCGAGCAACAGTCTTTCCTGAGATATTCTACTGCTCACTAAAAGTGTGTTAAGGGTCTTCCTCGATCAGAAAACTCGTTACAGTTAGATGTTCAGAAACTCACCATTTGACAAGCCATTTGCGTACTCGCTTACCTTTTAATTTTACCTCGATTTGGGTGCATCGATTCATTTTGGTGCCAATTCACTTACTATAAGGACAGGAAAAATATGAAATTTCATATTTCAAATCATGCTTGCTATCATTATGGGAACAAGTATTACTTTCTCTACTACGTATAGTAAAGTAGAGGAAGTATTGTATTCCACCCAAAAGTTCGATGTCGAGATTTCACCGGAAATATGTTTTGACGCCCCTTGAATCCAAAAAGCACATTCAGAAAAAGGTCCGCGCGCGCGTGTGTGTGTCTGTGTCAGTCTGTGGACAGCATAAATCAAAAACGAAAAGTCGGTTAGTAACCAAACTTAGTGTTTAACTTTAATGTCTTTCAAGGATGCAACACAAAGATTTTGAAGAACATTCCTCCACCCTAAACTACCCTTTACGTGGAAAATTTTTCGAACATTTTTATTTTCTTCAAAATGGCTCTAACGATTTTCATTAAAATGCCATATGTTAGAGATATTTTTATGACAAATGAAATATATATCTTGAATTTTCTGGCTATAGCCCATAAAGTCCTATTTACTCCTGATGATTTTTGTATAACTGGTAAAGTGTAAGATAAAGGCCAAATCTTACAGTGCAAAAATGTAAATCTTGCTAAACCACACAATTTTAAACTTTTTTTTTTTTTTTTTTTTTTGAGAGTGAACCATTTCGGAGATATTCCTCGTTATTTGTGCAAGTTTTGGATAACTTATACTTCTGTCAAATGGTACATTGCTATTCATTTTTTGTATGTTAACCGTGGAAAGAGAACGGAATTTCAAAGTTTTAAAAGATTTGACTATCGCACAAAGTCTACTGTATTCCCACATTTCCGTTGTACCTACAAGGAAACAAGCAATAAGATAATTTGTACAAATGTTTATCTTAACTAACATGGAGAAGATATAGGAATAAGTGTTTGTATGAAGATCTTCTTATGAGGAGGTACTTTTCAAATCGCATTATTAAGTCCACATTTTTACGAAATTGATATTTGTATGCATCCGTGATATTTTGAACACGCCCTATCTGATGGTAAATTCATTTCGCTTCGAAATGTATTAGTTTGTAAGAAAACGAGGTGTGAATTATGAGGTCAACTTCAAATCGTATTTTATCCAGCAAATGGTCCACTTCAAACTATATTAAGTCCTTCCTCTTCCAAGCAATCACACAACGTAGATGTCAAGAATGAGCGCCAATTCACGAGAATAGATTGTTAAGAATGAGCGCCAAAACATTCAGTGCAGACAAATTTTCGCACAAAAATTGCCCGCACAGATAATAAGCTAAAACAGTTAAGATTTTGAAGGAATCGATTTCAGTAATTTCACATTTTATTAGTAAGTTCGGTACCAAATATTGCAATAATTCATTCCTTAATAGCCTTTTCAGAATAATTAGACATTGGAACTTCTAAGAAAACATCAACTGGTATATTTTGTTTTCTTTATGTAAGGAAGTATCATAAATTCTAAATATTCAAAGCTGAGAGTTCATTACCACATCAAACCATATTATGTGCACATTGTTTTAATAAGTATCTACTACCCGTTTTGGAATTTATTTCAGTGAAAATACATTTTTAATCTTGGAATCCAGACAATATTTTGTACTTTTAGAACTCCAATTTACCTTCAAGGGAGGCTGTCTGGGTGTTAGGCGAGCGGTCTAACCACTCAGTCACGACGCCGCCTTAATGGACATAATACGATTTGAAAAGTAGCTCCTCATATGTCTTCATATTTTAAAAATTTACGATTTTCTCTTTTAGAATAATTTACGTTCGCAAATATTCTATTCCGACAGTTTTCTGTCGAACGCATTTAGAAAACCCAAGCCACTCTTTCCAAAATATCGGGTGCAGTTGAGAATGTGTAGCATTTCATTGCGACTAACGAGAGAGACAGGTTACGGTGCGAACTGGGATCAGCTGGTTTTCCTAGTCCAGCCATGGCTCAATAAGTAAAATTACAGTTGGCAAGTACATCCATATTCTAAACAAACAAAAATATTGCTCGTTAAATTCGTAGAAATGATAGTTATATCATGATGGTGTACAATGTTTAAAGACTGGTTCACAATCATCGACAACGGTAACGATAACCACAACAATAAACTGGAAACACATGTGCTAAAATGAGAATCTTCACATCCAACGGGAAGTATTCCTGTGCCCGGGGAACTGGAAAGAAGACGTGGCCAAGTTTAAACTTATTCGTTGCCGTTACCGGGCACGATACGTTAGGTTCATATTATGCGTATTATACTTTTTGTTGTATAAATTAATCAAGGTGGCTATACTACAAAACAGCTGCTAGAGCTCTCTCTAGTCGCAAGCTAGAACAAATACCATTGGTGAGTTAGATACAAATGAATTTCCAATGCGCAATATTCCCTCCAATTTCCGCTATCTTTTATCGCTCCCGAGTGGTCGTGAACCTAAATATAGTGTTTTTCCTTGCTTACCGTTCCCGAAGTCGTTATGGTTACCGTTGCCGGGTGGCTGTGCACCACCCTTGTAAGACTACCATTACTACGTAACTACATTCCTACCGCAGACTGTCTATCTCGTTAGCATTTTCCTCCATGTAGCTTCACAAGTGAAATTAAACGTCTTGAATATATTGAAGTGTATTATTTTAACGAACCAGTGCCTTTAATGGCGTATTTTAATTAGTATTAAGCATGGAAAAAGCAACTAGTAACTTATTTTTCTATTTTCCTAGTTTAGAAGCTTTGTAATGATTAAAAATGTGTAATTCAGTGTAATTAGCTGTATTTAATCTGATATTTTATTGCCCAATATGGAAAAAAAAGCTACAAAAACCTACTGAAGGGAACCTCATAAAAACACATCATAAAATGTGTGGACTTTAAAATATATACATTTCATAATACTTTGTGATTTTCCTTCATATTTTCATTCATTAGTGCATTTTTCTTCTTATTTTGCATGCCTACTAATTACCATCTTGACTATAAAGAATATAAATGCGATATTTTTAGAAAAAAATCTGATGTGTTGCACTCACATGACTTTCTCTACCCCTGTATTAACTATTCTTACTAACTCTTATTCCTATATCTTAGTGTTAGTTGAGATAAAAGTTGCAGAAATTATCTTATTGCTTATTTCCTTGTAGGTACAAGGGGAATATGGGAATACAGAAGGCTTTGAGCGATAGTCAAATCTTTTAAAGCTTTCAAATTCCGTTCTCTTTGCACGGCTAATATATAAAATGAATAACCATGTTCCATTTGCTGAAAGTTTAAGTTTTCCAAAACTCACACAAATAACAAGAATATCTCCAAAATGGTTCACTCTACAAAAAAAAAAAAAAAAATATTTTTACATAACGTGCGTTTTAGCACGATCTACATTTTTGTATAGTAAGATTTGGTCTATCTCTTATGGTTTACCAGTTATGCAGAAGTCATCCAGAGAAAACAGGACTACATGGTCTATAACCAGAAAATTCAAAATATACATTCCATTTGCCATAAAAATATCTTAGCATATGGCATTTTAATCAAAATCATTGGAATCATTTTCGAGAAATCAAAATTTTTGTAACATTTTACATGTAAAGGATACTTTAGGGTGGAATAATTTTGTTCAAAATCTTTGTGTCGCATCCTTAAAAGATATTAAACTTAAACACCAATTTTGTTTTTTGACCAACTTTTCGTTTTTAGTTAGGCTGTTCATAGACTGACAAACACAAAAACACACGCGCGTGGACCTTATGCTGGAAATGTTTTTTTTTTTTTTTTATATTCAAGGGGCCTCAAAACTTATATTTCCGCTGAAATTTCGATATCGAAGTAGTGGGCAGAAGTAAGGGATGCAGCGACTGGGCGGCAAGCCTTGGCCCTTCATGGGCTGTTGCGCTGGGGTTTACTCTTTTAGTGTTTGATAGACAGAGAAAGTGAAGGAAGACAGAGAAAGGACTGAGTCAAGGCTACGAGAAGAAAACAATTGTGAGTTATATCAGGAAAGACTGGAGACTGTGTTAACGTCAGCAGTTTCCACAGAGATCTTGTGGTTACCGGGAAAAATTGCGAATTTGTTGGAGAATTTAGTGTCGTGGCGACATGTTGCCATGATAGCTCAGTGGTTAGAGCCACCGCACAGAGACCAGAAGATACGTGGTTCGAATTCCAGCTATATTTTTTACATTTCAGTCTGATTCAAAGGATGGTTCTTGCGACTACGGGACCACAAACCCAAATGGTCGCCATCTCTATGAGTGTGTTAACGATCATAATCTACACATATTATTTCCAGATGAATCAACATGATATTTAAATAATTCATACCTTCCTGCCGATGTACTTGGCACTGGAATTCACAAACATATGCAGCTAGTGACATACATCGCAACTTTAACAGCACTCAATTCCGAAAACTGCCAGTTTTAATTAAACTTCAACTTCGGAGTAACACTTTAATGCACACACCAAAGCTCATTTCCAAGCCGAAACTGAATTATAATCTGTAATTAGTTTATTATGCTGCAGCAATAGCACACATTGATAATCTTGTTAAAACCTTTTCTGAAACAATTTCTTAATGTGTAAATGAATCAACCACTTGTATTAAAGGACCAAGGCTGAATTTGATTTAGCTTCACTTTTTCTGCAATTAATTCAAGGATAACATCATACTCGACGTACATGGCAAAGAATAAGACAGCCTTGGGGAAAAGCAAACGTAATAATCTTATACACATGATTAAGCACGAGCTACATAGATCAACTAAAACTTAAACCATATTAATCCTACTTAAAATCTCCCTCCAACTGCTACAACACTCTTGAACAGGCTGCTAAACGAATACTCCGAAAACCAAAATGTAATCCCCTCACTATATGCAAATCCGTTATGTCACACAGTCCACTATGAAAACCTGTCTAAACCCAGAAACAGTAATAATGAATACAGATAACCATTACAATCATAGACAAACTTCAACAACATATAAACAGATCAATAGTACCAAACAGAATTACCCTAACCTCTATAAAAAAATTAAAACGGTTTATGAATCCGCTAAAAAAGTCAGAGGACACAACTTAATCCCCAATATACTATTGACAAAACTTATTAATACAGCCAGCCCTGGCTTACCTAGCTACAACTTTAACCCTCCCAACTTGCGAAAATTAGTGTTTTCTACGTCTAAACCTAAACATCAACCACTAGTTATCAACCGATTACTCTATTACCAACATTATCTCAATTATTTGAAAAAAAAAAACATTTAAAATATCTTACAATATTTTTAGTCAGGAATTACAATTTTCAACTTGGTTTTCGTCCCACGTATTCTACTACACATCAATTATTAAGAGTTACAAATTCAATAATTGCAGGCCTTGAAAAAAAGAGTACACTGTTACCATCTTGCTTGACGTCACTCAAGCCTTCGATTGAACGTGGCACGAGGGATTTCTTGTGACACTTTATAGAAGTGTATTACCAGATTATCTAACTCACATCATGACAAGCCTTCTGAACGACGTTTTAGTTTGCACTGATGCCTTCAAATTAAGTACACGAAAAATTCTGCAGAAGTGCCACAAGGACTCGGTTATCGCTCCTTTGTATATTCACACATGCTATTCCTGTGCTACAATCTACTTCTATAAGCATGAACACATATCATTGCCTTTAACCACCTCTTTCATTTCGGACAGAATGACTTAAAACTTGGCCATTTCTCTCAACGAAATATCCACAGAATATAAGATTTTCTCTTCAGATCCCTACGAAAACCCTTGCTGTACGCATCTTCCAAACAGCTACTACAATCGGGAACACCAGTAAACTACTTTGTCATAATACTCAACTAAGATTGTCATGGAATGATCATCTTGCACAGTGACGATATTTGCTAGATCAAGGTTCACCAGCTGTTCCCATTAATCAACAGATGCTGCAAGGGCTCTACTTTATAAATCTTGAATTTGACAATGACTTATGCATCTCCTATATGGCAGGCTACATGTAAAACAAATGTGCATAAGCTGCAAGTTATACTGAAGGAATTTCTCTGGTGAGCTACAAGTAATTCATGATTTACAAAAAATAGTCAACTACTTCACGAACTTAAATTCTTCTACTACAACATAAAATATCTCCGAATGCTATTAAAACTGAACAACAGACCTCCACTGAAAAGCAACGTGTACAATCATGTGATGGCTTCTGTTGATAATTATTCACTTAATTGTATTACTTTTATAACTTGTTTCATCTATTCGTTGTACACGTACACTAATGTTAATTATTCACCATTTATAAATGATGTATATTTCAAATATGTTAGAGGAGCCAACATGATAAATCTCACATGCTATGAATTTACTAATACTTCACCTTTGACCTATGTAGCATTAGTGCTGATCTGCGAAAATTAAATAAAGGAGGGAAATAATTTCACAGATATCACAGAGAGACTGCTTTTGGAAAGATTTGACTATCATTTTAACTTACTGTATTCTCCTTATATCCACAAAGAAATCATGTAGTTGATTCATGAAGGTTCAACTGTATTAACCGTGGTAGTTATGGTAGTGGTCCTGAGTTTATACCCTGCTCAAGATTGGGTACTTTTCTTTAACCAGTATTATTTCCCATCCTCCATGGAGTCTAGAAGTTTAAGTGAGAGAATAAATATGTGGTGGTCTTACAAAAACACTTGCAGACTTTCTCTACTCTTGTACTAACTATTCTTACAAACTCTTATTCCTATATCTTCTTCGTGTTAGTTGAGATAAACATTTGCAGAAATTATCTTATTGCTTATTTCCTTATAGATACAAGGGGAATATGAGAATACAGTAGGGTTTGTGCGATAGTCAAATGTTTTAAAGCTTTGAGATCCCGTTCTCTTTGCACACTTATATAAAAAAAAAAATGAACAGCGATGTTCCATTTCACGAAAGTTTTAAGTTTTCCGAAATGGTTCACTCTACAAAAAATTTATTCCGACATAACTTTTGTGTTTTAGCGAGATCTACATCTTTTGTAGTACTATTTTGTCTATCTCTAACGGTTTACGAGTTATTCAAGTCATCCACAGTATACAGTACTACATAGGTTATAGCCAGAAAATTTAAAATATAAATTTCATTTTTCATACAAGTATCTTAAACATATGGTATTTGAATCAAAATCATTAAAGCCATTTCCAAGAAAATCAAAATTTTCCAATAATTTTCCATGTAAAGGGTAGTTTAGAGCAGGGCGATTTTCTTCAAAATCTTCGTGTCCGATCCTTGAATGACATTAAACTTAAATACCAACTTTGGTTTTTAACCGACTTTTCGTTTTTGAGTTATGCTGTCCACAGACTGACTGAAGACATACACACGGGCCGTTTTTTTTTTTTTTTTTTTTAATTTTGTTTTTGATTCAAGCGGTCTCAAAACATAATAATGTTTCCGGTGAAATCTCAACATGGAATTTTTGGGTGGAATACAATACTTCCTTCTACTTAGCAGTAGAGAAAGTAAACAGAGAGTTCCCTTGCAATGCATTCACAGCCTGGTAAGTTGGTATCGAGCCCTGCTCCCCTGTGTGAATAACGATATCCATAAAGAGCTTACTGGGCACTGAAAGACATCACGGAAAATGCTCCCTCGTTTCCTTAGATAGTACAAATCGCAGCAACCAAAGAAACGTTATGAGGAATTACTCTCCCCTTGCGAGGAATATTAAAAGCATTTCCTTAATCGGCTAGGTCATGGTCCATGAGACTTGTCGACGGAGGGGAAGAAATGCTATATTTCCCTTACTTTCCCCGCTAACGAACTAGCTAGGGGAATAGACAAGAAGATAGGGAAGAAACAAGTGCAAGGGACTGGTATCAGTTTCACGGTTCAACGGATCACTTCAACTGCATCAGTTTTCACAAGGAAAAGTCTCGGCATAAATGTCTTTGTTTAAATGTTACTTTTACTGCGTTCCACAGCGGCATCAGTGCAATCTTCGCTCGCTTGCATTTGATGCTACATCACTGCAACAGAATTTATGCTCGAGCATACCCAAATGTATTAATTACACGTATGATAGCGATCCTTTTATGAACCTCCTTAAGTTCAAACTTTCATTAAAGGGCTAGTTTTATCCAATCGGACAATTCAATTTTCATTAAAGGACAGATGTTCCAGCAATCAGAGAACTCCCATACAGCAATGGCAAAGCGCTATATCGATTAATTCTCGAAACGCAACGCTAAAATGTCGGACAAAATGAAAACACACAAATTAACCTCAATACAGCATCAACTTACAAGAATATTGCACTAAGCACAGTCCCGCAAATTAATTTCACTAATAATTGCACAATAAATAACTTATACATGAAATAAAGTTTTGTCTGAAAACCAGCATATTCAATTTACCTTCTATTTTTCAATGTTACGTAGCATTCCAAAGTTATCATTTTCATCATGCAGCTGTGACGTGCTGGGAACGAATCCATCGTTTAGCGCCTGCGCAGAACTCCAAATATCAGCTGATGCAATATGTAGGTCATTGTCCCTGGTGAGTGTACAACATTTTACAATATTTCATCTATAAAATTAGGTATATGGTCGAGCATAAATGGTCGTATGAAACTTAACTAATACTCACGTCTTAATTAGTACCATTATAGTCTCTTTGCATAATATACTATAAATACTTCTAATACAACTTAGTGCATATGTACACGTCGCTCCCTGGTTCTTGACGAATTACAGATGTGTGCAAAGTATTAGACTCGATAGTGAAGTTTTTAACACATACTGTTTATTTTCAATTTATTTAACAGAAATAATATGAACTCATTTTTTCAACTCTTAATATTTTCTGTGCATTCCTTTAGCCTTTATTACCATTTTGGTGCATTTAGACATGCTCTCTACGAGTGTAGAGTACTTTTCCTTTATTTCTTCGCCTCGTGCCAAGTGTTTATCAGACTCTTAATAATCTAAACTTTTATTGTTATTTTGAATTGTTTCAGTCTCTGTTTAACAACACCCAACAGATTCACTACAGGATTTAAATCAGGGCATTCCTTGGCCATGGTAGTATTTTTACGTTTTATTTGAGGAACTGTGTTACAAATTTTGCTCTATGGCAGGGAGCATGAATCACCATTTGGAAACCATTCTTTACTTTGTGGAAATAATCTTGTTTCTAATACTGTTTTATACTTGTTTGCTCCATAGATCCCACAACTAACGGGTGATCCAAAAGACTGTGAACCGACTGCACTGTGTTTTGTCTGTACCCATGCTCAGCTCTCGTCGCCGACAGCTGCGTGTCATAGAACAGTGCTGATGAAAACATACATCATTTTTAAAACTACTTTTAAAGGCTTTTCTTACCAATGTTATTAAACAAGATGTTGAAACTGGCCACCGTCATTGTCCATGCCCGCCTCTGTAGTGTGGTGGTAGCGTGTCTGTCTTACATTCAAGAGATCGCGAGTTCGAATCTCGCTTAGGGTGACTCATCCGGATAAGGCATGGATGTCGAACAGCGCTCCCAAACTGTGAACTTGAGGCACGTGGACTCTTGCTACCGGTCTCACCTCTGTTGTATATGCAGCTATAAGAGTAGGGATGAACTGGTACCAAACAACAACAAACAGTGGCGGCTGGTACAATGTTTCATGTTTGTACAATTTACAAATGAAAATACTCTGTTGAATTAGTCACTGATCCTTTTTTATTGTTTGTTGTTTATTGTCTTTTGGACGCTTGGCAATGTTTCCTGCCCACAAGTTTGTCAATTTCCGAAGAACATAGGCGTAACACTGACACTAAATCTCTGTCAGTAATATTAGTACGCCTGAGCGTTTTATTGTTATTCAATTAAGGAAAAAACTGTTCACAAATGTATGTCGACGCAAACATTGCTATCAAACGACGCGCAGATTGACGAAGATTGGGAAATGTAGTTTCAGGTAATGAAATATACAATTTGACACCTAAATTTCCTGAATTTGCAATGGTGTGTTGTTTTGCAAGTCAATTAATTCTAATTGCAAATCATGCGAGAAGTCACGAGGATGGATACTGAAAGGGTTGTTGAAGAGTCTCCATTCGGAATCCATAGACTCAAGTTCTGCAAATCTGTTCTTGGATTCATTGAGGAGATCCTCTAACAATGTTTTGTGGTTTGGTATCAGATGCTTACAGCCTTCATTGAATACACTTTGCAAACAAGGAAAATGATGCACATCTTCATTATCAACTTGTGTTATCCACAATTCAAACTTCTCCATAAACGCTTTCAAGTCGTCAAACATGTTGATTATGAGTCTGTCCTTACGTTGTAATTTCAAATTAAGGGAATTGAGATAGGAAGTCAAATCCACCAAGAACGCCAAATCACAAATCCAGTCTTCACTACTCTTCTGGAGTAAATTGTGAGTTTCTAAGGATGTTTTTATTTCACTTCGAAGATTAAAGAACCTAGTCAGCATATTACCACGACTAAGTCACCTTACTTGACAGTAATACGAAACGTCCGAAAAATCAGAGTTCACATTTTCAAGAAATTGTAGGAACTGTCGATGACGTAAAGCATGTGACTATTCTTACAACGGTCGTCATAACATTCTTTACAGTAACAGACTGAGCACAAAGATTTGCACGATCAATAAGACAATGAATGAGTTTAACTTTGTCTGCATCGAGTTCTTCTTGAGTCAGAAATCTTCGTACTCTTCCTACAAGTCCTGTTTCTTGTCCCGTCATACAAGGTGCGCCATCTGTTGCTATGCAGACTAATTTGTTTCATGGAAGTTTAAATTTAGCAATAGTTTTTATTACGCCATCAAAAATATCTTGTCCTCGAGTCCGATCTTATAATGAAACAACATCGAGAAGATCTTCACAAACATTGCAATCTAAATCGACGCCTCTAATGAATATAGCCAGCTCTGCTGTGTCCGTATTCTCAAGAACTAATTAATAACAAGTACATGTGTTCATTCTTTCTATTAGTTGTTCCTCCAAGTTACCTCCCATTTCTGATATACGTTCCGCAACAGTATTACGAGATAGACTTATACATTGAAACGCATTAACAAGTTCCGGACATATTTCTTCTGCAGCAGTAATAACTAGGGCTAGCAAGTTCATGCATTTGCATGCTTTTTCATAGGGGTTAAAAATGTATGCTTTTACATTATGTGCACAAATTACGGAATTTTCAGTTATTTGGACATGATTTTATGGTGCATATAACTGCATATTTTCTTGATTTTTGATAAATGCATAGTATTTCAATACTATAGCCCCTATATTGCATATTTTAGTGATTTTTATGGTTTTTTATTACTTTTTTCTATCTGGATAATATTGTTCATATTGGCAGTACTGCACATGATGATGCAACTCACGAAGATTTCAATATTATTGCCCCTATATTGCATATTTTAATGATTTTTATGTTTTTTTATTTTTTCATCTGTATAATATTTTTCATATTGGTAGCATTTCTGAGACAATGGTTCTTTCCCATTGGTAGATAGATTTGTGTCCAGTACGAAGATAATTTTTGTTAAATCTCCTAAAAGAGTTAAGTTGTTCAGATCAACAGCACCTAATATCTGATTTCTTCCTGCACCAGTGTTAATCGATGGGGAACATGGATCGATGCAGTTTTATATTATGCTGAGCACATAGAAATAGCCGAAGAGGTTATTAATTCATTGGACTTGAAAGATGCTTCATCAATAGAAACTATGCAAAATATTCTGTCAGGCACTGGGTTAAAGAAGGATCTTAGTTTCATATCTGCCCATTTTTCTTTCTTACCAACAGCCATAACGGCATTGGAAGCTGTAGGATCTCCTTTGTATGAATCACTTACTGTCTTTGAGAAAATAATGTGATCTAAGTTCGGTTCCTGGTAGCATAGGACAAAAAGTGAAAGAGAAAGTGAATTATGTAATTTCAAAAAATTCTGGTTATAAACAGATGTGCGATATTCGAGACATCCTCGAAAGAAAACCATCTGTCACACCAAGAGACTTGACTCTCTCTGTGAAGCAGAGCAATCATTTAAATATGCCCCGATAACATCTTGTGACGTGGAGAGAAGTTTTTCACGTTACAAAAGTGTTTTGCGAGACAACAGACGTTGTTTTACAGTTGAAAATTTGTGCAAAGTGTTGGTTGTGAACTGCAAGTTAGCAGTTAATACTAGCAGCGGGACCACTTCTGCTTCAACCTCTAAAGAATAAGGTAACTTTATTTATTATTTATACTAACTCGCCTTGTCTACTGTAAAGGGGCATTGTTTTAATTCAATAGTGCATATTTCTTGGCATATTTTCAAGTTTTGAAGAGCATATTTGCATGCATATTTCAGTGCTTTTAGGGCATGAACTTCCGAGCCCTAGTAATAAGACAGCTTTTAACAAATTCTTCATCCGCTAATGGTTTTGAAGCAGACGCAAATGTCTGCTGATTTTGTAGCTAACACGAAGCAAACTTCTACTAATGCCCGAAGATGATGATGATGATGATAATGAGGATGATGATGATGGAATATCTTCGAAATTCACTCTTTACTGTAATTCCTCTATAGCCTTTTCATGACCAACACCTGATAATTTGTCCGGACCATAAATTGCAGCATGTTGAGAATTAAAATGTCTTTTAATATTGAATGACTTATATATCCAAATTCTACTTTACATATTAAACAACGCGCCTTGCCGTCATTTAAGATAAAGAAGTACATATACTGCACACCCACTGCGACAAGTCACGAGCCGCCACTGATGTATATCACCAGTTTTGAACATTGCTGTATTTATTTCCCAATAGCAACTGTGCAAGATTTCGCCCTTTATAGGTAGTTTAAATTGTATAAATATTTAAATTACATATTATTCTTCTGTGTAAGAAGGCTTCCCCGTCATAATTTTAAGGGGGGGGGGGTGATGTGCTTGTTTATTGATGCATAATTAAACATTCATGACTCATTCTTGCTCTCAAATTAGCTGTTAATTGGGTGGAAAATGTATCATTCATACTACTTTTTTTAAAGAAAAATGCCGATGCGCAATCGTTAAGTGATGAAACTGTGACACAGAAAATGTTATAGTTTTATAATGGTATATTGTGTTACCATGTTGTACAGCACTACAAGTTATGCTTGAAAAAATTCCCGCGGAAGATTTAGTCGGAAAAAATGTTTCTTCAAATGTTGAATTCATTGCTGAGAAAGGTGGGGAGGGGAAACGAAGCGACCGCACGTGTACAAGCAGATGATTTCCTGATCATGCCATGTAGGTATAAATGTTTACCTGAGTTCTAGCGGTTTCCTGAGCGGCCTTTGGCTGCCAATACTCTCCACGCTGGGATAGGACAATGGATAACAATTACACTAATAATAACGGGCGCTTTTCTATGGTGAAACAACAGTGACATGTACAAAGTTGTTTCTATCATTGCCCTGATAAACAAGCATAGGAAATGCTATCCGTTTATAAAATTTGTATTGTATGTATGACGACTAGGTTTCACGTACTTGTGTAATTAAATTATACAAGAGATAAATTTTGTGTGCAACAGAAACTCAACACTATCTTTCCTGTCGCTTGTTCAGCACATTTGCAGCGCTCCTGCGCTCTGGTGGCTGTTGCATGAACGTATTGTGCACGGCTTCGAGGACTCGTTGAGGTTCCACTGTGCAATATGAAATTGAACGTGAAAAGAGGACTAACCGAGATTAACAAACTGTTTTAGTCGCTATTGTTGCGTAGAATATACATATCAAATATATAAACACTCTGTATTCTTTGATATGTATGTACACTACTGCTATGCCCATGTTAAAACCACATCCCCGATAATGACTAGAGCTCGAGGTTTGATGAAATATTTTTATCTCAATCATCATAGACAATGCAGAAGGCAATATACTCATTTCTATTAAAAATGAACCAATATGAATCACTTTTATTTTTTGTGTCATTTTTGGGAGGTTAATGTCTATTTGTCATTGTTAGGAAATGTACTTTTTGTTGCATTTTCTTCAGCTTTTGCTTTTAAACGCACTTTTAACGTTATTCACAAGTATAGTCATTATAGAGGGTGCTTACTGAATTCTGCTGTGTGTAGTATTCTTATGGTCCTTTAATGAGACATTGGATACGTGTTTACGCAATTAGCGTTATCGATGTACATAGATAATGATGGTGTTTCCCAGTGTTAAGAAAAACAACACTTGCACATACTGTTACAATTGCATCCGCCATGCAGTCAACATTTAACTTATCACAAGAGAAGCCGTAAAAATGCCAAAAGTAAAGTAGACAACGTTTCTTGCGAAACAATTTAATCTAACAATGTCCCATTCAATAAAATAAACTAGATCATTTATAATACAAAATATACTAAATATAAATCTTAATAAGGAAAATAATAATAAAGATAAAAATCTAATAAAACACAATGACAAATATATCATAACCTAAGATAACAATTTATATCTAATTGGTATAATACTGACTGAGTTTGGTACCTGTGTTTTCTACTGATGGAACAATACTGTTTTGCAAGTTGTATGAAATTAAAGTGAGTGCAGATAAGCGTTTTACTGAACAGCAGCATATCGAGCACGAAAAATACATAATAGGTTATTGCACGTCTAATGGAAAGTGAGACAACACAGTTACTTCTTAGTCTAAATACGGGGGAATCATCCAAAAATCTGTTTTTAAGAGAGATCTTTGTAGTGCGTTGGTTTCTGCCAATTTCATGTCAGCAAAAATAAATAACTCTACACTACGGCAATTTTTGCAGCAATATACAGGACAGAACATCCCAGATGAATCTATCCTTAGAAAATATTACTTGTACGGTTATTATGAAGGCACAGTACGTGATTTTGTGGAAAATAAGAATATATTTGTTTCATTAGACGACAGAAGTCGTAAAGAGGGGCATTGTGTTGCAAATGTTGTTATAGGTACATTAGAAGTTGAAACTCTTCCGAAAATGTTTCTTCTTACGGCGGAAGTAATTGAGAATGTTAACCATCAAACCACCTTGCTAGATCAAGGTGTGAGAAGCTGTTAAAAGAGTCAGAAAATGTTTTCAAGTGAGTGCAGATAAGCGTTTTACTGCACAGCAGCATATCGGGTGCGAAAAACACATACAAAGGAAAATACGACAACCCAGTTACTTCTTAGTCTAAATAAGCGGGAATCATCCAAAAAAATCTGTTTTTAATAGAGATCTTTGTAGAGCATTGGTTTCTGCTCTTTTAAGGTTCCAAGAAGTCCCTGAGCAGGACCTCGCCTCTCTGGTGTGGTGGTCGAGCGGAATAAAATTATTACTTTTCCGTTGCACCGGTGATCTGGAGACAGTCTTCAAATCTACGATAATGGGTCAAAGGATTTTTTACCCTCCATTTCCTTTCTTCGGCCAATGATAAGGTGTTACAAAACAAACTACAAATACATTACATTAAACAGATTAAAATGCAGTTTGAGCACTTACTTCATTAATCAAGTACCATTTGAACTCATTTTATTCTTACACGTGGCTCTAAATGCGGCAAAACGTTAATAACGCGATCATTTTTCCACCCAAAATTCGATGTCGATATTTCACCGGAAATATATGTTTTGAGACCCCCTGAATCAAAAAAAAAAAAAAAAAAAGCATTTTAAGAAAAAGGTCCGTGTGTGTGTCTGTGTCAGTCTGTGTGTCAGTCTGTCAGCCTGTGGACAGCATAGCTCAAAAACGAAAAGTCGGTTAAAAACCAAAGTTGGTATTTAAGTTCAATATCTTTCAAGGATGTGACACGAAGATTTTCAAGAAAATAGCCCCCCCCCCTAAATTGCTCTTTACATGGAAACTTTTTCGAAAATTTTGATTTTCTTGAAAATGGCTCTAACGATTTTGATTAAAATGCCATATGTTTGAGATATTTTTATGACAAATGAAATGTATATCTTGAATTTTACGGCTATAGCCTCTGTAGTCGTATTTACTCTGGAAGACTTTTGCATAACTGGTAAACCGTTAGAGATAGACCAAATTATACTATACAAAAAATGTAGATCTTGGTAAAATACACAATTTATGTCTGAATAAATTTCCTTGCAGGTGAACCATTTCGGAGACATTTCTTGTTATGTGTGTGAGTTTCGGAAAACTTAGAACTTTCGTGAAATGGATCATCGTTGTTCATTGTTTTATATGTTAAGTGTGCAAAGACAACAGAATCTCAAACATTTGACTATCGCACAAATCCTAGTATATTCTAATATTCCCCTTGTACCTACAAGGAAATAAGCAATAAGATAATTTGTACAAATGTGTATCTCAACTAACACGAAGAAGATAATATAGGAATAAGAGTTTGTAAGAATGGTTAGTACAAGAGTGGAGAAAGTCATGTGAGTGCAACACATCAGATTTTTTCTGTAGTTACTATCCATTGCTTTTTCATTTCTGTTTCAATGATTACTGATTATAATAAAAAAAAAATAAAATAAAATAAAAAAAATACACACAGCATTTCTATACGGAGTTTCGAACCCAGGAAATGTTCGTTTAGTTCATTGCAGATTGAGATCCAGCCCCCTCGACAACGAGCCTCTGCTGACCTCTTTCACCCGAAACATTTAGTTATCAAGCAGCTTGCCAGTCTACTAAAAAGATTTATGTTTTAGCTCTTGACAATTTATTAGTGTTCACGGAGCTTGTCAGGTTATCAGAATAGGCCCAAGAAGATTAACTTTGTTTCACACAATACAGCTACAAAACAAATTCTGACTTGATAAATGGCACGTTTTCATCGGAGTCAGCTGATTCACTTGGAGGTTTAGTAAAAATCGTTAGAGCCACTTTTGAAGAAATCAGATATAACAAAAACATTTCAAGGAAATTTTCTTGAAAATCTTCCTGTTGTATCCTTGGAACAAGGTGAACTAAGATATAAATGTGGTATAGGTTTAACCTAGTTTTCATTTTAGAGTTTTGTTGCTCACAGAGAGACAGGGAGACAAACCACCCAGAGACAGATATTATTCTAATTTATTTTTAATTCTGAGACCTTATAAACGTGCGTCGGTCTGGGTGGTTCAGTTGGTTAGAAGCCGACCTACTGATCCCAAGGTCGCGGGTTCAAATCCGGCCAGACCGATGGTTTTTAAGTGTGCTTAAAAACGACAGCTCCATGTCAGTAGATTTACTGGCATGTAAAAGAACTGAAATTGTCATTCTTCTTCTTGTTATTCTTATTGCTCTTCTTCTTCTTCTTCTTCTTCTTCTTCTTCTTCTTCTTCTTCTTCTTCTTCTTCTTCTTCTTCTTCTTCTTCTTCTTCTTATTATTATTATTATTATTATTATTATTATTATTATTATTATTATTATTATTATTATTATTATTATTATTATTATTATTATTATTATTATTATTATTATTATTATTATTATTATTATTATTATTATTATTATTATTATTATTATTATTATTATTATTATTATTATTATTATTATTATTATTATTATTATTATTATTATTATTATTATTATTATTATTATTATTATTATTATCATTATCATTATTATTATTATTATTATTATGATTATCATCATCATCATTATTATTATTATTATTATTATTATTATTATTATTATTATTATTATTATTATTATTATTATTATTATTATTATTATTATTATTATTATTATTATTATTATTATTATTATCATTATCATTATTATTATTATTATTATGATTATCATCATCATCATCATCATTATTATTATTATTATTATTATTATTATTATTATTATTATTATTATTATTATTATTATTATTATTATTATTATTATTATTAATCATCACCATTATACAGTGTATATATAGTTTCTGATAGAACAGCTGTGAAACAAATATACGGACAGAATAGTGGATTATTCTTTAAACACTGTTCTCAAATAGGAAGTCCTTATTTCTACTTTCTTCTTTAAATCTCTTGGCTATGTAAAGTAAGCGGACTTTCATAGCCATCACATAGCGACCAGCTCTTAAAATATGTGTATCTAAGCATTTCAATAAATGTCTTATCTCGATTAAGAGGAAGCAGAAAGAAGAATATGTATTTGTAAGAATGGTTATCAAGACTGACTGGAGAAAGTTATGTCTGTGCAACACATCGGGCATTTATATTTTAAACTAGAATATTTGTATATTATTCCCTGTCTGGACATTTTGGACCATCTAGAAGACGCATACTTGAAATAAATAAAAGGCTTATTATCCTACAATACGGTAGGTAAAAAAGATTCAACATAACACCAAGGGTGTCGCGAAGGGGGCAGGCAGGCAATGGGAAGGCGTGGCGCGGCCCACCTTTGGAATTTAATTTAATGTGCATTGTGCAGTCAGTTACTGACTATTACATTATTGTTTTAATTTTGATGTAAATAACAATTTTTATTCAGCACAGTGGTTATCCTCATTATACTTTCCAAGGTGCGCCCCGCCCCCGAAAAAAAAAAAAAAAAAAAAAACTGCCGACGCCCGTGGTCTTCACATGAAAGAAACCACAAGCAAATGAACTCGCAAATCACACCCGAGATGCCGGTGTTTATTGTAGACATGCAATAGTATAGTGTGATTTATGGGGTATTTTAGCTGCTCATGTTGGTCATGCATGATAACGAATCTAGGGAATTCGATTTTTATAGTTAGGAAACAGATTGTCATTTGTGTTTGACACACATGATCGCTTTAGTGTAAATATTGTGTTTAATAAACAATAACACCATCAATGCGTGCTCCCATAGTGGAAAAAACAATTATAGTAATTTTTTACATGGTGATTATGAGCAGTGTGTTACTCTTTCTTACTTGGTCTGAGGAATCGCTTAATGTATCACTTCCAATAATTTTAACTTTATTTATTAGAATGAGATAAACTGCTGCATTTTATGAAAATATAATCGAAATACGCAATTAAATTTAAATGGGGCGCTACTCAGTGCAATGGTGTTTTACTGAAGGTGCGGTTATGTTCATCAAGCAATGAAAAGATGGGGCAAATGCCACAAGAGCAATGGGCCTCTCCTTGGCGCCAGATACAGGTTTTTGAAGGAACAGAGAAACTTGGAATAATTTATCCGGTTTTAGAATCATATTTTGGTAAGATGCATTCAGTGCGGCATAATGTACTTGGTGAAAAGCAAGGCGATCATAAATCAAAACTAACCTCAGACATACCTGATGACTATGGTAAATCTGATGAAATAGTGAATAATGAAAAGCCGGGTTTTGAAGAAAATGTGCAAGTGAGTCCACCAACAGTAGAAAAAAGCGGTTTAACCGATAAACAAGAAGCATTACATAAAGACAATGGGAAGGAGAAGATAGACGGTGGGTGTCAAGGAGTGACAATAACTATACTTCCTGGTTGTACAGTTAAAGAGGAACAGATTTTACATCAGACTGGTGCAAGGTAAGAGAGTTTTGTACCCTGACGTAAAGTGTTTTGGTAAATAATTATTTTTAATTTGATAATTTATATCCATTACCCAGGGTTTTTAGCTAGGTTTAGTTGCTATCTTGTGACACTGCAGCCAACCTCATTTCATGTGTCGTAGTATTATTGATTGGCAATTTTCCGATATTAACAATAAATTCATTGTTTTTTCTCACATAGCAACGGGAACAAATCCGACAGTAAAAGTAGCAAATCGATGCCATTTGTCTTACAAAGTTGCAATAATTTTGGCATGCGCACGAAATGTTGGCGATGGGTAGATTTTAAAGGAAAATGGCGGACTGTCAAGCGTAAACTGGTGCGGATGCTTTCTTTTTAATGAGAAAGAAAAATCTGCTACATATTTTATTAATCTGTTGTTAAAGTTCGTAAAGCTTGTACTAGAAGTCATTAAGAATGGCAAGTATTTTAAATTCAAGAATAGGACATTAAAATTATATACTCAGGCTAATTTTTGTGATTGGAATATCGATTCACTCAAAAGCGCACTTTTTCTTGTTGATTGAATTGAAAGTAGTGTGAAATGCTTTTCTTTCAATGATTACAGGTCCGAGAACTCAGCTATTTCAGCAGTAGGACGGGGCAGCCGCCCAACTTCTATGCACTTTGAGTCTCTCAAAGTGGTATCCGAGCATCTAGTGGAGAGGATCAAACTGGAAGACTCCTTATTTCGTGATGCACTACAAAGTGGTACCGGCTTCTCAATGTGTGCCGCACCGACATCCACTACCGCAACCTTCGGTAATCCGTGGGCAATAGCTCCACAGTGTAACCTAAACAGTTTCAGTTCCTATGTAAATGAAGCATCACAAGTGCAAGGACTGAACAGTGATGGTAATAGTAAAACGAGCAATAAAGCACATAGTGCTGGAAGTAAAGAACATGCAGCTAATTTAATTCAAACAGCTAATAATATTAATAGAACCATGACTAATAATCTCATGTGTACAACTATGTTCTTGATGAATGATACTCTACAGCAAAACAGTGCTCACCAATCACATGGAGGCAGTGCAAAAAAACATGATGTGTTTAATGTTGGTTGTGAAAAAGGCTGCAACTGTGAGGCCGCCAGTTCGATCTTTCGTGCAGGAAGCAGTCAGATATTTAGTGCAGATAAACATCCTGTGGCTAAGCATTTTATGTCATCTTGTGGTCCTTTGCAGCTTACAGCACAGGAATGCAGTGAGTTTTTGCTAAAAAAGGTGACTGCTTCCAATAGCCTCATAGGAAGTGATACTTCTCATCTAGCAGTGCAAAATGCAAGCAGTGCCACAAATAGTTCAACACAGAATAAAAGCAGAGAATCACAGGAATCTCAAGCCAATTTGGACAGTTCTCAGCAGAGTGGTAATGCCACATCGGTAGAAAAGCAGCTCTCAACCACTGCGACTAACACCCCTAAGTATACAGTTCCAAAGGAACGGCCCTTTTCCTGTCCTGAATGTGGGAAGTCATTCCTATTAAAGCATCATTTGGTGACACATGCACGTGTGCATACGGGTGAACGTCCACATGTCTGTCCAGAGTGTGGTAAGAGCTTTGCTCACAAACATTGTCTTAGTACACATTTACTTTTGCACAGTAGTCAGCGCCCATACCAGTGCCTAGAATGCAAAAAGTCTTTCACCTTGAAGCATCATTTGGTAACACATGCACGCGTACATAGTAGGGACAGGCCATTTGTTTGCCGTGAATGTGGCCGGACATTCCCACAAAAGCGCCATTTAGCCACTCATGCAAAGTTTCATTCTGGTGAGCGACCTCATGTCTGTGAACAGTGTGGAGAAACATTTGCTCGAGAAGAACACCTTGTAATTCATTCACGTTTTCATGGTGGCCAACATCCGTATGTTTGCCCTGACTGTGGGAGTACGTTTGTTCGTAAATTTGAATTAGTGAACCATGGACGACTACATGGTCGCATTCCACATTCTTGTGACATTTGCGGAAAAGAGTTCCTACAAAAACGAACACTTTTGGCTCATGCACGACTGCATACTGAAGGAGAACGACCATTTGTCTGCCAAACCTGTGGAGAAACTTTCCAGCGCAAAACAGAACTCATCGAGCACTCCCACATCCATGCGGATGTTGATAAATCCTTCATATGCAGGTAACATTTTAACTTGGTATAATATAGTTTACTAACTTTTAATTTGAATACCTTTTTAAACTGTGGCAGTAACAATGTTGGAAATTTGCAAAGGAACATTTAAAATTATAAAATTTGTGCTAATTATGCAGAAGATTGCCCCTTAATGACAAACTTACTGTTAGCCTTAGAACAATTAGAAGGTAGGTGTAGGCCAGCAGGCTGTAGTGAACTTTAATAAAACCAAGGGCTAGTGCAGTTTCTAGACTTAACGCTAGCCTTAGGTTTAGTACGTATGTGTGTGCATGTGAGATGGCAGATTGATGTTACTGTAATTACCATAGACCTGAGGATTAGGTGTTATGAATGGTTAAAATAGGTAGGCAAAAAGGCATAAATAACTAAAATATACAGTAAAAGGCAATACACTGTGAGAGCAAAAAAAGTTCTGAACGGGCAGCAAGGTGTTTTGCCTGTCTGCAGTCTCGGTGCTTGCTGTCTGCCGCTCTCATAGAAAGGCGCGGATGAAACTACTCAACATTTTTAAAACTACTTTTAAAGGCTTTACTTACCAGCTTTATGAAAGATGCTGAAACTGGCCATTGTCGTCCATACATTTTTGGCACCACATTAGGAAACTATACATCACTCACCATAGTTCATGTTGAGAAATGTTCACAATTTCCTGATGGATATTTTGCTTTACAACCGGCGCCAATCAAGAAAGGGATCTGCAGTTTACTGTGAGACAGAGGCAACGTTGCCGCTTATTGCGACCACGTGGAGAGGGTGATAGGATTTGTACATGAAGACAGTTGAATTATGCTTGGAATGTAGAGAGGGTATTATTTATTTTCATATTCAAAGACAGCAATAAAATAGTAAATCTATATGCAAAGGATAGAACATGCAAGTGTAAAGATTTACGTTAACAAAAGAGACATATCTATGAAATATTGTAATGGGAAAATGCCACTGTTATCCAAATCACTTGTATCCTTGCTGTTGCTGGAATTCCCTGCAGAAATGATAAGCTGTTCTGTCCTTTCTTCCAAAACTCCTTTACTTTCCTATGTTGCGCTCATTACGCCCTTTGTATGAGTAACCACTTTTTCACAGTTTTCAGCTTTTACTGCTGTTAGAGCCTCTTGTTTAGCTTTATTACAGACAACACTGTGGAATCTTTGTTTTTTGTGTAACATAACCCTTTACTTAAACCCAAATTAATTAAATTGGATTACATCAGGAAAGGGGGAAGCTAAACTATTTTGCAATCATGTTCTGCAGTAATGCCATCGATTAATTTTTTAACTGGAATATAACATAGCTTTACCAAACACAGTTTTATTTGCTTCCCAAGTACGCTAAGTTAGTTGCGCTATCTTTGCAAATATTTTTATACATAGTTAATATTCATTAAAAAGTAAGACAATTGCAAATGCTCACAACATACTCACAGTCAAACACACATAAATACAAGGCAAATAACCACATAAATTGAATAATGTAAACAAACTTTTCAGCACACAGGCAATCTCTGATTGCAAGCTGGCACTACACGAAGGCACTGTATATATTACAGCAAAAACAGAGATAAGGTGCATAGTTTATGTTACTGTTGAATTGCTCGTCAGACTTATGCTAATCACGTGTTAAATACCAACAACACCAGTTTCGTGTGTATCGTTGCTATGGAAACATCTTAGCTCTAATTGGTTGTTCTTTTCATTGCTATGACGACTGTAATGATACATGCATCTCCTCCCATTCATTTAGACCTTTCCACCACGTGGTTAGAAACTGTCAATCACCTTCTTGATTGGTGCCAAGATGATTCATGCAGGGTGTATGGTTTTGTCTTGTACACTTCACGTTTTAAGCACCCCAGCAATAGAAATCACAAGGGGTTAGATCGGGGGATTAAGGAGCCCACAAATCCATTAATTCTGTCCTGGAACACACTTTCAATTGTTCTTATCGGAAGATTGGCTGTATGAGCTGTTGCAGTCGTGTTGAAAAAATGGCAAAATCATGCTCCCTGACTGTTAATTCTCTTAAAAGGGGGGCAAAACATAACTTAAAACAAAGTGTACAAGACAAACCCACACACCCTGGAAGCATTCAAATAAAATATGCGCCTGGATGTCAACGTGAATGTGGCAAGTGATGCATAGTTTCTTAAAGAGGTGCCAAAGATGTGTAGAGTACGACAGTCTCCAGTTTTAGCATCTCCTTTCATAAACTTGGTAAGAAAAGCATTTTAAAATAGTTTTAAAAATGTTGTATCCCGAGGTGGGACATAACCTGGCCGAGTGGCAACCAGCAGGAAATGGGAGGGGCATTAAGCCTTTGTTAACAAACCATTGAGTAGTCAAGTGAAGATTCGTAGTTTATTTTGGAGCTATGTGTACATTAAGTCTGAATTACTCGTGACTCCAGTCTACCTGCAGTGTCAAAGAAAATGAGAATGTGTGGACAGACTCTATGACGATGCGGAGTAGGACCAGACGTCATTCTGACTATGCAGAGGTGAAGCCATGTTGTTGGATTCGTAAGAATTAGATAAGAATTCTTTCATTGTTATTCAAACCGAAACTTACACACCAGTCAATGAGTAAAAATAAAAAAACTATTTTTCTAAACAAAATTTTAAAAAAGTAGAAATTTATCTCTAAAAAAACACAATATTCTCAAAAAATCTGATGTGTTGCACTCACATGACTTTCTCTACTTTTGTACTAACCATTCTTACAAACTCTTATTCCCATATCTTCTTCGTGTTAGTTAAGATAAACATTTCTACAAATTATCTTATTGGTTATTTCCTTGTACGTGCAAGGGGAATATTAGAATACAGTAGACTTTATGCGATAGTCAAATCTTTTAAAGCTTTGAGATTCCGTTCTCTTTACACACGTAACATATAAAAAAATGAACAACAATGATCCATTTCACGAAAGTTTTAAGTTTTCCGAAACTCACACACATAACAAGGAATATCTCCGAAATGATTCACCCTACAAGAAAGTTCATTGAGACATAAGTTGTGTATTTTGACAAGATCTACATTTTTAGTATAGCATGATTTGGTCTATCTC
Source organism: Tenodera sinensis (assembly GCA_030765045.1). Lineage (NCBI taxonomy): Eukaryota > Metazoa > Arthropoda > Insecta > Mantodea > Mantidae > Tenodera > Tenodera sinensis. The sequence goes on along the minus strand of CM060968.1, from coordinate 131,875,622 downwards.
TAACGGTTTACCAGTTATGCAGAAGTCGTCCAGAGTAAATACAACTACAGGGGCTATAGCCAGAAAATTCAAGATATACATTTAATTTGCCATAAAAATGTCTCAAACATATGACATTTTAATCAAAACCGTTGCAGCCATTTTCAAGAAAATCAAAATTTTCGAAAAATGATCCATATAAAGGGTAGTTTAAGGTGGGGCTATTTTCTTCAAAATCTTCGTGTCGCATCCTTGAAAGGCATTAAACTTGAATACCAACTTTGGTTTTTAACCGACTTTTCGTTTTTGAGTTATGCTGTCCACAGACTGACACACAGATACACACACGGACCTTTTTCTAAAAATGTTTTTTTTTTGGATTCAGGGGGTCTCAAAACATATATTTCCGGTGAAATCTCGACATCGAATTTTTGGGTGGAATACAATACTTCCCCTGCTTACCAGTAGAGAAAGTAAAAATTTGCAAAATATACGAAAAAAATAATACAGTGTATCACTTCTAAACTATGTCAAATGCATGCAAACCAATTTGTTCTGTAATTGAACGACTTTCTCATTTATAGTTAAAAACAAAAAGTCTTGCCTATGGTAATCAGTATGCTCTTTACAATTCATAGTGTGATGCTTAGGATGCAGTTCAGATCTAACTAAACAAACAAGGCAAATTCAGACCGCCCAAAATTCAGTAATAATTGGTATGCACAGGAAGCTTATCTGGGTCTCATTAATGCAGATTTCCAGTTTATCCAGATTGATTTCTGCTTACTTTTTCACCACAGAAATATGTATGCCTTTTGATAAACTTACATGAATGTATACGGTTGCAATGTTGGCATTGCAGGTATCATAGATTGCTGCAAACTTTCGATGGTCAGTGTAACAGAACAACAAAATTGAGACTGTGTAAGATTAAGTTTAATTAATATTCATGACAGGCTGATAGCAATCAAACATCTCAATTCTTTTCTCTGTGCCTTTGTGACAGTTCAAATCTCATTATCTACATCACAGTTTGTATTCATTTAATACAGGTTCTTTTTTACTTTCTCTACTGGTAAGTAGGGGAAGTATTGTATTCCACCCAAAAACTTGATGTCTAGATTTCACCGGAAATATGTTTTGAGGCCCCCTGAATCCAAAAAAAGCATTTTTAGAAAAAGGTCCATGTGTGTGTGTGTGTGTGTCAGTCTGTGAACAGCATAACTCAAAAAGGAAAAGTCGGTTAAAAACAAAAGTTGGTATGTAAGTTTAATGTCATTCAAGGATGTGACACGAAGATTTTGAAGAAAATAGCCCCACCCTAAACTACCCTTTACATGGAAAATTTTGATTTTCTTGAAAATGGCTCTAACGATTTTGATTAAAATGCCATATGTTTGAGATATTTTTATGACAAATGAAATGTATATCTTGAATTTTGTGGCTATAGATCCTGTAGTCGTATTTACTCTGGACGACTTTTGCATAACTGGTAAACCGTTAGAGATAGACCAAATCATATTATACAAAAAGTGTAGATCTTGGTAAAATACACAATTTATGTCTCAATAAATTTTCTTGTAGGGTGAATCATTTCAGAGATATTCCTTGTTATGTGTGTGAGTTTCAGCAAACTTAGAACTTTAGCGAAATGCAACAACGTTGTTCATTTTTTTATATGTTAATCGTGCAAAGAGAACGGAATCTCAAAGGTCAAAAAGATTTGACTGTTGCACAAAGCCTTCTGTATTCTAATATCTCCCTTGCACTTACAAGGACATAAGCAATAAGATAATTTGTATGAATGTTTATCATAACTAACATGGAAATATAGGAATAAGTGTTTGTCAGAATGGTTAGTACAAGAGTAGAGAAAGTCATGTGAGTGCAACACAGATTTTTTTTTAAGTAAGAACTGTTTTGTAATGGAGTAAGAGAAACTTCATTTATTAATGTAAATTGTATCACAAACTACAATATGTACATTTTTTTTTACTTTTCAACATAGTCACATTTAAGCATTTGTCAAAGTGTGGCACAAACTTTTGGATCCTAGCATCAAATAACTCTGTCACCTGACCATTAAACCAGTTAGTAACAGTTTGTTTCATCATATCCTTATTTTCCAAACATTCTCCACCAAGAAATTCCTTAAGGGGCCCTGGGACTGAAATTTGAATTTTCTGTATTGTTATAGGTATGAAATCAATACTTTGCACACTTAAGGGTGTTTATTGGTATAAACTATCACACAACGTTCCAGCACAAACTGTTTTACAGTTTTGAGAGAATTATTTAATTTATTCACAATGTGAAAATACCTTTTCTTTCTTTCCCTGATTATCCTCCCCTTATGTAGGACTTACAAGCTAGCCTAGGGTCAGACGCCTGTCGAGGAGCACTGGAGCCTCTGGACCGGACAGTGTGAAGACCTGGAAGCACCAGGTATGATGAGGAAGAGGATGATATGAAATGCAGGCAAAATGGATGATTGTAAGGGTGATAATGGAGCAATTGGTGGAATGAATGGTGGGGGAAACCAGAGAACCCAGAGAAAACATGCCCAGATGCCGCTTTGTCCACCACGAATACCACATGCGGGTCCCACCTAGGTGGTAGGCGAGCGGCAATGGCACAGCCATTATACTCCCAGACTCAGGAAAGGATGAGGTATAATCCTGACTGGAGAAAAATTCCTACCCCCCTGCCGGGAATCAAACCCAGTACCCCTTGCACAGCTGGCAGGTGCTCTACCAACTGTGTTACGGCCATGATAATGCCTTAATATTCAAAATATTCCATGCACATAAAAAACTAAAATACGACAACAGTTTTATTATTTTATAAACTCTAATTTTCCAAAAAAACACCATCAATCTCTGACAGGAAGAAAAAAATAATAACTTTTAAAGTAATTAACTTGTTTGCTTTGATGGATATTGAAAATATTTTTTAAACTTGTTTTCGTGTTTTTAATTTTTTAAGGCTAAACAAACTTTAAGATTTTGAAACCAAAGACTGAAGTTGAAGTCATATAAATGGAGCATATGCTGGAAAAATTCTAAAAGCATAGCACAAAATTTAATGCGCATGGAACAGATAATGTATTAAAAATGTAAGGTTGAGAAATACTATTTTTCTACACACATGCGTTAGATTATTTGTTTGTCACACCTTACCTCTTTTGTCTAGTAGTCTCTCTCCTCAAATTCATAGATTTACCACTTCTTTCCTCTGAGTTTGGTTGTTTATGGGCTCTTTTTGACCCATATTTTGTTCATGTACTGCCGAAAATTTAAGCTGAAAAGGAGAGTTTAAATGTAGTGCTCAGGGCCGTGCTGGACCTTTAAAAATGGCAGAATTTGAACAATTTCACTGCCAACCGATGACTGAAGGTTCGGGTAACATTTATATGCTCAAACCTTAAATTGGTCAATTTGATAATTTTTTATATGCTCAAACCTAAAAATGGTCAATTTGATAATTTACGGTGATTTTTCAGTCCCAGGGTCCCTTAAGTTTTGGAAACAGATGAATGTTTGAATGGTACTAAGTTGTCAATAGTGAAGTGACTGTTTCTGCAAACTTCATCAACTTTTTGTGTCAACTCTTCATTTGTGACGGTAGACCATCGAGATAGTTTTTCATCATGAATAGGGCTCGGAAGTTCATGCCCTAAAAAGCACTGAAATATGCATGCAAATATGCTCTTAAAAACCTGAAAATATGCCAAGAAATATGCACTATTTAATTAAAACAATTAATGTCCCTTTGCAGTAGACGAGTTAGTATAAATAATAAATAAAGTTACTTTATTCCTTAGAGGTTGAAGCAGAAGTGGTCCTGCTGCTAGTATTAACTGCTAAATTGCAGTTCACAACCAATACTCTGCACAAATTTTCAATTGTAAAACATTGTTGTCTCGCAAAACACTTTTGTAATGTGAAAAACTTCTCTCCACGTCACAAGGTATTATCGTGGCATTTTAAATGACGTTAACTGCTTCACAGAGGGATTCAAGTCTCTTGGTGTGACAGATGGTTTTCTTTCGAGGATCTCTCGAATATCACACGTGTTTATAACCAGAATTTTTTTAAATTATATAATTCACTTTCTCTTTCATTTTTTGTCCTGTGCTACCAGGAACCGAACTTAGATCACATATTGTTTTTTCAAAGACAATAAGTGACTCATGCAAAGGAGATCCTACAACTTCCAATGCTGTTATGGCTGTTGGTAAGAAAGAAAAATGGGCAGATATGAAACTAAGATCCTCTTTTAACCCAGTGCCTATTGATGAAGCATCTTTTGAGTCCAATGCATTAACAAACTCTTCAACTATTTCTATGTGCTCAGCATAATATAAAGCTGCATCGACCCATGTTCCCCATCGAGTTAACACTGGTGCAGGAGGAAGTCAGATATTAGATGCTGTTGATCTGAAGAACTTAACCCTTTAGGAGATTTAACAAAAACTCTTTGTACTGGACACAAATCTGGGCAGATCTGTATTGTCTCAGAAATGCGATTAAGATCGTGTGTCAAACAAGTTATATGAATTAACATATGAAAAATACCTTTCAGTTTGCCCTGATTTTATCATATAAGGACCTGCATCAGTGACAAATAAAAGTAGCCGATCATATTTGATTCCATATGGCCATAGTAATTTCAAAGAGTCCATCACAAACTGGGTCACAGTTACATTGTCGCACACATTAAGAAGATAAGGTGTAGTCTTTTGTTCATTATTTAAAGCACCCAGGATTATATCAGCAATAGAATGGCACTCAGCATCAGGGGTTTCATCAATGGACAACCACACAAACTGATTCACTTATTCATTTTGTATATTTGGCAATTTGGTATTGTAACAATGTTCTACACAAGTCTTACGCTGTGTAGTTTCTTCAGGCACATGTTGTCGAGTGTACTTGGCAAGAAAATTTTTAAATGTCAGATTATTAATTTTGAACAAGGGAATATCAGCAGCTAAAATATACTTGACGCAAGTCATAGGAAAATTCAGTAACCCTACTTTCTAAACACTACTAGCTGTTTTTGAACAGGTTCTTTGTTTGTGAGTTTTCTGATTAAATTCTCCTTATGTTTTGCTGTGTTTATGTGCTGAACTATTTGAAATCTTTTCTCACTCCCTACATTTTTCTCACGTGCTCCACAAAACAGTACCCTATTATCTGTAGATATTAAATCACCCGAAAACTCTTCCTGCCAATTAATTAATCTAGCACTCAAAGTTGGTTTTATTTTCGGCATTTGAAGAACTTTTTAACATTTTATATGTCTAATTTAATTTGCTGGGAACCATTTCACAACACTTACATTTGAAGACCACGACACAACTACTGGTGGGCAGGCAAGCATTGCTATAATCATGCTGCTCAAAATTTTCACCTTCACTTTATCTTTGTTAATACAAACCTCTCAGACAACGCACTGATTATTCTCTACTCACATACATGTAATGAAAGGATGGAAACAGGGGATTCACTGCATGACAAAGTGACTCAGCATTGGTTCTCGCCACCTCGCGAGTTGCATCATCATGTGCAATACTACCAATATGAAAAATATTATCCAGATGGCAAAAAATAATAAAAAACCATAAAAATCATTAAAATATGCAATATATGGGGCTATAATATTGAAATATTATGCATTTATCAAAATCAAGAAAATATGCAGTTTATGCACCATAAAATCATGTCCAAATAACTGAAAATTCCATAATTCGTGCTCATTATGTTGTTGTTTTCTAGTGCCTTGCATCTGGCAATGAAGCCATTAGCATTCGTGCTTTCCAATACTTTTGAACTGTAATTTCTTCTGATCTTAATGCTTCACAGGTCTTCAAGTGGTCTTCGTTCATTTCTGCTGGATCGTTACACAGGACACATATTGGTGAAGCTGAGATACCTATTCTGTAGAGATGACTTGCTAAGCGGTCGTGATTTGTCAGTATTCGGAAGGCTGCAACCACTGTTTTCCTTGGTCTCTGGGGGATTATATCTGGGTTGGAAAGTAGTGTAATCCATTTTTTATCTTTGGTATTTGTTTCCATTTCTTGTAGGTATGAATGAGAAAATTTTTTAATGATCAAGCGTTTTATTGAGGAATATGAGAAATTGAATTTAGGCTTTTGTTTTATTGTTGTGCCTTTCTTTGCAAGTGAGTCTGCAGCTTCATTCCCCATGACACCACACGTGCTCATAATGTAAAAGCATACATTTTTAACCCCTATGAAAAAACATGCAAATGCATGAACTTCCTAGCCCTAAGCATGAATATTTGCCCTTCCTTCATTGAGCAGCCTACACCATTTACGCACATTTCCATCATTCATTACACCTCCACCATAAACTTAAATAAGCTGTTGGTGAATTTCAGCAAGATGAACATGTTTTGCATTTAAAAACCAAATAACCAAGCACACTTCACAGTGGGCAGGATTATTGATTGACATGGTGACAAATGAAGAGTATAACCATACAACCAACATCAGCAGGGATATGAAACGTAATGGGGCATAGTGAGAGACTGGCCTAGAGGACCTTGATCTGACGTCACTTGACAACAGACATGATGTGCAATTAGTTCTTACTTTAAAAATGACTCTCAGTAAGTTTGTTGGCAATAAATAATAATTACCATCTGAAGGTTATTTAATCCTGGAACATAAAGTACTTACAATAAGTCACCATTGGGGTAATTTGTCTCTGATATGACGGCCTTTGTTGTTTACCAGGAGAAATACGAACTGGTTTGAGAGTTTAATGCCATTCTGGCAGTTTGTCACAATAGCTCAATGGTTAGAGCAGCCGCCTGGTAAGCGGAAGGTCTGTGGTTCAAATCCCAGTTGTGGCATTGAATTTTTAAGTTCCAGTTCTACCTCTCATGACTATCATAGTTTGCAGATTTCCAAATTACCTCTGGTCTCACTTAGGATAAACAGGTTCTTGTGTGTTGCATATTGGAATCAAAAAGGATGTTGATTGTAGTCATTGAACTATGAGCTTGAATATTTCAGGGCACTATTAATGTTTTATCTTATCTTTTAGGGAATGTGGGGATTGCTTTCAAAATCGAGAAGCTTTGGCCTTGCATTACCGTCTGCATGCAGGGGATCGCAATTTTGTGGCTGATTTATGTGGTTTGGCAGCAGCATTTCAGCAACCAGCAACACACTTTCTTTGCCCCACTCCTTTACATCCACCAGAACTGAAGATTTCAGCAGGAACCTCTTCTGGAATGATCCACATCACAGCACCACCTCAACCTAAACCGAAGCCTCATGTTTGTCCAAGTTGTGGAAAATGCTTCACACAAAAGCATGGTCTAGCACAGCACAACCGTCGACACAGTGGTGGAAGTTGCGATATTCGTCAACATGCTTGTGACAAATGTGGGAAGGCATTTTATCAGAAAAATCATCTCATACTTCATCAAAGGCAGCATATGGACCCAACACAATCTACTCCTTCTGTTACTTCAGGCGAAAAGAATTTTGAGGTTAACATTCCAGTGTCAGGGCAATAAAGTAAAGATTAGTTTAATGTGATATGTTTAGGTAATTCTTTGTTACAAGAGTGTCGCATCATGTATGCTGTTGAGAAGTATTAAAATGTTCAGTTGTCAATACCTTTGTAGGTAAATGTGTCCTAACTGGTTAACAAGAACCTTCCAGATATGCTGGGTTTCTTGTTGATCATATTCAGAGTTATGCTTTAATAATCAGTATTTTCATAAAGGGGAAATGCCTTTGAAGTAGTTTTCATTTTCACTAAACCTTCAAAACATTTGAAGCAGAATCTTCTGTCATAGTGTAGAGGCTTTCAAAAGGAATAGTAGATTTAGTATCAGAAGATAGCTTTATTATTTGCCGAAACTCCCCAGTTTTTTCCATCAAGCTTCACTAATCACTATACCATTATAGTATTATTTGAGTCTCTTTTATCTCATGACGGAATAAAGCAGATCTTTTGCTACGAATATTTGTGCTGAAAAATTCTTCATATATGTAGCTAACAGCAGCTAATTTTAAACTTTTATTGCATTTAACTTACAATTGAAATTGTGTGTGTTGGACGTTCTGACAGTGATGTGCATTAATAGTTAATTATTGAGTCAATTTTTGACATTGCATCATTTGATAAGGAAACCATGTTCCAGGAGCTATTCACTCTCATTATCAGTTCCTAATCAACTACCTGTGTCATTCACAGTAGTCGATGAACCTCTGCATAAATGTCGCTGGGGGTATTTCAGAAATTACATTAAATAAGTGATGCAGCATCCAAAATCAATTCAATAATTAACTAAAAATGGTTGCATTGCTAGTGTGTATTCTGATAACCATCATGTGCAAATGAAATATGTTGTATGTTTTTATGTACTATATGTATATAATGTATTTCATTGGAGAATGTCATTGATTGGTAATATGTGTAATACAAAACAGTATAAATTGGAGCAATATGAGTGCTTATCTGCTCATCAATTAGTTTATAAAAGAGGAGGTATGGAATCGCAAACATTTTATAACCTGAATAATGTTACATTCCAAGGTGACTATACTGTTTTAGCCTTTCATTTTACATCGCAAAAAGCATAATTGCTCGATAATTATGTAATATGTTTATAAAGATCTAAATACGAGCTTTACCTTTTTTTATTCTCTGTTCAGAAAGGTTGTTAAATATTTCTTTACCGTCGTGATGAAGAGTCCATACTTATAACGGATGAACCAAAAGACTGAACTGGCTGCATTGTGTTTTGTTTGTACGTGTCCTCGGTGCTCGTCGCCAACTGCTGCTGTCATTGCCTTTGTGGTTTACCAGGAGAAATACGAACTGGTTTGAGAATTTAATGCCATTCTGGCAGTTTGTCACAATAGCTCAGTGGTTAGAGCATCTGCCCGGTAAGCGGAAGGTCTGTGGTTCAAATCCCAGTTGTGGCATTGAATTTTTAAGTTCCAGTTCTACCTCTCAAACTTTGCCCATACACGGCTTGTGTGTTTAAAAACACCAACAGTAAGTTTGTTGGCATAAATAAATAATAATTACCATCTGAAGGTTATTTAATCCTGGGATATAAAGTACTTACAATAGTAAGTCACCATTGGGGTAATTTGTCTCTGATGTGAGACTGCCTTTGTGGTTTACCAGGAGAAATACGAACTGGTTTGAGAATTTAATGCCATTCTGGCAGTTTGTCACAATAGCTCAGTGGTTAGAGCATCCTACCTTACAAACAGAGCTTTCACTTGCTGTTACATTGCACAACCCAGTGGTGTAGCTAAGGTTTTAGACTCCCCACCGTAAATAAAAGTTGGGGGCCTTACTAATAAAGCTTAAAAATGGAGAGTTTAAAATATTACATTTGCTCATTTAGAATTACATGAAAGTGAAGTAAACTCACCTAATGCTTAACTCTATTTGGAACAAACAACGAATTGTTAAAATAACACTCCCTAATTACCAACACCAATGTATTTTTCCTAAATAAACAATATACACTCGCTAAACGCATAATGCACATAAATGAAACAAAATTGTTATTTATTACAGTTTCACGGGAGATCAGCCGTGTGAGGTTTAAAAACATTGAGCTTTCGGCCATTGTAAACTCCATGGCCTTTGTCAGAATGAAAATGACCGTTAGCTTTCCGCTCCCCATATATATACAATGTTAGGTGGAAGGGGGTTGCGTTGCCCTGGCCAATGAGCGGGTGACGATTTGTGATTGGGCCTGCTGTTTTGGGCTGTGTTTGTCACCGGCCACAGTGTTTTCTTGAGGGTCAGAACTTGGACCAGAATCACTGTAGTTGTTGTTGTGGATGTGTTTCATGGCTATTGTCCAGGCAGGGCTTTGCTGAAGTCCGCAGTCCCTGTTGTAATTGTTTGGATGTAGTTTGATTTGGATGGCTTCCTTAATGACCCTATCCCAGTATTTATCCGTATGATCCAGAACTTTGATGTCTTCAAAGTTTATTTTGTGGACATACTCTATACAATGCTCGGCCACTGCTGACTTATCTGGTTGTAGGAGCCTGATATTGCGTTGATGTTCTTTACACCTTTCTTCTATTGTGCTTCCTGTTTGGCCTACATACACTTTACCACATTCGCAAGGAATCCTGTACACTCCTGGGACCTTGAGTCGAAGTGATTCTTTTACCGGCCTAAGGTATTCTTGGATCTTCTTTGGAGGCGTGAAGAAAGTCTTGATGTTATACCTAGCGAGTATGCAGGAGATCTTGTTTGAAATGGAACCGTAGAACGGTATGTAGGCTTTATTCGGCCAGCTATCCATCCTTTGACTGAGGCGTTGGGGGTTGTTGCAATTGTTTTCAACCTTCTTGATGTTGTTATCACTGTATCCGTTTTTTAACAAGGTGTCTCGTAGGTATTTAAGTTTCTTGCTTAATGTGGTCTTCATTCGCAATGTCGAAAGCCCATTATTGTCAATATTCTGGGTAACTCAAGTATTAACCCAAATGGTACCTCAGATATCGTTCAGAAGCAATGACACAGAACAACTGGAGCAACACATTGATTTGTGTCTATACCTTATGACCAAATTCTAAAATAATCCAGTTTATTGGCCAGTCAGATAGTTGTACATACTATGTAGTTCGTTTGGCTTTCATAACAATCACATTGAATAAAGTACCATGAATTTCTCTATATGATAATAAATGCTATTGAGAGCATACACACTTGGAGGTAAACTTGTTTCACACTTTAAGCAAGAAAGGGTAGGAAATACATGGAATCGATAATTTCTATTGCTTCTTTTAGTGGCAAAGATGCAGATTCCAGGTGCTCAATAGCTGCAGGAAGATCAGCAAAGTTTGCCTTGATGAAGGCGAGTGAAGCAGCATTGTTAATTGTTTTGAAGAGATATTTTGGCAGGAAGGTAGAGCAGAACAGGGAGAACCCCCCATGCTTCACTCAAAGGATGGACTTAGCTGAACAAAGCTTATATACCTTTCTACGGTTCCGTCTCTAATAAGATTTCCCACATACTAGCAAGATTCATCATTAAGACCTTCATGGCTCTTAAGAAGATCCAGCACTATCAGGCTGGTGAAAGACCTGCTCAGGTTCCAGAGTATACAAGATTTCTTGTGAATGTGGAAAAGTGTATGTAGGCCAAACAGGACGCACAATTGAGTGCAGGTGTAAGGAACACCAATGCAATATTAGGCTCCTACAACCAGAAAAATTGTTAGTGGCCAAGCACTATATAGAGTATGTTCATAAAATAAACTTCGAAGACATCGAAGTTCTAAAACACACTAAGAAATACTGGAACAGACTCATTAAGGAAGCCATTCAAACTAAACTACATCCACACAACTACAATAGAGACTGTGGACTTCAACTAAGCCCTGCTTGGACAATAGCCAGTAAAAACACCTGCAACAGCAACTCTAGTGACCCTAGATGGAGTACGGACCCTTAGAAAATACTGTAGCCAATGACAAACATATCACAACTAGCTGGCCCAATCACAGATCGTCACCCATTCATTGGCCCGGGCAACGCAAGCCCCGCCCACCAAGCTATAGTTTATACAGTGAGTATTGTTTAAGGGCCCGTCGACAGCTAGGTCATTAGTGCCCTTATAGTTTAGTTTATACAGAACACCGTCGGCCGTTGGAGTGAGAAGTGGAGAATGGTTATTAGTCTGGGGAAAAGCTCCGCACTCCTCCTTGGTAAGGTTCGCCATTGGTGGCCGGAACGGTCACTTTGGCTCAGGCGGAGAAATATCCCATGGGTAACCTCTGCCAAATACTTAGGCATTCTCCTCGACCGCGGGCTAACATACGCTCCACATGTCCACGCAAAGGCCGGACTCGGTCACGCTGCACTCAGACAGCTCTACCCTATCCTCTGATCCACCATGTCCATTTACCTAAACCTATGCATTTACCGGGCAATCATCCCGCCATTGATCTTACACAGCTGTGAAGCCTAGGGATCAGCGGCACCTTCTACCATACGCAAACTGCAAACAGTGCAGAATAGGGTGTTAAGAATAATATTATATGATACCGGGCGTAGATTCCCATCTTACATCCTTCACAACCACTCCGGACTACCCTACATCATGGACTTGGTGAGGGAGCGATCCCAAACCATGCACACCAAACTGAGATCCCACACCAACCAACTGGTATGGGCACTAGGTCAATACGACCACAGAGCACCTCGTAGAAGGAAAAGTTACCGCCTTCCTAAGGACACCCTTCGGTAATGGTAATGCCACTCCCATCATCTAACACATACTCACCCCAACACCTATTCCTGCACCCAAACTTAGGTATGCAGGAAGAAACCATTGCCCACAGACACAAAAGCTTTAAAAAAAAATTTGGACCACCTTCTATACTGCACAGATAAAGTCGCAATAAGCAGCTAGGTGCTGTGCAGATAAACATACCATACAGGAGAGCCTGTACGACCTGTTCTCGAATGCTGACATACTGGAACGACCTGGCACATGGGGCTCCTGTTTAAACTTATCCAACTGGGACTACCAACACAAATTATCAACATTCTATACAGGTTCCTCAGACACTGCACAGTTGCGGGGAGACCATCTATACTTAGACCAATAAGAGGCGGTGTCCCTGAAGGCTCTGTGCTATCCCTCTACACTATTCAACTATGGTAGATTCACTATTCTATATGGTAGATTTCCCAATGCAGCCTGAGATCAATATAGCTTAGTATACTGATGACGTGCTGCTGTTCTGTGCCAACAAACACATCCCAGAGCCTTCAATCCCATACAGCAACACCTCCGCCTCGTCCAAGAGCGGTGCCGGTGTTGGCGAATGTCCATTAATGCAGACAAGAACCATGCCATCCTCTTAACAAGGTGTCACACCGTGCAGACTGCCCCACCTTTCAGTTTCGAATGGAGGAATTCCATAACTACTTGGGAAAACTGGACAAGGGTCTAACTATCCGCAAACACATCAGAGATCTCTCTGCAAGGACACAGGGAGCATTCCCCATCCTGAGGTCCAAGATGCTCATTTGCCTAAAGATACACCTTTTCCAGGCTCTTATAATCCCCCTTATACTATATGCCTTGTGAAGTCTGGGGCTTGGCTGCAGGCAGCTGTATCTTATGGCTCCAAAGGGCACAGAATAGAGCACTCTGGTCCATATTTTCTGTTCCCCTACCTTTGTCACTCACATTCAAGACCTTCAAGTTAAGAGTTTAGAATTGGGTGTTTCATCCAGAGTCTGGCATTTACTGTTTCTCACAGTATGACTCTCCCCTTGAGCTAGAAATAGGCATTTACTATCTACCAGCTCATGCCCCCAGGCAAAAATACAATGAGTCAATGTTTCAGCAAGCAATTCTAGATACAAAGCAATATCTGAAGCTGCACTCATGCTTCTGGTTGCACAAATGAAATTGTGCCAACCTTGGAATGTGTATTCACACTAAATTAAAGCAAACAAATCACTCAAAATAGTAAAACTTCGATGTTATTGAGCTCGTGCAATATGTTTAGCTTATAAAAACAACACGCTCACTTCAAACAATTAGAGTAGCCAGACTCATTTTCACTGCAGGAGGAGGAAGAAGATGAATTGCTGCTGTCATCTCCCAGCAAAATGACAATACTGTCAATGTTTTCAATTATAAAGTCTTTCTACCAGTAATCATTTTCTACCTTTTCTACATGTTTGCAAAATCCCTTCCGATTTACTTCGGTCCCAAGTGATGCCCTCAAGCATTATATCATACAGTTTCTGTAAGGATAAGTTGCCTTTTACGTTTCTTTCTATTCATTTCACCTTGACCCAAGCTAGTTCTATGGGATTTAGATCACACATAAATAGGTGCAAGCGAATGACAGTGTGGCCCAATAAAACCACAAATGTGTCCTCTTTAAAAGATTGCCTGTAAAGATCTGTTTTACACATAGAACTGTCACACTGGAGCCCTTTTCTCTACAACCACAATATCATTTCACAGCATTCCTAGGTAGGGGTTTATCTACCTCTACACTGAAAAGGAGCATTGTTGAGATTGAGATCCATATTTATTCACCATTTGCAAAAATGTTTGCAAAGATTCTTCAACATAAAAGGATAATTGCATTAATACTGAGCTACACAGTGCATTTGTATATTGGCTGGACTGCTCCGCTGTAGTACCGGACCGAGTGAGTGTTGACGCACCCTCCACCAGAGCTAACACATAAATGATCAGCAAGTCATGAGTACAAAACATTAACTACTGTACTAACTTGCATTATGCTTACCTACATCACAACAGATGTTGAAATTGATGATCATCTACTGAAACACATTCCTTCTATCTCAGAACACAATTCTGGTTTACTAAAAATCCCCATGTTATTCATGAAGTCTTCACCACACTGCAAAAGTTGGGGTTTGGTGTGCAGCAAATGCACATAGAATTATCGGTCTCATATTTTACAACACAACCATTGATTCACACATTTATGTAAATTATGTAATCTTTTTCTGTTATGTAATGTTAATGTATTATTGTGTATTATGTTAACTATGTAATGTTACATGTTATGTAACATTATGTAATCTTTTTCCGTAACTAATAAGGAATGAAAGACTGTGTGGCTGGTTTCAGCAGGATTCAGCTACACTGTTATGAATTCTATGCATGAATTGGTGAGTATGTATGGTGATAGAATTTGTCGAATGTACACCTTCCTAATTCAAAGGAAAACTTCATATCTAAAGTCAATCCGACACATACATTAGACATCACATATTATTTACACCTGACAGAAGAAGTTAAGAAAAGTGATACTCCAACTAGTGTTCTAAAATTATTGGCATTAGAGAAAATCCATACTAGATTTCCAGAACATGAATGGCTCCATATTTATACTGATGGATCATTGATATCAAACCAAGATGGAGCAGGTGCTGGAGTCACATGTCACCTCTTTTCCTATTACAAATCTTTAAGTTATGGAACTACAAACTTTGATGGAGAAATTGAAGCAATTCGAATGGCCCTACAAAATCTTTTGTACAGAATTTCACATTTTCAGCAAGCAGTTATTCTCTCAGATTCCAGGGCAGCAATTATAGCAATTACTTCCAAGTTGTCACCAAAAAACCAAACAATTATAGAATGTTGGAAAATGCTTAGCCATCTAACAGCACTTCAAAAACACCTAGTCTTCCAATGGATACCAGCTCACTGTGGACTGAGTGGTAATGAGAAAGCTGATTTTCTTGCAAAAAAGGGTACCAGCGGTGTACAAAAATCTATAGTTAATCTACCATTTTATGCAGCGAAAAGATTAGTCAACTCTGAATTCAAAAAAAATATTGCAAAAGATTACTATGAAAAATCAAAGAATAAAAGATGGGAACTACCAAACATTCAAACAGTAATTCCTGAATATCCTCGAAAAACAGCAGTTGCAACCTTCAGGTTGATTACAGGACATGATTGTCTGGCAAAATATTTAAACAGAATTGGGATATATTTTTCACCACTCTGTCCTCTATGTGATCTGCAAGAGGAAATGGATCGAGACCACCTTCAAATATGCCCAGCCACTTCTAGTGCCCCATCCATCAGTGAAAAATATTGGAGAGCAAGAGGATTAATGACTTCATTGTCAGAAATCCAGCATTAGCTAACAACAACAGAATTTGTCGAGGATTATGGCCACCTCATTCCTGTGACCTATCTTAATGCAATTTTTATTTATGGGGAGTGTTAAAGAATAAAGTGTAAGCAATTAATTTGCACACATTACAAGAATTGAAGGACAAAATCATGAGAGAACTACAGGCAATCAGTCAACGTGAACTTTAGCAAGTAAACAGAACTGTCTTCAGAGATATAGGGAATGTGTTCACATTGAAGGTCATCAATTTCAACATCCGTTGTGATGCAGGTAAGCCTAATGCAAGTTACAGTATAGTATAGTAGTCAGTGTTCTGTACCCATGACTTGCCGGTTGTTTACATGTAACTCAAGCCACTCACAGCTACCTTTTGCATGGTGACCCAGCCCCTGTCTGCCCGACATGTAATATTCAACTGTCTGTCACATATCCTAATAGATCGTCAGCGATACACTCACGAGCGCCGTTCCATTGGTCTGGGGTCTACACTTGCCTCCATCCTGTGCAACGACCCACAGTCTGTAGGCAGGGCTCTGCGGTTCATCGCCAAAATTGGCTTCGACAAGAAAGCTTGATTTGTCTTTTCATTTTAGGTGGTTTTTAAGTTTTGTTTTATGATCTTTTAACTTTTTCTTCTTTCACATTTTAGTCTTTTAACTTTCTGTTTTAGCTTTCATGATTTTAATTCTGTGAGTTTGTGTTTTTAGATTTTAAGGATTGACTTAGGGCCCAAATGACCTCGTCCACAGGCCGTTAAACCCCACTTACTCACTACATGAACTGTGGGAAAGGGCACACCAGTTCTCAGTCAGCCTGGTGGCACTGTGGGGTGGTCCGGCTAATCTACGAATGCACTGTATATGTATATATAAACATTTTAAATTATACTGATATATAATTTTTTTTATTATTTTTTTTATGCTTTATATTCAATTGAATAGGAATCATTATTTATCCAGGTAAGTCTCTGTTTCCTAGATTTTCTTCACCTCTGCCTTCCTTTCCTTACTCTGGTGAACTAAACAATAATTGTACAAATCTTTTGTATTGCTTTCTATACATTTGGTACATAGCAAACCTCTTAGTCTGTTCCTAAAATAGTTTTGTGGTCATGTTATGTTTGTAAATATTTATATTTTTGTCTTCGTGCATTTATACTGTGTACTTGGGAATTCATATCACATATATTCACAGACATTACCACCTGAGTCATACTGCTTGGTTTGTTATAGTTTAAATTGTTACGGTATTTTGAAATTTTTATGTTCTCACATATTGTTGTGTGAGAGTACTTGTCATAAATAACTAAAAAATTTTCCGTTGAAATCAATGTGATGACATGTTGTGTGGGTTTGTCAGGTTGTTTAAGTTTAAAATTTTAAATGTGTTTTCTTCTAGTGGCCATGGATCTTCCTGTTTGTCCAATGTAGGATTTATCGCAATCACAACTTACATATTCCAGGATTAAGGAGTATATCACTCTTATCCTTTACAGTTGACAGGTAACCCTGAATCTTTTTTACAGCACTGTTCTGGGGGGCAATATTTTGTTTCTGTAGAGTTTTTGCAATTTTATCAATTACACCTTATATGTAAGGGAGATATGCTGTTTGTCCTCGTTATCCCCACATTTGTTTTCTTCCTTTTCACAGCTAACAAAATCACTAATGTCTTTAGAAGAAAAATATCATGGCTATCTAAAAATTTAATGGCTGATGGCTCGATACAAAATCCAATATAGGCTTGTCATGCCTTGTGGTGTTGTATAGTAAAATATGCTGTGAAATCATGTAAAACCAGTGATATAAATATGATTTGCACCCACAAAATTTATTTGCACAATATTAAAAAGAATAGCAATATGAGCCACCATTAAATTTTGCATCTACCATAGCTCTTAATTCTTCACCAATCTGAGACTTTTTGTGTGTTAAAAGTTGAGATGCACAACAAATGTGTTGGAAGATGATATGAATTAACATTTATGTATCTGTCAGTATGCATTGGTTTTCGATGTACTGAACACCGAACTGTTTTATGTCCAGAAACCCTTTCCACGAGGATACCTAAGAAGAGAAGTTTGCTATCTTTTCTTTTTAAAACAAATTTAATTCCATGATAAATTGTATATTAGAGTGTAGGCCATTAAGATGTTCGAGGAAACTTTGGATGGTGTCTTTACCATGTGGCCACACCATGAAGGTATCCTCAATGTATCTTGTTGGTCGAGGTGGTTCAGTTGGTTAGACGCTGACCTACTAATCCCAAGGCCATGGATTCAAATCTGGCCCGGACCAGTGGTGTTCAAGTGTGCTTAAAAATGACAGCTTCATGTCAGTATTTTTACTGGCATGTAAAAGAACTCCTGCGGGACAAAATTCTGGCACAGCAGCAATGCTGATGTGATCCTGACAATTGACAGTGTGGTTAAATAATTTTTTTTTTCCACATATCTTAACCATGAAGCCAGTTTAAGGTGGCAGGTATCTAGCACTGTAATTTGAAAATCTTCAAGAAAGAGATTGGCAACAACAGGAGAAAGTGACGAACCCAATGCTGCTTCTTGCATTTGCTCGTATATAGCGTCCTTGCAAGAAAAATACATGTTTCTCAGGTAGTGTTCCACCATCAAACCAATCCTTGGGGAGACAATATTCTGTAATTATGTACTGTGTTCAGAGCTTCTTCAGCTGGAATGAAGTAAAAAATTATTTGATTTCTTAGCTCACAAGTGGTGAGATTATTTCCACAAAATGTCTGGAATTGTGAACAAAAGAAGACATTAGCCATTGTAGCCTACTTGCTAAGAACTTCATGGGGATAGAGAAACCCTGGATAAAAGATATGGTAATACAATAAAACCTGACTAAACCAGACCCCCTATATACTGGAAACCTGGACAACCAGAAAATAAATATCTGAACGCAGCTATTTCCTATGTTAAATAACACTCTAAACTGGAAAACTGCTAAACTCGGAAACAGAATAGTTTTTCTGGAACTGTTTGCATAAATAACCTAAGATGGGTTTTCATTATGCTTAATACAGGGGAAGACAGGTAACGCTGCTGTGACGTCAGCCCACTGAGCACACATGCTCCCAGAGCAAGCAGGTTGAACGTGTGACGTCACAGCGGGCAAAAGGAAATGGCATACGAAACATCGTAATCTTAATGCTCACTGTTTCAATTATGAAATAGTCACAGATTATAAATAATTGCATTTCGGCTTTATGCCATATATATGAATTCTAGTTTGTGCGAACAGTCATGTTATAACGCAAATTGAACAGAAATTATAACTATTTTGCCTGAGCAAGAGGAGAGCTATACAGAACAATTAGGTGGATATTTTCCAACATTTGTCGTTTCGCTTTTCTTTAACAAGTTTGTCAATGTTAGGGCATAATGTACGGCACATTTGTAACCGAAGACTGCATGTTAGATTGTGATCTGACAATATGCTTCGGGAGTTTAACTTAGAAAGGTTCATAACCGAAAAGAATTTTTCGCACACGTACGTGGAGCCAAACATTCATAATACCCGTGCATATAACCTCAGAAATCTGGTTTGAGGAACATTCTTATAACAATTAGCCAAGTCTTCCTTGTGTTTGTATTTGCTCTTCAGCAAATAGTCGCACTGTAAATTTATCAATTCAATTTGCAACCTGCTAGAAACATTGTTAACATCCAATGAATGCGGGGTCGCAAAGATCTGAAACGTAGTTGACAATGTTTCTAGATCTTGAAGCCTGGTGTCAAACTGGTGTGAAACACGGAGAACTGAACACATGTGCCGCTGATCTAGGCTGCATAGCAATACACTGCTCTCGGCTGACGTCACACGAACGTACAAGCTGGGTCTTCGTTTAAATACATCAC
Organism: Tenodera sinensis; assembly: GCA_030765045.1. Classification (NCBI taxonomy): domain Eukaryota; kingdom Metazoa; phylum Arthropoda; class Insecta; order Mantodea; family Mantidae; genus Tenodera; species Tenodera sinensis. The sequence continues at coordinate 131,856,075 of CM060968.1, read as the reverse complement.
ACGGCCCGAAGTTGTCTTCCCCTGGCTTAATACATAGTTACCTGCTTTGATAACGAACTTGCCACAACTAAAGACATTCAAATTGCAGCAGATATTGCTGTTGTGAACTCATTTAAGGAATGGACGACGAGGCCAAGGAAACGGAGCCAAAAATACGCTCTTTTAGAGAAGCATTATCTGTTGTGAGTGACCTTCAGGAATTTGCAGCTTTTAAGAATGTTCCAGAACTCCTGGAGCTGATATAGAAAGCAAAGGAGATCAGAGAGTGTTCTCTTGTGGAGAAGTCACAACAGTGCACTTTTGACAGATATGTAGGGGAGAAACTGCAATTATGTATGACATGTAAGTTGAAAATACAGCAAAACATACAATAATTATGATTGATAATTGATTCAATAATATTGAATCTATTCTTTATTTACAGAGGTGTCTGACCCTAGGCACTGTCTTGTAAGTCCTACATATACGGAGGATAATCTGAAGAAGAAGAAGAAAACATCTTTATTTACAGAGGTTTATTTTAAATTATTCCTTCAGTTTAATTCTATATGATTATATTTTTTGTACTTTGTTTTACTAAACTATGTACAATCCTTTGTAAGACAGAAACCCGTGAAAATGGAAAAATATTACTGGAACGATCACATTCTGTTTTAGGCAGGTTTTACTGTACTTTTAATAGAAGTAGTGAGATTTTTATTTCACCGTTTGTATGTGGGATCTCTTTTACATCTCTTTTACAGTCTTATTGTGCAATGAAATAATGAATACAATTCATACACAATTCTTTTGGTGTAGATATTTATCTGGCCTCTGAAATTTTAATGAAGTGATGATGAATTTTCACTATTAACTCACTAGAGTAGAACTGTACAGTGACAGGACCCAAGGAAAGCAAGAGAAACAAGTAACTACCTTCATAACATCACCTTTGTTTTTAAGTTTGTCCTCCAATTTGGCATGTCATATTGGATGATGAATCAATGAAATTGATAAAATGGTGCTCATATGAGCCCAAGATCCATAGAGCTTTAAAGTAATCTGACTTCGTCTTCTCAGGGTAAGGAAAAGCCTAAAAAAAGATTTTTATCTGGAAAATTCACCCTAACTGAGATTCAAATTTGGGAAGCATCATGGTTAACATCTAATATCCTATGAAATGCAGCAAATATGGACCAGCAACAGCTATGTTGTGTAGATGGTATCCAGGAACCTCAATAGGCAATACATTTGCCCCATTCCCTCTCCTCCCCCTCGCATCGTTATTATTTGGTATGCCACCCAGCACTATATCTGGTCCAAATTCTTGCAATACAACAAAAGGTGTTGTAAAAGTACTACCAAAACTACAGTTTGTTCACCAGCTCATGGTTCCTGGGAGGAGGAATGCAGCAAGCCAGTAAATCAGTAAACAATAGATAACTGAAGCTGCAGTCGTGCCTCTAATCACACTTATGATAATGTTGCCAACCTTGGAATGTGTGTTCACGCTAGATCAAAGCAAAGAAGTCACTCATAATAGTGGAACTTAAATGTTATTTTTAGTTCATGCAGTATATTTAGCTTAGGAAACAAACAATATTTTCAACTACTCCGTCTTTTTCCCATTGGTCATTTTCTACCTTTTCTTTGAGTTTTTAAAAGCCCTGCCAGTCTGTTCAGTTATAAGTGATTTACCCTAGAGTGTTATATCGTGGAAGTCCTATAAGGAAAAGTCACCTGTTACATTTCACTATTTGTTTTATCTTGGTCCAAGCTAGTTCTACAGGACTGAGATCACAGATGTATGGGGGTGAACAAACAATAGCATGGTCCAATGAAACCCAAAATGTGTCACGTTAGAAACCTCTTTAGGTTTGTTTGTTTCAGCCATCCTATAAAAATCTGTTTCACACATGGAACTGCCACTCTGAATCCCTTTGTTCTGCAACCATAATATAATCAGATTTCATAGCACTCTTAGGCAGTTATTTATCAACTTGTACAGAGGTATTTTTTAGAGGTGATGCGTGACCTAGGTCAGATGTGCACGAGTGACATCACGCAAAGCGATGGTGGGGGTAAATTTCTACCAGCAGCCTGCTGGCTAATGGGTTAGAACTCAAAGAGATACTAACCAGACACCCCTTTTATCTTGCAATAGACAAGTGGACTAGACCATGAACTACTGCGCAACATTACGTCACACGCCACCTCTAAAAAATACCTCTGTACACTCCTCTTTTCCTTATTTCTGAGATAACACTAGTGACTCACCCAATTTTTAACTGAAATTAAGAGATATTAACAAGCAAACATAGCGGAAATAATATTGGAGGTAAGTTGGGAACCTAACCAGCAGCAGCGCTGTCTACGAAGTTTACAAAACTTGGGTTACATTATCTGGAATGTCCCTCCTCTTTCAGTGTCTTAAGGCCATGACCTGGTGAACAGACAGTACTTGCCATGTGTGCACATCCTGAATCACCAACGTTTTATCTTCTGTAGGAATGTTGTCATTATCTTCCTTTCATAGAAGTTTGAAAACAGTGTTGTTATAATTAATTTAATCTAAAAGGTGAGTCAATTAATAACACTGTTGTAAGTGTTGTCCAGTGTTATTAATTGATTCACCTTTTAAATTAAGATGTCATTAACTACTGCTTTCCAGTCAATAGTTACACACTGGGACCAGAATAAGGACCATATAATCTTTCATTCATGGTTTGAATATTTAATGTGCATAGAATGGGTAGCATTGTACTGGTTCAAGAAATGTATATAGATTCCAGCTGGCATGCATGTTTTGAAGCTCCCTGAATCCCCCGTCCTAAAGAAAGAAATTAGTAAAAGGTCTGCCTGTATGTATGTACTGAACAGCATAACTTAAAAATGAAAAGTTGGTTAAATACCAAACTTGCTACCTATTAAAAATCAGCATTTTCTAAGGTGGTAAGAAAGAATTTTCAAGAACCTCCCCTCACTCAAAACTACCTTTTACATTGAAAATTTTTATTTTCTCAAAAATATCTCAAGATTTTTATTAAAATACTGTATTGTTTAAGATATTTCTGTGCCAAAAGATGTATATCTTGAATTTTGTGTGAATGACCTATGAAGTCCTCTTCATTCTAAATGACTTTTGTAAAATTGATAAGCCATAAGTAATAGACAAAATCTTAAGTACACAAAAATAGTAGATCTTGTTAAAATACACCATTTATGTCAAGTAAATTTGTTGTGACGTTAACCATTTCTGAGATATTTTTTGTTATTGGTTAGATTTTCAAGTACTTGTGCTTTCAGAAGTGGTATGTCACTCTACATTTCCTCTCGTGGACATGCAAAGGGCATGAATCTCAAAGCTATCACCTGCTTTTAAAAATATGACATTATTTTAATTTTCTTATACTTATGATGAAATGTTTAAGCTTGAAAAGAAATAGAAGAATAATTTTTTGAAGAATGGTTTCTAGAACAGTGAATAGATGGTATTACAAAGGCAATGCATCAGATTTTTTTTTCTTCATGGTCATGTGACGAAAATGGAATATCAAAGACATTACATGGCGATCTTCTGTTTAAAAAACTGAGGACTGCTATAGCATTGGTGAGGTTTTTGTAAAATGGAATGGCTATGGCATCTCTTTTACTATCTCGGGTCGTGGTACAGGGCAAGATGAATTATTGGACTCGATTTTTGTTTTCTGAATTTTTTATTCGCACCTTTGTAGATTATTACAGTTTTTAAATTGTAGCACAATTTAAAAATCTTTGGTTTCACTGACTCGTATTTCCTAGCATGATCGACATATGCATAGTTTGCTTTAGCTCAATCTAGCTACTTGTGTAAAATGCTTTCTTTTCTCAATTCAAAAGTTTTTTATTAATGAATACTCATTATATAATTTAACACTCACCCTCGCACTCATTCTCACACTCACTCTCACACTCACACTCACTCACACACATACACAGACCTTTTTCTAAAAATGCTTCTTTTGGATTCACGGTGCCTCAAAACATATATTTCCACTGAAATCTGGACATCAAATGTTTGGGTGAAATACAATACTTCCTCTACTTTACTATACGTAGTAGAGAAATTAAAAAGTTGTCAAGTTATCAGAGTTCTACTGTAATAGGAATGATATTAATTCTCTTATGTACTAGTGTTGCAGCTATCCTCCCATTTGCAAATAGCTGGATGAAACATTACTTGCAGTTTCTCAGAATTCAAACCAACTAATAATGGAGCTGTATACTAAAGTGACCAAAGCTGAAAGGCATGCATTTTAATCTGAAACTGGTTTAAGAGGTTCTTGTAGGTCAAAAGAAGAAAACATGCAAAGAGTGCCCTCTGATATTGTTTATGGTTTCATTATGAAGCATTAAAGCCTAAGTTGTTGCAGCTTTTCAGCAGAACTTGTATATGTAAAACTAATTGGAGAATCAAGTATTTTATTTTGTTGAGAATTTTACTAAAAAAAAAAAAGGATTTAGCCATTTAGGTATGCTGTATGGAAGTCTCTCGAAAATATATCCAAATACAATTCACTTACCTATGAAAAATATTTAAATACAGTAGCATGCTGTGTACACTCTTGATGTTTTGTGCTGTGAATATGCCATTTCAGTATCCATAAAAATGTATTTCTATTTCTTCTTAACCCTTTAATTGGCAGTGTTGCTTACAAGCAACATGTAAAGTTGTTAAGTTTTGAGACATTTTATTGGCTCTTTCATTTTAATTTGTTGTTATGCTAACCTAATAAATAAAATTCAAGTATTTTCAGCTGTCTTACATCGTAAAAATATTACATTTTTTCAATAAAACTAGTTTTTTTTTTAGAAAAAGGAGCAAAATATATGCAACTGCAGTCAACTGTAACCCCATCAGCTTCCAAGTGTGCCATTACACTGATTTTTTACTTGGACTCTCCCCTTCCTTTACCACAGGCACATTTGACTGCAGTTGCCGGGACTCAAACCCACAATGTTTGACTTTGAATGGGCTGGCCAGACCATTGCATATCACCTCAATCATTACGGCTATTTGAATCACTTCAGCTGAGGTGCCTCTGAAACAGATACAAGAACTGGTTTAGGAATTAGAGGAAGAACAGTATATGTAGCAAAATGATTGCCAATTAAAGGGTTAAACATGAGTCCTATGTTTAAAATTATCTAATATTTTATTTAATTAGTAAGAATGTGAAATTAGAAGTAATATTGTATAGATATTATTGCTACTTTTAGGAAGTGAGGCAGTTGTTTATTACTGTGAGAGTAATTGCCATTAACGTTGTTAGTCAAAATATGTGCAATGGTGAAAGAACATCTTTTAGAAAGCTTGACACATAATACTGAAAATCTGAAATAGGATAAATAAAATTGTCATGTAAAAGTATGAAACCCAGGAGGAAACAAGTGTTTCAAATAAGTGCATCTCAGATGTTAATGTTCTTGACTTATGAAAGCATAGATTACACTTTTTAAAGATCTTCCTGAGCTGAATGGTTTACGGGTTTCGACTACTATATTATGTAGTGTTTAGTGCTCAAGGCTGACATTTTTGTGTTTTGTTGGAAAGAATTTTATTGTAATGCACAGGTTACGGAGAAAGTTTTTATAGCAAGTTTTTTTAAAGCCTAATATTGACTGAATTCACTTTAATGTTGAGCTAGCTTGCTTTCCAGTCTTTGAGGTGATTGTTCTAGACTTACAGTGATTTCATCTAGTTTATTTTTTGTTAAAATTGAAATAGAATGTATCTTGACTAACACCAAATTCAAAGCTTAAAATTTACTAACAGTTGTATGAAAAACCTCACTATGATCTGAAAATTGGAGTGTGCTGTGCAAAAGGTGCTAAAAAATAATTGGACACAATTTGTTTAACGAAACAATAAAGGGATGCGCTGCCTGTTTGTGAGGTAAGGGTTTTAGTGTACCTCTGCATATACCATTTTCCCAGCAATCATCAGGAGCTTATGAATGTATTATCATATACCGTGCGTTCTCGGATCGACTGCACTGCTCCAAGGTGGCACTGGACTGGACGAGGACCAGTGCGCTCTCCACCAGAGTTGAACTTAAAGAACCAGCAAGTCATGGGTACAGGACACTAACTACTGAACTAACTTGCATTAGACTTACCTGAATCTGATCCAGCAGAAATGAATGAAGACCACTTGAAGACCTGTAAAGCATTAAGATCAGAAGAAACTACAGTTCAAAAGTATTGGAAAGCACGAATGCTAATGGCTTCATTGCCAGATGCAAGGCACTAGAAAACAACAACAACAACTTACCTGAATCACAACATATGTTGAAATTTATGACCTTCAACGTGAACACATTCCCTATATCTTCAGAAACAATTCTGGTTTACTTGCAAAAGTTCACGTTGACTGATTGCCTGTATTTCTCTCATGATATTGTTCTTCAATTCTTGTAACATGAACGTATTTGATGCATACACTTTATTCTTTAACGTTCCCCATAAATAAAAATTGCATGGAGATAGGTCAGGGAAACATGGTGATTACAGTCCTTACTAATTATTCTGTCACTTCGCAATTCATACATGGAATTACCAGCCGTCTGTGCTATAGCTGAATCCTGATGAAACCAGTCTCACAATCTTCCATTTCTTGTTAGTTGCAAAAAAAAAATATTTGAAATAGACTTTACATAAATGTGTTGTAGCGTGTTTATGTTGTGTCGTAAATATGAGACTGATAATTTTGTGCATGGTGAGGAACTTCATGAATAATATGGTGATTTTTTGGTAGCCCAGTATCAATTGTTCTGAGTAGAAATGTGACCTTGAAAATAAAACCATGCTTCATCAGCAAAGAACGTTAGAGATGGGTCCACCTGGTCATTATGAATGGACTGCTAAAACCAATTGCAATAATTAACTATACCCACCTTATGGTTTCAAAGCATGAACTTTTAAAATAAGAAGGAAGGATCCTACCACCTCCATTGAGCGACAGACCACTCAACTAATTAGAAGATCCAGTCTTTCTCCAGAAACCAAGCACTTTATATCACCGTCGGGATCCAGGGCTCCTAGAATGTATGGAGTCCCCAAGATCCACAAAATGGACGTCCCTTTACGCCCCATTGTTGACGCCATGGGCAGCCCTACATACCTGCTGGCACGCCACTTAGCACATCTGTTGCAACCTCTGGTAGGGGATTGCCCACACCACGTGACGAACTCCCCACAGTTCATACAGTCCTGGACAACATCACTACTGGCCCTTCTGATCTTCTCGTCAGCTTCAACGTGGTATCTCTTTTTACAAGGGTACCGCTACAAGAAACCATCCAGCTTCTGAAGGAACACTTTCCGGCTGACATCGAGCTCTTCCAGCACACCCTAACATCCACTTTCTTCCTGTTTGGTGGCAGATTCTATGAACAGGTAGACGGTGTGGCAATGGGTTCTCCGTTGTCACCAGTAATAGCAAATTTCTACATGGAACACCTGGAACACGAAATACTGGCCACAGCCCCACTTAAGCCATCTCATTTCTACCGGTATGTTGACGACACATTCGTTATATGGCCTCATGGACGAGAAACTTTGCTGAGCTTTCTCACACACCTCAACAGCCTCCGACCCCAAATTCAGTTCACCATGGAAGTGGAGAAGGACAGAAATCTGCCATTTTTGGACATCCTGGTCTCCAGAAACAACAACGGTACTCTGGGGCATGCAGTATACCGCAAACCAACACATACTGACCTCTACTTGAATGCTCGCAGTTTCCATCATAAGTCACAACGGGTCGGAGTTCTCAACACTCTGTTCCACAGAGCTCTGTCGATCTCCGATCCCAGCCACCTAAAACAAGAACTGCAGCACCTGAGGCACACGTTCCGCCAAAACGGCTACTCCGTAGAGGATATTGAAGCCTCTATCTCCAAGGCCAAGAGAGGAAAACCACAAACTCAGCAAACACCAGACCAGCCGACCGCCATTGCCTGCATCCCATACACTGGCAATCTTTCCGGCAGAATCAGTAGAATTCTCGCTAAACACAACATCAGAACCATCCACAAGCCGCCTTTGAAGATCCAACACCTAGTGAGGCCGGTAAAAGACAAACTGCACCTTAATGTACCAGGGGTATACCGTATCCCCTGTGAATGCGGGACGCCGTACATAGGGCAAACCGGCAGGACCATTTCCACCAGTCAAGGAGCACGAACGGTCCATACGATTAATGCAGCCTGAAAAGTCAGGGCTGGCGGAGCACTGCTTTGAAACAGACCACAGAGCTAACTTCAAAGAAACGACCATTGTGGCAAAATGTAGTGGTTTATGGGAACGGAGGGTTAAGGAGGCTGTGGCCATCTCCTCCGAGAAGAGTACACTGAACCGGGACGCTGGATTGCAGTTTAGTCCATCTTGGAAACCAGCCTTAAAATTGGAAATCGACCGACTTAGAAAACACAGATTCCGACGCAGCGGCAAACCACCTCCACACTAGACTGGGTGTTTTCTACTCGGTACGTACTGGCTGACAGTACTGGTCCCTTCACTCTTGCTAGTCATTCATCCTGAAGATGGGAGAGATGTACACTCCCGAAACGTCGATGTCTTTTCATCACTACACCTGGTTCGAAGCCTGAGAGCATCTTGAATATGAACTTTTAAGTTTCAGAAGTTTCGCTGCCATGAAAATTGACATCTTGAAAATGTTGACTGCTTGTGCTAAACATCTTAGTGATTTTTATTTATGGGGAATGTTAAAGACTAAAGTGTATGCATCAGATCGGCACATGTTACAAGAATTGAACAAATTCACAAGAGAAATACAGGCAATCAGTTAACATGAACTTTTGCGAGTAAACCAGAATTGTTTTCGGAGATATAGGGAATGTGTTCACTTTGAAGGTCATCAATTTCAACATATGTTGTGATTCAGGTAAGTCTAATACAAGTTAATACAGTAGTAAGTGTTCCGTACCATGACTTGCTGGTCCTTCATGTGCAACTCTGGTAGAGAGGATGCAGGTCTTCACCCGGTGCAGTGCCATCGCAGAGCGGATCATTTGGTCCGAGAATGCATGGTATTTTCATGATTCTTACTATGTGCACAGTATTTGTTGGGTGCTAGTGCTGTACAGGCATTTAAATATTAAATTACTTTATATGAAAATGAATATTCAGTCTTTGTATAGCATATTGTTCTCCAAATATCATAGAATCACAGCATACCAGATAAGTTGCATATTCATAGTATATGCTATCATTTCTTTTGTAAGACAAGCTTTGGGTTATTGTTGATTAGGTTGAATCTTTAAAAAAGTAACTATATTATATGTACAATAGAAACCTTTATCAATTTGATTTTTCTGTTTCAGTAGACAAGTTGGTTAAACAAACACTGCACATTCCCTTCATGATTAGTCTAAATCACTACCCTCCCTCCCCCATGGCACAACAGCCCATCTGGGCCAAGGCCTACTGCCCACCTGCTACATCCCCCACTTTTGCCCACCATAGGTGTCATGGTGGGGTGCAGTACTGGAAGTCGGACATGGTCAGCATCCCCAGTCCCTCTCGTCCGGTTATGCGGTCTTCTTGACTGGACGGGCCCAAATGACCTTGTTGTCGACGAGCCCTTAAATTTAACACTCCACTCCAGTCTTGACTGGAGGTCACTATTTTTCAATTAAGTAGCTCCTCTATTGGCCCCTCAGGGACCTAGCAAGGCTGAGTGCACCCTGGATCAGTTCTCCCAGCGGGAGAAAATTCCCACGCCAGTACTGGAAACCAAACCAGAGTGCCCCTCTTGGTAAGCAACAGTGCTACCACTGTGTGAAGGCAACAACATTTATAGGTCTACAAGTTAGAAAAGAACCTCGGAAGGTGTTGGTACTCACGTGACTGAACTGGGAGGGGTAAGCAGCAGGCAGCAGCAGTCCGCTAGGCCAAGTTACACTAGTCCGCTTCCATTTCCGATTTGGAATCTAATTCAGAAGCTCGTACATGATCAGAGTACTTTCTCCACTTATCTCTGGAATATTCACGGAAAATCTCCTCACAGAGTGTTTGCTTTGAACTTAAAATTGCATTGGACAAATCTTGTGCAGCTTCTCCCTTTATTTCTCCCCATACCAACTCTATTGTATTTAGATCGGCGTGGTATGGTGGAAGATGCAATACCTCGTGGCCACGTGCATTGAGGGTCTGATCGATTACGTACATCTTTTCTATGGGCACTGACTTCACTAACTGCAATAACTCTGGTTTATGCATATTGCTGCTGAACGACACATTGTTGTCCCTTAACCACTGCATTACATCCTTTTTCAGCATCGTCATTGTTGGCCTTTTATTTTTCTGAACACTGCGTTAGTTAGCATTGTCCATCATGACAACAGAGTTACTGGGCAAATTAGGAATAACTTGCGTTTCTAACCATTTTGTAAAATTTACAGCATTCATATCGTCGTGATAATCGCTCGTTTTTTGTTTAGATTTGAACATTAGCAAAGCATTGTGCACAAACCCGTTTTCTCCTCCCACATGGGCAATTATCAGTCTGGGTCTTTTACCCATAGGCTTTGTAACCCCTAACTCATTTGGAGACTGCCAACAAGAACTGACGGTATGACAAGCATTTATATATGTTTCGTCTAAATACACAACATTCCTCTTCTGTTCACGGTACCTACAAATAGTTCGCAGGTAATTAGCACGCCAGGACACAATTTCAGGCTTTTCGATTTGGAGCTGCCATTTAGAAGCACATTTTTTCCATTTAAAGCCTAATCGCAAGACCAGTTTCCTCAGATATTTTCTACTGCATACCAAACTGCCATCACTCTGCAAATCATGCTTGAGCTTCTGTATCGTTGGCACTGCTTTCTTCACTGTATAATATTCGTGCATTTTTCTTTGAACTATACCCTCAGTAAATGTATCGACTTCCACTTTCTTTTTCCTTTCTCTAGCCTTCCCTTTCAGCATTGAGAATTTGACCTGACCACTGGTAGACAAAGACGTAGTCCCTTCTTTATGATGTGTTTCACTAAACTAATGGAAACTCCTGTAGCTTCACTTGTCAATGTAGCAACGTTGTAACTCAATTTCAATTCACTCTTTTTATCTTTCAAGTAATTAGCAACATTGTAAACAATATTGCGAGCATCAGTTTTCAACGACCCACCAGATGCGGTTGCTTTACTAGTCATGTTAAGCACTTTCGCTATTAGCCACAAAAATACTTACAAAAACTTGTTATAAAGTTTTACACGGAACGCACTACAAAACTGCAAGTGTAACATGTGCTTGTAGGGAGCTGATCTGCACCGTGCGCTGCTGAAACAGAACTGACCTCCACCACTAGCACCATGCGCAGCAAAGAAACATGGTTTCTGCGCAGGTTCTTTTCTAGCGTGTATACCTATAGTTTAAAACCATTCCAATAATAATTATCAACACAAAAACAAATGATACAGTTATTCTCTAAATGAGTTCTGTAATGCGAGTGTTGATACCACTATGTATAGTTGAAATTCAAATTCAGATACATATGATTTTACTAAAGTAGATAATAAAGATAATTTATGAGCATGGAAAGAATGGTTGCACATTTATTTTCCTAAAGGAAACTTGTTGAACATGACAATGCCCTTTAAAAAAAATCAAATATCTCCAGAGTTGAAAGCACCAATTATTGCCCATTCTCCCAAGAGTTAAAATATGAACAATCTGCAGTGCTTTTTTATTTGTTTTTTCTTACACCTTTTAATTAAGAAACATAAAACAGGACTGAGAATGAAGATAAATAGGATTCTCCTAAAAATTTGAACAATCTGTAGTGTTTGTTTATTTTTTTTTACATGTCTTAATTAAGGAAAATGAAAGGCGAATGAAAATAAATAGAAGCAGCTATAAATAAGTATAATCCTGACATCCTGCCCTGCACTTTATAGTACCGTGAACAGAATGTTCGGAGGGAATAATTAGTAATCAGTATAAAAAAAATTTTGTTCATTACGTTAAATGTTCTATGAAAACATTTAAAAGCTGAATTAAAGTTATGTTCTGTCCTGTGAATGAAAATCAAACACCTTGCTTCTCAATTTTTGTCCTATTTTTTCATACCTCAAATTCTCCCACCCTTAAAGACTGATACTTTGGGAAAATGCCCAGTCGGTTTGATTATAAATTGGTACATGTGTAGTAGATGTATTTAACTACACATTCATTTATTAAAACTGTACCAATAAAATAGTTGTCTTGTACACTTATACCTATACATAAATTTTGGTTATTCTATTAATGGCAACTTTGTTTGGTAGAACATTCTTGGCTGTGCTCAATATGTTTGTGAATTTTACTAGATTAAAGGGAAGCTATTTATTCTCATAATCAGGATGATACAACATAATGTTTATGACCAATTCGCATACTCCTCACATATCATGGATCTCCACTTTTAATATTTAATAAAAATATGCTGTTGTTGTTAGCTAATGCTGGATTTCTGACAATGAAGTCATTAATCTTCTTGCTCTCCAATATTTTTCACTGATGATATTGAAGAGAGCAATAGCAGTAATAGTAACCGTTTTTTAGAGAGCACCATATTTTTATGTTTTGGCGGTCACATCGCTCTCTCACAACCCCCAGAATGTCTGGAGGACCACAACTGTCGTTGGTTTACCGGTCTCACCGACCTGACCGGAACAATTATCAAAATAAATTCACCGACCATATCCTCTGATTACCAATCAGAGGACGTATTACATGCCATGACAGGTCAGCATGTTAGGGGTTAAGGTTTTATAGAGAAATTAGAGAAATGGAGAGGTTGGAAAAATAAAGACTCCCCAGCCCTCAGGAACCCTAATAGCATCGGGGTCGGAAGAGAACAAGAGATGACCAAGGTAAGGTCAGATAGGAAAGTTACAGTAAGGAGCAAAACACCAGTAAGTGGAAGTAATGTTCTGCTCAGCTTGGGCACCTTGTGGTCGCCATTCACATATCCCCTAGACGGAGACCCCTGAGTAAAAATATGGTGCTCTCTAAAAAGCGGTTACTATTACTGCTATTGCTCTCTTCAATATCATCAGTGAAAAATATTGGAGAGCAAGAGGATTAATGACTTTATTGTCAGAAATCCAGCATTAGCTAACAACAACTATTAATATTTGATAGATCATGCTTCTGTTTAAAATCCACAGTTTTTGCTGCAAAGCTGTATCATATTGTATTAAGCAGCTAAGTACAAAAGAAAGCACCTGTTTGAATAAAGAACAATTGGTACTGTCCGTTCAAGTAGATGAGAGCAGTCAGATGTGCAATACAAGGGGTGGAGTGAGAGAGGATGAAGCGTTCAAGCAATAGCAAAGGAGTACGTAAACGCATGAAATAGCACAAAAACAGGGATGACAAACATGCACTAGTAGAAAACGGTTCTGTATGCACTAAAATTATTTCAAATCAAAGTGTATGTAGGATCTTATAGAGTGTATTAATACTACCATCGAAATCAATTCATACTTTTAATTTATATTGGTGGTTTAAGTGTCAACCTTTCTTTTTCTTGTACATAAAAGTCATTCACTGTGTGGTCAACAATGTGCTCCCTAAAATAGTCTAAATCAGCCTTCCTCCCTCTTCTTGGTCTTTCTTAGAGGTGTTGTGAAAGACATGTGCCTAACTGAATGTATTCTACAGGGTTCTTCATTTAAAACCTTAAGGGTGCACAGCATTTTGCCTGCGCATGATTGGGGATACCATAGCCAGCTTTGGTCCTACATAAACTCTGCGTAAAGCATGTATAGCACTCTTAACTCATCTTTTGTGCGTAAAAGTAATTATAAATGGGAATCACCAAGCCGTGTTTGCACAGCATATATTGAAACGTTCCCTGGTGAAGTGCCTCCTTCCTGATTTACAATTCAACGAGATTGTGAAGAAATTCAAAACCACTGGATCTGAGCCAAACAAAAAACGAAAGCGTAAACATACAGTTTTAACACAGGAAAAGTTAGACAAAATAGGCGCATGTTTTGAATGTTCACCATCCAAGTCCATCCCAAAATCAGCACAACAGATGGGAATTTCAGAGTTTCTGCACACAGAGTAACTAAATTCTTAAAACTAAACTTTATAAGTGTACAATTGTCCCTGCTTTAAAAATGGTGACCCAGTACCATGAATGCGTTATTGTGAATGGTTTCTTTCATCAGTAAATGACAGTTTAATTGATACCACAGCTTCTGTTCTTTTCCAACTAGGCATGGTTCCACCTAAATGGTTGTGTCAACACTCATAAGAGTCAGTACTGGGGCCTCTGAAAATCCACATTGTATTCAGGAAATCCCTCATTATGATCGGAGAGTTGGAGTTTGATGTGCTGTTAGTGCTAGATGCATAATTGGTCCAATATTCTACGAGCAGACCGTAATTGCTGAGAGGTACCAAAATAACATTTTGACCCCATTTTATCATGAACTGACATAAGAAGAGAAATCATATGGGTGGTTTCAACAAGATTCTGCTACTGCCCATACAGCAGAGGAGTCCATGAATAAAATTAGGGAAGTGTTTGAAGATAGCTGCCTCTGGCGCAGAGGACCCGGGTTCGATCCCTGGTACCAGCATGGGGATTGTATCCCCTCTGGGATGTCTGGCACAGGGTGCACTCGGCCTTGTTAGTCCTGGGGGGACCAATTGAGGAGCTACTTGATGGAAAAGTAGTGGCCCCAGGTCATGAAGACTGCATAACTGGCCGGGAGCGATTGGGACGCTGACCACGTACTACCCTCCAGTACTGCACCCCACTAATGACGCCCGTAGTGGGCCGAGGTGGTGGACGCAGTGGCTGGGCTGTAGGGCTTGGCTCTTCATGGGCTGTAGTGCCAGGGCTTAGTTTTTAGTTTAGTTTGAAGATGAGTGATTAGTACTGGTGTATGGCCCTTTCGGTCCCCCGATGTAACTGTGTGATTTTTACTTTTGGGGTAACCTGAAAGACAAAGTTTATGAGACAAATCCTCATACATTGGAAGAACTAAAACAAAATATTAGAAATGAAATTGGAAACATTACAGTGGCCCAACTTAACCAGAATGTGTTCTCTTGCTATAATGCTTGTTTAGCCAACGGCGGATGACATATCCAGCATCTTCTATAAGGCAAAAGTGTTATACATGCTTTACGTGCACAGTTTTTGTAGGAACAAAGTCAGCTGTGGCACACACAATTGCACACAGGTGAAATGCTGTATGCCCGTTAGGTTTTAAATGAAGAACTCTTTAATTCAGCTTTGAACCTATGGACTGAGCTAAATGATACACCACTGGCTTTCACTACTCTTTTCTGTATGGGCTTGAATTTAATATGTCTCCTCTGCAGCCTCCCTCATCATAAATTCATACACATTACCAATCACTTCTCGTGTCTGACTGTGCGAGACTTATCCCTGTAATTTGCTCTGAACTGGTGGCATTGTTTAGTCTATTTTTATCTGCACTGAGTCACACAGAGCGATGCTCGTGTTCACATAGCACTGGACAGACTGATGCAAGTTGCTTGCCATCCCATTGCAGCAGTCAGCTCTTGCCACTGCGTGTCATGTTTACACTGCTCTCATCTATTTGCATAGACAGTATGCAGTTTGTGTCCCCTTTTATATAATTTGTTCTATTTTAAAACTTGTTACAATACATGCTTTCAGTGTCGGTTAGTAAAGAGTAAAGGAATGCAGTTTTAAAGCGTACACTATACAATACCATTATTTCTATCCAATTACACTTTCATTCCTGCCAACCTTTACAGTTTGCCCATAAAATGTATAAGAGCGGAGGCCCCTTTGCAACTACATGGCTTTGTGGACAGATTCAAAGTGTTGCACATTTTCACCTCAGACATGACAAAACATTAAATTCTATTGCATTATATTGTAACATAAGATTATACAGATTGAATATATCATGCCAATTGATATACAATGCTGTGATAGGCCAAGTTTATGTGTGTGCCTATCTTTTATCACCACCATGGTCCCCTTTCACAGGGCTGCAACAAAATCCATAGCGTGCAGATTTAAAATTGAATTGACCACTAGTTACATTAGTGACCAGCAATAAATGGGTGTAGACATTCATTAAAGGACAATGTCAATTTTAAAGTCAATTCCCTCATGTAATTTGTTTGTCTTGTTCACGTACGTTTATATGGTTTATTTGCCAAAACAATACAAAGTTTGTACAGCAATATCAGAAAATAAAATATAAACTAGTCACAAAAATATTCTCTTATTATTAGAAAACTCAGCAGTATTGTAAAATGAATTGGAAAGCAATATAGACTTAACTATCCTTTTAAATATTAATAATGACAGAGCTTTAATATGATTACAGGTTTAAAGATGTTATTTCAAGAATTTTGAACTCTGCTGTATTTACATATACAACAAATGTTAGCAGTGTTCCTCATGGAATAGCCAAACTGACTGACACTGCATCTGAATCAGTATTCATTTTAACTAATAGAGGACATTTCATAAGTTTATAACATACGGATGTCCTAGTCAGAATACCCAATTTAATAAATACTGGTTTGCAACTTGTCCTGGCTTTCTTTTGAAGTATAACGATTTTGTTTGCTGAAGCATAGTTGCCCCAAAATAAAATACCATAACTCATATGGCTGTTTATGTATCCATAATACAGGTCCTTCAAGGATTCAAGGGACATTTTTTTAATTTGTAATAAAAAATAATCTTCTGCTTAATTTACTAGTAACACCTAAAATGAATGTGCCAACATAAATGAGGTTTGAGATTAATAACCAAAAGAGGTACGAGAGTCAAAGCCAGATGAAATAATCTTAAAAGTGAAATCAACAGTATAATGCTGAGGGATACAAGTTTCCCACTTTTGTGACAATTTTTGTTTATAGTTCATGTTATGAAGCATAAAGTTGGGGTTAGAAACATATATATGTATAGTTTAGGAAAACAGTGTTCTTTGTTTTAATGTTTAGCATTTGTGACAGAAAGCAGCAGTACTAGCGGTAACACAACGAAAACTTGCTATTGAGAGCTGCGTGAAACTTCAGTACTACTCAAATAAAGTCTGCTTACCTCACTCAATTGAAGACCACATGCCACTCCCACTCCTCACATTGTAGCTGTCTAGGAGCCCTCTAACTCATTCACTGTGATATGCGCTCCTTGAGACGTTAGGTACTGGAGTCTATAATAGGGGTACTATTACTCTGCAACAATGTTTTTGTATTATTATTTATTTATGCCAACAAACTTACTGTTGGTGTTTTTAAACACACAAGCCGTGTGTGGGCAAAGTTTAAGAGGTAGAACTGGAACTTAAAAATTCAATGCCACAACCGGGATTTGAACCACAGACCTTCCGCTTGCCGGGCGGACGCTCTACCACTGAGCTATTGTGACAAACTGCCAGAATGGCATTAAATTCTCAAGTTCGTATTTTTTCCTGGTAAACCACCAGGTAATTGTCTCTGATGTGAGACTGCCTTTGTGGTTTACCAGGAAAAAATACGAACTAACTTGAGAATTTAATGCCATTCTGGCAGTTTGTCACAATAACTCAGTGGTAGAGCGTCCGCCCGGCAAGCGGAAGGTCTGTGGTTCAAATCCCGGTTGTGGCATTGAATTTTTAAGTTCCAGTTCTACCTCTTATGTTTTTGTATGTTTACAAAAATAGCCTTCTGTGCATCCTGCAGATTGCCAGCTTTTGTTGTGGCAGTTCTGTCAGATCTTCAACAATTTTTATAAAAGGAATTCTCCATTCATCTTACAAGTAATTTTTGTACATTTACTGCACTGAACATTTTACACATTCTAAATTTCACATCATGGCAAAATTATGTTTTGCTGGACAAGGAAAAGTTTTAGGGGTTTCAATTTCAGGAAATTGGTATCAAAACTATTTGCTTTGAGCATATACACTGAAGTTCTTTGCACTCTGGTTAACACATTGGGTACAACTCTGATGTTTCAAGACTCATATTACTATTACAATTGACTGTAGTGAATGTAGTAGTTCTTGAGATCATCCTTTCACACAGAAAAAGGGAGATATAAACTATGTATATCAAACTATCTAAATATGGAATGCTTGAGCACATTATATTTGTTCTAGAAGGTTTTCTGTCTAGCTCCAATGTTATCTTTTAGTCCCTGCACTGTGCACACAGTTGGTAGGCAGTTCTTTAGGCCTGTCAGAGACATGGTGACTGCATTCTGTGCCCAAGCACCATTAACAAGGATTGTGTATGACAGTCAGAGTCAGACTTTATCTGCCACTGTGCTAATGTGTTTTCATTTAGGTTTAAAATGTTTTTGTTTGAACAGTATGTGCTTTAAGATGAGAATATTTTTGGAGATAGTGGTAAGTATACAGAAAATGTGAAACAAAAATAGACACACAGTCTCCGAATTCCAAATTACCTTTTCAAAATACTGTTTACAGTATAATAAATACATTTTGTGAGGTGGATTTGATTTGATGACACTGCAAGGACACTACAATTATTTCTTTTGGGATGCTGCAAGGTCAACAATATGTAAACAGGGTTTAGTGGGGCCATTACTCACCGGTACTCAGTACCAGCAGTTATTGAATCGATCGAAGTGAGTACTGGAAGTTCTGAAACGCAATGTGTATCACTCTTAAAAGACCATTGGTGTTTATTTGTTTGGATAAAATTCTAATAATTTATTGATCAGAAAATAACCTTATACCTAATGGAGGGGAAAGGATAATATTGAAGAAAGATTGGTTTTTGATGCACGCTGTATGTAAAAGAATCAAAAGAAAAATGAGTTAATTTTACCCACCTGAATGAACATTTGTTGTCGATCACTTGGGCAAACCAAGTAAGTGGAAAATGTTATGTCCAAGAATATTTAAAATAATGTATATGTTTCTCATGTAATGGTGCCTCAACAATAGTAGGAGAGATGTAGGAATGCAACTTAAACAATTTTTTACGTCTATCATAATCTGGGATAGCTGTAACCACAGACAAGTGCTTGCTGTGAACTATTCCATGTAATACCTAATTTACTTTCAGATATTTGTAGAAAACTATATGATCTATACCATCTATCCCCAAAGAACACCTTCGAAAATTGTCAACTCATTGATTCAAAAAAGGTAAAGGGTATATATGGAGGGGGACAGCTTGTGCACATCTACCTATGTAGCTCTATTGGGGCTAACACCCCAGAAGGCAGAGATGAAGTGAGGGAACCACAGGGTGCAACAGACTACAGCAGAGGGGCCACAGAGTTGTGAGGAAGTCCCTAACCTGAAAAAATTTAACGAGTTATGTTGAGTACCGGTAGTTCTAACTTTCCAACGAAAACTCTGTGTTTAAAGGTAACCCAAAAACAATGTATGGATGAAACTGGCAATAATAAATTACTCTGTTTCAGTGCAGCTTAAATCAATATAAACTTAATCATTAAACTTATATGAGTACATATGAATAATGTCTGTAACTGAATAAGGGAGACAATTTCAACATATCGGTTATTGGTATGATTTTTCTGTATTTGTTTTCGCCTGCTGCTTCTCCAAACTCATTCCAACCAGTCCATAACTGCACCGTCAAGTCAGGGTTGCCACCATATTCCCATATTTCACCATGTGGAAGGACCTACAAATCACATTGTATTTGAGGATCCCAGGATTGAAATCAGCTAGTTGGCTTCAAAATAAAGAACATGATGGAAAGAGGATTGATTTTCCTGCAACTATTATTACTGCCAAACACACAACATTGACACTATGCAACATACATGTTTAAGCTGCAGTATATGTGTGCAATTTCTTTTTGCTGATCTAACTACCTTATAAATAGAAGTACATTTTAGTATTCTACCCTAGGCTATTTCACTTTTATATGATTTTTGCTGGACTGTTCCTTAAGTATTCTTTGAGAAATATTGGTACCTGCATCCTAAGAAAAAATACTGTTGCATTGCTCCACTTTTGCGATACATATGATTAAGGGCAGACTTAATGGCAAAAATTGTCAAAAAACTAGCTTTCAAGGCAAGTGTTATTGATTATGACTTCATAAATGAGTAGCCATGTATGTTGAACTTTTGGCCATATCAAAAATTCAGTTCCAGAAGGCCATGTAAACTTGACATTTATAAACAATCAATGCTTTCTGTAGAAGACCAAGATTTTGAGATGGCCGTTTATTTCTTATTCAGTTCTGATGAAGGCCATGAAGTTTGATACGGCTGAATGCTCATCATCAATAAATTTAACATGGCTGATCACTCGTGAACCTATAATCAGAAAATGATATTTTTAGTTTTTTGTGTAATGTATTTAATTGGAGTTTTGTGTGATATATATTTTATTGTTGTAATTACAATACTTATATTTTAAATTATTTTTAAAAATGATATTGATATTGCATCTGCCATTTTGTATTGCATATTCTGCATCATTTCAAAGAAAAGAATCATGATTCCTATTACTTCGGAGTAGAGCCATAAACTTTAATCTATCTTTTAGGGAAAGTTTTTCTCTACAAATTGGTACCTCTGTTAAGTATGTCAGCATTTTTTATGCTGAAACCATGTGGTTTCTTTCTTTGTAAATATTTGTGACTTGTTTTTCTCCATGTTTGCTTTGAGCAGATTTTTTTTCTCTGAATACATTTTATTGATATAAATCTTCTGTTTCCTCAGGAACTATTGAAGATAGCTAAATTAAATCTTAACATGGTAAAAAATAAAATAATAATATAAAAACTAGGTGCTGTTCATGGGCATCGCAAAGGGGGGCCAAGGGGGGGGGCCGTGGCCCCCCTTGGAAGTTGGCAAACTTAATGTGCAATCAATTGCTGACTATTAAACTATTATTTTAATTTTGATGTAAAAACAATTTTTATTTAGCACAATTTAATATGGTTATCTGCAACAAATATAAATTTTGACAATAAAATAATGAATTAATATTATCTGATTGTAAACTTCCAACATGTGGCCACCCCCCCTGGAAAAACGGCTGCTGATGCTCATGGTGCTGTTATGAATCTACTTTGATTTTAATAACATGCTTGATTATATTTTTTAAAATAACTGCTGACAAATTTTAATCAAATCTTTAATATAATACTTTTTAGCATTTTAGAAAGCATGGATCTAGATCCTGTAAAAATTTTAGCGTGATATCTCAAAAATTTTTGGAGATGAGTCAGATTTAACATTGGTGCGATAGGATTATTAGTATCCCTAAAGGTGTATTCCACATTTCAGTTCAGCTATTTGACTGAAAGTGACCAACCAAGAAGTAAGGAGCTATGTGCCCAAGAGAACCTGTGCATATGATTCTTATTTCTTACTATAGAAATTCCAAAGGGGATGTGCTGATATATTAGGCTGATACAGCATTTATTGTGATCCTCATTTGTAAACTCTGTCTTGTTTCTTGTCATACAGTCACGTAATATGGTTTAACAATATTGTACATTGAAAGAAAATAGTGTCAAATTTAGGTAACATATCAAAGTACTGTTTGTCATATACTAGCTAAGGAACTGTTTTACAATTGCCTTGTTGAGAACAAGAACTTTTACAGGACTGAAACATTTGCAAAATGTATTTTATTTACCTTTGTGAGATCACCTTTCTTATAGTTTACATGTGCCTGTGATTAGATTTGTGAAATATACCCATATATGTGCAATGGAGTTTTATGATATGTAACACAGCTACTTCCAGTGAAATACCTTTCTTTTCATCCTTTCTGTGTAATCCTGCTTATGAACTATCTCATTCAGGGTAAAGGGTACAGACCCAGAGGGGACACCTTGCTCACTTCGACCTACACAGATCTATTGTGACTACTACCCCCCAGGAGGCAGGAATGAAATGAGGGAACCGAAGGTGCCACACAGGGTCGCAGCTGGCCAGGCCACAGAGACGCGCAGAAATCCCTAACAAGTACTGAGATCTCTTCATCCCAGAACCAGACCCCGCCAAGCAGACATCACACCGCGGTTCCAGTGTTGCACTGAGCATCCCCTCCCCAACAGGCCAACCAAACACCATCTAGCACTGAGAATAGCAGTCACCATGTGCAATCACCTGTGCCATCTGCCTGGCACTGAAAGATGACAAGAAAATGGAATGAAGGGAAATGATGGAAAGGAAACCGTGGTATGAAATAATGTACCTCAGCATTCGCCTAAGCGACATGGGGAAACCATGGAAAAAAACCATGTCACAGTTCATGGCCATGGGGATTGAACACACAACCTCCTGAATGCAGACCAAAGACGTTACCACCTGAGCCATCCCACTCAGTCCTCTCAGAGTTGGCCAAATAAAGTAGGTACTTTGTTAATGAACAGTTGAGGTCTGTCAAAACTGATGTGCTTCTTGTTCAGGAACAACAGTTGGTGTAGCTTTGCATACCTGATACAGGTAGGGATATGGTGTAAAGGTGCACTAAGCTTTGTCCATGATGAGGCAAATCCAAGCATCACATCTATATTTATCTTTATACGAGGGTCATCCAGAAAGTAAGGAACAATTGAGCATGGTGGAATCAAAACAAAAGATATCAGCACCTAACTTTATTTTTAAACTTACAGTACTTTATACTACTTTTGTAT
Organism: Tenodera sinensis; assembly: GCA_030765045.1. Lineage (NCBI taxonomy): Eukaryota > Metazoa > Arthropoda > Insecta > Mantodea > Mantidae > Tenodera > Tenodera sinensis. The sequence goes on along the minus strand of CM060968.1, from coordinate 131,833,425 downwards.
GTAATCACCATACTTGTCAAGACATTTGTTGTAACGTGGGACCATTTTTCAATACTGTTGTACTCATTTGCCACCAAAAATTTATGCCAGGCTGTCACTGCTTGCTTGAGTTCCTCATCGCTTGCAAACTGTTTTCCACCAAAAATTCTTAAGTTTTGGGAATAAGTGATAATCACTTGGTGCCAAGTCAGGCCTGTAAGAGGCATGACCAAAGACTTCCCATTTTAGGCATTGAAGTTCCTGCTGTGTTCATGCTGATGCACGAGGCGGGGCATTGTCATGGATCAAGAACACTTTGACCTACAGCATTCCACGTCACTTGTTTTATATTGCATGTCGAAGCCGTTGAGTTTCAGAATAGGCTTTTGAGTTTTGTTGCTTTTTGAGTATTGTTGATCCTCTTGGCTGGATTAAACTCTTTCGGTTCCAAAAAACCATTGACATTACTTTCTGGGTGTTCAAATTTGGTTTTTCCTTCTTGGGTTTTGTTGGTGAATTTGTGTGATGTCACTCAGTTGCCTGCCACTTGTTTTCTGGAGTCTTGTATAAACCCCAAGTTTCATTTCCAGTAACAATGCGGTCAAGCAAATCATCACCCTCTTTGCCATATTGTATAAAAATTCAGGGGCTGCTCCAATGTAATTCCCCTTATGGCCATCATTCAAGATTTTTGGCACTCACCAAGCACACATTTTCTTGTAACCAAGCTGCACTGTCACTATTTCACGCAGGAGCAAATGTGAAATTTTTGGAAAATATTTGTGTAATGTGCTCAAAGTGAAACACCAGTTTACCTGAATTATGTAAACTTTTTGCTTCAGTTTGAGGTGATATTTCTATGTAAGCCCTCTAAAATAGTTTAATTCAAAATTATAGAGGTGGCAGAAAGGCCTCCTAAACTTAAGAATGGTAATTATGGTTAGTAAAATGTAGGTTCAATTGTCTTCTTTCCATGGCTTGGGTAGGCATCATACCAAAAAGGACAAAGTCCGCATAAATTTAATAATTTGTGTCTGAGTAAAGTGTTATTTTAGACGAACATTTTTGGTGGTGGAAGAACGCAAAATAACGACACATAGAACAAGTGTATAATTAGTGAAGCGGCATAAAAAAGAAAGAAGAATATGAAGTTATAAAAATATATATAGTCCGTGTTTGTGGAAGTGTGAACCCCGTAGCGTGATGCAAAAGAAGGACGCCAAGCCATGAGACTGTGTAATTTGTGTGCTTATACATTGGAATAAAAACAAATATATAACGTGGATCTATAGAATAATCATTTTAATTACTTGTTGACCCGTACTGTGCCCTAGATACAAATAGCACATGAAAAGAGTTATTCAGGCTCACCACTGATCTAGCTCGGCTAAAACAAATTATGCCATCTCTTACCGCACAGTAGATGGTACCCCGCACAATAAATAAACGTTACTAGTTCTTCCATAGCGAGTGATGGCCTCCCACTCCGATCTTCATAATGCACGCTTGTCGTTCCTTCATTGAACATAATGCACCATTTCCCCACTGATGACTCGATAATTGCACTTTCACCGTAAATATTCTTTATTTGCCTATAAATGTCAATAGACGTAACATTTTGAGCATTCAGTAAACAAATGACACTTCTTATTTCACATTTAGCGGGATTTTAGATTGGTGACACCATTAAAACTATTAGCGTGACCACATAGTAACAAGATTTGGCCCACATTAGACAAGCAATAAATATCTGCGGCTAACGCAATCACAGTGGGCAGGGTCTGCATGGCTCACATTACACAATTGTTCCTTACTTTCTGAATTACCCTCGTATATATATTTCTTCTATCCATGGGTATGTGACTGAACTCCTAAATGGCTGACTGATATTTATGAAGTGATGTGTGTGTGATTAAGTTGATTCGAGAATGGTTTAGATTTACAATTTGAGCTGATAGAAAATATTGTTTTAATTAATTTATTTATGTATTGATCTTTGGATGGTTTGGTTCACAATTGGATCCAGTAGGTAGTGCTGTAATTGTGTTTTAGAATGTTTAATTTTTGGTGTATTAGGCAGACCCGGCAGATGATGGTGTAATCAGATTCAAGGACATCTTTTTTTCTTTTTGTTGCTTTATCGCATGTCAGTTACTTGCATCATAGCTTAGTGTTATTATTGCATTAAAATTCTTATGTACTAGAATTGTGTGCTTATTGAGAATATCATTATTATTTATTCAAATAACATTTGAAAGTGTAATTAAAAATATATATTGTGCAAATTTGTAAGGTGCAGTATTGAAGTTAGTATTGTACATGATTTTTCATGAATTTTGATTATGTATACAAGTGCATACAAATTTAAATTGCCAGTTCTCATTTGATTCTATGCAACTTATGAAATATTGAATGGCTCATTGATTAGATACTAATAATCATATTAATGAAATTTCATCCACATTCCTGTTACTTTTAACTTAAATAGGTTACTTATATTTATGTGTTGTGTATTTATACCACGACTTCATGGATGAGGAGGAAATATTGGTCGATGTACACAAATAGTCAATAACGTCGGTTAAATAGAACAGGAGTTCAATTGACACACAATGTAACTGTAAACTGACAATGCCAATTACATGTTGCATGTTCAAGGATTGGCAAACCATCAAGTTTGTTTGTTTATACCCCTCAGGGATTAACTAAAAACATTGTTCATCAAATCACATTAAGATTAAAAGAAACAACAAATTTTACGAGTATTCCTTTTAATATTAAAATTAAAAATATATTTAAATATTTATTTTTTGTACATTAAAAACTATATACCTGTTATGAAAATGATTTCAGTTGTTTCTTTCTTGGTATTATCTAAGACAGTTTTAAGTTTGTACTCAACATGTACAATTAATTTCATATATAGATACAAGCAATTGATAAGTTGAGTTGTGATAACTGTACATGTGATGGTGTCAGGTGTGTCCAAAATAATTTTTTTACATATTTATTCATCAAAATGGTCCAAACAATTTATAGTTTATTTTAAAAAATGTATAATTTTTGGATTTACAATGTCTGAGCAGAACATCTGTCAGGTCCTCTAGTATTCATATAAATATATAACATGAATACTGGCCTTTCATATCAATATCATACACATAAAACCCCTAGTTAGAGGTTTACCTCTTACTTTAGATTATGAAACAAAAAATTTGAATACACATGAGTAATATAATATTTTTATTACATTTTTTGTTTATTTGCAACCACTATCAATATGAGGGGTAGCCATAAAGTTTTAATTATCACCCCGACATAATGAAACTGTGACCATGAAACTTGGTGATGGTATTAGTCCTTCTCTGCACTTACACCTTTCAATGTGACACATTTTTCCCAACAATGGATGACTTGATGGAGCACTTGGTTGTAGAGGTCAGCATTTTGGTTGTTCAGGAAACGTTCCACCTCATAAATCACCTTGTTGTCATTGTGGAAATGCCTGCCACACAATGGTTTCTTCATCCGAAGAAAGAGGATGTCACTGGGTGCCATGCCAGGGGAATACGGGGGGGGGGGGGGCAAAATTTGATAGCCTAAAGAAGGAGCATGTGTGACTGTGTCCTTTGCAGAATGAGCTGGGGCATTGCTGTGAAGCAGAAACACCTCCTTGGACAGTTTCCCAAGGCACTTCGTCCTTATAGCCTCTTGTAAACTCGTCAGGAGATTTCGATAGTATGCTCCTGTGATGGTTTGCCACTTCTGGGCATAATCACACCTTGGATGTCCCAAAAAAACACTCAACATCACTTTACCTGATGATGGTTGGGTCTGCCGCTTCGTTCTTTGTCATCCAGACTTGTTTGACCACACTGAAAGCATCTGCGCCACCTGACCATTGTGTCATATGATGATGCATTGTTTCCGTACACTTCCACCAACTCAGCATGGACTGTTGCAGCGTTTTTCCCCTTCAAACGCAGGAAACGAGTTACCGCACAATACTCCACTTTATCAATAGACTGCACCATTTTGTTTTGTGTCCTCTAGTGGCATGCTGCGGTGATGTAGCACAGGGATTTAAATGTGTACCAGGACTTGAGACATGTACCTACAAACTGACAAAAAAATGAATTACCTAACTCTATTTTTTCAAGGTGATAATTAAAACTTTATGTTTACCCCTCGTACATTATGATACAAGAGAATTATATGATTACATAGACCAATAGGATTACGAACGGGACAGGACAAGGCCAATCAGAGTAGGCAGTGACTAATTGGATGGATTTTTTTTTTTTTTTTTGCAGTCACCCATTGAAGAAGCTGCACATAGTTTTGCAGCAAAACATCAGCATAATTTCTAATTTTTAATTTCTTAAAAAAACCAACAAGATGCGGCCCATACCGGAAACAAGAAAGAAGTAAAGAGAATTATATTTGTGAGTATTGTAATATACTTTATCCTGTATTAAGTGAAATACCTGGTATTGCTCGTAGTTTAACGATTTATCCCTACAACTTGTAGACTTAGATTGCATTTGCCCAATAGTCTTGTGCTTCTTTGGAAACATTAAAACATATTACCTAATATTGTTAACAAAAAATTAAACTCTTGGGATACTATAAAGAACAAAAATAAATGACGTAAATAAAAATATGGGGAAGAAACTGTACAAATGTACTGTTAAACAATCACAAATACTACATGAAGGAAAGGGAGTAGAGAGAGCCCTGTGAATGTAATACACTGTATTTCTTTTTCAGTCATATAGAAAAATTGTATGAACTATATAGAAGAGGGAGTAGAGAAGGAAGTGTGATTGTGTTTCATAAAGGAAAAGTGAGTAAAGAAAACCATGTGAATGTGATACGTTAGTTGGTAAAATGGATGGCATGAAAACCTCCATGAAAAGGCTCCATGAAGTTTATCAACTTCATAATACAGTTGTTGTTAGCTAATGCTGGATTTCTGACAATGAAGTCATTAATCCTCTTGCTCTCCAATATTTTTCACTGATGGATGGGGCACTAGAAGTGGCTGGGCATATTTGAAGGTGCTCTCGATCCATTTCCTCTTGCAGATCACATAGAGGACAGAGTGGTGAAGAATATATCCCAATTCTGTTTAAATGTTTTGCCAATCATGTCCTGTAATCAACCTGAAGGTTGCAACTGCTGTTTTTCGAGGATACTCAGGAATTGCTGTTTGAATGTTTGGTAGTTCCCATCTTTTATTTTTTGATTTTTCATAGTAATATTTTGCAATAACTTTTTTGAATTCAGAGTTGACTAATCTTTTAGCTGCATAAAATGGTAGATTAACTATAGATTTTTGTACACCGCTGGTACCCTTTTTTGCAAGAAAATCAGCTTTCTCATTACCACTCAGTTCACAGTGAGCTGGTATCCATTGGAAGACTAGGTGTTTTTGAAGTGCTGTTAGATGGGTAAGGATTTTCCAACATTCTATAATTGTTTGGTTTTTTGGTGACAACTTGGAAGTAATTGCTATAATTGCTGCCCTGGAATCTGAGATAATAACTGCTTGATGAAAATGCGAAACTCTATACAAAAGATTTTGTAGGGCCATTCGAATTGCTTCAATTTCTCCATCAAAGTTTGTAGTTTCATAACTTAAAGATTTGTAATAGGAAAAGAGGGTGACACGTTACTCCAGCCCCTGCTCCATCTCGGTTTGATATCAATGATCCATCAGTATAAATATGGAGCCATACATGTTCTGAAAATCTAGTATGGATTGTCTCTAATGCCAATAATTTTAGAACACTAGTTGGGGTATCACTTTTTTTAACTTCTTCTGTCAGGTGTAAATAATATGTGATGTCTAATGTATGTGTCGGATTGACTTTAGATATGAAGTTTTCCTTTGAATTAGGAAGGTGTACATTCTTCTTGATGTCTTGAATTTTGGAAAGAAAGCTCTCCTGAGTCTTTAGTGTATGTGTAAAATTTCTCTTGTGCCATGTATTGAATGGGAGTCTGATCAACTTTTCGTGTTGAATAAGAGCCGCTTTTTCTATTTCATATTCAATGGGGTATTGGTTGGTTAGTATTTCCATAGCTGGTATTGGTGTGGTTTTGATAGCACCTGTAATTAGTCTCAGACTTTGGTTTTGCTTCATAATACAGTGGAATCCCAATAACTCGACATAATGTGGATTGAGAGGCTGTCGAGTCACCAAAATGTTGAGTTTTACAGAATAAGGGGTCTGTTATTCATAACATATTACTACAAATCACATAAATACATATTCTACCACAATGTAGGAAATAAAAGTGTAACATTTTAAAATTTATTATGTATTAATATGTTCCCCTTTGTCTGGTCTCTCGACACAGTGTCTGTTAACTTGTTTCTTCTCGTTCTACATTTTCACTGGCATAAAAAACTCAACCCAACAGTAACAGTAAGCCTGGAATCTTGGAAGCTACACTATAACCAGAAATATGTAACTCATTGGGTATTTTTAGACATGGCGAATGACCTTGCTAGGATCTGCGCAAGTAACATCATGCAAATTGATGATGTGGATAACATTTCTGTTTCCTTCCTTGAAATAAACAAGACACTGCTGATAATGCGAGATGGCACTGTACTTAATCATATGCAGCCCACAATGTTTATGTACTACACAGAAGTCGAAAAGATAACCTGATACCTGTGGTCTTATAAATACAAAAGTAAACTCGATCATAAACCACAGTGAAATTCATCAGGTCTAAAAATACTTTTGACCTTCCAAACAAGTGTTTATGTTATTTATCTGCCCACCTCGGTAGCGTAATGGTTAGTGTGTCTACCTCATGTTCAAGAGGTCACGTGTTCAAATCTCGCTTAGGATAAATTATCCAGGTAAGGTTTATTCTGAGGTTTTCCCTTATCCTGAGAAGACAAATGTCAGGTAACTTAAAGCTCCATGGACCTTGGGCTCATTTGATCATCACTTAACCTATTTCATTAATTCACCATCCAATATAACATTACGTTGGAAGATGTTAATTTAAAAAAAAAAAATGCTATTTATCTACATTATTAGTGGAAAACTTTTGGTTTCATGACAATGGTCTGCTGGCTGTTTATGTTCTGACTAGATATCAAAGGTCAACATGTGGTCAGTCCTTTCGTTACTGTGAGGGAGAATGTGGTAGGTTGTATACATACACTAATTAAAATTTACCTATGCTATTTATACTGCAGAGTAGATAATAGAAATTAGTATCTACTGTCAAACTTGACAGTAACAAATAAAAAAATAATAAAAGTAAAAAAGTTCATTGAGTTACACGGAATGTTGAGTTATTAAGAGTCAAGTTATTGGGATTCTACTGTACAGTCGGCTCTAAATGTTTTGCGATGGATGAGAGGGTATATGGGAAAGAGATGAAAAAGTTTCTTATGGATTATTTGCACCTGGTCCACCCAGCCTAGCGATGGCCTCACCAGTTATTTACTTTTATGTGTGTTCCTCTGATGTGTGGTCAGTGGGAAGCAAACAAGAAGCTAAATAATCAATTTTATTCTATCCAAACAAATAAAAATTGGCACGTTCTTTTCTGTACTTGTTTAAATAAGTAACATTGCTTTTTTGTAGTAGCATTAATGGCGTTTAAGAAATATTTTAAACAATTTCTTAAACGAGGATAATGCATATGATATATTCCGCAATAATAATAATAATAATAATAATAATAATAATAATAATAATAACAATAACAACAACAATGACAACAACACTGAGATTACTTTCTTACGACCAAGTGTAAGAGTTTTGGAATGATACTCTCTTTGGACTTACAAACACCTTACGCTCCTCACCCTTGTAGACAGGTACGAGCTGGCAGGTCGACCTATGAGACTACCTGACATAACTAATAGATAAGCCATCCTAGGTTCCCCCCCCCCCCCCCTCCCCCCTGGCAAGCAGCGTGGAAGTTGGAAAGCATTTGAAGCCAACCCGGTAGAAACATCCATTTTTATGTACATAAATTATATGTTGAAGAGCGAGTAGAGAAGGAAATGTGAATGTGTTACATAAAGGAAAAGCAAGTAGAAAAAAAACATGTGAATGTAATATATTGCATAGTAGAATGGATAGCAAAAAAGCTTTCTCAATTAAAACAATATTTATACATTCTAAATTTCACTGTTATTGGTCAAGCGGTTTTGGAGATTAGGAGTTGCATATACACACATGGATATATGTGTGTGTGTGTGTGTGTGTGTGTGTGTGTGTAATTAGCATAATTGTGATGTTAACATTTTCCTCTAGTATGGGGTTGAAAGCAAGTTAAATTTTTTTTAATCAAGCCCAGTGTTTTATATATTAATATTTATATACAGGATGTGGTAAAACAATTTGCAGAAAATTGTGGAGTAGAAAGGCAGTACCGAGTGTCTTTTGGCAGAGGAGTTGAAATGTTAGAAGTATAAGAGGCATGTTCCTATCATTGTGGGTGCCAGATCCTATTTATAAGAAAGTGAAAAAGGGACTTATATAGGTAAAATTTATTTCATATGCCTCCCCTTTGGTATCAAAAATTAACTTGGTTTGTATCTTCAAATCATCACCTTCATCAAGTTAGGCCAAATTGACCTGTTCCAGCTCAGAAGTCATCCTCCCATCGGTGTCAAGGTCTTCCAATGTCTCTAGTTCCTATGGCTTTATATTCCACTGCCTATTATGCCGGTTTGTTATTCTGCATTCTGAGAATATGGTCATGCCGGTTTCACTGTAATCCATAATTTTGTCATTGTATGTAACATTGTATATACTTGTACTTCATCTCACAGAAACGTGCTGTAGAAACAGTATGTAACATATATACTGAACCACAAGGTACCCAAGCTGAGCAGAACATTACTTCCACTTACTGGTGTTTTGCTCCTCACTGTAACTTTTCTATCTGACCTTACCTGGGTCAACTCTTGTTCTCTTCCGACCCCGATGCTATTAGGGTTCCCGAGGGCTAGAGAGTCTTTATTTTTCCAACCTCTCCATTTCTCTAATTTCTCTATAAAATCTTAACCCCTAACATGCTGACCTGTCATGGCATGTATACGTCCTCTGATTGGTGATCAGAGGATGTGGTCGGTGAATTTATTTTGATAATTCTCCCGGTCAGGTCGGTGAGACCCGTAAGCCAACGACAGGTGTGGTCCTCCAGACATTCTGGGGGTTGTGAGAGAGCGATGTGACCGCCAAAACATAAAAATATGGTGCTCTCTAAAAAGCGGTTACTATTACTGCTATTGCTCTCTTCAATATCATCAGTGAAAAATATTGGAGAGAAGAGGATTAATGAGTTCATTGTCAGAAATCCAGCATTAGCTAACAACATAATTTTGTCATTTAATAGTTTCCTCATAACCATGCTTCTTGTCCTGGTCATCTTTGATAAATACATCTGGCTATTTTTCTTCTGAGCTTTAGGAGAGACTTTTTATCTGGGTGGGACACCAACCCGATCACTAGAATCCCCAACTTGGAAGTCCAGGGTTTTCTTCCCTTAGATGGTTACCTTCACTACTGTTAATGAGAGTCCTCTTTGCAGTTTTATTTTGGAGTTTCCTTGCCTAGATTCGAACCTCATCAGCCTGTTGTGGATTTTCTTTCCTTCCCCTCGCCTCTGGCAAGCCAGCAGCTAAGCTCCCTGAACATGACATCTAGATCATTGGGTACTGAGCCCCTCTGCCACAACTAGGTGACAATCCCCAGGTAGATCTTCAAAACATAAGAAGACTAAATTATAACATAGAGGAGTAGTATACATCTTCAATATTTAAATTGTGAGATCACAGTAAATTGCATAACAGAGTACCACATGACAGAAGCAGAGCTAAAAAGTGTGAACTGCAAATTTCAGTTACAAGTTTCACAAAATTCCAGTCTCAATTTGAACAATCATGTAGAGTACTTCAGCAAGTAGTCGCATTCCATGGAAGAATTTTCTTGTTAGTTATGAATATGTTTAGTAAAATACCTCACTATATAGAATGATACTGAATCAACTGTAATGTATGCGGCAGAAAAAGGTGTCCATAGATGTGCTTTGACCAGCTACTTTTTAAACATGAAAAAAATTATATTCCATAGTATAAAAACCCAGCAAGATAACACAATTAGAACAGTTAAATGTGTAACTGATGAGAAATTATGAATAAGTAACATATGAATTATGTTGTTAGCTAATGGTGGATTTCTGACAATGAAGTCATTAATCCTCTTGCTCTCCAATATTTTTCACTGATGGATGGGGCATTAGAAGTGGCTGGGCATATTTGAAGGTGGTCTCGATCCATTTCCTCTTGCAGATCACATAGAGGACAGAGTGGTGAAGAATATATCCCAATTCTGTTTAAATGTTTTGCCAGACAATCATGTCCACATATGAATTATAAAATTCAAGAAAACTAAGCTGCAATGTTTTATTTTATATTGGCTATTTTTCTATTGACCAGACTATGAATATTTGGGGAGATATTTCATGTTACTTTGATTCTAACAAAGTGTTGCATTAACATTTTCATCAAGAATGCATATACATGTATTGCTGTGCCAAATATTGAACCCCTACTGCTGTGGCAAGCAAGCACTTGGCGTCATTTACTGTCCATCGCTTTAAAGTAGTGTACTTGCTGGTGCCTGGTCTAAGTGTTAATTTTTTCCAAAACTGTATAAAGTCTGACATTTTGGTACAATAAAAAACAAATCTGATGTGTTGCACTCACATGACTCTCTACTCTTATACTAACCATTCTTACAAATTCTTATTCTTCTATCTTGTTCGTGTTAGTTGAGATAAACATTTGTACAAATTATCTTATTGTTTAATTCCTTGTAGGTACAAAGGGAATATGGGAATAAAGTAGGCTTTGAGCGAAAGTCAAATCTTTTAAAGCTTTGACATTCCGTTCTCTTTGCACACTTAACATTTAAAAAGTGAACGATATTCCATTTCACAAAAGCTAAGTTTTCTGAAACTGACACAAATAACAAGGAATATCTCCGAAATGGTTCACTCTACAAAAATATTTATTTAGACATAAATTGTGTGTTTTAGCAAGATCTACATTTTTAGTAAAGTAAGATTTGGTTTATCTCTGAAGGTTTACCAGTTATGCAAACGTCATCCAGACATGAGCGTCGGCAGACATTTTTCCAGGGGGGGGGCCACATGTTTGAAATTTGCAATCAGATAAATTATATCTTCATTATTTTGTCAAACTTTATAATATTTGTTGCTTATAATCATATTAATTTGTGCTAAATAAAAATTGATCTTTTAAAATAGTAGTTAAATAGTCGGTAATTGATTGCACATTAAGTTGACCAACTTCCAGGGGGGACCGCAGCCCCCCTGTGCTGCCCCTTCGCGACGCCCATGCATCCAGAGTAAATATGGCTTCATGGGCTATAGCCAGAAAATTCAAGATGTACATTTCATTTGTCATAAAAATATCTCAAACATATGGCATTTTAATCAAAATTGTTAGTCATTTTCAAGAGAATTAAACTTTTCAAAAAATTGTTCATGTAAAGGGTAGTTTAGGGTGGGGCAATCTTCTTCAAAATCTTTGTGTCACATCCTTGAAAGACATTAAACTTAAATACCAACTTTGGTTTTTAACCGACTTAACCTTGTCCAAACTTGTCTTTTTAACTTTCGTCTTTTTGATTCACTTATTTTCACCAAATTCTCTTATACTTTCTTTTCCCTAAGGTCATTACTATTTTAGATTACCCATTCCGTTCTAAAATTTATTTTCCCTCTCATTTTCTTATGTTTTTTCCTGTTAATAATTTTCTACTCTTCACTTATTCACTTTCTTCTTAGTTCTATATCACTTCCACTTTCTTTCCTCACTTAACTAACTTTTCTTCTAAATGCCTACTTGACATTAACCCTAAACCTTTATTTCTTTCCCTTCTACTACCCATGAACACAGTTCCCTTGATCACTTGTTCTTCCATGTCACACGAGAGGAGCACCATTTTTCTTCGTTTTCCTATATATTAACACATGTTCATTATCTGATATCCACTTTTTTTAATATCTTTCCAAATACGAGCTTGACTTTTCTGTTCGCCCTTCTCCCGTTTCAATCTACCCACATAAGTAATGTCTGTCTCTCTGCCCTCCCATTCCTCTTGGTCATATCCCATTTCTTGTTTACCTGGTTTATTTCTACTCGACTTTGGGATTGCCCTTTTGTTGTTTGAGTAACTTGCACTAGGTTGTTCGCCTTTACTCGCTGTGCCAAGGATTGCTCGTAACATTTTCAATTTCCCGCCGCCATCTTTTTTCTCCGCCGAATTATTGTCACCAATCATAGCTTCTTTCTTCTCCTTCTTCTCTGTTACCTTGTTGCTTGCTAATTGCAATGTAGTAAGGAACTATTCCCAATCGCCCTAAAAGCTTAACCCTTTAAAGCCGGATCGCATATAGTTCTAGGGCGTCTCTTTCATCTTCTAGAATAAAGTCTTCCCTTCCACATTTGTTTTGGCAGCCCATTATCATCCATTCTTACTTTATAAATCTAACACTATCCTGGCCATTCATTAGAGCATTCAGCTCCTGGTTACTATGAAATTTTCATGTGCTTTCACCCTCCTTCAAAGGTCCAAAAATTTTTCAAAGTATTCTTTCAAAGGACTTAGAAGAGCATTAGCATCAGCAAGAGTTAGGGACCATACCTCTGAGCCATACGTAACAACAGGCCGAATCAGAGTCCTTTAGACTTTTAGTTTGGTGTTACGAGAAATTGGTTTATTTCTTAGGAGGAATGAATTTGCACGATAGGCTCAGTTTCCAGCCTGAATCCTTTCTCTAATTGTATCATGCATCAGGTTATCTGATTTAATCAGCATGCCAAGATATTTAGAACTAGAAACTCCTTCAAATGTTTTACCATTGATATATCATATAGCGAAAAGTTCTTAAAAGATGTGACTATCACTTGAAGTCTACTGTATTCCCATATTCGCCTTGCACCTACAAAAACATTAGCAATAAGATAATTTGTGCAAATGTTTATCTCAACTAACACGAAGAAGATATAGAAATAAGAGTTTGTAAGTATAGTTTGCACCAGTAGTAAGAATAGTTTGTAGAGAAAGTCATGTGAGTGTAACACATCAGATTTTTAGAAAAAGCTCCACGTGTGTGTATGTGGGGGGGGGGGGGGGGGGATGTCCATCATTGAGCAGCGATACAAAAAAAAGCTGGTTAGATACAAAACTTAATATTTAAGTTCATCTTCTAAGGATGGGATACGAAATTTACAGGACTGCTTTTTACATGGAACATTTTTCGAAAATTTTGATTTTCTAAAAATGACACTATTTTAATTAAAATAGCATATGTTTAAGATATCTGTATGACAAATGAAATATATATCTTGAATTTTCGAGGAATGTCCTCAGAAGTCCTCTTCATTCTGGATGACTGTTGCATAATAGGTAAACCCTAGCAAATAGACAAAATTTTCCTGCACAAAATAACGTAGATCTCTTTAAAACACACAATTTGTGTCTGCTACATTTTTTTGTAGTGAACCATTTCCGAGATATTCCTTGTTATTTGTTTGAATTGTCCAATACTTACTCTTTTCTCAAATGGAAATTCCTTATTAGTTTTTTAGTGTGCTGGACATGCTAAGAGAATGTAAAGTCAGAGCAATCACATAGGGATTAGCTCTTGAACGGTTTATCTGTTGCTTAAGCCTACTGTATTCTCATTGTACTTATAAGGAAAAATCTGATGTGTTGCACTCACATGACTTTTTCTACTCTTGTACTAACCATTCTTACAAACTCTTATTCCTATATCTTCTTCGTGTTAGTTGAGATAAACATTTGTACAAATTATCTTATTGCTTATTTCCTTGTAGGTGCAAGGGGAATATTGGAATACAGTAGGTTTTGTGCGATAGTCAAATGTTTTAAAGCTTTGAGATTCTGTTGTCTTTGCACACGTAACATATAAAAAATGAACAACGATGTTCCATTTCACGAAAGTTCTAAGTTTTCCGAAACTCACACACATAACAAGGAATATCTCCGAAATAGTTCACCCTACAAGAAAATTTATTGAGACATAAATTGTGTATTTTAGTAAGATCTACATTTTTTGTGTAGTATAATTTGGTCTATCTCTAACGGTTTACCAGTTATGCAAAAGTCGTCCAGAGTAAATACGGCTACAGGGGCTATAGCCAGAAAATTCAAGATATACATTTCATTTGTCATAAAAATATCTCAAACATGGCATTTTAATCAAAATCATTAGAGCCATTTTCAAGAAAATCAAAATTTTCGAAAAATTTTCCATGTAAAGGGTAGTTTAGGGTGGGGCTATTTTCTTCAAAATCTTCGTGTCGCATCCTTGAAAGACATTAAACTTAAATACCAACTTTGGTTTTTAACCGACTTTTCGTTTTTGAGTTATGCTGTCCACAGACTGACAGACTGACACACAGACACACACACAAACACACGGACCTTTTTCTAAAAATGCTTTTTTTTTTTATTCAGGGGGCCTCAAAACATGTATTTCCGGTGAAATCTCGACATCGAATTTTTGGGTGGAATACAATACTTCCACTACTTACCAGTAGAGAAAGTAAAAAAATGAACCATGTTGCATTTTACGAAAGTTTTAAGTTTTCCGAAACTCACACAAGTAACAAGGAATATCTCCGAAATGGTTCATTCTGCAAACAAATTATATGGACATAAACTGTGTTTTAGCGAGATCTACATTTCTTGTATGGTTGGACTTTGTCTATCTCTTATGGTTTACGAGTTATTCAAAAGTCATCCAGAGTAAACAGGACTACATAGGCTATAGTCTGAAAATTCAAGATATACATTTCATTTGTCACGCAAATATCTCAAACATATGGCATTTTAATCAAAATCGTTACAGCCATTTTTGAGATAATCAACAATTTCGAAGCTTTTTCCATGTAAAGGGTAGTTTAGGGTGAGGATATTTTCTTCAAAATCTTCGTGTCGCATCCTTGAAATACATAAAACTTGAATATCAGCTTTGGGTTTTAACCGACTTTTCGTTGTTTGAGTTATGCTGTCCACAGACACACACACACGCGCGCGCGCGGACCTTTTTACTAAGAATGTCTTTTTTGGATTCAGGGGGCCTCAAAACATATTTCCGGTGAAATCTTGTCGAAGTTTTGGTTGGAATACGAACAATACTTCCTCTACTTACTATGCGTAGTAGAGGAAGTAAAAATGTAATACGACCATTTCCACAAACGTCTGTCTCGATTAACATGAAATGGATAGAGGAACAATCGTGTTTAAGAATGTTTTGTATAAGAGTAAGCAGAGAAAGTCATGTGATTGCACATAAGATATTTAAGGCTTGTTTTTGGATCAGAGGGCCTCAAGATATGTATCTCCTCTTGTGTGTTATGGGTGTGTGGCAGAGAAAATATTAGGCACTGAAGCGTTAGTGATATTTTCCCTTTAGTTTATTGTTCCATGAAGTTGACTTACCCGTGTATTGATATTATCTGTTGTGTTTTACGATACATTACGTGTTTGAAAGCGTCGCCAAAATGCAGATAAGTCATACTGCTCGCGTGATTTAAAATAGTTAACACGAAGCATTAATAGCAATTACCATTGTGATTCTGAATATTACAGACTTTAAAGGAGCATGAAAACGATTTAGGCTGTAACTCGAACCAAAGTCAAGTCACGATTTTGTCCACCTTGCATTCCCCTTGCTGCAGGCTCTATTTACACCCCACCCCCATGCCGTAATAATGACTGTGTTATTATTATTTATGTACAAAAGAAAACAACTGAAAGCACTGGACAATAAACCACTAGCACAAAAGAAAGGGAGACGGGGCATCAACCCCACCAGCTCTGCTCGGTTCATGCACCTGCAAGCTGAGCGAGTTGCGAAAGAGAGAAAGAAAAGACAAAGAGGAATAAAAGGTTGTCTTGTCTGCTACTGGAGTTGTAACCAGCCAGACCGATCTGCTGGAAATTACTGCTTTTGTCTGGAGTTGCGTTCAGTCCGTTAGGCGTTACGTGCCTGTTTATCTTCATTAATGGAAGTTCTAATGGAGTAGTGTGTGCGGAAGGTATCAATGAGTGAAAGTTTTACATCATTATTGTTGAATACCTCATTAAATAGCTTATGTGCTGTAGTCCCACGACTTTCTCTATCCAGTTTTCTACAAAATATTCTTAAAACATTTATAGTGTACAAAGAAAATCTCACTGCGCCTCGCGTCTACGTCACATTATTGTTATGCAAAGCTCTGACCATTTCATTGGTTGCTTTAGGCCACGATGCAAGGGTGCTAAATAACCTTAACCAATAACAAAAACAAAGAATACAAAATGGCATAGAAACGAAATACTTGTTTACGCTTTCGATCGTGTTGGCTAAAAGAGAAAGAGGTAGTGAGTGCATTCATTTTGTCATATAGACCTTTTATCTTGAGTGGTAGCCATAGCTTATCGACTAGTGTAGGACACGCCTTTAAAGGGGCTACAATCTAAGGGGAAAACTTGTTGAAGGCCCAAGTTAGTGAAATGTATAATGTGTATGCGTGAGCAGATTTCCAGGGCATAGAAACTAAAGCTTGAATGGTATTGATTAAATGCATAGCAAGGCAGCACTTTATGAGAAAAAAGTAAACAGAAAGTAAACAGAACTGTACTCTCACAGTGATATCTATGTTTGTTGTTGCATAGAACAAAAATAAGTAAATAAATAAACGAATGAATGAATAAATAAACAAGTAAACAAAAATAAAGTAGCGTGTTTTCTACTAACTCAAATTGTAATTGCTTTGTCTACCTTTACTAACTATTGCTGATCACAGGAATACACAAGGAATATTGACAAAAATATAATAAAATTTTAAAGCCAAAATAAGTAATGTCTTATTATTTATTTGTGCCAACAAGCTTACTGCTGGGGGGCGGGACCATGTTTAGAGCTATTTCGATTAAACTTTTTATGCTTTTCAATATAATATTGCATTATGTTTACTGTAAAGCTTTATAGGTTTTTCTGGCTCTAAGGATAAAGTTAAAGCTTTTCTTATAACACAGAATCGCTTAACCCAATAAATGCTGCTTATTTATGCAACATTTGCAACCTTTTTCATAATAGAGATTAAGAATTTGGAGATAAATCTAAAGAAAAATTAAAATGTGGCTTTTCTACGAGGTCAGGTGTAACCTCATCCCATCTCCTTGTTCTCATTACAGCGCCACGCCTCTAGCCCCGTATTACAACTGTCAGCAGCAGTTCACTGGTCATTAGTTATACCTCACCCTTTGCAATAGCCCGTAAGACGATAAAAACAGAGATGCTCCCAAACAGTGCATTTTACTAAATTCGTTTGTGTACCTAATTCTTATTAATTGATATAATTTTTACTTTCTCTACTACGCATAGTAAAGTGGGGGAAGTATTGTATTCCACCCAAAAATTAAATATCGAGATTTCACCGGAAATATATTTTGTGGTCCCCCTGAATAAAAAAAAGAAAAAAGCATTTTTAGAAAAAGGTCCGTGCGTGTGTGCGTCTCTCGCTCTCTCTCTCTCTCTCTCTGTGTGTGTGTGTGTGTGTGTGTGTGTGTGTGTGTGTGTGTGTGTGTGTGTGTGTGTGTGTGTGTCTGACCAATCCCAAATCCTGTTGCAATATCTGTCACTTTTTTAAACACCCTGTATATACACACCTTTTTCTCAGCTCCTATAAAAGATATAGTTTAAATGTTTTACTACATGCTCCTTATATGTGCTTACTGCTTTTGACATGGGAATAAATTTCTATCTTATTTTTCCCTTAAATAAAAACATATTAATTCAATATTTTAATTTGTTTTAAGTGATTTGTTAAACAAAATATTTCTCAACAAAAACAAGGCAAATTATTCTGTGCAAATGATAACATAAATATTGAATATTAAGTTTTACAAATTTCAACTCTTCCTCGAAACAGAAACCAACCTGAATATAGAACATTTTAACATTGGTTAAATAGGCATTTCCGAACCACAATTGTGGTGAAGGACCCATAATTTGATCCTCCATGTTTGGGAGCTTCTACCACTTAACTACGGCCGGAATATTTACCTCCTCAAGAATTCCACATACACATAGGAACTGAAAAATGAGAAAATACAAACTTTCTGGCTCTGATGACATTGCTTGTTGAAGTCTGGCGGTGTTTAGCACCAAAATAGCTTTTGTTTGGTGTCACAGTAACAATACTAATACTGCTTACAGAGCCAGCTTCCTCCTTGAACAGCATGGCTGTCAAATATTATCCCCCTGTTTCTTTTCCATGAGTTACTCAGACTTCCCTGGTGACAACCGCAAAGAGGGACAATACAGATTTGAGGAAGGTAATTAGCAATGCGCCTTGGGGTAAGCCGCAAGACACGTGGTGTGGTGCAATATTCCTTAATCTATGCTATGGGTTTGGTGCTACGTTAACGCCCCAGCAAAAAACAAAAATGCAAGCGCAATTAGAGAGGGTGAGAAAAGAATGAGGAACCCCTCCACCCTAGGGAGAAGAATGCATTATTAGCAATGGCAAGCGTGAGTTTGAAATCAAGGCGAGTCTTATAACTGAAAGAAGATTCAACACACATGCGACTGCAGGGTGTAAATCGGTGCGGAAGTAATGTATAGTCCATTTTATATAATTATAGCAGACACAAAATTTAATGGCGGCTGATAGCTGACCCTTCATGATTAGATTATTATATTTCCTGTTGGGCAAATAAATTTTGTGGGTGCAAACGACATTTATACCGCCAGCTTTACAGCTTGTTTCATGATACAACACCGCAAGGCGTGGCCAACATCTGATTGGATTAGCCTGTTCCGTCCTCACTCAATTATTCCCACCTCTTCCTTGGACGTCCAACATCCCTTTTACCTTGAGGTTTATAACCATTCACGATCCTGGGTATTCCATCCTCGTTCATTATTTCTATATGTTCCTTCGATGAAATACTGTCATCAAATTTTTGTGTGGAATACAATATTCCACTATACAATATAGGTACTTACTTTAGGTAAGCAGTAGAGAAGGAAAAAATCTGATGTGTTGCACTCACATGACTTTCTCTACTCTTGTACTAACCATTCTTACAAACTCTTATTCCTATATCTTCTTCATGTTAGTTAAGATAAAAATTTCTACAAATTATCTTATTGCTTATTTCCTTGTAGGTGCAAGGGGAAGTTAGAATATAGTAGGCTTTGTGCGCTAGTCAAATGTTTTAAAACTGAGATTCTGTTGTCTTTGTACTCTTAACATATAAAAAGATGAACAACGATGATCCATTTCACGAAAACTCTAAGTTCTCTGAAACTCACACACATAGAAGGAATATCTCCGAAATGGTTCACCCTACAAGAAAATTTATTGAGACATAAATTGTGTATTTTAGCAAGATCTACACTTTTTGTGCAGTATGATTTGGTCTATCTCTTACGGTTTACCAGTTATGCAAAAGTCGTCCAGAGTAAATAAGACTACGGGGGCTATAGCCAGAAAATTTAAAACATACATTTCATTTGTCATAAAAATAAATCAAACATATGACATTTTAATCAAAATCGTTAGAGCCATTTTCAAGAAAATCAAAATTTTCGAAAAAGTTTCCATGTGAAGGGTAGTTTAGGGTGGGGCTATTTTGTTCAAAATCTTCGTGTTACATCCTTGAAAGACATTAAACTTAAATACCAAGTTTGGCTTTTAACCGACTTTTCGTTTTTGAGTTATGCTGTCCAAAGACTGACACACACACACACACACACACACACACACACACACACACACACACACACACACACACACACACAGACACACGGACCTTTGTCTAAAAATGCTCTTTTTGGATTCAGGGGACCTCAAAACATATATTTCCGGTGAAATATCGACATCGGATTTTTGGGTGACATACAATACTTCCCCTACTTACCAGTAGAGAAAGTAAAAAGTAAAGGTACGTACAAGTTATTAGTATAATCTGTCTCAAACTAGAACGATACGGTTGTAAACACATGCGAGGGAAGAAAGAGGGAGAGAGACAGAGGTACTGTAACGGTTGCTTCTAGGTTGCTGATTGGTGGAGGGAAGGTTCTGGAGGATAGAAGCGGTTATTCCACGATAAAAGAATTCACACATGAATCAGCCTAAGAGCGTTCCATTACGGTTTTTCTGTCTGTCTCTTCCCACAGTAGGATTGTAGTTCAAGGCAGGTTATAGTATGTTTGTTCTGTGCAATTCTAACCTTAGAGTGACTCGGGTCTCTGCTATTCTAACAAGATGAGCATCGTAATGCAGCTCTTTTGCGCATAACTGCTTCAGCCTTCATTTTTTTGTCTTTACCTTTTTTATGCGCGTATACCTATCTCTCAGGTTCTTTCCACTCTATAGAGCTGAACAAATAGTTAAAATAAGCAAGTTAATAACAAGCAATGCACTTGGGACCAAGCTTGTTTGCTAAACTCATTTCCAGGAAGTAATAAAGAACAGAAAATTATTTGTGAGTGTTGAGAGAATGAAATCACTGTTATTTGCTCAATAAATAAACAAGTATTTTCAGGTTACAAGGGACATGCCGGTATTAAAAAAGGAATCTTATATGTTATTTTCATAATTTTTATTGCATATTTACTTGTAGACATGTACGAGATCGTACAGGAACACCAGGCTAACTTAACGGCAGAGAACAACTTCACGAGTACCAAATAACTTACAGTTTTCAACAGGTGGGTATCTTGACTGTCTGTCATGTATCTATGAATGCATGTATGCCTTACAGACATGACTTTTTCCACAGGGATTCAATGGGAATAGATGACTAGGGTAGGCTTAAGTCGTAATGAAATATTTTATGAGCTGGTTGCTAGGAAATGGCTTTGCATAATCAGGAAAACAGTCCAATGTGTTGTACTCACATGACTTTCTCTACTCTTGTACTAATCATTCTTACAAACTCTTATTCTTCTATCTTCTTCATGTTAGCTAAGATTGGACACTGAAATTTCACCCGATATATATGTTTCGAGGGTCCCTGAATAAAAAAAAAGCATTTTTAGAAAAACGTCCACGCGCGCGTGTGTGTCAGTCTGTGGACAGCATAACTCAAAAACGAAAAGTCGGTTAAAAACTACAGTTGATATCTAAGTTTAATGTCTTTCAAGGATGTAACACGAAGATTTTGAAGAAAATAGCCCCACCCTAAACTACCCTTTACATGGAAAATTTTCGAAAAAATTCATTCCCTTGAAAACGGCTCTAACGATTTTGATTAAAATACCATACGTTTAAGATATTTTTATAACAAATGGAATGTATATTTTGAATTTTCTGGATATAGCATATGTAGTCCTGTTTACTCTGGATGACTTTTGAATAACTCGTAAACCGTAAGAGATAGACAAAATCTTACTCCACAAAAATGTGGATCTCGTTAAAACAAACAATTTATGTCCAAATAAAATTTTTTGTAGAGTGGAGCATTTCGGAGATATTGCTTGCTTTCTGGTGCAGAAAATTTGTGTATAAATCGAGCAACTAAAGGAAAATAGAAGGCAGTGAAATTAAATTTCTAAGAAGTGTGGCTGGTCACACTCTTAGACCACCAGAGAAGTGGAAATACACAACTAGATATTTTTAATTTGACTGAAATAATGCAGCAGAAAAAGAATAACTGGTACCAACATACAACAAGAATGAATGACGACTGACTACCTAAAATACGTTAGATTACAAACCAAGAGTACATAGAAATGTCGGCAGACCAAGAATAAGATGGTGTGACGACATCGCCTTTGAAGACGGAACAGGTCAATAGGCCTAATCCTTGTAGATGATGATGGAACAATAAATACAGGTTATGTAAAATTGGTAGTCTGATAGATGGCTAACATTGTGTACTATCATGATTAGGGCTCGGAAGTTCATGCCCTAAAAACACTGAAATATGCATGCAAATATGCTGTTAAAAACTTGAAAATACGCCAAGAAATATGCACTATTTAATTAAAACAATTAATGTCCCTTTGCAGTAGACAAGGCGAGTTAGTATAAATAATAACTAAAGTTACCTCATTCTTTAGAGGTTGAAGCAGAAGTGGTCCCGCTGCTAGTATTAACTGCTAAATTGCAGTTCACAACCAACACTTTGCACAAATTTTCAACTGTAAAGCATCGTCTGTTGTCTCGCAAAACACTTTTGTAACGTGAAAAACTTCTCTCCACGTCACAATATGTTATCGGGGCATATTTAAATGATGTTAACTGCTTCACAGAGAGAGTCAAGTCTCTTGGTGTGACCGGTGGTTTTGTTTCCAGGATGTCTCGAATACCGCACATCTGTTTATAACCAGAATTTTTTGAAATTACATAATTCACTTTCTCTTTCACTTTTTGTCCTATGCTACCAGGAACCAAACTTAGATCACATATTGTTTTTTTTTTTTTCAAAGACAGTGATTCATGCAAAGGAGATCCTACAGCTTCCAATGCCTTTATGGCTGTTGGTAAGAAAGAAAAATGGGCAGATATGAAACTAAGATCCTCTTTTAACCCAGTGCCTGACAGAATATTTTGCACAGTTTCTATTGATGAAGCATCTTTCAAGTCCAATGAATTAACAACCTCTTCGACTATTTCTATGTGCTCAGCATAATATAAAACTGCATCGACCCATGTTCCCCATCGATTAACACTGGTGCAGGAGGTAGTCGGATATTAGGTGCTGTTGGTCTAAACAACTTAACTCTTTTAGGAGATTTAACAAAAATTATCTTCGTACTGGACACAAATCTATCTACCAATGGGAAAGAACCATTGTCTCAGAAATGCTACCAATATGAAAAATATTATACAGATGAAAAAAATAAAAAAAGCATTTAAATCATTAAAATATGCAATATAGGGGCAATAATATTGAAATCTTCGTGAATTGCATCATCATGTGCAGTACTGCCAATATGAAAAATACTATCCAGATAGAAAAAAGTAATAAAAAGCCATAAAAATCATTAAAATATGCAATATAGGGGCTATAATATTTAAATAATATGCATTTATCAAAAATAGAGAAAATATGCAGTTATATGCACCATAAAATCATGTCCAAATAACTGAAAATTCCGTAATTCGTGCACATAATGTAAAAGCATGCATTTTTAACCCCTATGAAAAAACATGCAAATGCATGAACTTCCTAGCCCTAATCATGATAAAACTGTGCCTTTTGTATAAATTCAACGAGCAACTTTATGGTTGTTTAGAATATGGATGTATTAGGTGGTTGTGGTTTTATTGGGCTAGACTAGAGTACAATTATTACGTCACTGCAGTTCGCGCCGTAGTCTGTGTATCTCATTAGCCACGTTGGCAACCATATTACGTCATACATCTGTGACCTCTGATACATTATAATTTTTCATTTAGCTAATTTATTACATAATTTTGCGTATTTTAATGCTAAATTTGTATAAAATGTAGGTAATACGTATATAATAACACGTAACACGTATAACACATTAGCTTATAGACTAGTAACATAAATAATTATTTTAAAAGTTTTATCCCAGCACTTAACTGAATTATTAAGGCTGTTTTTAAATGCTGACTTCTGAAACAAGTTTATTTAAGTTAATATTTACTGCAATTGCAACATTTTGTGACGAATTAATTCATTGTGGTTTTCATTTTTAGAATTCTTCAAATTATTCGTATCGATTGAACATTTAAGCCAACTTTCTCTCAAAGGGGAAGTAAATGTCCTTGTATGGGTAATTTAAGGTTCCGAAAAACGCAATTTTGAGGTGGCTTAGATGTTACTGAGGAAGTGCCTATGCATACCGAGCGGGATGGCTCAGGCGGTAAGGTCTGCGCCCTGCATTCGGGAGGTCGCGGGTTCGATCCTCGTGGTTTCTCCATGCCACTTAGGAGAAAGCTGGGGTGCATTAATTCTTCTCCACGGATTTATTTCCCTTCATTTCTCATTTCCCTCTCTTGTCATCTTTCAGGTTTTGTTGTTGGCACGATACGTTCCGGCGGATGCGGACTGATGGCAGAGATGTCTGCGCTCAGGGAAGGGGTCCCTGGCGCTCCTCGAAGTTGCTGCCGTGGCCGCAAGGTTCGCTTCGTCGCCCTCTCCCTGGTTAGAGAAACACTTTAGTTGTGCGCCAGGTGACAATATCTGTAACTATTAGGGACTTCTGTGCGCCTCTGGGCTTCGCTGGCTCCGCTCTCTGATAAACTTCCGGTCTCATTTCGCCTCATCCCTTCCCCTGGGGGTGGTAGACCCATGTCGGGACCGCAGTGGACCGAGGTGTCCCCCTCTGTTGCACACACACACACCTATGCATTAATATCAAATAAGAACTTAAATTATGTATGAAATTTCACCATTAAAATTTACTCGTTCACTGAATCAATAGATATTCTTCACAAGTTTTTGATAGCATACAAATTGTAAGGATAACATGCAGTGAAATATATAATTTGCAAATGTCTCTCAGTCCAATTGGCGTGAAGTTCGAAAGTCCAAATGGGTGGTTAACTGAAAGTTGTGTGAAATGGCATGTAGCATGAGAAAGTTTGTAACTTATATTCGTTTGTAAATTCAGCAATACTGTTTTAAAAAGCGTAACTGTATTGAATCTCCCAACTCAGTCTCAATGCGCTCTTTCCATTCACAAACCACCAATTACTCAGCGGCAAGCAGATTAAGAGTTTCCCTCTAACACTTTTGGAAATGGGGAAAACTTTTGGGGCCAGTGTGTCTGAGCCACAAATTACTTTAAATGTCACGTACACGGGCTTTAAAGGCGAACAGTAACTTTCCAAATGTATTTCGCTTTGTATTTTCTTACGTGTGCTTTTGCATTGTTTAGAAAACAGTCTTGAAAAATCTGATGTGTTGCACTCACATGACTTTCTCTCCTCTTGTACTAACCATTCTTACAAACTCTTATTCCTATATCTTCTTCGTGTTAGTTGAGATACACATTTGTACAAATTCTAATTGCTTATTTCCTTGTAGGTGCAAGGGGAATGTTAGAATACAGTAGTCTTTGTGCGATAGTCAAATGTTTTAAAGCTATGAGATTATGTTGTCTTTGCACACTTAACATACAAAAAATGAACAACGATGACCCATTTCACGAAAGTTTTCCGAAACTCATACACATAACAAGGAATATCTCCGAAATGGTTCACCCTACAAGAAAATTTATTGAGACATAAATTGTGTATTTTAGCAAAATCTACATTTTTTGTATAGTATAATTTGGTCTATCTCTAACGGTTTACCAGTTATGCAAAAGTCGTCCATATTAAATACGACTACAGGGGCTATAGCCAGAAAATTCAAGATATACATTTCATTTGTCATCAAAATATCTCAAACATATGACATTTTAATAAAAATCGTTAGAGCCATTTTCAAGAAAATAAATATTTTCGAAAAATTTTCCATGTAAAGGGTAGTTTAGGGTGGGGGTATTGTTTTCAAAATCTTCGTGTCGCATCCTTGAAAGACATTAAACTTAAATACCAACTTTGGTTTTTAACCGACTTTTCGTTTTTGAGTTAGGCTGTCCACAGACTGACACACAGACACACAGGGACCATTTTCTAAAAATGCTTTTTTTGGATTCAGGGGGCTTCAAAACATATTTCCGGTGAAATCTCGACATCGAATTTTTGGGTGGAATACAATACTTCCCCTACTTACCAGTAGAGAAAGTAAAAATATGATGTGTGTAATGGGTTTTAAGGGAAATAATGACGAAAAAATTATTTGGATCATTATAACGCTACGAGTCAGTCTTTATATGAGAACGTGGCCACAAGAGAATAGTAATAAATTCATAAAGTTCAGATTTTAGGAATTTATCTAATCTTCGTTGAATAATTTGGTATATTTTGAATAACTTCTACATACGGGTATATTACACAAAACATACTTGTTTTCCATGGTACGTAACTCATAAATTAATGAAAACCCTGATGGTCCATTTAATTTTGAATCACGCCTAATCTGAATCCAACAGTTATATGTCGCCAATCCTTGATACATAACTCTCTTACATTTAAATGGAAAGATTAGTGTAGCACGTTACACGTTCCTAAATACTTCGTCAATGAACAGTGTTCATTTAATACCTAACGGGAGCACGGTATTTCGCCTGTGTGCGATTGCGTGTGCCACAGCCTAGGTGGTTACTTGATTCAACACGATAACGCTCAGTCCTACACAAGTCTGAGGACTTTTATTAAAGAGGGTTGGATAGTGTTATCCCATCCTCCGTACAGCCTTGATTTAACTCTCTCAGACGTTCACTTGTTTGGACCATTAAGAGATGCATTCGTTGAAGAAATTTTAAGGTTGACGTTGACGAAGAAGGATTTGCGGAGTGAAAAAATGGCTTCATGGCCAGAACAAATAGTGGTACCGACCCTTGTATCTGCTGGGGATGGCCATAGAACTGGAAGGCGATTATGTGGGGAAAAATATCTGATGTGTTGCACTCACATGACTTTCTCTGCTCTTGTATTAACCATTCTTACAAACTCTTATTCCTATATCTTCTTCGTGTTAAGATAAACATTTGTACAAACTATCTTGTTGCTTATTTCCTTGTAGGTGCAAGGAGAATATTAGAATACAGAAGGCTTTGTGCGATAGTCAAATCTTTTAAAGCTTTGAGATTCCATTCTCTTTGCACGCTTAACATATAAAAAATAACAATGTTCCATTTCATGAAAATGTAAGATTTCCAAAACTGATACAAATAACAAGAAATATCTCCGAAATGGTTCACTCTGCAAAAAAAAAAAAAAAAAAAAAAAAAAAAAAAAAAAAAAAAAAAAATATATATATATATATATATATTCAGACATAAATTATGGTGTGCATGAGGAAATGTGACACGACGATTTTAAAGAAAATATCTGTACCCATGTACCCAAGCTAGTCTTCACATGGCACATTTTCGAAATGATTTTCTCAAAAAAGGTCAAACGATTTGGATTAAAATTCAACTTATTTAATATATTTTAAGATAACAAATGAACAATATCTTGAATTTTCTGGGAAATCGTCTTTATCCTGGAATACCTTCAAACTGCTATTTAAACTAAGCAATTTTCAAGATATTACTTGTTATTGGTTTGGATTTTCAGAAACTTACACTTTCCTCAAATAGGAAGTCGTCATTCTTGTTATTCGCTTTTTTATATCTTCATCATGCAAAGAGAACAGAGTTTCAAAGCCCTCACATTGCGACCAGGCCTTAAAAGATTTTACTATCGCTTAAGCCTACTGTATTCTCCTTTTCCCTTTGCACCTACAAGAAAATATGTAATAAAGTCATTTCTACAAATGGTGTCGATTAATATATAGTAAACAGAAGAATAACATATCGTAAGAACAGTTTACTGAAGAATACACTCGTAAGTGTAGCACATTAGGTTTTTTAAACAACTCATCTGTATAGATATTGCACTTCATGTGTTGTGTTATATTTATTCCCATATATCGTCATTGTATGTCTTTTCCATGACGTTCAGCATCTGGTTTTAGGATATTCTTATTTCACATACGATGAAAGCATTTGTTATACATCATATGTTTTATTCTTTCTAAGGTTGGTACTTGTTATTTTATTTTGTCGCTCGTATTTCTTTGGAAAGTTGACTGGCGCCTACATACGAGTGGCACATGATACCGACACGTTCATGTATGTGTGTGTGTGTGTGTGTGTGTGTGTGTGTGTGTGTGTGTGTGTGTGTGTGTGTGTGTGTGTGTGTGTGTGTGTGTGTGTGTGTGTGTGTGTGTGTGTGTGTGTGTGTGTGTGTGTGCTATACAAGGCAGCATGTGTGGCGTGTAAAACAATAATAAAAAACCTAGTGAGAAGAAGCAAAAAGAGGAAAGCTTTTGTCGGAAGGAATTTGATATCAGCAGTCAAGGTGTAAACACAGGAATGTGAGTCATACTGACACAACGCACAATGAACTCCCCGTGGGAAACTGCATGATTTTCACAGTGATGATTACACAGGCCTGAGGAATTAACTGTTTTTCAAGTGTCCTGGCTATTTCTGCTATGCTGTTTCCGTACGTCCTTACAACGTGCCTATGACATGTAAGTACTTTTATCATATATTGCATATTCGGTATTTGGAACAAACAGCAGCCAATTGTACACTTATTTTCCATTAATGTAGTTCCCGCTGCTTGGGAGGCATTCTACTAGTCTCCACAGGTAGCAAATGTATAGCAAGGTGGAACTGTGAGCATTTGTTTGTGTGCACAGTTTTAGATTATTCCATATAAATATATAACTTGGAGCAATGTCTTCAAATGGCAAACGTGTTTCCCACATATCCACAATTCCTCTATGCATCTCTTGCGTATATCATTCAGCTACAGTTATGGGACACAGGTTTACATATGTTTACTTAACAATTTGAAAATCAGCTAAAATATTTTACTGAAGTTGATATTGCTACTGCAGAGAAGTACATTTTTGTTTTTATGAGGTAGTAGTGTTAAAATTCATTTTTATTTCAGTATAATAGATATTTATGATACAAGGGTTAAAAGAAAGATTTTATTTTGTGAGTAGGGTGATTCCGAAACGAGGCCGCAGGCTATTTTTTTTAGACAGTCCTGAATATTATAGATTATATATAAATATGTGGTATTGTTTTACCTTTCTCATGGTCATGATAGTCTTCGGGTTGCGATGCTCATTTGCCTTGCGTAGCATCAGTGTTGGCAACATGACTTTTACAAAACCATAATATTCTACATAAGGGAGGTAGTGGTAATAATAAAACGACGAAAATAAGGTAACGAAATTTAATTAATTAATATTAATAATAATGACTCGGCATTTTAAACAAGCATTGTGCAACTCAGATTCACGGCCTACTGGAATGAGTCCATGGTCATATTCCACAATAAAACAGAGTTGGCATTATCGGCGTGTTGAACACTGAGCAAAAGAATTTTCTACTTTTAACACAGTCGTGCTATGGCTTGATAGTCATTACTCATCTTCCTAAGGTGTGGCAGAGGAAAATAGACTCGGTCCTATACCGCATTGGCAAAGCCATACTTGGGGTAGGGGGCAAACCTTCTATGAATAAGGTTTTCAAGGAGCTGGGAATGCAGCCTCTTCTGCATAGGCAGGTGGTTCTTGCTGTCCGATTTATAGCCAAACTATTTCAATATCGAGAAACGCCATTGTACGCGAAACTCCTGTTAAGTACACGCTTACCACTTTACCAAGTAGTTGCTTCCACACGCCATCCGTTGGTTTACTTAATAGTATTTCGGAAATGCCAAGAATTAGAGGGCATGCCCAGTTTCCCCAGGCTACCGATATACTTAGTGGACTACTTAGTCCACCAACCACAGGCGACTCTTCTGACTGCCGATCTGCATCGCGGGGACCCGTCTACTCCACAACGGTTCCACCACTTCATGTCCCAACACAAGGCATCCATGACTCAACCATTTTTCCACCTATATACCGACGGCTCCGTTACCACAACAGGTGCGGGAGCGGCGTTCATAAATTGGACAACACTAACGTCGGCACGAGTTTCTCTCCCTGCGGGGTTCTGCAATTATTTTGCTGAGATTTATGCCCTCTACCAAGCTCTACGATCTACTCTTGGAATTTCCAACTCCACGATCCTGTTTTGTTCAGACTCTTTGAGTGCCCTCCGAAGCATCAGCTCACCCAGTATGCATCCGGGGATGGATTGGTGGGAGGTGATGTGTCGACTAGAAATCTCAAAACACTTTAACCGCAGCAATACAATTCAATTCTTGTGGGTCCCGGGACATGCAAATATTTCGGGCAACGAAACCGCAGACCGCCTGGCTAGAGAGGCGGCTCATCTCCCCGCACCGATGGAACCGATAACCCTCCCTTGGAGAGATGCTGCACGGCTTATATATAACCACGTGGTTTCACACCTCTCTAACTATCCCGACGCACCTCCCCTAACGGAGTGCTACCCATGGTTTAAGAAATCCACTCTCAGTAGAGCTGCAATCTCATTGATCTCAAAACTCCGATTAGGAGTCGCCGTTACACCGGCCTACCTATTTAAAATCCGCCAAAGAGCCTCTCCAAATTGTGATTGTGGTGCCTACGGTGATATCAACCACATCTTTCTTAATTGCCCCTCACACGCACTCCCAGTTACGCAATTTATCAGCAGACTAGCCAAGCGTTATGGAAATGGCCCATGGAATATTTCCTCCCTGGTATATAGTGCGGATACCGATTTGCCACGGCTACTACTTCGCCATCTCGTTAACTGCAAAATGAAACTATGATCTGTGCTCCGATCCTCCTTTAGTGATGCAACGTTTTTTCTCAGTTCTCCTACATATTTCGATTCGACGCAGACATCGATTACTCCTGCCAGGAGTGTGATAGTGCGTCCAAAACCCCCCAACAACACAGTCGTGAACTGCTAAAAGGCACACTTTTACTTTCAACTGTCTAACTGTCGTTTTTTGTGGGCCAATGAATAAGGCAGTCATCAAATGCATATTTGATACATGAAATAATACATTTGAGATCATATGCGTAAATTTATATACAAATCAGAGCAAAACTGAAACGTAAGGAATACATTTTATACAAAACGTAAACGTGACAAAAAAGAAAGGGAAAAAAGCAGCAGTATGGTTAGAATGAAGCGCACGGATGACTCAAAGTCACTGACGTTCAAAAAATGGCGGATCAGCAAAACTATCTGGCCAGAATGATTCACAGGTATCTATAGAATATTTATACGAAAAAACCTGTAACGGTAAAATTATAATTGTTATTAATTAGAGTCTTTCAACTGGACTGGGGTACTGTCTACTGTGTGGTATGGGGTGATGTAATTTCTTTTAGCCGGGCTATATCAGTGGCGAGCCTGAATAACTTTTCTAGTGCAATTCGTATCCAGGGCACAGTACAGGTCAACACTTAATTAAAACGATTAATCTCCAGATCCACGTTAAAAGTTTGTTTATTGTTTTTATAGATAAGCACATACAGTTTCATGGCTTGGCGTCCTTTCTACAACACGCTACTGGGTTCACACTTCCCTAGCACGACTATTTGCAAGTTCACATATGCCGCTTTACTAATTATGTACTTGTTCTCTGCGTTATTATTTTTTGCGATCTTTCACAACAGTAATGTTCATCCAAAACAACACTTTACGCAAATAAATTGCTACATTATGTGCGGACTTTGTCTTTTCCGTGTAACGCCCGCTAGAAGACCATTGATTATACACTTTACCGACTATAATCACTATTCGTAACTTTAGGGGGCCTTTCCGCCGCCTTTATAACTTTACATTCAAGCATTCCAGCGGCTTACGCAGAAAATATCACCTCAAACCGTAACAGTTATTTTCACATAAAAATTTGGTCCTAGGGTTCATAACATACACCGCTTACAATTATACGTATAGATATATAATTTTGTTTTTAAATTGAATTCTCTACATTTTTCTACTAGCATCTTCATTGAGAAATAAAGCAAGATCTTCCTCTTCAAGAGTAATTTTGTTCTTGGGTGTACGTTCATATTTCGTCAACAAACCCAACATGAGCTCTCTACATTACAAACGGGCTTCAAACTATGTACCTCCTACATCATTGCAGAGTCTATATCGGCGGTGTTAAATCTCCTGAACACGATCCAATACGTACAGTTGTCGTTGAAGGTTTTCTTTCGCTCTGTGGACTCGAACCATAAGGTCTTCCGCTGACGTTACAGGAGTGCCATACACCATGCTCTTCATACAACACCACAGAAAATACTCGAGAGGTGTCAGATCTGGCGATCGTGGTGGCCATGGAACTGGTCCACCTCTACTAATCCATCCATTTGGAAATGCGACGTTGAGGTGCTTTCGCACATGTACGTCAAAGTGTGCTGGAGCTCATGTCGGCCATTCCAGCAGCTGTGTAGCGGTACGTGTTGCACTGCTGTTAAAAGCGTTACTGTACTGGAAACTACACAAGTAAAGCGCAGGAGGTTATTCTCAGGTCGTTGCATACCTTCCGTAATAAGACACCATAACGAATGTTAACAAATTATCACAACCGTTCGTCCTCAAACTTCGACGCTCTCCAACGTCCAAACCGTGCATTTCCGGACAGGGGTTGCTATTTCAAAACCAATTAGTTTGTCGTCCCGCACAGCATACTAAACGTTATCGGTGTTTTTTTGGGACACCAGTAGGCTTCATTTGTAAACAAAATATCTTAAACATGTAATTTAATCAAAATCGTGAGACAGTTTTCCTTTGTAAGTCCTTATAAGATAATATAAAATACAGAGGCTTTGGGAAGACGACAGTTTTACGGGAAAGTAACGCTTCGAAAATGTGTCTAAAGTGAATAGTGTATCTGAAATCTGCATGAGAAAAGTCAATTTTAATATATCCAATGTATCTGCAAGCCTAGAGCGCTATCATTACAAATCACATTAAAGAGGATAAAAATGTCAGTGATATATAAGGATTAAATCTTGTCATTGTATATAAGACAATAATTGCTTTTACATCACCAACGCCTGCAGAGTTTCGTGCAAATATCACTGAGTTAGAGCCGGGAACAACAAGCAGCAAAAAGGTAAGGAATTGAGATTGTGCCTCAGAAATAAAGGTAAAGCAAGAAGCATCTTACCACGTAGAAACGTACTAAAATACTACGCCACGAAAGAACATACAACGTACATACAAAATAAATTAACGAGCTATACAGAGTTCCATTCGTTAAAGCCATTTTTGAGAAAATCAAAACATTCAAAAAATTTTCCTTGTAAAGGGTAGTTTGGGTTTCAGGGATTTTTTTTGACAATCTTCGTATCGCATCTTTGAAATGTGTTGAACTTAAATACCAAGTTTGGTATTTAACAACTCCTTGTTTTTGAGTTATGCTGTTCAAAAACACACTCAGGCAGCATTTTCTCTAAAAATCTGATGTGTTACACTCACATGACTTTCGCTATTCTTATAGTAGCCATTCTTACAAACTCCTCTTTCTTTATCTTCTTCGTGTCAGTTGAGATAAACATTTTCACAAATTATCTTAATGATTATTTGCTTGTAAGTACAAGGGGAATATGGGAATACAGTAGGCTTTGAACGATAGTAAAATTTTCTTTTAAAGCTTTGAGATTCCGTTCTCTTTGGACGGCTAAGATATAAAAAAATGAATCACGATCTTCCATTTGACGAAAGTTTGTTTGCGAAAACTCACACAAATAAAGAATATCTCCGAAATGGTTCATTCTGCAAAAATTTTATTCGGACATAAATTGTGTGTTTTAGCAATATCTACATTTTTTGTATCGTAAGATTTGGTCTAACTCTTACGGTTTACCAGTTATGCAAAAGTCATCCAGAGTAAATAAGACTACATAGGCTACGGTCAGAAAACCCTAAATATACATTTCGTTTGCCATAAAAAATAGTTCAAATATATGACATTTTAATGAAAATCATTAGAGCAATTTTCGAGAAAATCAAAATTTTCGAAAAGTTTTCCATGTAAAGGAAAGGAGGAATGTTCTTAAAAATCTTCGTGTCGTATACTTGAAATACCTTAAACATAAATACTGACTTTGGTTTGTAATCGATGTTTCGTTTTTGAGTTATCCTGCCCAGAGACTGACAGACTAGATTACAATACCTCCTCTACTTACTATACATAGTAGAGAAAATAAAAATGATGTTTTTTTTTTTTTTTTTTTTTTTTTTTTTTTTTTTTTTTCCAGTGGACCTCAAAAGATGTTTCCAGAGAATTCTCGGGATCATATTGTTTTTGTGGAATACAATACTTCCTCTGCTTAATCCATATGGTAGAACAGGGGTGTCAAACAGCACTCACCAGGCGTGAAAAATTTTCCCCTATTTTCCCTCCCTCCGTGATGATCAAATCGGAAAACGGGAAAAACAAAGCGAAAACCGGTTCTACTAGCGCGTGCTACTGCAGTTAAGGAGGGATAGACCCCTCTCTTCACACCCTCGGAGCGATGTTTGACATGCCTGTGGTAGAACAAGTAAAAAGAGTAATAATCTCTTTGTAAAAAATATCTATAAGTATTGCAAAATTCAAGTTAAAGCAAGCAACATTTCTGAAATGCTTAGCTGCACAAAAATATGTTTGATATAAATGCTCTTCACTACACTTTTATGTGTAGCAGGACTTTGTCTATCTCTTATGGTTTACCGTTTTTGCTATTTCCATAAAATTTAAGATATTTGTTTCATTGGTTATGAAAATATCTTAAAACATGTGGTATTTTAATCAAATTCCTTAGAGCGTTTTTTAGAACATCAATTTTTTTTGAAAACTTTTCCCGTGAAAAGCAGGGTTACTCAACAAGCGAGCACATGCTCGTTTCCCCTACACATGTTATTTTCTTCCACCTTCCACTGAGCAAGGCAAGCAGAACCAGATCTGCTAATCAGAGGCGGATGGTGCGGAGTATATATAGTAGTACATACAATTCAATGGACGGACGCATATTTTTGTTTTCGAGATGAAGACGATAAAGTTAAGTGCCTGATTTGTAAGACTGGTATTTGCAGATTTATGCCATTTCCCTTGCTTACGTTCCGTATTCACGATAAATGTTATTCTCCTGGAAAAACTGTAAATTTTTGTACATTTTAAAAGCAATTGTACGACACTTTCTCTTCACAATTTGAAGACCTAAAACCATTTGAAACCAAAATCCAATTATTTTGCACTTTTGAAGTTTCCATGTAGTGAGGTTTCACACGAGCTACAAAATATGAAACTACTTGCATTGCAGAATTCCACGACCGTAAAATTTTCTGACAAAGAAGGGTGGGAATTATTTAGGTCTCTGTCCTGTTGTGAGTATCCGAGATTACGTTTGTTTACATCTAGTTTAATGTCAGTCTTTGGCTCCACTTATATCTGCGAACAAACATTTTCAAAAATGAACTACATTAAAAGTGAGTATCGCGGCAAGATAAGTGACAATCACCTTGAGACTGTGCACTTCATCTTTTGCACCAAATATTGAAGTCCTTCTGAAACGTAAATCGTGCCAAAAAAGTATCCTCAGAAACATGGTGGGTTAATCAGGAGCAGAATATGCTTTCCTATACGTAAGAACGTGCCGCTACTGGAACTCAGTAACCACGAAAAAATGCGTCATTCTGTCCCAGCGAGTGGAAGGAGGTGATTTCAACCTCCCCTAACTGTAAAGGGTAGTTTTGGGCGGAGGAGTTTCATGAAAATATTTTTGTCGCATCCTTGAAAGAAACTGAACTTAAATAGTAAGTTTGATATTGATAGCTTTTGGGTTGTTTTTTCACACACATGCACATCTAAAATTGCCTTCATTTTGGATTTCGTGAGTCTTAAAACGCGTGAAATTTGGTTTCAAATTTTGCGTGTAATATATTATTCTCTCTACCCATAGAAAATGCTTATTTTCATTTATTTAGGGGATATCAAAACTTGCATTTCTGATGAAATCTCGACATGGAATTTTTGGGTGGAATACAGTGCCTTCTCTACCTGCAGGGTTGTGGTAGATAAAACAAATATGAAACCGCATTCCTAAGTAAATTAACCCATTGCTTTAACTGCATGTTACGACTACAGATGAAATTAGTTATAAATCATGTTTCTAAGCACTTAACACAGGAACTATAAAAGCTGTATGTTGAACTTATTTTCTTTGCTTTTAACATTTTAATGGATATTTCTTGTGAGTAAATATAAAAGGTGCATGCATACTTCATAATACATTAAACCTGCTTCCCCAGCATTGTGTAGCCTGACCCAGACAGTTTCTCTATTTAAAATGCTCTTTGTGCATCGAACAGTCTACAGCTGAAAGGGAAGGTAATGCCAAAAAGAAAACAAAAGAAAACAAATGCGTAAAGTAGATTGGACAAAGGATTTATATAGTATTTGCTTCTTTGTGTTCAACATAATGTTTGGGAGTGATGGTGGTGATGAAGTATTCATATATTACGTCACACTCTGAGAGAGAAGGGTACGTCTTAAACTTTTGCAATGTTAGGCTTAGGGCCTGGTTTTATTTCAGAAATAGTTTTCAGGCAGAACCGGGCTTGAATTTGAAAATAAATATTAAAAAATCTGATGTGTTGCACTCACATGACTTTCTCTACTTTTGTACTAACCATTCTAACAAACTCTTATTCCTATATCTCCATGTTAGTTAAAATAAACATTCGTACAAATTATCTTACTGCTTATGTCCTTGTAGGTGCAAGGGGAATATTAGAATACAGAAGGCTTTGTGCGACAGTCAAATCTTTTTGACCTTTGACATTCCGTTCTCTTTGTACGATTAACATATAAAAAATGAACAACGTTGTTGCATTTCGCTAAAGTTCTAAGTTTTCCGAAACTCACACATATAACAAGGAATATCTCCGAAATGGTTCACCGTACAAGAAAATTTATTGAGACATAAATTGTGTATTTTACCAAGATCTACATTTTTTGTACAGTATAATTTGGTCTATCTCTAACGGTTTACGAGTTATGCAAAAGTCGTCCAGAGTAAATACAATTACAGGGGCTATAGCCAGAAAATTCAAGATATACATTTCAGTTGTCATAAAATATCTCAAACATATTACATTTTCATCAAAATCGTTAGAGCCATTTTCAAGAAAATCAACAACACGAAGAAAATAGCCCCACCCTAAACTACCCTTTACATGGAACTTTTTCGAAAATTTTGATTTTCTTGAAAATGGCTCTAACGATTTTGATTAAAATGCCATATGTTTGAGATATTTTTATGACAAATGAAATGTATATCTTGCATTTTCTGGCTAAAGCCCCTGTAGACGTATTTACTCTGGGCGACTTTTGCATAACTGGTAAACCGCTAGAGATAGACCAAATAATACTATACAAAAAATATAGATCTTGCTAAAAAAACACAATTTATGTCTTAATAAATTTTCCTGTAGGGTGAACCATTTTGGAGATATTCCTTGTTATGTGCGTGAGTTTCGGAAAACTTAAAGCTTTCGTGAAATGGAACATCTTTGTTCATTTTTTTATGTTAAGCGTACAAAGAGAATGGAATCTCAAAGCTTTAAAAGATTTGACTATCGCTCAAGGCTTACTATATTCTTATATTCCTGTTGTACCTACAAGGAAATAAGCAAACAAGATAATTTCTGTAAATGTTTATCTCAACTAATATGAAGAAGATAAAGGAATAAAAGTTTATAGGAGTGTTTAGTACAAGAGTAGAGAAAGTCACGTGAGTGCAGCACATCAGATTATTTTATTTAGTTTACCTGAATACTCATGCGGGGGTGGTAATTTGAGTCCCTCCTAAAATTTATTGTAGGTAAATTGTTGTTGTTAGCTAATGCTGGATTTCTGAGACTGAAGTCATTAATCCTCTTGATCTGTAATATAAAGAGAGCAATAGCAGTAAATGTAACCGCTTTTTAGAGAGCACCATATTTTTATGTTTTGGCGGTCACATTGCTCTCTCACAACCCCCAGAATGTCTGGAGGACCACACCTGTCGTTGGTTTACGGGTCTCACCGACCTGACCGGGAGAATTATCAAAATAAATTCACCGACCATATCCTCTGATTACCAATCAGAGGACGTATTACATGCCATGACAGGTCAGCATGTTAGGGGTTAAGATTTTATAGAGAAATGGAGAGGTTGGAAAAATAAAGACTCCCTAGCCCTCGAGAACCCTAATAGGGTCGGAAGAGAACAAGGGATGACCAAGGTAAGGTCAGATAGAAAAGTTACAGTGAGGAGCAAAACACCAGTAAGTGGAAGTAATGTTCTGCTCAGCTAGGGTACCTTGTGGTCGCTATTCACATATCCCCTAGACGGAGACCCCCTGAGTCTGCAAACAAAAAATAGTCTGGAGGGGACAAGTCTGGACTATAGGGAGGGTGTTCAAGAGTTTCCCAGTGCATGTCCGCCATTGTGTCCATTGTCAAATTGGCAGTGTGAGGCGTGGCATTGTCTTGGAGAAAGACGACAATTGAGTCCCTCCTAAACTTTCAAGGTAGGTAAATAGAATCCCTTGACCCGTAATTACAACAAAATTTCCCCTCCCACTTTATACAGACTGCGCAACCATTTATCAGGTTGGTGCGGTTAAAAATGTCATGTTAAAATCGTTTGTACGAGCAACTTGCAATAGCTTTGTCAGTAACTGTCGATAAAGGTTCGTATTATTGCATCACACAAAGAACGTGCCGCTGTAAGCAATTCGAATGCTAACAATATCAGCCTAAAAACAAGCAATCTATTTATAGACCGCTGGGCACAAGTGCTATCTCATGTCAACTCAGAGAAATCTTCGCATGACGCAACAGCGAGCGACATTGTTACTTCTGTAAGAGTATGCAAGCACCTGCCACGTGTGATATTTGTCTTGTACAGTTTTTCTGTTTGTAGCAGAGTGAACTGGTGTTCCACAGTTCTTTGCAACGAGGATAACATGTAAGTGCATAGGTTTCTAAAGCATAAATGCCTTATAGTTATTATTTTTGGGAATAAGTTTGCAATTACCCTTTCCTCTCGTCTCCACTACGAGGGACTCTTTTAGATAGTCTTACATCAGGGAGTTGCGACCCTAGCCACGCGATGCACCAGGTTCCCCTTCCTCGAGGGGTGTGCCTGGAAAGGGGTCCTTGCCCAGGGACACGGGTGAAGACCTCAACGACAGGATTAGCGATGAAGAGGATCTTCAGACGGTTTGACTGACGGAAGAGACACCCATTCTTGAAGACCATCTCGGTGTAACAAGGAGAAAGTCCTCAATGACTAATAGGGCGGGAGGGGCAAGCCTCTGCCCGGGGGTTAATACAGGCAGAAGCTTTGTGGAGAAGCTCTTAGGAGGCAGCCCCTCTTTCCACTTACCTTACGAAACGTCGGTAGCATATCCAAGGGACACCCACAACTACTCATAACCTCCAAACCAAAAGTCGGACTGATTTCTTGGTAATGACCAAGCAAACACAATATTAAAGAATTAGGAAATCAATGTAGCAACCTGGAATGTACGAGGCACACATCACAAAGAAGATCTGCTACAAGAACTAAAAAAAGCAAACATCGATATAGCAGTTATTTCAGAAACGAAAAAAGAAATTAAAAGGATGCTTGGATTTAAAATACTATACAATGTTGTATACTGGTGTGGACATAAATATAAGAGCCCAAAAAGGAGCGATCACATTAATGCATAAAAAATGTAAGAAATACACTAAATCTTAGCATTTGATTAATGAAAGAATAACAGTAAAACTAAAAATTAAAAGAGGCAATTTGACAGTGACAGAAGTGCACACACTTGAAGAAGGCAGAACGACAGTCAGATGAATTTTATAATCAGTTCAGGAAGGTAATGGATAGTATAAACACAAATGGTTTTCTTATAATTGCTGGAGATTTAAACGCTTGAATTGGAAATGTGCCAACATATGGAGAGGAAACACTGAACTGCTGTAGAAATAGCTTGATAAATTTCTCAGGTTTGGATAATCTGAGGATTGCAAATTCATTTTTTTCAACGTAAAGGTGTGTCTATATATATTAGCACTAAGAGCTTATTGCTCAGTTATAGATTATATCATTGTAATCCAAAAAAATGAAACATTTAATCATGGATACAAGGATCTTTAGAGGAAGTTTTATATATATGGACCATTTTCGTTTAATTAGCAGAATTAGGTTACAAGCAAAATGGTGTGGAAAAAAAGATCTGATGTGTTGTACTCACATGCCTTTCCCTACTCTTATACTAACAAGAACTTACAAACTCCTATTCCTATATCTTCTTCGGCTAAGATAAATATTTGTACAAATTATCTTCTTGTTTATTTCCTTGTAGGTGCAAGGGGAATATGGGAATACAGTAGGCTTTGTGCGATAGTCAAATCTTTTAAACCTTTGAGATTCCGTTCTCTTTGCACGCTTAACATATAAAAAATGAACAACGATGTTCCATTGCACGAAAGTTTTCCGAAACTGACACACAAAACAAGGAATATCTCCAAAATGGTTCACTCTACAAAAAAAATTATTGAGACATAAATTGTGTTAAATTAAGTAAAAATTGAAGCTATTAACAGTGAAGCAACAAGATTCTAAAATAAGAACAAGAAACTAAAAACTTCACTTATCTTAGTAATGTTGATATTCTTTTTCTCTTTTCTCTAATTTGTTCTTATTTTAGAACATAAATTGTGTATTTTAGCAAGATCTACATTTGTTGTATGGTAACATTTTGTCTATCTCTTACGGTTTACGAGTCATTCAAAACGTATCTAGACTAAACAGGAATACATAGGCTATATGCAGAAAATTCAAAATATACATTTCATTTGTCATAAAAATATCTCAAACATATGTCATTTTAAACAAAATCGTTAGAGCCATTTTCAAGAAAATCAAAATTTTCGAAAAATGTTCCATGTAAAGGGTAGTTTAGGGTGGGACTATTTTCTTCAAAATCTTCGTGTCGCATCCTTGAAAGACATTAAACCTAAATACCAACTTTGGTTTTTAACCGACTTTTCGTTTTTGAGTTATGCTGTCCACAGGCACACAGACACACACAGACCTTTCTCAATAAGTGCTTTTTCTGGATTCAGGGGGTCTCAAAACATGTATTTCCGGTGAAATCTCGACATCAAATTTTTGGGTGGAATACAATACCTACTTCCCCTACTTACCAGTAGAGAAAGTAAAAATAAAGAAAGAAGAACATTATAAAGTACAGCTATTAGAAGACGAATCTACAAGAGATTTATATAAAAAAGAATAATGAACAACATGAAGAATATAAAGAAAGTATTGAAAGCTGGATGACGATAAAATTTTTTACAAAAAGCAGCATTTGAAACTTTATATATGAAGAAGATAGGTAGGCAGAGAAAAAGGAATTAAGAACATGGAAAACTAAAATTAGCTTCCCTCCCATTTTTTTGCTCTAACACTTTCCCTTTTGCTCCTGGGGGAATAAATTCAGAAACGCTTATTGAATTTTGTTAGCATGTATTAAAACTCTCATATCATTTGCTGAAGACTGTTAACATGAGTTTGGAAACAATATGTTAGATATAGTTGATCGGATACCTACATATCAATTTTAATCATCGACTAAACATTTAGAGGTTCAACCTTCTTGCTTTTCTTCATTTCCTAGCAGCGTTCATCTCTAGAGTGGCACCCCAGGCTACTGGCTGATATGTTGTTCCTTTGGGGAGCCTTGCATTGATTATCATTGTGGGATATCATATGTGCAAAGGAGTGGGAAATATTAAACACAGAACAGAACAGAACGAACCTAGTGGCTACGGTCGATAAGACATAACTTTCATTTGGGTTTTAGTGTAACATCAGTCATCTTTCTGCTAAAGTGAACTGTGGAAAGTAACTTAGTCAGAAGAGTAAACCTTTTAGAGCAACATGCTTCTATCTGCGTCTCTGTTAGCTCTTGCTATACGAATGCTTGTTTTTGTTTTCTCGAACTTTTAATGAAATGTGTAGTGAAGATCAAACGAAGGCATAGAAATTAAATTTTAATTGATACAACACTCAACAAGGCAACGCCGGAGTAGCGTCAATTTCTGTTACAGAACTGCTGATGCCCACGGCAGCGGCAACACAACAAAGGACGTTCGAGGTCGGACTGCCCCACACCACTGGCGTGGCGCGTAACAAAGGCGCTCAGAGTTAAGCTTCCCCACCACTCACGCGGGTAAACACTGGCAACAATCAAGAACAACATAAAGGGTTTTCCACAGCATTTGAGAAATGTCCGGCAGACGGCTTGTTTGTAGATGTTCGAGAAATATTTGACTACGTAATCGCCAGTATAAAAGCTTGCGGAGCGCGTCAAGTAGTTTTGAGTCGATCAGTGTGTTAGTGCGACACAGCTTTAAGAGATACGTTGAGTGAAGACGTTTTAATGAGTGTTCAAGTGATTGTGTCGTGAGAGTTAATGCATAAGAGACAGAGAAAGTGAAGAAAGACAGTGAAAGGAGTGAATCAAGTTACGGAAGAAAACAGTTGTAAGTTGTAATATCACAAAAGACGTTGACTGTGTCAACATCGTAGAAGACAACTGTGTACCTGTGCAAAAGTTTTGAAGAAGAATAAAATTAGGAAATGCAATTCGACTGAACTTTTGTCATTTAGTTGGTGTCACCAGTGGGATTCGTCTAATTGTCAAATTGCTACAATAATAGTAATAATAAAAATAAAAATAATATAATATGTTGATCTACAATGGTTGAGCAGGATCTGTGAAAGGACAGCAGTGGCCGATGTCTTTATGGCATGGACTAGTGAACGGAAGGTTTGCGGTTCAAGCCCTGCCGGGACCGCTCTTTTGGTTGGCTTCTCCCATGTTTTCCTCAGTCCTCGTGACATTAATGCTAAGGAGGTGCTTTAAACTTAGGGCTGGAACGTTTCCTCCCCAATTTTTCCTTCCCAATTCTCATTCCATTTCGTGTCACCGCTTGTGGTACCGTACGCAGCAAGAGCGGACATAACACTATGAAAAAGTCTCTGAACCATAAATGGACAGAAGTGATTCGAGACCTTGTACTGCTGGTACAAACGGACATAGTGACTCTTTGTCTTACGGGCATATCAGAAGCTGTTCTACCATTTGGGAGGTCTACTTTCGAAGGTCGTGACTTTCTTCTGCCCTGTCTTCGAGCAAAGATTACTTACAGCGGTTTGACTTCCTGAAGGATCTCAGTCAGGCGACGCCGTGAACATGTAAAAATTAAACTTCGAGACTCTTTTAGTATGAAACCACCAAAAATGGAAAAGACAAGGCCGCTACGGAAGTGGCAGGTCGATAACGAGAAGGAGGATGTCCCTTGTAGAACTATCCCTTAAAGTACTCTTAGGAAACGTTTGCGCATCTTGATTTTGCTCCTGTTTGTTATAATGAAATCACAGAAATCAGATACGTGAGTCAATGAATTGAGTGATGCTGATATACCAAATACGTTTATTACTCCGCTTGTGCAACTTATCTGCGCACCCCAAGATCAACAACGTTAACAAGCTTCATAAGTTGTCTATGTGATTACTAATCATATTGCCAAATTAGCACTAAATAAAATAGGAAAGACACATTTTGTGGCAAGTTGGTACTAACGCGAGGTTTCCGACTTTCTCACAGAAGGTTAGAGCTTCGTAAATTGCAGTTTCGGGCTGGCATCTTGAATAGATAAGAGTTTTTTATGGAGAACGCGGTATACATAACTAATAATCCAGGGGTGGCAAGGAAGACACTCGAGGTGTGCATTTACCCTCTCCTCCCGTCCCCACTACTTTCCTTCAATAGCCAGGTAGAGCCTAACAAACCGATTCATTCTGACTGTAGTCGCGTGGCAGTATTATCAGTGCACTGGCGGCTTGCATTTGCAACTGAGTGAACGACTCAGTTCTCCCGGGACTGGGAGAACAAGTGTTTGTTTGTCCACTTTCCCTTGCCAAAACGAAACCACTGATATTAAAGATCTATTTACATACAATCCTTTAGTGGCCCAAGATGCACTGAAATTGGAATTAATTAAGCTGCAAAGCAACACATCATTGCGCAGTTCAGGAAAACTTGATTTTGTACACATCACTTCCGAAAACATTTCCCAAGCTGCACCTTTTTACAAGAATATTACTGACCATGTTTGTAACTATTTATCAATGTGAACAACTGTTTAGCATATTGAGAATTAGCGTTTCGGATGAACATCTTCAGTGTGTTCTACGTTTAAGTTCATCTGATTTGCAGCCGGACATTGAAAAGCTAATGTTTAAAAAGAAACCAGCAAGAATACCAACTGTGTAAGTTAGGAGAGTATCATGAATACGCCGCTATCTAATAATGTACATTGTGAGCAATGTCAATATACTTTTCATACAAATTACGAAGTTTATTTTTAGAATACAGCATAGGAACTATTTAAACGTCTTAAGCATCGCGAGGGAATTGCATTATTTTATAACAAAACGAAACAAAGGTAATACATATGTTAATTCTATAGAACTGATTTCCTCAACTTAAAGTTTGGCTCGAATCAGTAATGTGATGAGAGAGCGATGAGTCTAACATCGTTGCTATGAGGGGCTCTAATGACCTAGCTGTCGACGGGCCCTTAAACCCTAATCACTCACTCACTCGTTGCTATGTACCTCATTCATATTCTCCAGTGTCATTAACACTCTTTGTGCTTTCCTAGTCAACTCTTAAGTTCAAAAGTATGCATTTGATCACGTGACAAAGGAAGTTTCATCAAAAACTCGAACGACCGGCACATGCCACCTTTCTGTTTACCTTTCAGATAGAAGGAAACTGGGAGGGGTGATTGTAGGGGTAAAGCATTTCACACTTCGGGTGCTCATCTTACCGGTCGTGCAATAACCACTAATAGACTTCGTTTCGACGCGTTGCTGTATTAGGTACGGGAAATTACTCAGCGTATACTAAGCAGCTTCTACAGGATATTTGGTTTAACTTGTCTCACTTAAGAGAAACATACATATTGAAAAGAGACGCTGATACTCTGTCTCTGTTGTTATG
The DNA here is from genome assembly GCA_030765045.1 of Tenodera sinensis. NCBI lineage: Eukaryota > Metazoa > Arthropoda > Insecta > Mantodea > Mantidae > Tenodera > Tenodera sinensis. Next base: position 131,788,719 of record CM060968.1, on the reverse strand, counting down.
GGGAATGTGAGAGAAGTTTCGGATCCTTCTATCCAATCAGTGCTGGAACGAAGAGGTACTTCCGGCGTTTCTGCCCACAAAATATGTTTTCTAACCCTATCCCTAACTTGCGTGGTGAAAGTGATCATCCACTTTTATGATCCTCGAAACAAGCTAAATCACCGCAACTATGAACGGCTCCTTTCCCTGTTATAATAATAATGATAATGATGATGATGGTGATGGTGATGGTGGTGGTGATGGTGATGGTGGTGGTGATGGTGATGGTGATGGTGATGGTGGTGGTGGTGGTAATGGTGATGGTGGTGGTGATGGTGATGGTGATGATGATGATAATAATAATCATCGATTTGAACTTACCGGAAAGATCATATGGGTCAGTAAATGGATTAAACTGAAAAACTTATTTTTCTAAAACAGCGGACTTCATATTTTACTCTTACTGTTTATTCTTGATTACTTTAGCATAACAGGCAAACCGTAAGAGATAGATAAAATCTTACTATACATATAAAAAAGTGTAAAACACAATATGTTTCATATTCATTTTCTTTCTGGAGTTCGCCATTTCCGAGATATTCCTTGTTATTTGTATGACTTTCGCAATACTTTAAACTTTTCTCAAATGGAAGCCCGTTATTCACTTTCTTTATCCGTGCAAACAAAACGCAATTTCAGAACCTTCATATAGTGACCAGGTTTAAAACATTTGACTATCGCTCAAAGCCTACTGTATTCCCATATTCCCCTTGTACCTACAAGGAAATAAGCAATAAGATAATTTCTGCAAATGTTTATCTTAACTGACACGAAGAAGATAGAGGAGTAAGAGTTTGAAAGAATGGTTAGTACAAGAGTGGAGAAAGTCATGTGAGTGCAACATAGATTTTTTTCAATAAAATCGTATCCTTAACAAGAAAGTTAATTTGCATATTGAAACAGTTCTTAGTGATACCCTTGCGGACTAACAAGCTAACATTTTTTTCCCTGGATAAAATCACATCACGGAGGCATTACTAAACGTTATTGGTCAGTCTAAATACGCGGCACATATCGCAGAATAGTCCTTGAACACGTTCCTCTGATTGCATTCAGACAAAGACAAGAAACCTTCGGAAGGAGTTCGCAGTGAAAGAAACGTTCAATGTCCCGCCGTTACGGCCGCACTTTTTATTCCTCTCGGACTGGCGTTAACTAAAGCGGTGCGTTTAGTTCGTGGTCAAGTTTATACGTACATATAGGAGGTTATGGTTATAAATATTGGTAACTGAGGACAGTGTAATGAACAATATTACATCAATATTAGCCTTATTTGCGAGCTTATCATTTCACTTATGAACGGTTGGTTAGTACATCTAATTAGGCACAGAAGGCATGACGCAATAAGGGCCTTCTCGTGATAATGAATGATGTACCGGAGTCCCAATGCTTTCTGCAAGGCCAATGACCTCACACTACCTAGGTCAATAGCTCACGCCTCGAGTTGTGGGCCAAAACGGGTGTAATATATGCATTTCCCGGTGCAGTTACGATCATACAAAAACTATCAGGTGGTGAACTTTTTGATTTTTATTTATTTATTTATTTATTTATTTATTTGTTTATTTATTTATTTATTTATTTATTTATTTATTTATTTATTTATTTATTTATTTATTTATTTATTTATTTATTTATTTATTTATTTATTTATTTATTTATTTATTTATTTATTTATTTATTTATTTATTTATTTATTTATTTATTTATTTATTTATTTATTTATTTATTTATTTATTTATTTATTTATTTATTTATTTATTTATTTATTTATTTATTTATTTATTTATTTATTTATTTATTTATTTATTTATTTATTTATTTATTTATTTATTTATTTATTTATTTATTTATTTATTTATTTATTTATTTATTTATTTATTTATTTGTTTGTTTGTTTGTTTGTTATTAAGTTTATGAATAGTTAAAACACAATTAACTTATTAATACAAAAACGCATCAATTGAGTATGTTAATGTGAAGTTTAAGCTTAACTAAAATGTTCAATATATTCATTAATGGAGTAAAAACATTGCTGCAACAACATTGATTTTATTTTCGATTTAAATTTGGCTTCTGAAGTGATGTTTTTATATTCATTTGGAAATTTGTTATATAAATTAATAGCACTATAAATTAAATTTTTTATTAAAAACTGATGTACTGTGTAAGATTAGAGCTAAATGTTCTCTATTTCTGGTGTTGTGGCTGTATTTGTTGTTATTTCAAAATCTTCTGTATGTTTTCTAACAAACGCTACCATACAAAAGTTTTTGAATAGCCTGTTTTTCCACAACTAAAAAGTGTATAACGCCAAACAAAGCCAATGTCATGTTGTACATGTTAGAAATCCTTGGAAACATAATTGATATTTACTATGCTACCTTTTGTTTGTCAATTATATGCAGTTTGAAAATGTAACATTTGTTGACCCTTATAGGAACACTTACCCTAATCTTGTTTTGGATGTCATAGTATGTCTGTGATTCCCTAGATGTCGTTCAAGGTGTTCTGTATATAGGTATTGGCAGTAAGCAACAATTTAGTGCTTTATAAGCAGGTGAATGATACATATTGTTATTCTGCAGTTGAAAAGTCTGAAATGTGTAAGAGAAGGGAGTTTTCAGCAGAAAAACTTGCGCAATAGTCAGCTTACATAAAGTCACATTATGTGTCAAATTGCCACAGAAGAACTAGTTTCCTTGAGAACTGCCCATTACACTGGAAAGAGATGTGAAACTACAAGTAGCAATTGGAGGTTACTGTTGAATGGTGCGACTTAGGGAGACCGAAAAGTGATTGTGTCAAAACAGCACCCACTAATGTTGAGTCATGTGCAAAACGTATGGAGGGGTATTTCTGAAGATACACTAGCACACTGAATAGAAAGGATGACCAGAATTTGCAAAGCCGTGATTAAAGCAAGGGGAGGTTATTCTGAAGAAAGCAAAATATAATATGTCCTACAGACTTTCATAGAATATACTGTTGTGACTATATATCATGTCTCTTTTATTCCATTGTTTCAATAAGTCCTAAAAATGAGGTGTGTTCAAAAACTTTTGAGCGGTAGTGTGTGTATATGAGGTAATATACCCAGTGATTTAAATCCTGATTTACATGACTGATGGTTTAAGCTCAATATGCTTCTACTTAACTTTTTTGTAGTTTCAAAACTATTTCCTGTAATTGAATTTCCACAAAATATTATACCAAATTTTTATGTATGTACTGTGAAAACAGGGAAAGTACAGGTTCGTCATTATTTTGCTCCTTACTGAATGATTCATAACTAAACGAGCAATTCCGCGTGTGGCTAACTGACATTTACACTACATTTTCTTCTTAAAATGTCTGTCTAATGGTCAATATAGGTGTAAAAATGTTATTTTAACGACATATGATGATAGAGAATACATTGGCGGTTGTGATAGGGAATATAAAAACTTAAAAAGTGAAACTATTATTTAATAATGAGCGCTAAACTTTTCGTGACTAACTGACCTACAGTTGACAAAAATGTCAGCCTGTGTAAAAAGTAACAGCTTTCATTTAGGTATACATTTTTGCCAATTTTTTCATTTGTTTTCTTCTACCTCCTACCTGAAGTGGAGGGAAATCGTATTTGAATCATAAATCATGTCAACATTTCAGTGGAAGTGCACGTTTTGAAGTGCGCTATTTTAAAAAAAATAAGATTTTTGGTTTAATTCATTCACTGACACATGACCGTCCCGTTCAATCGATGACTATGATAATGATGATGATGATCATAATAATAATAATAATAATAATAATAATAATAATAATAATAATAATAATAATAATAATAATAATAATAATAATAATAATAATAATAATAATAATAATAATAATAATAATAATAATAATAATAATAATAATAATAATAATAATAATAATAATAATAATAATAATATTAATAATAATCATTAGTAAGAATACATGAATACTCTTATTTATTTGTATTGTAATTTCTCCACCACTTAGATTTGCATTCCACTCAAAATCTCAATATCCAGATTTTATCAGAAATACACATGAAAGTGTATTAAATACAAAAATAAATAGAATAAAAAAGGCGAGTTTTAGAAAAAGGTGAACGACTCAGTGAGTGGGGGCTTTGGCATTAATAAATTCATACCTAAGTGTCTAGATTTGTCGTCAAATGTCGGGTTTGCGGTCAAATAAAACACAACGATTGCCTCCTTAAAGCAAGTTTTGCAGTAGGTCGCAGGAAACGTTTATCTGGACATACTCCAGAACTTCGTTGTTGATCAGCTACCACCACGACCCGTTTTATAACAGGATGCGGTGCCACTCCATTATCAGCAGCGCGACTTCTTGGAACACCTGGTTCAGGACAGGAAGACATCTTCAACTTTTTTGTGGGCTTTGTGAAGGATGTTTTGTAACCTAACACTTAAGTGGAACTGAGGCAATGCATTTCAGATGTAACTTCACAAATGCTACAGAACACTTGGCGCAAAGTTGAATTTCATTTGGATGTCTGCGGTGAAGTTAAAGCTCACAGATCGAGTTCTTTGACCACTCTCCAAAACTTATCGAGGTTTTACATCAAATTAAAAAAATATATTTTAATAAATCAGTGCTTATGCTTGAAATTATCACATATTTTCCAGTCGTCCTTCATGGTTTACAAGTAACATTTTAGCCTCTGGCTCCCAAGGTAGGGGTTCAAACCCGGCGGAGGGTGATGGCTTTTTTCGGCCTTAAAAAACCTTAGCATGACCTCTTTCAGAAGGGAATTAAAGCCGGTGGTCCCGATTCGTAAAATTACCGCACGTAAAAGAACCTCAAACCTGATAAAGAGGCCTCTGAGCAAAATTAACCGTTCTTTCACGCCCAATAAGAATGGGACGCTGAGAACTATATCTAGCAGTTCTCAATTTCAATTAAACATTTTTCGACCCTTCTAAGCGGAACATAAGCCATTGGTATGATTAATAAAGGTCATTGCTACCTTAAATGCTCTGCAGGAAACCGTGAAATTCTCTTTTATCTACTGGATTTTAAATAACACGAAAAGTGTATGAAGCACTTAAAAGATTCCCTCAGGTGAAAAATAGCTATGATTTAATAAAACACCATAGGCTTCCTTTGAGAAATTAAAAATAATTTAAACTACTCCTCTAAGGGAAGATGACAAATTTCAATACCAATTCGATATTTCATTTTCAGCTATGGGGGACCAGATAGTGATTTCGGCTCAAAAAGTCAATTTTTTGTTTTTCATCTTAAAAAAAAAAAGAAAAAAAAAAAAAAAAGAAACCTTCCTCTTCAAAATGATATATATATATATTGTAAGGGTACCGGTACATTTAAGGGTTTAAATTACCCCATTTAAATTTGGCGGAGTGCTGGGCCACGCTGGGTAAAGAGAGCTTCAGAGATGACACACTTTTCTTTAAATGTAGTTTTCTGCAACTTGACATTTTTCAAACTAAGGTGCAAAGGTGCATTCTTTTCAAAACCGCTGAACCTATTTGAATAAAACTTTTACAGTAGTTGCAAAAGCATGTACTCTACAAACGTAACCAATTGTTATTGGAGCAATCCAAAACAGAAAATTAAAAAAAAAATATTTGTGCAAAAAAAAATTTACCTTTTTTTTACAAAAATTAAATATTTTTTCTTTTGAATATAGCCAGAGATATTTAAGTAAATTTAGGTTACCAATTATGAATACATATTGCCTAGTGCACTACAAAAGTTTCAACACATACACTTGAATGTTGTAGAAGGAATTCGTACCGTTAGTGCTATATACATAATATTTTTTCAAAAACATGTTACCAGTTTTTGCCTTATTAAATGCCCATTTTAAATCATTGTTTTGATGTTCTCTATATCAATGTAATCACAATGAATCACTAAATATTCATCCCAAATTAAATTTTGATCTGAGCAGAAGCTTAGATATCCTCAACTAAAGTTAGGTATGTTTTGAAATACTGAAATAGTGTACGAATCACTACCTGGTCCCCAATTTCAATACCAATTTGATATTTCGTTTTGAGCTATGTTAACAGAAATAGACACACAGACAGAGAGACTGGCAGACACACATACACATATACCTACCCTGAGAGCGAGAGAGAAAGTAAAAAGTGATAGTGAGTGGAGAAAATCGTGTGAGTGGGAAAAACATGGCACTTTCCGTTGGACAAACGCCAGCTGTGGTTTAAGTAACATGTGGACGGGCTGCGTGCGATACTCAAATGTAACAGGCAAAAATGTATCCAATTGGGGCGTAAATTGCTCTGTCACACTTTCTTTTGTTCATTAATAAGGGGCTGCTTCCTACGCAACAGATTGGGAACCATCACGTCAACTCTTCCTGTGAAGGGAAATGTCAGTGTGTGTGTGTGTGTGTACACTTTCATGATTTTACCTTCTTTATACTTGCATGCCGCCAAAAATTGTCGATATCGAAATTACACCGGAAATACACGTTTGAAGCAGGGTTGAAGTTAAAACCGCTTTTGTGGCTTTTTGCTACCCGAGGTAGAAGAAAGCCAAAACCTTTAAAACTGCATTCGCAAAATTGCGGCAACAATCTGTCACAGAAACAAAAGACTTGCCGCCTTCCCTCCCAGCTCATTTCTTATCAGTCTACGTGATTCACTCATTCTTGTCAACAATCATTTAAAACTGCATTATAAATAACTGGTTGACACATAACTGGAAGACGGAGTATTTTTGTTCCGGGAATCCAATTTGAGTTAAATACTGAGTGGAAGGGAACTTGTTACATTACTTCCAAGATGTGCTTCATAGAAGCATTACAAACAAAAATGTCTAATGCTATTTTGTTCCTTGATCAGCCGATTTCGAAAAAATAAATGTCTTTATTCCAAATTGTTTGCGTAATTCCACAAGAGTGTACGAAGATAACAGATGCGCAGAGTAACTTATTTCTGACATAGCTTCGGTAGTAGTTATGGGACATCACACAGGGTTTCCAAATAATTAATCACATAACAGAATTGAAGAAATACTCCAGGTAGCTTTTTCAGAAGTGAAGTAACTTGACAACGTTGCCTTGAGGTTGGTCACGGATCTGAACCAGTTTCTGGATGTAAACAGGTTGGTCCCTTGCAGGGTGGTGTAATGTTTTGGGAACTAACGATTCTGATTGGCCTACACTCGCACAGTAAACATGGAAGGACGTGGCATGTTATTTGTTTACGTTCACGAGGCACCACGCTGCGGTGTTTGTTTATGTACTGACCTAGTGAAAGTGACAGCCACACAATCTGCAGTGTTGCCAGCTTGTTTTCGAGAAAACTAAAATATCTCCATAGGAAATGATCAGAGACAAAAACGTAAGATACAAAATGTGTTCCAAATACTGAGATCTATCACTGGTTTAAATTAATGTAATAACTTTCCTTCCGCCCGGTATAAAGGATGATTATTTTAAGAGACTGTTTAGTTCTCGCGTTATGTTTTTAAATATTAATAATACAGCTTACCTGATGATGATGTCAAACAGTTCTTCATCGTGTTCTCACAGAAATGACACACAGATAATGGAATTTCTCCAGAATACTGCACTTTGCATAACACTTTCTACTAATTGCTTATTTGGTATGCTTATTTAAGTATCATATGTGTCCATTTCTAGTTTAACTGGGAATAGCACTTCGTTCCCTTTTCTTTCTTAAAAAAACATTTATCCATAGCTTCTTAAAAATCACATACAAACACAAAGAGAAGATGTAAGATATGCACATCAATACTGACAGTTTACTGTAGTGCAGATATATGAAATGCGTGGATTTATATACCGTTTGCATATTACTGTTAGTTTCAACTCAATATACACATATTTCATTTTAAAACCCTCATTAATAGTACAAATTATATAATTTTGTACTAGTAGAATGTTACACAAACTTATATTTTGCACAAATTAAAGTTTGATTTATGCAATTTTGCGACATTAATTTATTTTCTAGCCTGAACCCTTTGAAACTAAACAGAGCTATATGTTTTGTGTCTGTAACTGAGTGTGTCTGTACGCGCGCGCATGTGTTGCTTATGTATGTGCGTGTGTGTGCGCGCGCCGTTGTCTGTGAACAGCATAACTAAAATATCTGATGTGTTGCACTCACATGACTTTCTCTACCCTTGTATTAACCATTCTGACAAACAAACTTCTGTTGATCAAAGAACACAATGTCATTAGACTTTTTTGTTTGTAATGCTTCCATGAAGCAATGTAATAAGTTCCGTTACACCCTGTATATTCGTCTTCCGTTCTCTATGAATGGCCAAGAGATAAAACAGCTTATGTATTACACTCATATACGCTTTTCTACTCACTCTTGTATAAATTTTTCATACAAACGCTTATTCTTTTATCTACGTCATGCTAAGCGACAAACATTTGCAGAAATTGTTTCCTTATAGTTGCAAGGGGGTTAGGGGCTTTGAGCGATAGTCAAATCTCTTAAAGCTTTGTGATTCCGTTTTTTTTTTTGCACGGCTATGATATGAAAAATGAATAACGATCCTCCATTTGACGAAAGTTTAAGTATTTTAAAACTCACACAAATAACAAGGAATATCTCCGTAATGGTTCACTCCACCAAAAAGTTTATTTGGAAATAAATTGTCTGTTTTAACGAGATCTACATTTTTTGTATAGTAAGATTTGGCCTATCTCTTACGGTTTACCAGTTATCATCAAGGGTAATCAGGGCTACGTAGGTTATACCCAGAAAATTCCAAGTATACATTTCATTTGTCATACAAATATCTTAAGCATATGGCATTTAATCACAATCGTTAGTCATTTTCGAGAAAATAAATATTTTTGAAAGTTTTTCCATGTGAAGGGTAGTTTAGGGTGGAGAAATTTTCTTCAAAATCTTCGTGTCGCATCCTTGAAAGACATTCAACTTAAATACCAACTTTGGTTTTTAACCAACTTTTCGTTTTTGACTTATGGTGTCCATAGACTGACAGACACACACACACACACACACACACACACACACACACACACACACACACACACACACACACACACACACACACACACACACACGCACACACACGGCCCTTTTTCTAAAAATGTTTTTTTATTTTTTTATTCAGGGGGCTTCAAAACATATATTTCCGCTAAAATCTCGACATCAAATTTATGGGTGGAGTGCATTACTTCCTCTACTTACTATACATAGTAAAAAAAAAGTGTTAAGATAATGTTTAGAATATAAAGAAAAGGCGTTTAATGGATAATGGATGGAACCACAGTATTCAGCCTAATCTATTAAGAAGCAATGGATTGTGAAAAATTTGGAGAATGAGGGAGAATAACGTTGGAAGATTTCTGGAAAGGTGTAAGATAATTTGAAGATATACAAATACAAACCTTGTTTGGGTACGCAGTTAGCAAAAGTTCGCTTTAACTGTATATTAAAATAAAAATAAATGGGAAAGAGAAGTGTAGGTATATTGAAAAATCAAGTAAAGAACAAAGAGCGGATATAGTGTGGGTGAGAGCAGCGGGGGGTGGGGGGGGGGTGGAGACTAAAAGGGAGGAGGAAGGGTTTTCTAAAAAATCAATGCTCAATATGTGAGACAAAAAGAAAATATAGGGCATATATAAGTGCAAGGGACAGAGTTATGGAGAAAAAAGTATATAAATAAGCAATGGTTTAACATGGATACAAAAGTGGTATTAATTAAAATCTTTAGGAAAGAATAGAAGAATTTGTAAGCAAAGGGGAAAGGAAATGGAATTGCATTAAAGAGGAGTGAATAAGGTATAAATTAAGAGATCTTAATGTATAGTGATAGGATTTGTGTAATGAATATAGTGAGTTAACAGTATGGGCTGAACACTTAACTGTATTCCTTGTATCTAACTTTTGTAAGAAGCGTAGTACAAATAAAAATATATCCTTTTATGTAAAGTAAAGTTTTTGTAAAAGTAGGCAATAGTATACTGCGTACCAAGAATTGTAAGTGATACTTACCATGTCGAGAATGCTTTTGGGAATACGAGGTCCGCAGGACCGAGTTTTCACAAGTATTTGAGATCTCATAAGTAATTTACAGTTCGTGGTTAGTCAATTACTTTTTTTAATACTTGAAAAACCCGTAAAAAGCAATAATACATCGAAATTTCTTTTCCATACTTCATTTGACATTAAGAAAAAAATGAATTCTCATGTGAACAAATGAAAAGCTACATTTAAATTATATGGGCTATGCCTTCTTATCCACCCTTTTGTTAATGAATTTCGCAATAGATTCTTTACTTGAAGTAGCACATGTCTTGGTTCCTAGGTTATTTGTTTATGTAGCCGAATTGAATCATTCCACTTTTGATAGTTATTATCAAGCAGTAAAATGTTATAAAAATGAGCGACATTGCTATTGAAGAAGCTGCGGATCTAGCATGTGCATCACTTTTACCAGCGAAGTCGAAACAAAGATATGTTGAACCTTACAATGCTTTCCGAAAGTGTTGCTTTGATAAAAACGTTAAGTTACACCAGCGAGACAGTTTTATTGACATATTTTACTAAGGATTCCTTAATAACTTATTTTAGGTTAATATGCTGTCGGGTGTGACGTCATTTCCTACTGGTACCGTAAGTATTAAAGACCAGTTTTAACCTGTTTGCTATGGTAATTGATACACTAATTTTAAATTTAGCTTACACTACCAAGTATGTGTTCACAAGAGTAAACTTACGTATCAAGTCTTGCAAAAGGAATTTTGGAACAGCTGCTGGTTTCCAGTGTCTGAGATAATCTTGGGAAACATTATTTAAATTTAATAGGCGAAAATTTAAGGTTTTTGAGTATAAATAAATATGTACATAGACACACATATGTATCAAACAAGGTGATACTTAGAGCACAGAGCAATTGTGCCATCGACATTTAAAGACGATCGCTCTCAGATTTGCAAGTTTTCCCCAGCCCTTTGGAAAAGCATCGTTTACTGCGGATTTCTCAACGCCATGGAATGGAAATAACCTCAATTATCTCGGCTGTCGTTATATCGGCATGGTGCTTCTTGTGCCTGGTACTTGGATAGCTTTTAGTTCGAATCTTATTCCAGGAGCAGTGCTGTAATTTTCACAGAACTGGGTCGTGCATGAATTGGTTTTGCAATTTGCTTTTCAGCACGCTTGTGCTTCGAAGTTTTATTGCCTTTGCGGTAATTTAACCAGGTATATGCACCGACAAAAGAAATCCTTACAAATACATAATGCACAAAAGGACGCGGATTTCCACTTTTTCTTTAAACGCTGCTAGTAACATTTAAGATAAACTTGTATATTAATGTGGCACCCTCTAACTGCTGGAAGATGTAATAAACATGCAGAAGTACGAAGCAGACGTTCAAGTTGCAGTTTGAAACATAGTCACAGATTCCTTTATGCTTATTAAGTTTCAGGAACATTGTAGATTCAGTTTGGCGTCAAATGAGCAACTTTTGTGAAGTTTGTTGTAAATCTTATGAAGAGGATATTAGAGATATGCTGCGAGTAAGAGATGGCGTCTGGAATTTTGGTCTTAGTGTCATACAGGGTGTTAGGGTTATAGTACGATGCGTAGAGTAACTTATTTCTGGCATAGCTTCGGTCGTAATTATAGGACATCACACAGGGTTACGAAATAATTATGTGAATGCTTTAGGTAAAAGAGAAGCGAGTAAAGCAAATCATGTGAATGTAATACGTTTTATAGTGAAATGGATGTAAAATCAACAATGCATACACATGCCAATTTTCGCGGTGATGGGTCAAACGGTTTTGGAGATTAGTGGTTACATATGTAGACACACCCGTTTTTATATAATTATATGTATAACCCATAATTGATTGATTGTGATTGACTGGTCGTGACTCGGAAAACATCTGAAGCCGACTGTGTGCACAGTGATGAAAATGTAGAATTAGTGTTTAGAATTGAAAAAAAAAAAAAAAAATGGAAAATGAAGTAAACATTTGTCACAAGGATAAATGGGAATGTCAGTGATATCAACACATTATCACGGAAATAAAGAGGAATGTCACCTTTAACAAGGAAGTGTACCAATGAAGGATCTTCTCTCCAGTCCACAAAATGACCAAGGGACTTGCAGATCAGTAAATTTTGTTTCAGAGATTGGATGTAAACCTGAAATAGAGCTAATAAATGTAAACCCTCAATATTCCTAGCCATTTTCTGTTGTCAGGAATATTTGTAAAACACTGCAACCTGACAGTCTTCCCCTTGTTCATGAGATTGTAAGTTTCCTTCTTACCTCAATCATTCGACCCAAACTATGTCTTATTTGTTGTTGCCATACTTGCTGTACCGTTCTCTTCCTCAGATATTGTAACTATATACAATACAAGGAATAAATCACAGTCATGAACAACAACTGTCGGTCTGGGTGGCTCAGTTGGTTAGACGCTGGCCCACTAATCCCAAGGTCGCGGGTTCAAACCCGGCCCAGGCCGATGGTTTTTAAGTGTGCTTAAAAACGACAGCTCCATGTCAGTAGATTTACTGGCATGTAAAAGAACTCCTGCGGGACGAAATTCCGGCACACCGGCGACGCTGATGTGATCCTGGCAATTGACAGCGTCGTTAAATAATAAAATAATTTAAACAGTCATGAACAAATAACGCACGGTAAGGGGAAACAAGTGACCATCAATGCAGCGTCGTGTTTTGTTTTATTGTTCTGTGGTGACATTCCTCTTTCATCAATTCTACATGACTTCTGAAACGTGTTATATTTCAGTGACGTTTAGTTCTATTTGGTTGAACATTATCTTAAACTGTGCTCCCGCCCAAAAAGTATATCTCGGCAGTACTACTTCATTTTACTTTCTCTACTACGTATAGTTAAGTAGAGAAAATATTGTATTCCACCCAAAAATTCGATGTCGAGATTTCACCGGAAATTTATGTTTTCAGGTCCTCTGAATAATAAAAAAAAAAAAAAAAAAAAAGCATTTCTAGCAAAAGGTCAGCGCGCGCACGTGTGTGTGTGTGTGTGTGTGTGTGTGTGTGTGTGTGTGTGTGTGTGTGTGTGTGTGTGTGTGTGCGTGTGTATCTGTCAGTCTCTGCACAGCATAACTCAAAAACGAAAAGTTGGTTAGAAACCAAAATTGGTATTTAGGTTTAATGTCTCTCTAGGATGCGACACGAAGATTTGAAGAAAATTCCTCCACTCTAAACTACCCTTTACATAGAAAATATTTCGAAAATGTTTATTTCTTGAAAATGACTAACGACTTTGATTAAAATGCCATATGTTTGAGATATTTCTATAGCAAATGAAACATATATCTTGAATTTTCTGGTTATAGCCTATGTAGTCCTGTTTACTCTGGTTGACCTTTGCATAAGTGGTAAACCGCAAGAGATAGACCAAATCTTGCTGTACAAAACATGCAAATCTTACAAAAACACACAATTTATATCCAAATAAATTTTTCTGTAGAGTGAACCATTTCGGAGATATTCCTTGTTATTTTTGTGAGTTTTGGAAAACTTACTTCCGTCAAATGGAACATCGATATTCATTTTTTTTTATATGTTAACCGTGCAAAGAGAACGGAATTTGAAAGCTTTAAAAGATTTGACTATCGCTCAAAGCCTACTGTATTCTAACATTCCTCTTGTACCTACAAGGAAATAAGCAATAAGATAATTTCTACAGATGTTTATCTCAACTAACACGAAGAAGATATAGGAATGCTTTAGTTAGAATGGTTAGTTCAAGAGTAGAGAAAGTCGTGCAAGTACAACACATCAGATTTTTTCGTTTTTTAATGCAAGAGGACATACCGCACCTTTAACGTATTTTAAAAGTTTAAAATTGCAGCATGACAAAGTTCCTTCAGTAATAAATTTAAATAATTTGTTCAAAATGCAATTAAAGATTTTTTTTTTATCAAGCAAGCACCCCATCAGCACTTCTGTAAAATTGGGAATCTTGGGGTTTAATTAATATTTGTTGAATCACAAATCAGTATGATGTTACCCAATTTTGGTTCGCAGCCCTTTCGTAACCATTGTCTGGGGTATTTTATTTAACATTTCCTCTTGGTGTTGCATGCTTCACAGTAAACTATGGCAGGGATCCACTTGTAGGAGTAAACTCCGAGCGCGGTTCCTTCTGAAAATAAAGTGCCCATATATTGTGTCCCTTAGATTTAGTGGCGCATTAAAAAACCCACGCGAATACCACATACCTTTGGCCAAATTTCCAACCGCACCTGACCTCCATCGTAATTGAACTCACCACATAAATATTGTACACTGGAGTAGGGAGGGGGACTCAGGATTGAAAAATAGGCCCCTAAAACCAAAAACGAAATTGTTTTTTGCCCGCACTTGAGTAGGGCATGTTTTAAATAAGTTGTTTGTATCTAACTGCTTGCAGAGTGATTTCTTGTTTATTAGGGCCTAGAAGGAATGTAGTGCAGCTCCAGTCTTGAAACTATATAACTAGTGATATGTTAGGACAAGACAGGGTCTGTGAGATAGTTTCTCTCGGAGCAGTAGCCTTCGCCAGCTTCTGCGGCACGCCCACTTTACGTTTACCGGTGTTTTAGCCGGGAGGGATTAGCACTATCCGTGTGAAGATCGTCAGTAATAATGATTAGGCCCGCAAATAAATTATTTTTTCTTTATATTGTAGATATCTAAAGTAAAGCTTAATTTCGCTATTAGGTCCAAAAATATATTTGCAAAATATATTTCACTTAAAAATACATGTTTTGTAACCGAGCGAGGTGGCATCACGGTAAGGTGTGCGACTCGCATTCAGAAAGTCCCGGGTTCAATCCCCGTCGACCGACCTGGTGGATCCTGGGGTGAATTCTCTTCTCCACGCATTCCTTTCCTTTAATTTCTCATTTCCCTCTCTTGTTATCCTTCAGGTTTGGTTAGTAGCGCGGTACGTTCAGGCGAATGCGGACAGATGGCACAAATGCTTGCGCATTTCCCCGGCCCTCCTGAAATTTGCTGCCCGGACCGTAAGAGTCGCCTCGACAACCTCTCCCTGAATAGAGGAAACACTTCGGTTGTGCGCCAGCTGTAACTGTTAGCGACGTCTGTGCGACTCTGGGCTTCGCTGGCTCCACTCTCTGACAAGCCTACGGTCTAACTTCGCCTCATCCCTTCCTGCTGGATCCTGAAGATACATGTCGGGGTCGCGGTGGGTTACTGTCTCCCCTCCGTTAGTACACACACACACACACACACACACACACACACACACACACACACACACACACACACACACACACACACACACACACACACACACACACACACACACACACACACACACATTTTATAAAAAAACGTATAGGAATAAATATTTTCATTAATCTCCAATCAAACACTTAAATTTATCGTCTTCATCTCGAAAACAAAAATATTCGTCGTCCCATGGAATTGTACGTAGGTATTACTATATATACTCCGCGCCATCCGCCTCTGACTAGCCGGTCTGGTTCTGCTTGCCTTGGTCAGTGAAGGGGGGAGGATAACGTGTAGGGGAAGCGAGCGTGTGCTGCACTGCTCCACCCTAAACTACCTTTTATATGGGAAATTTATGGAAAATTTTGATTTTCTGGAAAATGGCTTTGACCATTTTGATTAAAGTGTCATATGTTTGAGAAATTTTTATAGCAAACGGAATTTATATTTTGAATTTTCTGGCTACAGCCTACATATACATTTTATGTGCATTAAAATATCTGAAAGCTTACTTTAATATTCTTTTAAAATATGTATACTTCACCTTCAAACTATGTGGAAGAATATTAAACATACTTAAGTCAATATATTAAACTTATATAACGTTTTTATTCAATCCACAAAATGGAATGTCAAGATGATTACTAGTCCTAGTACAATGATGTAAAAAATACTGTCTTACAGTATCAAATTAACATTTCTTGTTATTGTAACAAATTGACAGTTTGACAAATCCCGTGCAGTTACTTTTCCATCAATTTGCCTTCTAAGCGTTTGCACAAATACAGTTCTCTTCTACTAACGTTAACACAGTTTACTGTCTTTTGTGATGTTAAAACTCACAACTGTTTACCTCTCGTAGCCTTGACTCAGTCTTTTCACTGTCTTTCTTTACTTTTTCTGTCTCTCATACACTAACTCTAACTATACAATCACTTGACGCTCGTAAAAGCTTCTTCACTTCGACGCGACGTACCTTTTACGACGATAGTATCACACACACGCGCGCGCGCACGCACACGCACACATACACACTCACACACACAGCTGTCTCGACTCATTGACAGTGACACACTGACCAACTTATGTCTGTAACTCTAGCTCTTCTTCGTTTTTCTCGCCTCTTATATAGCGAATATGAGGTAACAAGGACTTTTCACGAACTTCTTCAAACAAGCCGGCCGCTGGACACTTCTCGAATCTGGAGAAAACACCTTTGGTCGTGCCACTCTTATTGTTATTACGTGTTTGCTCGCGTGTGCGGTGTGAAGAAGCTTCACCTTGCACATTTGTTTGCTCGCCGGCTTGTATGTGCGTAAACTAACTTAGCCCCGACCGTGCTTTGTTGTGCGCCGCGCCCGTTATAAACAACAATAATTGAAGTTGCTTGCGCCGTGATCGAGCGGTTAGAGCGCTCGCCTACAACCTAGGTGGTCTAGATTCGATCACAGGAACCCGCATGTGGTATTTGTGGTGGACGGTGAGGCGTCAGGGCGGGTTTTCTCCGGGTTCTCCAGTTTCCCCCACCACTCATTCCACCAAGTGCTCCATTATCACCCTTCCATTCATTTATTCCGCCTGCATTTCATATCATCATCTTCCTCACTATCATACCTGGTGCTGGGCTGACCACCCGCTTCCAGGTCTTCACTCTTTCCGGTCCATAGGTTCCTGTGCTCCCCGTCAGGCGCTGGCTTGTAAGTCGTAGGGGTATAAGTCCTACATAAGGGGAGGATAATGAGGTAAACAAAAAAATAAAAGAAGATAATTCAAGTATTTAAATATTTGCGACTGTGAAAGTAGAAGACTATTTTAAGTATAGATCTACAGTGATCAAGACTCAGCGAGGGATAATATTTTAACACACTTCTTCTAAATTTCCAAATTATACACAACATTTAAATAATTACCCCGAGCAGATCTAATATATGACATTATGGATTTTGCATCCCTATCAGTACTTTCGATATTCAAGTAGATTAAAATAAATGTTTTGTGACTTTCCTTAATTTAAGACAATTATCATTGTACATAATTTAATGAAGAACGGCTTAGATCTGAAAAGGTACATTCCACGACGAGGTCAAACTGTGTATCTTCGGCTTTTCCTGTTGGCGCTCTACCGCTGAGTTACCGTGTTCAAATTCTAAACTCACTTTTAATTTCATCATCTTAAGCGTACACCGAAGTGAAAATAGTGGTTTGATGAAGTATTGAAGTTACAGGCTTAATTGTTTGCAAAGGTATTGTTAGCAACTAAAGGGATGTGTGTACCAAATTTCATTCCAACACCTAATTCCATTCCTGATATATTAATTAATTTATCTCAGTTTTATTGGGTATAATAAAAATCTCTCCTCCAACAAATGTTCAACAACAGAGTTGCTTTTTAAAAGTTGTATCTGTTATTACCTTTGTAATAAATTACAAGAAGGAAATGTTGATAGAATGAATAATTTTTCTTAAAAAATTTAACACCGCAAAGTATAAAAATTCATAAAACAGTGCATTAATATTTTTTTTAAATGTATAAGTAACCTCAAAATTCCAAATGGACACTTTCTTGCCCATGTTTTTAGCTATATTGGAAAAAATTAGATCTGCAGCTATATTCTGGTGGGAAAAGATCGATTTTGAATATGAGAAAGTAACAAAAAAATCGTTTCTGAGAAAAATGAGATTAAAGTTGAAATTAAAAGATAATGGCAGAGGAGCACCACTTTAAAAATGTCGGCCAAAATATGTGTTCCACACTCTCTATGGGTTTGAAACTTTGCATGTATATTCTTTAAGGTATGTTGTATTTTTTGCAATAAAAATTCAAAAATGGATTTTTTTGACCAAACAGCCTAAAATATAACTTCGGTGTTCCCTTAAACATAATATCCAACCATACCTTCACTGACCAGCGTAAAGAAAGTAAACATCAGGACACAAATTCAAGGTAACAGCATAATTAATGGTTAACTGTAAAGCCCATAAATTCAAAATACGTGCAAGATTGCAACTCTATTTTCAAGTGAAGATCGCCTTCAACATTTATCATGATACGTGAATCAGATAAAGTTTAATGGACGTTTGTGTTTATGGACCTGCAAAGGCTACACTTCGAGCCTTCATAAACAAATTACTTTGGAATTCAATACTTTAACTTTATTGCTCAAATGACACAAGCTATTGTATATATGATATAAGATCACTTGCGATAGTTCAAGACAGTAAGAAAATGTTAATCTATTATGTTCTATTCGACCGCTTTAGTAGAAGTGTCTAGTGATTTTTAAAGTAGCTTGTATCTGTCAAATTGTTTTTCAGAGTTTGGAGTTCTTTGTCAACTTAATTGGGTATATAAGGAAAGCGAGCTGGGATAAAGGAGCATAAGTAAATCTTCCTGTATGTTGAACATCACTATATGATGTTGAATATGTTGGCCCTGCTATAAAGAAATCATTAATTTGGTTTGTTTCATTTTTCTTGCATTAAGTACGTACACAAAATTTTCTTACTGATGATGACTATTATGTAGCGTGGTTTTGTGTGGATCAAGTTCCACCTCTGGTATACATTTTACCTTCTAATCTCTGTATAACATTTCCGTTTTTAGCCCGTCGTGGCTGATTAACCAATTGTGAACTTAAAGACAAACCGCTGTTAATCAGTAATAATCCGATACTTCATATTTTTATGCTTACCTACCTGTAATTTGTTGCTACGATATTGTTACGCCGAAAGCTGCCGGTTTTACCAGCAAACTCTTTGTCTTTTGTTTCCGTGGCCGAAAGCTTGCGTGTTTATGAACAGAGATAAGGAATATACGTCTCGAGTTTCTTTAAGATTGCGTAAGTCGTGTGCTCATAATTACGTAAAAGTCAGCTGTAATTCACTGAAATTTAATACGTATTCAGCGATTTACGTATAAACAAGCTTCTATTAACGCGTTCCTAAATTATATTTTGTCGGAGCCTATAAAAATGTACGCAGAAATACGAATTACGTAGATATGGGTTACGTACAAAACAGGTCAACTGTAGCTTCTAATATCTTATTTTATTGTTGAATACCAATATGATATAAAAATAACAAAAAACGCTGTTACAGTATTCTAAAATGACAACACTATGCATTAGAACAGGCACCAACAGGGTTTGTCTGATCGACCTTTGCTCTGGCTCGCTGCTGGCTTAGAGCCTCAGCGCGGCTCTCGGGTTACGTCAGTGGCGTGTTTCATTGATGACATAACTAACCATACAGCAGGTCATAGTAACCTGAAAGTCTATTAATGGTGAACCAATGTTCTACATTTATGGCATTACAAAGTGTGTGTATGTAATTAGAGACATATTTATTCCAATTTGTCCGACAATTTATCATGCATACTTCTGTGTTACACTTGCACTAAAATACTTTCGCTCTGTTTGTCTACTTAATGAATTTAATTTTTATACCCTATATATATAACTTAATCAGCAAAACGTAAACCAGAAACGGCTTTTCTACAGCCTGTGACGTTTAACTTGGTGTGTCCCTGTTAGACAGAGAAAGGAATATTCGCTATCTTACTCTATGGCAGTGCAGGCAGATGATCAAGTTATAATTACCAAGGATACAGTTGATCCGTCATACATGCTCAGAAAATCAGTACAAGAGTACAGAACATGGGGATTAGAAATACATTTCAATAAAACTTAGCAGGTATCAATGAGTTTAGAAGAAAAGCTAATATGTAATACAGAAGAAATAGCATGTGTTGACTATTTTAAATAATACAAAAGCATGTTACAACATATTTAGAGATTGAAAGAAGCATAACTAATGGGAAGAGAATTACAGGAATGCTCAAAAGCAGACAACAAGGAAGCAAATTGATGGTATTGAAAATGGACTATTCAAGACGGTCAGCACGAAAATCCAGGAAAGATAAAGTTCAGAGTAATAGAATAAGGGAAATTATACAAGTTGACAAAAACATTTAGGAAAATGTAGAATAAATATCTGAAATGTTATGGACACGTACTTAGAATGTCAGAGGATCGAATGCCCAATGAAATGCTGAATTGGAAAGTAGAAGGGGAAAGGATGGAATGTTGGATGGAAGGGGTGAAAAGGAGAAGAGGGTTAAAGGAGGAAGATGCTATGGCCAGGGACTTATGGAGGCAGAAGATCGCTTTGGGATGAAGGAAACCCATTGTATTGTGGAATATTCCTTTAAAAATATAATAATAATAATAATAATAATAATAATAATAATAATAATAATAATAATAATAATAATAATAATAATAATAATAATAATAATAATAATAATAATAATAATAATAATAATAATAAAAATAATAGTAAATGTAATAGTAATAGTAGTAGTAATTGTAATAGTAATAATAATAATAATAATAATAATAATAATAATAATAATAATAATAATAATAATAATAATAATAATAATAATAATAATAAGAATAACAACAATAACAATAACAGCAACACCAACACCACCAACAACAACAATAATAACAGCAACACCAACAACAACAATAACAACGACAACAACAACAATAATAATAATAACAATAATAATAACAACAATAATAATAACAATAATAATAATAATAATAATAATAATAATAATAATAATAACAATAATAACAACAATAATAATAACAATAATAATAATAACAATAATAATAACAACAACAATAATAATAATAATAAGAAGAAGAATAACAACAACAATAACAATAACAGCAACACCAACACCACCAACAACAACAATAATAACAGCAACACCACCAACAACAATAACAACGACAACAACAACAATAACAATAATAATAGTAATAATAATAATAATAATAATAACAATAATAACAATAATAATAATAATAATAATAATAAATGTAATAGTAATAGTAGTAATAATTGTAATAGTAGTAGTAATTGTAATAGTAGTAATAATAACAATAATAATAATAATAATAATAATAATAATAATAATAATAATAATAATAATAATAATAATAATAATAATAATAATAATAATAATAATAATAATAATAATAATAATAATAATAATAATAATAATAATAATAATAATAATAATAATAATAATAATAATAATAATAATAATAATAATAATAATAATAACAACAATAACAATAACAGTAACACCAACACCACCACCACCAACAACAACAACAACAACAACAATAATAATAATAATAATAATAATAATAATAATAATAATAATAATAATAATAATAATAATAATAATAATAATAATAATAATAATAATAATAATAATAATAATAATAATAATAATAATAATAATAATAATAATAATAATAATAATAATAATAATAATAATAATAATAATAATAATAATAATAATAATAATAATAATAATCGTAATCATAATAGATCAGTGCCTTTTATACAGTACTTTCTGTTTCACAAAGGTTCTTATGTGGAACAGAACAAGTTACTTATTTGAAAGCGAAGAACAAAGAAAGCAGAAACAATTGCACGTGTAAAAGCGTCATTACATCAGGTTGAATCAAAAAAGGTTTGCACGTTGCCTTGGGCACGGCGCTTTATTAAGACGTGATTTATTTATAGACCACCATCAACTGCGGTCTCCCAATTACCTGGCGGTTTGTGGTCTGAGGGTTCGATTCCCACGGGGATACTTCATTTTAAGTAGCCTATGGGAACATTTCAAACACGAACGTCTGTGGTAGCATAACAAATTGTGTTTGCTGCTGCAGCTGCTGCTGCTGGGCGTATGTTTAAAGAATAATGTTGACGTATGTCCTTGCTAGAGGTCACTCGGTTATTCTTCTTGAAAAACATTGCATAGAGGAGAAGGACCTCCGGAAATACGGGAGCAACATCTTGCTGTCGAAAGTTGCGATGTTAATCTGTGGTTTCAAATTGGCGCGAAAAACTTTAACAAGTATAATTTTTACTTGCTCTACCAATAAGTAGAGGCAGTAGGTATATAAACGCACCGTATAGGTGCGTTTTGAAAACAAACTCATACCGTGCCTTATCCTTCCATGTTTAAGGCCAATCAGAAGCGTTAGCTACCAAAACATTACTGAAAGCGAAAGCTGTTTACATCCACAAACCAGGTCAATTCCCTGACCAACTTCAACGCAACGTTGTCGAATTACGTGATCTCTGAAAGAGTAGCTTGGAGTATTCCTTCACATCTTTTAAGTGGTTAATTATTTCGAAACTCTGTGTAATGTCCCATAATTACTACCAAAGCTATGTCAGAAATAAGTTACTCTGCGCATTTTACAAGTAACAAACTGTTATCTTTGCACATTCTTGTGGTATTTTTTTCGAAATAGGCTGATCAAAGAACAAAATGCCATTCGACTTTTTGTTTGTAATGCTTCTATGAGGCACATATTAGCAGAAATGTAATGACTTCCTTTCCACCTGTATGTTTTGATGCCCCCTGAATCCAACAAAAAAGCATTTTTAGAAAAAGGTCCGCGCGCACGGTTGAAAACCAAGTTTAATGTCTTTCAAGGATGCGACACGAAGATTTTGAAGAAAATTGCTCCACCTTAAATTACCTTTATCTGGAAAGTGTTTCCAAAAATTTGATTTTCTTAAAAATGGCTTTAACGATTTTGATTAAAATGACATGTTTAAGGTATTTTTATGAGAAATGAAATGTGTAGCTTCAATTTTCTGGCTATAATTTTGTAATCCTATTTACTATGGATGACTTTTGAACAACTGTAAGCCATAAAAGATTGACAAAATATTACTATACAAAAAAATGTAGATCTTGCTAAAACACACAGTTTATGTCGAAATACTTTTTTTTTTGTAGAGTGAATCATTTCGGAGATATTCCTTGTTATTTGAGTGAGTTTCGGAAAACAAACTTTCGTCAAATGCAACAACGTTGTTCATGTTTATATATGCTGCGTGCAAAGAGAACGGAGTCTCAAAGCTTTAAAAGATTTGACTATCACTCAAAGCCTACTGTATTCTAACATTCCCCTTGCACCTACAAGGAAATAAGCAACAAGATAATTTGTACAAATGTTTATCTCAACTAACAGTAAGAAGATATAGGAATAAGAGTTTGTAAGAATGGTTAGTACAAGAGTAGAGAAAGTAATGTGAGTGCAACACATCAGATTTTTATTACATTGTGCAACTTACCTCTGGGGTGATTATGTGGAGAAAATAGTGAATATGAAAGAAAAGATTGAAGGTAGCTAAATAGCTAGCTAGGGATTGGACAATATATGGGAAATGGATCTCTATTAAGCAAGGTTCCGGAGGTGTGTGTTTCATATCCCACCAGGACTTTCCGGCTGATTGAGTTCTCATAGTGTAAACTTGTACCGGAACGCTCACTTTCCGAATTTCCTTTCGTCAGTATAATTTCATTTCAGTATCATCACTGTCCACTGTCTGCACCGTAGATAGCAAGAACGGGCATTAAACGCTATGAAACATAAGATAGGATGGAGGAATGGTCTTCAAAATCTTCGTGTAGTATCCTTAAAAGATACAAAACTTAAATACCAACTTTGATTTTTAACAGACTATTTGTTTTTGAGTTATGCTGTACCCAGAATGACAGGGAGCCAGACAGACACACGTACCTTTTTCTAAAAATGCTTCTTTTAGATTCAGGAGGTCTCTAAACATATATCACCGGTGAAATTTCCACATCGAATTTTTGGCTGGAATACAATACTACCTACGTACTTTATTAATAGAGAAAGCATGATTATGTAGTAATTCTAATAATGAATTGACGGATACAAGCTTCAATAGTGTAGTGATATGGGTGAAAGTGACAAATGAAATGTATATTTTGAATTTTGTGCCTATAGCCTATGTAGTCCTGTAAACCCTTATTCAGTTTTGCATAACTGGTAAACCGTAACTTTGAGAGATAGACTATACAAAAAAGTAGATCTCGCTAAAACACACACCCTATGTCCAAATAAATTTATTTTGTACAGTGAGCCATTTCGGAGATATTCCTTATTTGTGTGAGTTTTGGAAAACTTAAAGCTTTCCCCAAGTGGAACATCATTAGTAAGTTTTTATGTTAGTCGTGCAAAGAGAAGTAATTTAAAAACTTTAAAAGATATGACTGTCGGTCAGAGCCTACTGTGTTCAAAAATTCCCCTTGCACCTACAAGGAAATAAGCAATAATTTAATTTGTTCAAATGTTTATATCAACATACACGAAGAAGATATAGGAAGAAGAGTTTGTAAGAAAATAATGCGAGTGCAGAACATCAGATTTTTTTTTTCTGAATTGTAAATTTCATTTAATGTTGCCTCATTTAAAACTAATTAAAACTTATAATGACCTTAATTTATAGCTGCTTATATTGTTTAGGGAAATTAAAGGGCGGAAAATTTTAGCACTGCCTAGGGGCGGCAAAGTACCTAAATATGGCATTGAGTATGCACTTGTATTTTGTAATCCAAATGAGTAATTGTGAATCAATTTTTGTCTTCCAAACTACCAGCTTTCGAAAAGTAATTAATCCTAAATAAAGCAAATCACACTTATAACATAGACATAATATTTTCCGATGGGCATATTTTATAATTCCTAGAACAGACCCAAAAATGCTCCAAAAAGAGATTTAGACGGAGTACTCAATTTCTTTATCAGGCAAACCTTAACGACTGCTAAGCTGCACTGACGAATGCATCACCTGTCTAAGGAAGTTAGATTTCTACCAGTAAAGCACGAGAGTACGGTATCAGGTTGGGGCAATTGATTAGGGACAATGTGTGCCACTTTAGCGAATCCGCATCGATTACTCTGTGGTGATGCTGACCCCGGTACCTACCTGACCGTAATGTCCCTTTCCCAGGGATCTGGCATTTCCTCTCTCAGGGTTAACCCTATTGGGAAGTGCACGATTCAATCTCTGGGGCGTGCAAATGAAAACAATGCACTGCATGTGATTGCAAACTGCATGAGTTATGTACGTTGTGTGTTACAGTAGAGAACAGATAAAAGCTCTGCGACAGACTCTAGGGACTGCTCCTTGTAGAACTGAGAGACCAAGTTCTGCCCCCACATTGGCACATGTATTTAAACGCATATTGCTAAAATTTAGTAGAAATTACAAAGGAAATGTATATAGGTCTATAAAAATCTGATGTGTTGTACTCACATGACCTTCTCTACTCTTGTACTAACCATTCTTACAAACTCTTATTCCTATATCTTCTTCGTGTTAGTTAAAATAAACATTTGTACAAATTATCTTATTGCTTATTTCCTTGTAGGTACAAGGGGAATATTAGAATACAGTAGAATTTGAGCGATAGTCAAATATTTTAAAGTTTTCAAATTCCGTTCTCTTTGCACGGTTAACATATAAAAAGATGAACAACGATGTTCCATTTGACCAAAGTTTTAAGTTTTCTGAAACTCACACAAATAACAAGGAATATCTCCGAAATGGTTCACTCTACAAACATTTTTATTTGGACATAAATTTGCGTGCTTTAGCCAGATCTACATTTTTGTACAGTAAGATTTTGTCTATCTCTTACAGTTTACGAGTTATTCAAAAGTCGTCCAGAGTAAATACGACTATAGGGGATATAGCCAGAAAATTCAAGATATACATTTCATTTGTCATAAAAATATCTCAAACATATGGCATTTTAATCAAAATCGTTAGAGCCATTTTCAAGAAAATCAAAATTTTCGAAAAAGTTTCCATGTAAAGAGTAATTTAGGGTGAGGCTATTTTCTTCAAAATCTTCGTGTCGCATCCTTAAAAGACATTAAACTTAAATATCAAGTTTGGTTTTTAACAGACTTTTCGTTGTTGAGTTATGCTGTCCACAGACTGACACACACACACACACACACACACACACACACACACACACACACACACACACACACACACACACACACACACACACACACACACACACACACACACACACACACACACACACACACACACACACACACACAGAAAAATAAGAAATATAAGAAATATAAGAAAAATAGAAATAGAAATAGAAATATAAGAAAAATAAAAAATCTAACAAAATATAAAAGGATACAAAGATTGATTAATATAAAAACTGCTAAAGCCTACCGAACTCTCTCATACGAGGCATCATGCGTAGTAGCAGGCGTTCCACCCCTACAAATAACCATAGAACAATATGTAAGAACCTACCTGGCAACAAAAGTCAACAATCAAGAATATGACGCACCGCTGGAAGTCAGGTATTGGAGACACCCTGCGGAAATACCAATAATAGATGAGGTAGATAACAACAATGAATATGCAGTTGAAATGTACACCGATGGTAGCAAAACTGGTGATAAAGTTGGGGCAGCAGGGATCATCTTCATCCATGGCAACCTGGCATACAAATTAAAGTTCAAGTTGCATCCACGATGCACGAATAACCAGGCTGAACAACTGGCAATATTAAAAACACTTAAAAAACTAGATGAGCTTGGATATGGAGAATGCGATGAAAAACGAGCTGCATTATTCACAGACAGTAAGATAACTCTAGATCTGCTCAGGAACAACATGAAACATAACCAGCTGATAGAAGCAATCAAAACCAAAATCCTTGAACTTTCAAAATCAAAGTGGACACTACATTTCGGCTGGGTGAAAGGACATGCGGGAATACACGGAAATGAACTTGTGGACAGACTAGCAAAACAAGCTGCCGCGGAAGACACTGAAATAATATATGACAAAGTATCAAAAGAAGCAATAGTAACTAGAGAGAAAGAAACTGCACTCGAAGAATGGCAACAACAATGGACAGCATCAAGGAAAGGAGCAGTAACCAAAGAATATTTCCCATCCGTGAGAAGAAGATTGAAGCAACGGTTACCAATATCTCCGGAGTTCACAGCAATGATAACAGGACATGGAAAGCTAAGATCATATCGTCACAGGTTTGGATTTTTAGATAACCCAATGTGCAAATGTGAAGAAGAGGACCAAACAGTAAACCACATTATATTTCGATGCAAAATACTAAACAACCAGAGAAACGCAATGATTAGGAAGATACAAAGTAAAGGTGCTACTTGGCCCATAAACAAAGAAGAACTTGGAAACAATTTCATACAACCTTTCGTTAACTTCATTAATGCTATACAATTCACAGAAATAGAATGACTTAA
Source organism: Tenodera sinensis (assembly GCA_030765045.1). Lineage (NCBI taxonomy): Eukaryota > Metazoa > Arthropoda > Insecta > Mantodea > Mantidae > Tenodera > Tenodera sinensis. The sequence goes on along the minus strand of CM060968.1, from coordinate 131,761,213 downwards.
GTTCAAATATATATAATTTCTACTCATTACCAAAATTGCAATCAGTATCATTGTCCAAACACAGTTCAATACTCTACTGCTGTTACAAGTATAATAATATTTGCCTTTCACTATATGATAAGTACCAGATTTATGATTTTGTAAATGTTCAAATAGAACATCACCAACATGTACATGTATATAAAATGTAAATTGTATGTAAATAAATAAATTCAAGCATGTAGTATTCATATGGAATGGGGCATGCATTTAAAAAAAAAAAAAAAAAAAAAAAAAAAAAAAAAAAAAAAAAAAAAAAAACACACACACACACACACACACGGACCTTTTTCTAAAAATGCTTTTTTCGGATTCAGGGGGTCTCAAAACATATATTTCCGGTGAAATCTTGACATTGAATTTTTGGGTGGAATACAATACTTCCCCTACTTACCTACCAGTGGAGAAAGTAAAAATTAATAACAACTTTCCATTTGAGGAAAGTATAAGTATTACAAAACTCACACAACTAACAAGGAATATCTCCGAAATGGCTAATTCCACAAAAAGAGAAAAAGATGCATTTAGACATAACTTTGGTACAGTTTTAATTAGATCTACATTTTTTGTGTAATAAGATTGGGTCTATCTCGCACAGTTTACCATTTATACAAAAATCATTAAGGATTGCATGCAGGATGATTTGAGTACTCTTAAATTGTTAAATAAATGTAGTGTTACTATTTAAACATATGGAGTTAATAATAATTATTCGAAATTCATGCACATTCAAAGAAAAATCGTTAGTTCGGTTTACAACTCCTTTGTTAGACAAAATCTTGAATATGTATGTATTATTTGGAATACTAACACCATAAAAATATGACAATTTGATAGAAAAAGTACAATCAAAAGTTTTAAATTATATGCTATTTGTTACTCTACCACAATAGAAAAATTTTAAATTACTCCCTCGTTTAACGACGCTGTCAATTGCCGGAATCACATCAGCGTCGCCGGTGTGTCGGAATTTTGTCCCACAGGAGTTCTTTTACATGCCAGTAAATCTACTGACATGGAGATATCGTTTTTAAGCACAGTTAGAAACCATCGGTCTGGGCCGGATTTGAACTCGTGACCTTGGGAGGCGGCGCCGTGGCCGAGCGGTTAGCGCGCTCGCCTACCACCTAGGCAGCCCGGGTTCGATCCCAGGGACCCGCATGTGGTATTCGTGGTGGACGAAGCGGCGTCAGGGCGGGTTTTCTCCGGGTGCTCCGGTTTCCCCCGCCATCTCATTCCACCGGTGCTCCATCTTCATCCCATGAATCATCAGTGTCACCGCCTGCGGTGCCATAGTAGTAAAAGCGGGCGTTAAACACTACAACATCATGACCTTGGGAGCAATAGGACACCGTCTAGCCAACTGAGCCACCCAGACCGACTACGTATGGTTGAGTCACTGTTTAAGTTTCCAATTCGGCCTCTTTGATTTCTGGCCTTGGTGTTCCTTGACAAATTTATGGCACTTGTGAGTCAGTGTTTTGACCCATGTTCACTTTAGCAGCGTTTCCACTTTGACGTATTTGATTCTAGTGTTGGGGTAGCTTGACACATTTATGACACTGATGCCCTAATGTGCACGTGTTTCTTCAAAAAGGAAAATATAAACTATGTAATAAACTTTCATCACAGTAAAAGACAGAATTGCCCCATATGTAAAACTGGAAAGCCGGTAACTGCCCTGACTGTATACAAATGACGAAACCCCTTTAAAAATATTTAAATTTAAAGCTTTAAGCCCTAGGAGAAATATTGCGGGATTAATATTTTTGTATAAAGTCCTACACTCATTAATAATAGTCGTATTATTGCAGGTATATTGTTTTATGTGCTAAATAAAATAAGTAGATTCAAGAGGTTATTTTCCATCTCAAGAGCATATACAGAAAGCCATAAAAATTCATCGCTAAACATAATTTCATGTTTATTTAACGGTCTTCATTATCTTGATGTAGATATATTCAGCATGTCAGAAACTAATACCATAGTAAATAATTTACCCTTGCAAAGATTAATATAAAGTTTCAAAATTAGAACTGATTGTATAATGCTGTTATTTTATTGTTATTCTTTTCCTATTTTGTTTTTTGCTTTATAACTTTTAATCCATACATAATTTTTGTTTGTTTTATGTCTAAGTTAAACTTGGGAATGATTGTACGTAAGTGCGCTTTATAATGGACATTGTAATTGGGGTTATGCTTATTGTGTTCATAATAAATAAATATTAACGGATTATAAGAATATTTAGTGGTTCATTGTACTGAGAAATTGGTGTTAAAGGGTAACTTTAGGATAAAGGATAAATGTGACAGTATTTATTAACATTTATACGTCAATTTCATTAAAATATAACGTTTTAGTCATTACATGAGGAATATTCAGTCTTCCATATATAAAGGTGCGCGCATAGCTCTTGACCTTGCAAGCAGCCTGATGCAGGGGTTCGACCTCACAAGCATCAGCCGCCAGTCAGCTGTTGACATGGTGAGACAGTTATCTGTTTTCGTATGTAAACATTATTTTAAGTGCGAGTGGGCTCAACGGGTACACAATACATTTGCTCAGCAATTTATTGGTGCAGTGCCACCTTCACGACCACAAATTCACGTATTTATAAATAAATTTGAAACTACTGGCTCAGTAAAAAATATACGCACACACGAACAGTTTTAACAAAGGAAAAGCTAGATGACATTAGTGCGAATCTTGAACGGTCGGCGAATAAGTCACTGACAAAATTAGCACAAGTAGGAGTTTCGGTTTCTTCTGCACACAGAACTACCTAGTTGTCCAACTCTTAACAGTGGGTGATTTTCACTTGTGGAATGCGCTGAAAGAAAAAGTATATTGAACAAATCGGCACACACTTGGAAGAGCTGCAAGAAAAGATTACAGTGACAGCACTCACTCACGTCAGGATATGGGCACCATATGCAATTTCCGTATAACCCAGGAAGGACGACACTTCCAGCATCTTGAGGTAAGAAAGAGTTCATATAAGGTGTTATATAAGATTGCACACGGCCTGTTCCATTTCATTTCGAACAGCAGGAAACCTTGCAGTTCTTTGGAAGGAGTTCAATTTTCTATCATCTAAAGTAGACGCGATTTTAATCTGTTTTGCAAAATCGCAGTTACAATAAACAAATGATCCCTACCTTTTCTCAGCGTCAACGTTGCCTTAAATTTAATTTACAACTTAAATTTAATGCCATTTTAGTCGTATTTTTTTTAAATAAAAAAATACAATTTTAAATGGAATATAAATTCTGCCATATCCTTCAGCACTTAATTTCGAAAGAATATTACTTAATATTTTGTGGCATCTTCAATGGACACCAATAGAAAGTCCCTCTTTTGTTTCCCTGCTCTAAGCAAGTTACTTTCTTGCTAGGTGTGGTTGTGGCATGGATGAGTTCTGTATTTTAGTTTTACAGTTATTTTTGAGTGTATCCTAGCTTTCAATTTATTTCATTTGAAAGACTGCTACTCTAATACAAGAAAAAGCTCCATTTACTTATAACAGACAGTGCGGAAACAACTATATACCAGCTGGAAGGGAAGTCATTACACTTCAGTATGTGCTTCATAGAAGCATTACAAACAAAAAAGTCGAATGGCATTTTGTTCTTTGATCAACCGACTTCAATAAAATAAATGGTTTATGTTACAAATTGGTTGCGTAATTCCACAACAATGTTGTTACTTGTAAGATGTTTAGAGTAACTTACTTCTGACGTAGCTTCGGTAGTAATTACGGGACATCACACAGGGTTTCGAACTAATAAATCACTTAAAAGACGTGAAGGAATACTCCAAGCAACTCTTTCAGACGTGAGGTAAGTCGACGGCGCTGTGTTGAGGTTGGTCAGGAAATGCAGCTGGTTTGTGGATGTAAAGAGGTCGAGCGCTTTCACTTTCGTGTAATGTTTTGTGAGAGATAACGCTTCTGATTGGCCTACACCCGCACAGTAAGCATGGAAGGTCAATGCAGCGTATGTGTTTATGTTTCCAAGACGCATTTTAACTCGAAGACAAACATGTAAGAGGTAAATTTCTGAAAACTGTTTTGTTCTCTTTTATGGGAGACCCCATTTAATCATCTTGTTAACGTAAATGCAAGCTGCTTAACATTTATTCAGTTAATTGTGATTCATTTTTTCATGTATACGTATTTCATTATCATCTTGTTAATGCTAATGTGAGGGTGGCTCTATATCTCAGTTTTTATTATTCTTGGTTTGAAATTGCAGGAACTAACGTTGTGTCATCTGTAGAGTCAAGTTATTATTTTTAAAAAATCTGATGTGTTACACTCACATGACTTCCACTACTCTTGTACTATTATTACAGACATTTTGCACTCTACCACCAAAAAAAAAAAAAAAAAAAAAAAAAAAGGACATAAATTGAGTGTTTTAGCAAGATCTACATTTTGCATATGGGTCTATCTTTTACGATTTACCAGCTATGCAAAAGTCATCCAGAGTAAATATGGGCTATAGCCAGAAAATTCAAAATATAAATTTCATTTGTCCTAAGAATATCTTAAATATGTTGCATTTTTATCAAAATTGTTATAGACATTTTCCAGAGAATCAAAATTTGAAAAATTTTCCATGTAAAGGGTAATTTAGGCAGGAAGAATTTTCTTCAACATCTTCGTGTCGCATCCTTAAAGGATATTAAAATTAGATATCAACTTTTTTAACCGACTTTTCGTTTTTAAGTTGCGCATACACACACACGGAGCTTTTTCTAAAAATCCTATTTTTTTATTCAGGGGCCTTAAAATATATATTTCTGGTGAAATCTTGACATGAAATGTTTGGGTGGAATACACTACTTCCTCTAGTAGAGAAAGTAACTATGGTTAGCTTACGTAAGAGACATTCATTTGGGAGCAAGAAATAACTTTTACTGGGCATAATTCAATTAACAGGCAGGAATGATAATAGTTATCTAAAGAAAGCATCCAAACACAGTCCAAGGAGCTTACACTTGATAAATATAGATTAGGCATACATAGTGTCAGATAGTGAGGGGCAATTAACAATTTAGTTAGTGGCTAAACGTCAGGGTAATTAACTATAAAACAATTGATTACGTGGTTACCAAATGCCATTAGAATGTACTTCGTTTTCTCATGCAGACTTTCCCTTCAATACATCCCCGGTTGCACTCAACTTGTCATATCCACGATTGTTATGTAGAATTGCAACAGGGCACGCCCCTCTCTCGAATTGTAAAAGGTACACACACAACACAACCGGAAGTCGTCTTCTCCCATCGGTGTCCAAGTTTCGCTGCAGTGATAGCTTTTGGAAGAGTAATAAATTAAACCATAGTGGGTACAGGAAGTAATGTGTATGTAACATATTTTCACTTTCTCTGTTAACTACCATATTAAGTAGGAGAAATATTGCATGGCACTTAAAAAAATTCGATATTTCACCGGAAAGACTTGAGTCTTCTAGCTGCTAGAGTTTTTGTAAACGATTCCCGCGCTTTTGTGCACGTGTGGGGGTGGGTGTAAGTGTGGCACTGAGATTTTGAAGAAAATCCGCCCACCCCAAATTACCCTTCCCTCCCTGCCTCCTTCCCTCCCTTACTGCCTTCATCCCTCCCTCTCTCTCTTCCTTCCTCCCTTCCTCCCTGCCTCCTTCTCTGCCTCCTTCCCTCCCTTACTACCTTCCTTCCTCCCTCTCTCTCTCCCTTCCTTCCTCCCTTCCTCCCTCCCTGCCTCCTTCCCTCCCTTACTACCTTCCTTCCTCCCTCTCTCTCTTCCTTCCTCCCTGCCTCCCTTCCTGCCTCCTTCCCTCCCTTACTACCATCCTCCCTCTCTCTCCCTCCCTCCCTTCCTCCCTCCATGCCTCTTTCCCTCCCTTACTACCTCCCTTCCTCCCTCTCTCTCTTCCTCCCTCCTTCCCTCCCTTCTCTAAAACACACAATTTGCAACAAATAACTTTTTTGGAATAATCTATTTCCAAATTATCAGTTATTAGAGATTCAATTTGTTTAATATTTTTGTCATTCTTTGAATTCCTGTCAATTTTAGCTGGCTGTTTTGTTTGCATGAAGAGAGTGGAATTTTAAGGCCAGTTAATCGCCTACAGTTCTTTAGCATTTTATTATCGCTTTTCGCTTTGTGTCAGGAGCAAAATGAATAATGTAGCCATTTGTGCAAACTTTTATTTCGATTAAAATGAAGAAGATAAAAAATAAGCTTTCATAACAATACTTTGTGTACCCAATAACAAACTATAGAGGGCAGAGAAAGTCATGCGAATTTAATAATCAGAGTTTTAGAAAAAAACTACAACTTTCTCTCGCTCTCTCTTCCTCTCCCTCTCTCTCCCTGAATGTGTGTGAATAGTTTGATGCCAAACTGGATATCGGATTTGTTTAAAATACTATAAATTTAGCATATTTTCATGTTAAATTATATGTATATCTTGAATTTTCTGAAAATAACATTAGAAGTCTTCTTTATTCTCAATGACATTTGTGGGTATAATGGGTAAGTTGCAAGAGATAGACAAAATATCAGTAAGGAAAAAAGGAATATGTTGTTGGAGAACACCAATTTATGTAAAACATCGTTTTTTTGTGAAGTTCTCAAATACTTAAATTTCTCTGATTTGGAAAATCGCTATTAGATCTGTTTTTCCCCTCGTAGGTATTCATCCAAAGAAAACGGAGTTTCAAAGGCTTACAGAGTGATTTGACTATAACTCAAAGTACTCCCTTGTAACCTGGGTTCCACATACTAGGCCGTCCCTGCTGCTTCACGGGGCATTTTACCAACCTTCTCAGCCGGCGTGTACATAGCACGGAGGGGCGTGTGTGGTGCGTTCTGCCTTTGTTGCTCGATCAAGCAACGGTGTATATTAGGAACTAGGACTAACTTTTAACACGTTTTAGATTTTTTAATAATATCACATAAACATTTTATAGTCATCTGTAAGTCATTTTAGCCAAAGATTCTTTCCCACCCGCTAATCTTAAAAGTCCAGAGGGATGTTTATGTCACCGTGCGCCTTGTTTTAACCGCACTGATGCTTTCTTACTTTCTCTACTGGTAAGTAGGGGAGGTATTGTATTCCACCCAAAAATTCGATGTCGAGATTTTACCGGAAATACATGTTTTGAGGCCCCCTGAATCCAAAAAAAGCATTTTTAGAAAAAGGTCTATGTGTGTGTGTGTGTGTGTGTGTCTGTGTGTCAGTCTGTGGACAGCATAACTCAAAAACGAAAAGTCGGTTAAAAACCAAAATTGGTATTTAAGTTTAATGTCTTTCAAGAATGTGACACGAAGATTTTGAAGAAAATAGCCCCACCCTAAACTACCCTTTATATGGAAGATTTTTCGAAAATTTTGATTTTCTTGAAAATGGCTCTAACGATTTTGATTAAAATGCCATATGTTTGAGATATTTTGATGAAAAATGAAATGTATATCTTGAATTTTCTGGCTATTGCCCCTATAGTCGTATTTACTCTGGATGAATTTTGCATAAATGGTAAACCGTTAGAGATAGATCAAATCATAGTATGCAAAAAATGTAAATCTTCGTAAAATACACAATTTATGTCTCAATAAATTTTCTTGTAGGGTGAACCATTTCGGAGATATTCCTTGTTATGTGTGTGAGTTTCGGAAAACTTGGAACTTTCGTGAAATGGGTCATCGTTGTTCATTTTTTTATATGTTACGTGTACAAAGAGAACGGAATCTCAAAGCTTTAAAAGATTTGACTATCGCACAAAGCCTACTGTATTCTAACATTCCCCTTGCACCTACAAGGAAATAAGCAATAAGATAATTTGTACAAATGTTTATTTTAACTAACACGAAGAAGATATAGGAATAAGAGTTTGTAAGAATGGTTAGTACAAGAGTAGAGAAAGTCATGTGAGTGCAACACATCAGATTTTTTCCCTCAGTTTTGCATTTTGTATGACATTTATGCCATACGTTTGAGTTTTGTTCTGATTTGTATGTAAATCTGCACACGAGTACATTATTTCAAACAGTATCTAAATACTGAAATATGCATTTCATGATTGACTTATTAATTGGCCCACAAAACAATTTATGTTGAAAAGAAAGGGAGTTTTATCACCAACTTCTTGAAAACAAAAATATATTCCTCTGTAATTAATAATATAAACTTCAATTAAGTACTTAATTTATTTTCAGTTTACTAAAGTACCAGAAAATGACACTACTATATTTCTCTGAAAAATGTGAAGGTAGTTTTAAAAAGAATCATTTTCTTTTTCGCAATGATATTATTTGAGAATCTCTTTTAGCTCGAATATTGAGCTTCCTCACATTCATTTCTTGATTTATTCATTTTAAGTGTGCCAGTTTTTAAGCAAACAGATGTAAAATTGAAACGTTAGAAAGTTTACCCCAGTATCCCTTAACTTTAGCTGATGCGATATGTACACATATTGTGGGGTTCATTGGGGAAGAATTGTGGATATGTGGGAAACCTATTTGCCAATTTGCTATTTGAGACTTTGCTCCAACTTATATATTCATATGTGAATAATTATATGTGAACTGTGCACCTAAGGCAGGACGCCACTTCGTGCGCGAAAAAGTAAGCAAGCATACACACCCCCTCCTTGTTTACATACTCCATCTGTGGAGGTCAGTAGAACGCCTCCCCCCCACCCCCCGAAGCTGCGCAGACGGTGTTAATGGAAGTGAGTTAAGGTGTATTATAAATCTATTTCTACAAGTGTGTATGTCGATTAATATAAAGTAAGTAGATGGTTTATTAAAGAATCACTAAATCAACTGAAGTTAACCATTAGACCTTTTTTTTTTTCTCGTTATCATGCAAAGTAAAATTTCAAAGCCAAGTAGCGATATGTTCATTAAAAAAGTGACTATCCTTTTAGCTACCCTGCCCCATAAGAAATGTGTAAATGTGAATTGCAAGTTTACATGGAGTATAAAGAAGTAGAAAGTTGTTTTTAAGAAGAATTTTCAAGGTAGGGAGTAGAGAAAGTCATATGAATGTAACATATATGATTATGTTAAAGAGCGATCGCTATTCAGTTGTTTTTGACGATGTCATGGACCTTTATTTAACTTCAAGGCCGGTATATAGGATGATTCTTCAGATTTTGATTACCACCATCGCTTTTGTATCTATAATAACGTTTATAATTATGCTATGTAAACGTTTATTACAATTAACTGAAGTACAGTATCTAGCAAAAGTTTAAAAACACCTGCATATTTCAGCGAATTACACTCTATGCTTAATCTGTTTTCTGCAACAGCCTCACGTTTCGTCAAAAAATGTTATTAAAGGGTATATTTTAAAAAAATAATTATATAGATGTCCTTTTTAAGGAGTTATATTTTTTTCAGTTGTAGAAAAATCGAGAGAAAAAATCTCATTTTATGTTACAATAAAAATATATGGGATGTTAATTTTATTTTTCTCTGAAGGGAAAGGCACTTTCGAGGAATATTTACAAATATGACATTTCTATAATATACCTACTGTTTATCAATAGTTCACAAAAATATTATGTATTTATTTATGCCAAGGAACTTACTGTTTGTGGTTTACCGGGAGAAATACGAGTTGTTTGAAGAATTCAATGTCATTCTGGCAGGTTGTCACAGTAGCTTAATGGTTGGAGCACCTGCCTGGTAAGCGGAGGGTCTGTGGTTCAAAGTCGAGCTGTGCCATTGAGTTTTTCAGTTCCAGTTCTACCTCTCAAGTTGACATAATGTTTATAGCTTTAAAACAAATTTAAAAAAAGAATTTAATTCAGCACTGTTTGGCAATAGATTCAATCCTTTGATGAATGAGCTAGAGAAGTGTGATAGGTGTCTGTTTAAAGTGTATTGTTTGTACTGCAAATAGTACTGCTTGGCAAAGCCACGAGGCGTATCGGAAATAATGTGAAACTGCCGAGTTGTTTACACGAGTTTATCACACGTACACGGCTGTTCAGATGCAATCATATTTTCAGGACAGCAACGTCTCATATATCGGCAGGCGCGAGAGATAATCTATTTGTGTTTTATAATGTTGCGTGTACTTGGAAGAGAAGATTCCAAAATATCAATGGTTGTCGAACCTTTGGTAGAACCTGTGGATCGGGGGGAGTTGTCTAAAGTTTTGCAGTGGCACCAACCTGTACCATACTCGCTGGCTGTAGTGTTAACTGTTTCTGTGCTTTGAAATTAACAAATAAAGAGCTAGAACAACACTGACGCCTGATCAATAGCACACAGTAATATTTAAGAGCACATGTACTTATGAATAACGTAGAAGAGAGAAATATCACACGCGTTGAGCACGGTGTTTGCCATATGGAGTTGGTCTGCAGCGGCCATATTGTGCCAGTCACGTCAAGTGGCATCTTGCATGGAGTAGCAAAACATGTTCAGAAACTGAGCAAAAGAACTGGCTTTATGTCGAAGCAAACACTTAGCTTGTTAATTTTTACATACGTTTACATGCTTATTTTATGTTTTATTTTCTAGCGGCAAGTCGTTATTCGTTTGTTATCGTGGCCATATAGAGAGCATTGAACTACATAACCATCACATACCAAACAGCTATCACTTTAAAGAGTGTGAACGTCGGCCGGCAGCCGCCGCTCAAAAAGAAGCTCGACGTTAACTACTTCCCACCTCTGCTTGTAAATACGTGGAGCACTGAGAACAGAGACGACTATGACCGCAGTAGAACAAACAGAATGTAGGTAGTTCTAGAAGCAGGACTTGTTTCAAGAAAAGGCATATTTTCCAGAGAATTCGCCAACTTCGCATGGACTATAAAAGCGAGAAAGCATGGACAGAGACCAGTTATTTCGTTTTTAAGTGTCCAGTTAATCTAATTTTCATTTGTTAGACAGGAAAAGAGAAAGACAGCGATGTGTATATCATAAAAGTCTGCAAGAACTCGGGCCAAGCTCTTGGGCCGGGGCCTAATTTAAAACAAAAATGTGTTGGGCTCGGACAGTGCCCGGTCTTGAAAATTAAGAGGTACAAAATAATTAATCAAATTTATTCCGAGAGTAACACAATTTAGCAGTATTTCTTTACTACGAATTCTAAATGAATATTCCGCTAGCACATTTAAAATAATAATAATAATAATAATAATAATAATAATAATAATAATAATAATAATAATAATAATAATAATAATAATAATAATAATAATAATAATAATAATAACGATAACGATAACGATAACGATGATGATGATAATAATAATAGTAATAGTAATAGTAGTAATAGTAGTAATAGTAGAAATAATATTAATAATAGTAATAATAATAATAATAATAATAATAATAATAATAATAATAATAATAATAATAATAATAATAATAATAATAATAATAATAATAATAGTAATAGTAATAGTAGTAATAGTAGTAATAGTAGAAATAATATTAATAATAGTAATAATAATAATGATGATGATAGTAATAATAATAATAATAATAATAATAATAATAATAATAATAATAATTAATAATAATAATAATAATAATAATAATAATAATAATAATAATAATAATAATAATAATAATAATAATAATAATAATAATAATAATAATAATAATAATAATAATAATAATAATAATAATAATAATAATAATAATAATAATAATAATAATAATAATAATAATAATAATAATAATAATAATAATAATAATAATAATAATAATAATAATAATAATAATAATAATAATAATAATAATAATAATAATAATAATAATAATAATAATAATAATAATAATAATAATAATAATAATAATAATAATAATAATAATAATAATAATAATAAAAAATGCCAATAGCTGCAAAATAATTTTGTTTACAACAAAATTACAGTCAGGTCCTGGCCGGGTGGTACACCATCACCTATTCTCAGACTCGGGTCGAGCCCGCACTTGACTGAGGCCGGGTCAAGTATGTCAAGTGTGTTAAGAGAATTGTGTTTTGTGATGCAGTTTCAGAAGGGAAATAAAGTGAGAGCAAAAGTAACTGGACTTATTTGCCATAGTACAGTATTCTTTTTATATCTACAACCGAGTCTGTAAATGTATACTAATGAATATCTATCTAAACAAGAAGCAGTGCTTCACTCACATGACTTTCTCTACTGGTATTGCTTATTTCCTTGTAATCGCAAAGGGGAATATTGGAATGCAGCATGCTTTGACGATAGTCAAATCTTTTAAGGTTTAAAACTTTCTGCAAAAGTCAGCCAGAGTAAACGGGATTAAATAGACTATAGCCAGAGAATTCAAAATATACATTTCATTTGCCTTAAAATATCTTAAACGCATGGTATTTTAAACAAAACCTTTGAGCTGTTTTTGAGAAAATTAAAATTTTCGAAAAACTTTTCACGTAAAGGGTAGTTTAGGGTGGAGGTATTGTCTTCAAAAGATTCTTGTATTCTTGAAAAGTACGAAACTTAAATATCAAGTCACTTTTCGATTTTGAATTATGCTGTCTAGATACACACACGGGCCTTTTTCTAAAAATTCTTTCTTTTATTCAGCGGGCTTCAACTTATGTATTTCTGGTGAAGTCTTCACATCGAATATTTCGATGGAATATAATATTTCATCTACTATGTTTCCTCTCTGATGTAAATGCAAGACGTCAGATTTTTAAATCGTATTTTCGGTTTTTCATATTCGCTATCATTCAATAAAGACGCAACTGTTTTGTAACACATTTGTTTGTGCTGATTCCTGGTTACGCCTTATTGGTTAAATGAAACCGGCGCCGCCGTTACGTAAGCAAATTTCGCTTTCCAGTGCTGTGTTTGCCGAATGCCGCATTTGCTGACGTCGCTCACAAACCAGCGTCTATCTATAGCAACATAGACGTTTCTCTTGATTTATATAATTCAATTTTTGCATCCGCTTTCTCAAAGTGCGTTACTTCTCTCTCAATCTCTGACGTACATTTATTATTCAGGTCTCGAAGGGCAGACGAATGAATCTCACGACGGAGAAAATAGATACAAAATTATGGAAAGGTTCCAGAAATATTCTATCATGCTCTGTAGAAAGCTAAATCCACTGTAGGAATAAAAGCAGCAAAGGAAATAACAATGACGTGAGGAAAAATCACATGACTTCCTCTACTCTTGTACTAACCATTCTTACAAACTATTATTCCTATATCTTCTTCGTGTTAGTTAAAATAAACATTTGCAGAAATTACCTTATTGTTTATCTTCTTGTATGTGCAAGGGGAATATGGGAATACAGTAGGCTCAGTAGGCTCTGAGCCTTCAAATTCCACTCTCTTTGCACGGTTAACATTTAAAAAAGTAAATACCGATGTTCCATTTGACAGAAGTATAGGTTCTCCAAAACTCGCACAAATAACAACGAATATCTCCGAAATGGTTCACTCTACAAAAATATCTGATGTGTTGCACTCACATGAATTTCTCTACTCTTGTACTAACCATTCTTACCACTGTTACAAACTCTTATTTCTATATCCTCTTCGTGATAGTTGAGATAAACATTTGTACAAGTTATCTTATTGCTTATTTCCTTGAAGGTGCAAGGGGAATATTGGAATACAGTAGGCTTTGTGCGATGCTCAAATCCTTTAAAGCTTTGAGATTCCGTTCTCTTTGCACGCTTAACATATAAAAAATGAACAGCAATGTTCCATTTCACGAAAGTTTTTAAGTTTTCCGAAACTCACACACATAACAAGGAATATCTCCCAAATGGTTCACCCTACAAGAAAGATTATTTTGACATGAAATGTGTGTTTTAGCAAGATCTACATTTTTTGTATAGTATGATTTAGCCTATTTCTAACGGTTTACCAGTTATGCAAAGGTCGCCCAGAGTAAATGCGACTACAGGGACTATAGCCAGAAAATTCAAGACATACATTTAATTTGTCATAAAATATCTCAAACATACGACATTTTAATAAAAATCGTTAGAGCTATTTTCAAGAAAATCAAAATTTTCGAAAAATGTTCCATATAAACGGTAGTTTAGGGTGGGGCTATTTTCATTAAACTTAAATACCAAATTTGGTTTTTAACCGAATTTTCGTTTTTAAGTTATGCTGTCCACAGACTGACAGACAGGCTGACAGACTGACACACAGACTGACAGACAGACTGACAGAATGACAGACACACACACACACACACACACACGAACCTTTTTCTAAAAATTTTTTTTTTTTTTTTTGATTCAGGGGTCCCAAAACATATAATTCCGGTGACATCTCGACATCGAATTTTTGGGTGGAATACAATACTTCCCCTACTTACCAGTAGAGAAAGTAAAAATGTATTTGGACATAAATTGTGGGGCTTAACAAGATCTACATTTTTGCATAGTAAGTTTTGGTCTATCTCTTACGGTTTACCAGTTATACAAAAGTCATCCAGAGTAAACAGGTTTACATGGGCTATAGTCAGAAAATTCAAGATATATACATTTCATTTGCCACCCGCATTCCATTGTAGAACTCTGATGTTAGATCTATTAGTATAATGTTTTGATTCTCGAGAAGTAGTCCCCGCCCGGAGATCCGAATGGGGGACTATTTTAACTCCGGAACATTTTACCCCTCGAGTCATTTGTCTCACACAAACAAAAAAAGTAGAACTGAATAAAATTGTATTTGATTATAACAGTGATTCCTGAGTATCCTCGAAAAACAGCAGTTTCAACCTTCAGGTTGATTACAGGACATGATTGTCTGGCAAAACATTTAAACATAATTGGGATATATTCTTCACCACTCTGTCCTCTATGTGATCTGCAAGAGGAAATGGACCGAGACCACCTTCAAATATGCCCGGCCACTTCTAGTGCCCCATCCATCAGTGAAAAATATTGGAGAGCAAGAGGATTAATGACTTCATTGTCAGAAATCCAGCATTAGCTAACAACACATTTCATTTGCCATAAAAATATCTTAAACATGTGATTTTATTTAAAATCCTTGGAAACATTTTCAAGAAAAGCAAAATTTTCAAAAAATTTTCCATGTAAAGGGTAGTTGAAGTAGCAATTTTCTTCAAAATCTTCGTGTCGCATCCACGAAAGACAGAAAATCTAAATACTAACTTTGGTTTTTAACGGACTTTCGTTTTTGAATTATGGTGTCCCCAGGTTGACATTCACACACACACACACACACACACACACACACACACACACACACACACACACTCACACCTTTTAAAAATGTTTTTTTGTATTCAGGGGACCGTAAAACATATTTCCGGTGAAATCTCGACATCGAATTTTTCGGTGGAATACAAAACTTCCCCTACTTTAGAATACGTAGTAGGGAAAGTAAAACTGAACATGATACTCTATAGCATGTGAAACCTGTTAAAGCTGAAAACTTGAAAATATCGATTTTAGCATATTTGCACATAGAGCTCGCGTTTTATAGGTGCTAAAAGCTTGGGAAATATGTATTTTTTTATGTGCTGAAAATGTCAAAAATATGTGCCAAAACAAATAAAATATTGTTTAAGATCTGAATAGCTAAGCTCAGTGATGCTCAAGTACAGATATTAAAGGGGAGGTTGAAATCACCTCCCTTCATCCCGCTGGGACAGGATGACGCATTTGTCCATGGTTACTGAGTTCCAGTGGCGGCACATTCTTACGTACAGGAAATCAAAGACGTACACATTCATATTCTACTCGTGATTAACCCACGATGTTTCTGAGAATACCTTTTGGGGCGATTTACGTTTCAGAAGGTCTTCAATATTTGGTACAAAAGATGAAGTGCACAGTCTCAAGGTGATTGTCACTTATCTTCCTGCGATACTCACTTTTAATGTAGTTCATTTTTGAAAATGTTTGTTCGCAGATATAAGTGGAGCCAAAGACTGTCATTAAACTAGATACAAACAAACGTAATCTCGGATACTCACAACAGGACAGAGACCTAAATAATTCCCACCCTTCTTTCTCAGAACATTTTACGGTCGTGGAATTCTGCAATGCAAGTAGTTTCATATTTTGTAGCTCGTGTGAAGTCTCACTACATGGAAACTTCAAAAGTGCAAAATAATTGGATTTTATTTTCTAATGTTTTTAGGTCTTCAAATTGTGAAGAGAATGTGTCGTACAATTACTTCAAATGGTCCTTGTATTTTCCAGTAGAATAATGTTTATCGTGAACATGGAGCATAAGCAAGGGAAATGGCATAAATCTGCAACTGCCAGTCTTACAAATCAAGCACTTAACTTTATCGTCTTCATGTCGAAAACAAAAATATTCGTTCTCCCATTGAATTGTATGTGGTACTATATATGCCCCGCGCCATCCGCCTCTGACTATAATAGCAGGTCTGGTTCTGCTTGCCTTGGTCGGTGAAGGGGAGAAAATAGGTATAGAAGAAGCGGGTGTTTGCTTGCTTGTTGGATACCCCTGGAGTAAAATTAAACCCCAAAGTAACAAACGTTTATTTATAAAAGTAAAAATCGAAGTTTTTGTTCATTTTGTTATACCATCATTAAATTAGTGTGATTTTAATGCTTAATCTGTGCTATTAACATAGGTTATATATAGTTTTTTCGTGTAGTCTTTTCCTCATTGATGAAACAAAACTAGAAGAAAATATTGCAAACTAGAAGTGTAAATAATGTTTCACATTAATTTAAGTTTATTTTAACTTTCATATTGATGGTAATTTGAGTATGGAAATAGTTGATGTCACATGTCTCCTTTGCTTAATTGTAGACAACTTCGGCAAATACCAATGGATTCGCCAACACTCAAACGGTACGCATTCCAGCACTCGAGGACAGATATACCTACAATAGCGCCATAACCGATGGCTCAGGCGGTAACGTCTGTGGCTAGCATTCCGGAGGTTCCGGGTGCAAATCCCATGGACCGACTGCGGTTTTATTGTGATTTTCCTCAGTCCCCAAGGTAAATACCGGTTTGGGTATTTATTAACATGACGAGAAGTTCTCCCTTAAGTCTAAAAAAATAGTAAAAATGAAAAATAGATGGTAATAGCGAATGCTGTGCCATC
Organism: Tenodera sinensis; assembly: GCA_030765045.1. Lineage (NCBI taxonomy): Eukaryota > Metazoa > Arthropoda > Insecta > Mantodea > Mantidae > Tenodera > Tenodera sinensis. Next base: position 131,744,099 of record CM060968.1, on the reverse strand, counting down.
TGTCCATCAGATAATATATACAGTCTGAGTGGCACCCTAATGCCATCTGCCCGTCACAGAGGTGGGGGTACAGTCCCTCTGTGTACTCGTGACGAAGTAAGATGGTATGATATAGGGATGAGACGTTGAAGGTTAACTGTCCACCACACAGTGTTGTACAAGTATCTCCTAGCATATTCGTCGCGATATGACAACGTAGTTACAGCACGTTAAACAAGTGGAGGACTATATAGTGCCACAATATAAAGTTACGTATCCTTGTTAAACAAACGACCATTACTAGATACAGAATGAAAGGAATAAATCCACAACCTTACAGAAATCAGTTCGAGGAACAACACTTCTTATATGAAATCATTCACATCTTTATCAACTTATTCTTTCACAAAACTTACTTGGTCGCATGTCGAAATTTAGACACAGCATTGCGTTTCTAACTTAGAACAGGTAAAACTCAACGCAGAGTTAAAGCGCCTTTCGGCGGGTTAGTTTTGTCTTCGAAGTATCCGAAAAGCAAAACGAACGGGATGGCCACATTCTGGAGGACGTGGGTTCGATCCCCGTGGCCGCACACTGTGACATGGGTTTTTCCATGGTTTCCCTCGTCACTTAGGCAAATGCTGGGGTGCATTATTCCATACTATCATTTCCCTTCATTTCATTACCTTATCTTTCAGATGTGCTTTCAGGCGAATTAATTTTCTTTGTTTCTTTGTTTCTTTCTTTCCTTCTTTCCTTCTTTCCTTCTTTCCTTCCTTCCTTCCTTCCTTCCTTCCTTCCTTCCTTCCTTCCTCCCTCCCTTCCTTCCTTCTCTCTCTCTCTTTCTTTCTTTCCGAAATCTGAAGGGTTATCTAAATCGATTGGTACGTCAGACTGTCAATCAAGTTTATTATAAAACTGCTGTTAAGACCCCCCATGGTTGAAGGAGACCAGATTTGTGGAAGAATTGCTCCTGGATTCTTCATCAAGATAACGCGATGTCTGTGAAGAGGTTTTTGGAGAAAAGCAATATTCCAGTGAGGCAACATCTACTGTATTTGCCTGACTTAGCACCGTGCGATTTTCTCTATTCCCAAAAATGAAGTCTACGCTCAAAGGAACCATGCTCGAGTCTGTGAATGCAGTGAAGGAATTCTGACGGAGCTCACACACACAACCATACGAACCACCACAGCAGCATGAAACTTTGTACGCGTCTCAGAGTCCCAAAGCAAATACCCCACTCTTCACTTTGTCATCGATGAAACGCGCACAACAACCAGTCCGTTCTCTTTATTGCCACGTCTCGTACGGTAGGTCGAGCAGAAAGATACTCTGTTGTGAAACATGGGATCAAGTGCTACGGGTGCAATCACCTTAAACCGTCATGCATCAGGACATTTGGCACAAGTATTGGCTAATACGTAACATGTATAGGTCATCAGAAGTATTTTGTGGCATGTACCGGTTTGGAGGGTGATATATCCACTGGTAGGCCACAACTATCCACGCTGAACTCAAGATCGAAGAAGTTACAATGTTGGTGCGTGTCAACTACTGCTAATCGATAGTCGATCTTACTGTAACACTATCTCTCCCCTGCAAGAAAAACAAAACAACAACAACAAAGGTGTCCCTTGAACAAGCAGCATTTGGTCACCGTAAACTTCCTTGTCATCTGAAAGGACGGTTTGCTAATACAGTTGTCTAATTTTTGCCAGAACTTGATATATGCTTGATGCTGAAACTGCAACTTTTTCATGTTCCTACACGCGCATTCAAATCACCTTGATAACACAGACCGCAGTTCTGCTTAGCATCATCACAAATTGCCTCCTGTTGAGACGAGATAATATTTGACACGACACTATACCACTGTGACGTCTATCTGCACCACAGTACATTGGTTACCATTCTTATTTTCGTATGTATGGTTGTTTTGTAAGTCTATTATTATCCATCCTCATTAAATGACCGAACCATCTTATTCTTATTTTCCTGATTGAATCCGAAATCTTTTCACACTCTTTACATTTATACAAATATTAATTTGTTCTGAGTCTAAACTTTCCTTTATACTTTCTCTGCTGGTAAGTTGAGTAAGTATTGTATTCCATCCAAAAATTCGATGTCGAGATTTCACCGGAAATACATGTTTTGAGACCCGCTGAATCCAAAGAAAGCATTTTTAGAAAAAGATCCGCGCTAACGCGCGCGTGTGTATATGTATGTGTATGTGTGTGTGTTTGTGTGTGTGTGTTAGACTGTGGACAGCATAACTCAAAAATGAAAAATCAGTTAAAAACCAAAATTAGTATTTACGTTTAATGTCTTTCAAGGATGCGACACGAAGATTTTGAAGAAAATTGCTGCATCTAACCTACCCTTTACATGGAAAATTTTTGTTTTCTTGAAAATGGCTGTAACGATTTTGATTGCCATATGTTTTGAGCTATTTGTATGACAAATGAAATGTATATTTTTAATTCTCTGGCTACAGCCTATGTAGTACTGTTTACTCTGCATGACTTTTGAATAACTCGTAAATCGTAAGAGATGGACAAAATCTTACTATATAAAAAATGTAGATCTCGCTAAAACATACAATTTATATTCCTTTTTTTTTTTTTTTTTTTTTTTTTTTTTTTTTGTACAGTAGTTACTTTACTGTTTCGTTTACACAACCCCCTTTAACTTCTGTGAACATACAGAGGGTTTTGACTTGAACATCTTAATGATGGTGCTTTTGCTTTCTGGAAATTGGTTGTTCATTACTGAATTTTTCAGTTTCTTAGCATGTAACTCTCAGCAAAAAAAAAAAAAAAAAAAAAAAAAAAAAAAAAAAAAAAAAAAAAATCTGCCATCGCGCAACATAGAGAAAATATCGGCAATCGCACTGACTTCAGCAATTTAAAAATTTTAGCAATCTGTGATAATTTCTCTCAGAGAATAGTCAGGGAAAGCATAGAAATATTTAAAGACACGAGCAGTCTGAACCGTGACACGGGCAAACCACTCAACACTATATGGAAGACGCTATTAGCAGGACGACTTCCTATTGGAAAGGAAGAAACCAATAGGATTGCGAGTGGGATGGGACAGCGAGGCCAGTCAGAGTAGGCAGTGACTAATTGGATCAGTTTTACAGTCGCCCATTGAAGAAGTCGAACATAGTTTGCGGCGAAACGTCAACATAATTTTTAATTTATTTATTTTCTTAAATAACGCCAACAAGACGTAACAAGTCTACGTAATCATACATTTAGCTGATTTATATCTTCTAGAATATTTGAATATATAAATTGAATGAAATAGAGTCCAATTTACAACCTTGCCTTAGGTCCAAAGTATTTCCATAGCATTCGTCATTATGTTTACATCATTATTAATACAAACTTTCACTCTGTAAACGCATTACTATGCATTAAAAATCTTTGAACAATACTTCCACTTGTAATTTCCATCTTATGCCTTTTCTAGATGCATGAAGGCCATATAAAATTTCCCCTTCTTCCTTGCCAGATATTTGTCTACTATTGGCTTAATGTTAAAGATGTTGTCAACTATTCTCCTACCTTTCTTAAAACCTACCTGGAATTGCGACATCTTAGGCTAATTCTCTGCTCAGTCGTGTAAGCTCTAAAGCTAGCTGGATTATTTATGCCTCCCTTCCTATATATATGAGTGCCACAACACGTTATTCTGTTAACAGGTGTCCTGGCTCCATGAAATGTTATTTCGCACCTCATTCATAACCTTCTTGTGTTATTATTCTTAGTCCATATTTTCTACCATTCCCCAGGAATTCCATGAAATCCACTGGCCTTCTTTCCATGTCTGTAACTGCCTTATCTAGAGCTTTGACCAAAATTCCGTGTCATTACAACCCATTCGAGACAAGGTTTACCGCCCGACCGCTGCGTCCCCCACTTCTGCCCACCACAGGTGTCATGACTGGCGTGCAGTACTTCTTCTCGACCAGAAGAGCATCGAGCTATCTTCTCTATCGTATATTCAACCACTCCTACCCAATTTCAAACTATTTACATTTATTAGTTCTCTAAAACACACCACTTTTGAACCAAGATGTTGTTTCTGATGCCTTTCTCTCTGTACATTGTCTTTATTATGTTCCATGAATTTCCGTTATATATAGCATCCTGACTGCTTCCATTCTTTCTGGCTAACATTTTGTTCCCATTCATTTTTTCTTAAAATCACGAAAAGTCCTGTAATACCATCTCTCCGTAAGTAAATTAGTCCGAGGTTCTTGATCTCCCTCCTGTCTCAATTTTTAGCTCTTCTTAAAAATATACATGGTTAACGCCACAAAACTTTTTATTTAACATTACTTCTGTGCTTTAATGAGAACTATATGCATATATTATGTAGTAAGATACTGCATATATGTATCTTAAAGTTTACTAGAGTAGTCGTCAGGAACGACGGCGGTAAATGACATATAACTCGCAGGTAGGGGTAATCGGGGAAGTGCTGCGTTGCAGCTTTTTCCCAATTTCTCAGGAAGTATTTGTGCACATTATACACCGTTTTTCTGGCTTGACTGTGAATAACGCAATGTTTCTTTGCTTCTGCCATCGCCGGAACTCTTAACGAACTTACCATCACACAATGGAGTGGACTTATTGCTTGGAATTATGCAATTAAACTGTTAAACTGTAGGCAAGTACTCTCACATACGCTGTGAAACAGACTACGCCTGATTGGTTAGAAAACACGTGACTGTGACGTGTGTATTTGTTTTCTACGCAACCGGCTTTATTGGTAACGGTGACTACAGCGATAAAGAATACAATCACTATGAAGAGGAATTTGCAGAATATCCCTTGAAAATTGAAGGTATAACGATCGCGTGCATGCATTTTATTGGGTTTTAATCAACTTTTTTATAAGAAAAAGTGAACTTTCCATGTAAGGGGTAATTTGTGATAGGAGGATTTGCTGAAGTTCTTATTATCGTAACTTTGGAACATGAACCAAAGTACCGGATTAGTATTTTACATTTAACATTTTGTTACTGTTTAAAAAGTTACATTCTTCTAAATATTCTGTGGTAAAATTAATGCCCATGAAAAGGTAAAACTGTTGCGTTTCTCTACTGACGGAAAGAAAAGGTGCCATGGAGTTGCAATTACGTTTTCATACGTAGATGTATTATTTGTTAGGGAATTCTCATTGTGTGTTGAGAGAAAATTGCACCCAGTTCCACTTTCTGGGCTTCAAGCACATAAACATTCTATAAAATTGCACTTGTATGAAATAGAGTAGCTTTACAACCCACTTTTGTGCGCCATTTTGCAAATCATGGATGGACAACCGAAACCGGGGCAGAGCACATCACGTAAGCTAATGTGGCCTTTTGTGGTTCGAACGTGACCCCTGGGGGGCATTGTCCCGAAGGGCTATGGCGCTCAATTCTGCCCACAAGCCCCAACCGGGGGTTACTTAAGGGAAACCGCTCACGGAGGGCGGGTTAGGCAGCACTCTGATTGACGTCAGGGAGAAATCTTCAAAGGTGGACCAAGCGCAAAGTGCCTAACAGTCTGGTAGTTCAACTCTAAATCGCAGTAAATCGTGATAGAAGAGGAACTACTCCAGCACTCGTCTTCAACCCTAGGAAACCATTAGGAACGCATGTCCAAGCAGGCGGTCACCGGAATCGAACCAGGAGCCTCACATACTACCGTGGATAGGATTAAGAATCCATTATTTTGAATTTCACTGTTTTGAAAACACACTACCATCACTGTTTCAATGAGCGAAGTCACCATTTTGTTGGACTAAGCACTGACATGTTAGGTTATCTTATCGTTTCGATGCTCCAGGAAATTTCTGGTTCCTTATACCACTTTATGCTTCACATTGCTAATGTAGAGCAACGAAATTCGGAAAGTGAAATATTTCAGATTGTGAAGTACTATGACAATAATATAAAATACAAAGCGGAAAAAATATTAGATAATTCCGATACTTAACCTAATAAAGAGATGCTCGAAACCGATGTTTTTAAGATGAACACCTTCGATACGTCGATTTCAAACCAATCATTTAGCTGGTTAGAAGACCGAAAACATTTAGAGCTATAGTTATCGATTATGATCGATAGTAAAATTGTGAATTGTCATCTATATATCCAGTCAGCAATATACACGATACTTGACGATAGTTAGCGATTTGTATGTATAGATATAGACAGCGATATACCGATAGATATCGATTTGTCAGCTACCACTTGGCAAAGCCTTGACGCGTATCGGAAAGAATGTGAAATTGTCCAGCTGTTTACGTGAGCTTATTGTACAAACACGGCGAGACAGTGTATGTACACTCGGTTCAGATGAAATCGAATCTTCAGGAGAGCAACGTCTCATATATCGGCAGGCGCGAGAGATCATCTTTTTATGTTTTATCACTGACTATACGCCAAGTTACTATTATATCGCATTTCTAATAAACAAGATAAGAAGCGATCGTAGCGCTCGAAGGCCAAGGTCAATACGCTTCGTCGCTTTGCCAAGTAGAACTCATGTTGCCAGGAAAGAAGCATAATAACAACAATAATAATAAATCACTACCAGCAACAACAACAACAACGGTGTAAGCCATTAGGTCTGTTCTGGTCTCATACATCAAAAAGCTGATGTGTTGCACCCACATGACTTCCTCTACTCTTGTACTAACCATTCTTACAAACTCTTATTCCTATATTTTTTTCGTGTTAGTTGAGACAAACATTTGCGGAAATTATCTTACTGCTTATTTCCTTGTAGGTGCAAGGGGAATATTAGAATACAGAAGGCTTTGTGCGACAGTCAAATCTTTTAAAGCTTTGAGATTCCGTTCTCTTTGCACAATTAACATATAAAAAAATTAACAACGATGTTCCATTTCACGAAAGTTTTAAGTTTTCCGAAACTCACACACATAAGAAGGAATATCTCCAAAATAGTTCACCCTACAAGAAAATTTATTTGAACATAAATTGTGGATTTCAACAAGATCTACATTTTTTGCATAGTAAGATTTTGTCTATCTGTAACGGTCTACCAGTTATGCAAAAGTAGTCCAGAGTAAAAACGACTACAGGGGGCTATAGCCAGAAAATTCAAGATATACATTTCATTTGTAATAAACATATCTCAAACATATGACATTTTAATCAGAATCGTTAAAGCCATTTTCAAGAAAATAAAAATTTTCGAAAAATTTTCCATGTAGGTAAAGGGTAGTTTAGGTTGCGGCTATTTTCTTCAAAATCTTCGTGTTGTATCCTTGAAAGACATTAAACAAATACGAACTTTGGTTTTGAACCTACTCTTCGTTTTTGAGTTATGCTGTCCATAGACTGACAGACACACAGACACACACACACACACAGACCTTTTTCTAAAAATGATTTTTTGGGGGTTCAGGTATCTTCAAAACATATATTTCCGGTGAAATCTCGACATCGAGTTTTTGGGTGGAATACAATACAATACTTCCCCGACTAACCAGTAGAGAAAGTAAAAATTGTTCTCTGCTCGGCCTAACTATACTTCTTTTTCCTTAATACTTTTTCCTTAATACTTCTTTTTAACTGTTTCCTTATGATTCCTTTTGTTCTCTTGTATGTATGTAAATTTTCTTCTAAATTTCCTTGAATACCTCCCCTTTTTAAATTGTTTCTGTGATTATTAGTGTATCAGTTTTTCTCTTTTAAGGTCCTTTATTACACCTGGTAGACTTTTACTTAGCCCTTTGACATTCCACATGCCTGTTATAGAATATTAAAAAGTCCTTGTTTCTTTTCTAGTGCCATCGATGGTTGAATCTGTTCAATTCTTCTTCTTGTACCATTAATAATTCCGCTATCGATATTCAGTTCCGTATTGCTGAGTGAGTATAAAAAACCAATTAATAGAACTTCGTAACTAAAAATTATTGTTCTGATGCCCTTTATTTTGGTATATAAATTGTCAATTGTTTGTGATTCAAGCTTGCTCCTACTGTTATGAACATCAATTACTAGCTTTCATCACAACTGTAAAATGATCCGAAAAAAACTGTTTTTCCAACAGTCTGTGTAATTTTATTTGAATGTACAGTAGTGGAAAGTTATGTATGCATTGCCATTGGCTCTAGCTAATTAATGTTAGTTTTATAGAAAACAGTTGAAAATAAGTTCGTGAAGTCTCTTATTGGTCCAGCCACAGCCGCCGCAGAGACAACATGGCAGGAAGAAAGAAGAAGCGAGCCGCCGCAGCAGTCCAAGGAGCCTCCGAAGAACCTTCTGGGGAGACTGAAAACGCCAGCGCCGTCCCTGCCTCACAGCCAGCCTCCTCGCCAACTCCATCTCCATCTACGCCGCCTGACCAAGGTATCTCAGCCTGCGACACCACGCCGACATCAACCACCCACCGCACACAGTAGACACAGCCAGAGGTTGAATATCGAACGTCCAGAGAGAGTGATCCTAACCTCACGAGGCTGCAGAGCTACAGCGCAGTTGTGCGCGGAGTACATCGGCAGCTTCCGGACTCTCTCCTCCTCAGCGCAGCCCGACGTCGCTGGCCTTCTCTCATGAAAGCGACGCGTATCATCACAGCCAGAGGACCGTCGCCGCTGGTGCGCCTGGAGTTTTGGGATGGGGCAAACTACCGCGCTGCTTTGAAGGACGGGCTCCCTGCCCTCGGGCAGGTGCTCCCAGTCGAGGCTAGCCGTGGTGTACGCCCTATTCCCTGCCGACGCTGCTGCCAGTATGGTCACACCGCCGATACCTGCGCCGACCCCCCACGCTGCCACTACTGTGGCGCCGGCACCTTCACCACATCCTGCACCAGCCACGACCTGACACGTCGCCCAGTGTATTGTGCCACGTGCAACTGCATTGGCCACTTCACGGGCCAGGCGGCGTGTCCCAGGAACCCACGCCGTCAGACGCCTGCAGTTCACAAGTTGCCTACGCAACAACCACTCTCCGCCTCGCAGACCTTCACCGTCACACATCAGCATATCAAGACCAACCGCCAAACCGCCGACCAACACGACGCTGCAGACCACCCACTACACACCGCTGTACTCCACAACACCGCCGCACTACAGAAGATACAAGACACACTCCAGAATCTCACCGACCGGGTTGCAGCATGGGAGACAGCCCTGACTCGTGCTCTCGAGGACCTTAAGGATGTCACCCATAATCTGCAAACAACGCTACCTGCCACAGTTCATCAAGACAACAATAGCCTCCGTGACTACTTCAACAAGCTGCTGGAGAAAGTGATTAATTATACAAGCGACTCACGTATTCACAAGGTCCATAAGACATTAGAAGAAATTCTACAAGGACACACATTATCACTACAGGACTTACTTAATCAGATTTTGAATCGACTGACACTCCCCAGACCTCCACTCGGTCCTCCACCTGGTCCTTCAGTACGACCCGACTTTACCCCAAACCGCAGGTCAGTGTCAGGGCAACGCCATGATACTTGACCTGCCTAAGCCAACGACCCGACTTTAACATTACCCACAATCATCCGGTTTGCTTCGGCGGTACCGGACCAACTCCACCACAAATAAACAAATAAACAGAGTCACCCCAGAAATACAATTAGTTAAGTAGGAAAAAAAAAAAATCTTATTATTATGAGTAAGCAAATCTGTACTAAAATCACTCTCATTTAAAGCTAGGTATATAAGCAGTCATTAAATCGGATAATTTGTTCTCGTGACTGTGGAACCAGCATGGCGATTTTTCCGCCACTGGCAGGTCTGGCACGGGGTGCACTTAGCCTCGTTAGGTCCCGGGGGACCAATTGAGAAGCTTTCCAGTGGTGTAAAAATCCCCACGCCGGTACTGAGGATCGAACCCCATCCCCAGCGCTAGACAGATGTGCTACCACTGTGCTGTCGCCTTGAATAAATGCTCCTCTGTATTTGAGCCGGCTGTGCTCTCTTGGCTATAAGGCCTAACCTTCCGCACTTCATTATTGCTTAAGTTTACTTCAATATTTACTTTTACACATTCCCCTAATTGAAGCTGCTAATCTTTAATCCTAATTTCTTCTTAAGGACCAGCACTTTCCCCCGAAGTTAATTAAATATACAATGCATTGTTCAATAATGAGTCTAACAATACTCATTTCCAAGTCCATGCAATACATAAAAGAAGTCCCATTCCACTTTGTCCTGGTCGTTACCATTTGGTTTCACTAACATATTAGTGGAACAAACCGTCGTCTATAAAGCTGATGTTCACGATGCAACTTTTTGGTCCAAAGCATTGTGTACAACAGAAGTGCATCAAGAGAATCGAGAGTTGGATACAATTTTGTTCCATACAATTTCTATCCAGTTTCTTGTATCCAACCTGCTTGTGGCACTTTTAATGTGTTGGATATTTTAATAAAGCGTTTAATTTTTTCTGGAAGTCTCATTAACGATTTTTCGTGACCTTTAACATATATTACTGAGGTGGTTATTACATAGCTATATTTCATAAATAGTAAGAAATCCAGTTAACATTATGTTTAAATTGTATGTTATGAAATGAGTTCAAATCTCCTGTCCACACATACTAAGATTAAAACCATTGCAATTGTTCCTTATCACTTTCGTGCTTTTCTCATATTTGTGTCCTGGTGTGTAATTTTGCCTTAGACATGATGTAAAAGGTTGAGAAACAAATCTTCGCCAATTTGTAGAAAATTGCCATAGTTTTCCGGTTCCCCTAACCTCAATTCATTTTGTAGTATACCCAATATACCTCGGTCCGAGTCCTGTTCTCTTCATTGTAACCATGACAACGTCTTTTACTTCTAATACATCTTTTCTTCCTACTGAGAGCTGTGCAAATATATCCCAAACCTTTATTTAATACAGCAATCGCTAAATTAATATTTGCGTCCGCCATGTTTATTTCTCACCCTTAGTACGTGAACTGTCATTTGTTTTGGGGCAAAATGAATCATAGTGTGACAGACACTGTTTCTTTGTGTATAATTCCATTGGGTATAAAGAGCTTGCTCAAAAAAGTTGGACCGTGGGACGCTGGCTTTATAGCAAAATTTGTCCATAGTTTTGGCCACCTGTTATGGTAATGACTTTCAAATACATTGCGCTTAAGGCCATTAATTAACCGTGCTTAGTATGTTTTACAAAACCATCAACCAGGCACCAGTCATATCAGAGAATGTCAGTCATACAAAACTATGAACTGGAGAAATCAAACCCGCATATACAAGTGTTTCAAAAAATGTACTAATACTTTGAATGACTATAAAATCATTATTTATGAACGTGAAGACAAGTTTAAAGGCTTCCATTACAGAAGGAAATGTAATTAAAGAATCTTGTTAGTAAATCTTTAAATGGCTGGCCGTTATTGTCCAGACAAACCTCATAAGGCGTATCAATGCATTCACAAATGTTACGAAACAGTTCATTTGAAATGTTACGGCATTGTCTTTCAACTTCCAATTTCAAAGCATCAATTGTTCTTGGTTTTGTGGGTTAAACTCTGTCCTTGAGGCATCCCCATAAAAAGAAGTCCATGACGTGAGGTCTGAGGAACGGGCAGGGTATTCAATGACAGTATTCAGAGCACGAAAAAGGACGGACGGGGCCAGGCTACTTCATACCACTTTACACGGCCAAAGACGTTCAGGCCTCGCGCGACTGCTGTGTTTATGTGATTGTTAACAAACGAATTTGCAGAAACAAAAGGGGATTTTGAGAACTCTCGCGAGATTTCTAGTTGTGTCATTTCTGCTTTGTGTGTGTGTGTGGGGGGGGGGGGGGGGAGGAGTAAAGAAATAGTCGTGTGACGCCATCCCCGCTGTATAAGGGCGCAAAAAAAAAAAAAAAAAAAAAAAAAATACAGCAGTGAGTGAGTTCACAGTTAGAGCTACAGATATGAGTCACTATGTTAGTGAGTGTGAGAGAGCTGTGCGTGTGTGTCGTCACGAAAGATACATCGGTGCTCGTAAGAATATTGCACAAGCGTCGAGTGATTGTTACGTCATAGGTAGTGAATCACAGAAAAAGTAAAGAAAGACACTGAAAGGACTGTTAACGACGAGTACTCTGTATTACTGATACAATTTTAGTGAACAATAAAGTGATAGAAAAACAACCGAACTGATTTTGTCGTTTTGTTGCAATATATTTCTACAACACCACATGACTTTTTGGGCACCCTATATTTGCTTTCTCTAAGTAATTAAGTTGAACAATAACAAACAGCAGTATTCATATAATGAATTTCAGAATATTTCACCTTAATTACTCCAGAAGTAGTTGCATTAATTATTTTCAAGAGACAAAAGACAGCAGGAATGCGATACATTCAACTGCTGTTTCTGTATTGTGTGTATAAAAGATTGAGAACAGATTTCATTGGTGCAGAGGTCCCCTTGCTGTGAGCTTCATTTCAATAACAGCTAACAAGTAGGCACGCTTTGCATGAAACCACGATAACTTGAAAATTCCAGTAATAAGTAGAGACTGCCACTTGAAAGTTTGACTTATTTCCTTAAATAAGCCCCAGGTACCAGTGGAAACGTATTTTGCATTCGTTGTAATACTTCCTTTTTAAAAGTACTGGTTTTTCGCCGAGAAGTTTTATTTTTGTTGAAACAGACTTCTCCAACTGGAGTGCACAATACGCCTTTAGAAATTTAATTTCTCTCTCTCTTTCTATTTTTTATACTTTTCGTTTCGTTCTCGAGAACCCGGAGCCAGCGACTGGTGTTAATTTAATTGGCACTTGATTTCTTCGTTTCCGGAATGAATACGCATCTCATGCTAAGTGATGCTGGGAAATAAATAGCGACATAGGATATTCTTATCTATAACGGAGTCTGCAGGTAGCTGCGTTTAAATCATTAGGCACTTTCACATTACTTGAGCACTCTATGTTTTGCTTGCGACATTAAGGAGACACCAAATGAGCGCAATTAAAACAAATGAAAGAAGGAAAAAACATCTGATGTGTGGCACTCGCATGACTTTCTCTACTCTTGTACTAACCATTCTTAGAAACTTTTATTCCTATATCTTCTTCGTGTTAGTTGAGATAAAAACTTGCAAAAATTACGTTATTCCTCATTTCCTTATAGGTACAAAGGGAATATGGGAATACAGTAGGCTTTGAGTGATAGTCAAATCTTTTAAAGCTTTCAAACTCCCTTCCCTTTGCACAGTTGACATGCAAAAATGAATAACGATGTTCCATTTGACGGAAGTTAGTTTTCCAAAACTCACACAAATAACAAGGAAAATTTCCGAAACAATTTATTCGCACATAAATTGTTTGTTTTACTAAGATCTACATTTTTGTATAGTAAGATTTGGTCTATCTCTTACGGTTTACCAGTTATGCAAAAGTCATCCAGAGTAAATAAGACTAAATGGGCTATGGCCAGAAAATTCAAGATATACATTTCATTTGTCATAAAAATATCACCAATATATGAAATTTTAATCAAAATCGTTAGAGCTGTTTTCAAGAAAAGCAAACATTTCCATGTAAAGGTTAGTTTAGGTTGGAGAAATTTTCTGCAAAATCTTCATGTCGGATTTGAAAGACATTAAGCTTAAATACCAACTTTGGTTTATAACCGACTTTTCGTTTTTAACTTATGCTGTCCACAGACTGACAGACAGACACAGTGACAGACGCGCGCGCGCGCGGACTTTTCTCTAAAAGTGCTTTTTCTGGATTCAGGGGCCTCAAAACATACATTTCCTTCGAAATCTCGACATCGATTTTTACTATCCGTAATAGAGAAAGAAATAAAAAAACAAGAGACTTCTCCTATAATCTTAGACATTGGAATTTTCTCTGCAATTTCATGTTGTGCTATCGTTGTAAGTGGGTGTGAACATTATTAGATTTTATGCTAAACATAATTGTATGTACGTTCTGAGTTTGAATATAATTAACAAATGCCTAGACATATCAAAACTTTATGTGAATGCCTATCTGGTATTTTCCGTTGTGAAAAATGCACCTACAATAACAGCATCGCATTAGTAATTTTTCCAAATCACAGCCTCAAAAATATATACAAAACAAAGGGTACAAATCATAGACCAAATATATAAATTCAACACCGGTTATAATAATGTCGAAAGGACCAACGGTTTACAGCCGTTTAGCCGATAGTTGTACAAATTGTTTGCTTTTTTATTGCTTTGATTTTGTTCTTTGCAAAAAAAAAAAAAAAAAAAAAAAAAAAAAAAAAAAAAAAAATCGTATCTCTAAATTTTAGACTACCATAGAGTTAAAGCTTCACAAAGTAGCAGAAATACAGTACACCTATAGTATTTAGAATTCTATATTTGTAGAGAAGTGCTGAAGATGAATTATTCTTATGTTTATGCAGTACGTACAACAATAAAATGTGAGCAAAATGAACGGAACCAGCGAAGCATAGTAGTCCCTGACAGTTACAGATAGTGACACCTGGCGCACAACCGAAGTGTTTCCTGTACCCAGGGAGAGGGTGACGAGGCAACCCTTGCGACCCGGGCAGCAAATTCCACGGAGGTCCAAGGAAGAGGTTACAGAGCTAAAGCAACTATGCCATCTGTCCGCATGCGCCGGAACGTACCGCGCCAACGTAAACGCAAAAGATGACAAGGGAGAGAAATGAAGGGATAGGAATCTGTGGAGAAAGGATTAATGCACCCCGGCATTTGCCTAAGTGATATGAGAGAACCACGGAAAAATTCATGGAGTGTGCGGCCACAGGATCGAACCCGCGACCTACCGAATGCGGGCCTGAGACGTTACTGCCTGAGCCATCTCGCAAGGTTTCTTCCCTCTTGGTTTGAGTTTCACCCATTCCGGTCTCACATTTGCTCTCCCCAATGTTTCTTTGGTGTACAATCGATATGTAACTCCCTAAGTTTATAGCTTGTTTGGATATTTCTCTATTGTACATGGGTGAGAAATGCTCTGCTCATTTTTAGCTGTTTAATGTCGTAACTCCCAACTGTATTTTCTCTCTGTCCTTCCAAATGTAGAAATCGTTGAGTGCGAGACACCCAATTCTTTCCCTGTTGAATTTGATTTCCCATTTTCTAATCGACATGCATAATATCTTCAGTTACTTCAGTATCAAACACCTGCATTTGCACTGACTGTTGAACGCTACTAATTTAAAGTCTACAATCTACAGAAAACAAAAGTTTAAAAATAAGCGTTGCTGAACTGTAGTATACGCACACGAGGTTCCAAATGTTTTTGAAAACACTGATGTTCCACAGGTTAAGCGGGTGTTTATATACCCCCCCCCCCTCTCAGTTTCCAGAAGTTTCGAAGTTCAACGCTTCCGGTTTCTAGAGGAATCAAGTAAAACATGACCAAAAGAACGTAAACAACGCCCGATAGGTATGCAACACACCTAACACACATACAGGTAATGTGATAGGTTCTTTACTGACCAGCCCTACTAGGAAAATTATCATAGTCTGGAGTTCCTTATGAGAGTCTACGGTAGCATGTGACAGTTTTACACTTTCTGGATGTGCCTAATTCAATGGTTATTACAAGCGTCCATATTAATGTTTATTTTGAACTTAATTACATACGTCGTTTAAGTGCTTTAGTGCCGAGCTCTAGTCATAACTTTCATTTTTCTTTTTATACACCAAGGAATTTTCAAAAGCCAGCACACGCTCGCTTCCTCTACACATGTTATTTTGCCTCTCCACTGACTAACGCAAGCAGAACCAGGCCTGCTAGTCAGAGGCGGATGGCGCGGAGTATATACAGTAGTACATGCAATTCAATGGGAGGACGAATATTTTTTCTTTCGAGATGAAGACGATAAAGTTAAGTGCTTGATTTGTAAGACTGGTAGTTGCAGATTTATACCATTTCCCTTCTTTACGTTCCGTGTTCACGGTAAACGTTATTCTCCTGGGAAATTACAACGAACGTTTGAAGCAATTGTACGACACATTCCCTTCACAATTTGAAGGCCTAAAAACATTTGAAACCAAAATCCAATTATTTTGCACTTTTGAAGTTTCCATGTAGTGAGACTTCACACGAGCTACAAAATATGAAACTACTTGCATTGCAGAATTCCACGACCGTAAAATGTTCTGAGAAAGAAGGATGGGAATTATTTAGGTCTCTGTCCTGCTGTGAGTATCCGAGATTACGTTTGTTTACATCTAGTTTAATGACAGTCTTTGGCTCCACTTATATCTGCGAACAAACATTTTCAAAAATGAACTACATTAAAAGTGAGTATCGCAGCAAGATAAGTGACAATCACCTTGAGACTGTGCACTTCATCTTTTGTACCAAATATTGAAGACCTTCTGAAACGGAAATCGTGCCAAAAAGTAATTCTCAAAAACATCGTGGGTTAATCAGGAGTAGAATATGAATGTGCACGCCTTTGATTTCCTGTACGTAAGAATGTACCGCCATGACTAGAGTTCAGTAACCACGGATGAAGGCCTCGTTGTGTCCCAGAGAGTGGCAGGAGGTGATTTCAACCTCCGCTAACTTGCCTGCGGTTGAGCACCCCTATTGGACACGATATGTGGGACGGAGCAAGCACCTACGCAGTTTCAAGGTTTATGCAAGGTACTTGAGCTGTTTTTACGCAGGGACCTTGTAAGTGATTTCCCGGCAGACAGCAAGACACGGTTGGTGAAGCCAATACCACAAAAAAAGAATGAGACCAATGTTCACGTAATTAAGTCCGGAGAGGAAAGGCTTCCCAAGGTACAATAAAAGATCTCAGTCTCCAACATTATGTCATTATGCACGCACTCTCTCCCTTTATGCCCAGTTGTGTTTTTAATAAGGAAAGACAAGAACTTTCTTTTCAAAAGAAATGTAATTAGTTTAGACATGACAGTACCAGGCCTCTTCTGCTATCTAGAACCAGACTTGGCGTAAACAAAACATATTCATTTCTTTACTACGCACTTAAAGTACAGAAATTATTTTATTCCACGTCGATATTTCACAGCTTTGAGGTCCCCTGAATACAAGAATAGTAATTTATGTAAATTAGTGCGTAATCTGACTGAATGTGACGCGAAGTATATGCACAGTTTTCATGAGTGTCAAAATGAAATAATTATACACGTGTTACATACAACATTTTATGAATCTTTAACATTAAAATACGTAAAAATAATCAATAAATTTGCTAAATGAGAAATTATAATTAGGCTGCGGATTTTGCAGGCGGTTTGTTTCGGGTTGTCCATACACAAATCATTAGATCCGTCGCACAAAATGTAAATAGCCGTGGCTATGAGTCACAGATATATTTTAAGTACCCCTTCCATATTGTTCTTGCATTTTGTACGGTTCTTTTTGTGTACTTTTCCATCATACTTTTAACACATGGATTGTTAGCTTTTTAAGTTGAAGATTAGCCCGTATCATCATGTGGCATAAATATGCAAAAAGGTCAGATTGTATGCTCGAATATGAGGTAGAGGGCATAATTTCGTCCTGTTTATTTGAACCCACCAAATGCACCTGTCGGCAGTGTCGTTTATTACAACAATATTGCACATTGTTAAAGCGTTTGTTTACTCTTTTTTCTGAATGACACAGTTTGCATTCTATTATATCACCATTAATAGTAAAATCATGTGAATAGAATTCTTTAATACATTTCCGTATTGTCTCTTTGCGTGTTTTACATCTATTGTATTTCTGCATAAGCACCTACATGTTACTGTGGCCAGAGAAAGCGACACGGAATCGGCACTTGAGACAGCAGAACAAGGTGCAATGTATATGCACACAGACTGTACAGGGGATGGGGTGGGGGTAGAGGTGGAACCTCCGACGGTACTGCCTAAAGTTCAGTTGTAGCGCAACTTAATTTCTGTTCCTTCAGCATTATTGTTTAAGAAATCCTCAGCCTGACGATGATTATGATGATGATGATGATGATGATGATGATGATGATGATAATAATAATAATAATAATAATAATAATAATAATAATAATAATAATAATAATAATAATAATAATAATAATAATAATAATAATAATAATAATAATAATAATAATAATAATAATAATAATAATAATAATAATAATAATAAGCACGAAATACAAATTCAGTTGAAATTAAACACAAACAGTTAAGATTTAAGTTTATGTTAGTCAGTAGCTGGGTCACTACCGAAAGAAGGGGTAAAGTCTCGGTCACCATTATACATATCCCTCTATCAATGATTATTAGTTATAATTGATACTCTTAAATCAAATTTCTGGCAATATCTAATGAAAAGTGGATTGCTTAAATGAAGGCCACTTAGTGTTGGCAAAATTTAAGAAGGAAGGGGGCGACTGGGCACCTCGACCTATGGAGACTCTTTTTCCCTGACTGGTCGCCCTCTGGGAGAGAAGGTGAGGTGAGAGGAGACACCTGGTGGTCGGTCCTGAAATATGGCAGTAGAAGGCAAGATCCCCCATGCCTTAACTCCCTTCCTCACCGCACTGCCTTTTAGACACCCTGAATGCACAATGGAACTTAACCGACTTAACAACCTCAAAATGAATATGCAACGGGTGATCCAAAAACTCCGAACCGGCTGCGCTGCGTTTTGCCTGTACGCGTCCTCGGTGCTCGTCGCCGAATGCCGCTGTCATAGAACAGCGCGGATGAAACCATACAACATTTTAAAATATACTTTTAAAGGCATTATTTGCCAATGTTATTAAAGAAAATGCTGAAATTAGCCAATGTCGTTGTCCATACATTTTTGGCACCTATTTAGCGAACTATCCATCACTCGCCGTAGTTCACGTCGAGAAATGCTGGCAATTTCCTGGCGCATATTTTGTTTTAATTCTTCCAGGGTGTGTGGGTTTGTCTGGTTTACTTTTGCTTTAAGTTAACCCAGAGATAGAAATCGCAGTTCACTTGGAAATCTTTCTGCAAATCGCACTTTCACTTGGCGAGCTGACTGAGTTAACATATACGAATCATAAACACACGTTGTGCAGTAGATAACAAATGCTGAGCCATAATACACTTTGTGACTTAAGTACAGGACAAAATAATAAAGTAAACTAGTAATAACTCAATCACACGTTATCATGTCAGCTCAATACTGCATTTTCAGAGCAAAGAAAAACAAGTCAACCGAAGCTAACTGCTTCGTGAGGATGTATTATTTGAAATGAACCGTATTTGCGTGTCGTCAATTGCCTTCACCCACAAGAGAAACCCTGAGAAAGTTGAGAGATACATAGGTAGCTGCCTAGGATTCACTCAGCTCTGCCAAGATAGCCGAGGAGATATTCTTCAAGAAGCCTGAAGAAATACAGGGACGAGGCAAATGTTCCCGCTACAAACCGCAGATTCCTTCGCTCTGAGTAAATTGAGAGGACCCTCAGTGAAAGAAGGGTGAAAGATAAGGTTTACAACATCTTGGAATGTTGTCTTTAAGGGATGAATGCTGCTATACAGTTTACTGATTGAGACTCCCCTGTGACAGCCCCTACAACCATCTCCCCTATCCCCGTAGAATCACACATCCCTCAAATGAGTTTTCCCCCGATCTGAAAGGGCGAAGGTTTACAGAGAGAATATTCCCTGTAAGGCACTCCGAGACTCCACCGATATATTGACATTTGTTAAAATCATCTGTGCTCCAGTGAGGTTGACCATATGGATCCAGAATGCATTGAACAGAAACAGAATTACAATAAAAGACTCCTATACCAACCATTTTTACAAACTTTTACAAAAACCTTTTAGACACGTTTTTCCCCTTGGTGTCCAACATTTTAGTCATGTATTTGTTATTTGGTTGTACACACGAGAAGTGATAGTTGCGCCTTCAACTGTGAACTTATTGATTTTATTGTTAGTACCTGGGCGACCGAGCTTCGCTCGGCATTTTCCCCCCAGTTTTTGTGAAATCTTGTGTTTTTGGTAGAATATATTTATTTAGATAAACCTAAAAGGCAACACGTTAACTAAATAAAATTTTTTGTCGCAATTGTTAAGTTATTTCCGAGATACAAGAGATATAGAAATACATACAAATATTTCATAAACACCATCATTTCAGCTGTAAAACGTCTACTGCTGAACGCAGGGGTCCCCCATAGATATACACCTAGTTTGAGGTTTTCATCGAGCATTTGTTCCATTGTGAAGTTTAGTTCTTTGGTGCTGCGATTGAATCCAGGGCGTTAACACGTTGGCCAAGGTCCATCATCTTTCCGTCGAGTTCTTCCATGGCTTCCTTAGCCCCGGCCAGTCGCTTGTTAGTATTCTCCGATAGATCTATCTTCATATTGGACATTCCCGTGTTCATCTATTCCGTTTCGGAGTTTACATTTTCAATTTGGCTTCATTTTTGTTTCCATTTTGTCCATTTTTGTTTCCATATTTTCTATTCCATAGCTTACTTTTTCTAATTCGGCTTTCATTTGCTAACATTTGCTTCATCAACTGTTCCATATCGTACTTTTCGTTGTATTCCTGACACCAATTTTATTGTGATAACTTTACTTTTTTAACTACTTGTTTATTTTTTATTAAGACACCGGAACGACACTAAGCAAAAGTACCGTTGAACAATATCAAATTTTACAGGATGGAAAGCTTGTTGATAAAGCCATGTGAATGTAATACGCATTTCTGTTTCAATCATATAGAAAATTGTATGAATTGTTCGTAATTGTTCGCCGAAGCGGGAGCACTGAAAGAAATGTGATTGTGTTTAGTAAAAGAAAAATGAGTAGAAAAACCTTATGAATGTTATACGTTGCACTTATATTTCAAGTGTATGGAAAAATGTATGGATTGTTTATAGAACAGAGAGTAGTGTGTTAGATAAAAGAAAAGGGAGTAGAGAAAACCATGTGAACGTAATACGTTGCGTGGTAAAATGGATTACATAAAAACCTTCACCATGAAAAAGCACTTAGATATGCAAATTTTCATGGCGATCGGTCAACCGTCTTTGAGGCTTGCTTACTCTTCAACATACGATATGTATAGGCGTTGGTATGTATGAAGTTGATAAATGATGGAGAATAACATGTGAATTGTAGTAAAACAAAAGTATATAGGAAACTGAGGATATATGAATGTGCTGCGTAAAAGAAAAGTGAGTAGAAAACCATTTGAAAGTAATATATTGTGCAGTAAAGTTGTTACCATAAAAACTTCCTCCATGAAAAAAATACATATACGTGCCGAATTTCGCGGTGGTTGGTTAAGCGATTTTCGAGATTAACAGTTATATATAGAAACATCCAATTTGTATGTATATATGGGTTGTTTATAGAAGAGTGAGCAGAGAAAAAGATGTGAATGTGTTACCTAAAAGTAAGTAGAGAAAGAGATGTGAATGTGTTACCTAAAAGTGAGTGGAGAAAACAGTGTGTATGTAATAGCATTTCTATTTCAAACATATAGAACATGGTGTGACTTATTTTAAAAGCAGGATTAAAATGTGTTTTTGGTGTAAAATCACGTTTTTATGGAAAATTGTTTATAGAATAGCGAGTAGAGAAAGAGATGTGAGTGTGTTACCTAAAAGTGCGTAGAGAAAACACTGTGAATGTAATATGCAGCATTTATATTTCAAAACATAGAAAATTGTATAAGTTATTTCTAGAAGAGTGGGTAGAGAAACAGTTATAAATGTGTTACCCAAAAGTAAGTAGAGGAAACAGTGTGAATGTAATATGTAGCATTTATATTTCAAAACACAGAAAATTGTATAAGTTATTTCTAGAAGAGTGAGTAGAGAAACAGTTATAAATGTATTACCCAAAGGTAAGTAGAGGAAACAGTGTGAATGTAATATGTAGCATTTCTATTTCAAACATGCACAAAATTGTATAACTTATTTGTAGAAGAGTGTACGTACAGAAAATTGTATAATTTGCAGAAGAGGGAATGAAAGTATGTTTTTTATATAAAATCGCGTTTCTTTCAGGCAAGACACCAATGTAAATAAACTTAAGAACCAAACGTTATCTGAACACAACATTTGATCAAAATCTATAGAACCGTTTCCGAGTGGCACGTAATGTGTGTAAGAATTGCTCTGTGTAAGAGGAAATAAAAAATGTTATTTTTTGTCTAAAATTGCTGGGTTTTTTTTTTTTCAGGTAAGAAAAACCGTATGAATTCAAATTCTTATATGTATATAAAATTTTAACCAAATCTTTAGAGCTGCTTCTAATATACCGGGAATATATGTACAAGTACTCCTCTGTAGAAGCGGGAATAAAAAATGTTATTTTTTGTATAAAATCGCGTTTTGTCGGTAATTACACCTATATAGATGAACTTAGAAAGCAAAACCTTATCTGAATACAAAATTTGATCGAAATCGTTAGAATCGTTTCCAAGTTACGCGGAATATATATATATATATATATATATATATATATATATATATATATATATATATATATATATATATATATCTTTTGTTCCTGTTTGTGAGAAGCAGTAACATACTACTTGCAATGGCAAAGCAATATTCAACAACGAGGAAAAGCAGATGTCAGCAATATGTAACGAGAGTAGGCGAGTAGGTAGACCTGTGGGACAACTAACTGCCAATCAGTCATTATTGCAGCTAAAGAAATAAACATATAAGTTGTTACTGCATCAAACAATCAAGTAAGGTGTAATGTTAGATGCTCTAGTCAAGCAAGTACGTAGGTGTGTTTATTCGCGAAATATAAGTTTAAATAAATCTAGGGGTCTCTCAGACCACTACCGAGGGTTAAAACGCGATTCCATTGCTATAGGAGTTTTCACGTTATGAAGGCACAATGGCTCTTATGGAAACTCAGCGCGGCGTTGCCACGTATGTTGCGCCAATGTGATTACCGCGTTTGCTCACAACCAGGTTTAATATCATTATTGTTATTATTATTATTATTATTATTATTATTATTATTATTATTATTATTATTATTATTATTATTATTATTATTATTATTATTATTATTATTATTATTGATTATCATTATTACCATCATTATCATTATCATTATTATTAGTTATTACTATTATTATTATTATTATTATTATTATTATTATAATAATATTAATAATAATACCGTATAATAAACCCTTACCCTTTTTACATTCTTTTCTTAATATAAAAATGTAGGCCTACTTACACCAGTCGCCTTATGAAGTTCACCAACAATAAACGAGTCACTGTGTCCGGGGTTCTTTTCCTTTAAATAATCATACACCCTAAGAATTGTTTTTCGCTCGCCACTTTTAATAATTTCGCCTTTTCTTCTGCGATCCATTGCGCAGTGATCACTTAACTGCAATGCACACGATTACCAGAGAACTTGTAAAACTCGTTCACACCTCAAATTCCCGAAACCTATTGAAAACCTCCACTGAAGTACAATCCCTTATCGGACCTTTAACTGCCACACATCTGGTTTCCATCATCTGCAAGACAGGAGAACCGGGTGTTGTTGGCCGTGTGCTTGGCGCGCTAAAAACATCTGCTTTTAAATGGTGATTTATGGATGGTTTGTTACTGGAGATGTTCTATATTTATATAAAAAATAATTTCGTTATTTCCTTGACAACTTTGTCGCTGGAAGTTTTTACGTGGACCTACAGAACGAGAATTAGCCAGCGACGGCATTTTCCACTGTATAAACGAAGAATCCTAACACTTTGTTTTAAACTTTATTTTTAAAAAAAAAAATATGTTTAGACATATTGATATAATCTAAATACTAAAGTGGCCTATAAAAGCAAGCGAATAATCCAGATTTTTTTCATTGCAGTTATGTCGGTTTAAAACCATGGTTAAACGTGTGGAGCGAGAAAGATGTTAAAAAATCTGCTTTCAAGAAAATTTTACATTTTATTATTTTAAAAAAATGTACAATTGCATACAAGGTTTATCGTGCACACCATAGTATTCTTCGACACATTTTACACCGAAATGCATGCTCATACTTTATCTTAGTCACATTTGAAAACACGCACAGTTGGCAACGGCGCACCTGATTCTTCCATAAGAATAACATGTTCCATAAGAGCCCGTTGTGCCTTCATGACGTGAAAATAGCTATAGGTAAGTGCGAAGGATTCGCAAGTGCCCACTAGCGGCGCTTTACGTGGGATTTTATAACACTGCTACTGCACATACATACAAACAAATGCAACACGAGCTGCAGCACGTGTGTGTGTGATCTCACAAGATGAGTGTAGGATTATTTAGCTTCTGCATGCTCGGTTATTGATGTGTATATGCGGCCTCTGGTTATATTGATCATTTGCAGCACGGCACTCCACTCGCGATATTTCTGTTCTATAAAACAAGCATAAAATAACTCACCCAGCACGTGCTTATGGGCGCGTGCGAACAAAGCTCTTTACAGAGAACAGGAATGAGTATGTCTGCAGGCATTTTAATGAAACGGACGCTCAGATCAACAATCAGAAAACAGTGTTGGAAGCTTTCTTTTATGCAATCCTAGCACCAAACGGGCTTGTTATGACGGGATAAATAATGCAAAATTACTCTCTATTTCTGACAACAGTGTCAGAAAATTAATGACCTAATTACATGACAACACAGCAATGACACCATCACCACAACATAATTTTCTCCAATTTACCTACAGGAAAACCTGAAGTCACCACTCTCGCGAGTACAGCAACATTCAAATTTTACTTACTATGCACACTTTTCTTAGTAAATATTTACGGTACAATAAAACATCCATAAAACTTTTGATATTCTTTTCCATAAACATCCTTTGATTTTTCTGGAATTAATAAATTCTCAGCACTCTTGGCTTCGTTCAAAATGTGAAGCGGAACACAGTCCATATTTTCAATAGTTTTATCATTACTTTTCATTTTGCGCTGCAAATGTTGACACAAACTCATATCTGTGATCTCTGATACATTTTAATGTTCCGTTTAGCAAATTTATTGATTACTGTTACTCGAGCCCACGCGTTAAACATATATTCGTATCACAATCAGTGAGTTTATACATTAATTACATGAAAAATCTTATGTATTGCATTCGCATGACTTTCTCTACTCTTATTCCCATATCTTCTTCGTGTTAGTTGAGATAAACATCTGTAGAAATTATCTTACTGTTAATTTCCTTGTAGGTACAAGGGGAATAGGGGAATACAGTAGGCTTTAAGCGATAGTCAAATGTTTTAAAGCTGGTCGCGATAGGAAGGCTTTGAAATTCGGTTCTCTTTGCACGGCCAAGAGAAACCGACAGTGCTTATAAAAACGTTACAGTAATTGGTTTTCGAGCCTCAGAATGTAGTTGTAAGGTAAATTGCAGCACACTGTACTAATTTCCTACTTTAAATAGTTTTAATACTTAACACATAAACGCTTAATGTTGTATTTGTTGTATTTGACGAAAATCAACCTAATCCGATCAGGGTTCGACCCCAATTAGTTCGGATTAGTGGAACTCTACATACTATAATTGATAAGTAAAAAATGTTAATGTATTACATTCACATAACCTTGCCTATTAACATTCATATCAAAGCTCTTTCTTTTATCTATTTGTTGTTAATCAAGATAAAGTTTCATTAAACAGACTACCCTTATATTGAAACATTTTCAAAAATTTTTATTTTCTCAAAAATGCCTCTACCTTTTTTGATTAAAATACTGTGACGACAGCCGCAGCACGCCGAAATAAATGAAGTGGACTACCGCAAACCGCAAAGACATTGAGCGCGGCAGAACAAAGGAGCTTCCAGAGTGTTCGCGAGACTTACGACTGCTGGCTTATTTGTAACAATTTGCAGATAAGGTGAATTTCGAGAAAAGTCCCTGTTACGTCATTCTCACCTATATAAAAGGGATGAGCAGTTTTGTGATGGAATCGTGAGTATTGAATTAGACAGCTGTTAGCAGTGTGTGTGTGTGTGTGTGTGTGTGTGTGTGTGTGTGTGTGCGTGCGTGTGTGTGTACAGACGTTGAGGAAAATTCGAAGAGTGCTGTCAGGGACATTCCATCATCACGTCATAGTTGGTGTGGGAAGTAGTGTGATCGTCGAAGCCTAGAGAGCTGTTACATTGTCATTTTGTTACACTGGTGTCAGGAGTGGGATTTGTTTTATTGTCATTTATTACAGTTCCATATATTTAAAATGTTTTCGTTACAAATGAAATGTATATCTTGATTTTTTTTCTGAATAACTTTTAAAGTCCTCTTTATTATGAATAGATTTTGATTTACTGGTAAACCGTAACAGATAGATACAATCTTGAGACACAGAAATGTAGATCTCGTTAAAACACACAAGTTATGTTCAAATATATGTTTGTGTAGCTAATCATTTTTCAGATAATCCTTGTTATTTGTTTGCATTTTATTACATTCTCTACTACGTATAGTAAGTAGGGGAAGTATTGTATTCCACCCAAAAATTCGATGTCGACATTTCACCGAAAGCATATGTGTTGAGACTCCCTGAATAAAAAAAAAAAATAAAAAAATAAAAAGGCATTTTTAGAAAAAGGTCCGTGTGTGTATGTGTGTCTGTCAGTCTGTGTACAACATAACTCAAAAACGAAAAATCCGTTAAAACCCAAAGTTGGTATTTAAGTTTAACACCTTTCAAGGATGCCACACGAAGATGTGAAGAAAATTCCCCCACCCTAAACTACCCTTTTCATGTAAAATTTTTCGAAAACTTTGACTTTCTTGAAAATAGCTCCGATTTTGCATAAATGTCATATGTTTGAGATATTTTTATAATAACTGAAATGCGTATCTTGAATTTTCTAGCTATAGCCCCTGTAGTTCTATTTACTCTAGAGACTATTGTATAACTGGTAAATCGTAAGAGATAGAGCAAATCTTAATATACAAAAAATGTAGATCTTTCTATAATACACAATTTATGCCTCAATAAATTTTCTTGTAGTGTGAACCATTTCGGAGATATTCCTTGTTATGTGTGTGAGTTTCGGAAATCTTAAAACTTTCGTGAACGGAAAATCATTGTTCATTTTTTTGTATGTTACGTGTGCAAAGAGAACGGAATCTCAAAGTTTTAAAGCATTTGACTATCGCTCAAAGCCTACTGTATTCTAATATCTCCCTTGCACCTACAAGGAAATAAGCAATAAGATAATTTGTGCAAATGTTTATCTCAACTAACACGAAGAAGATATAGAAATAAGAGCTTGTAAGAATAGTTAGTACAACGGTAGAGAAAGTCATGTGAGTGCAACACATCAGATATTTTTATGTTAGCCGTGCAAACAGAAGGGAATTTGAAAGCCTTAAAACATTTGACTATCACTCGAAACCTATCCCGTTCCCATATTCCCCTTGTACCTACAAGGAAATAAGCAATAAGATAATTTCTGAAATTGTTGATCTCCACTAACACGGAGAAGACAGGAATAAGTGTTTGTAGGAATGGTTGGTAAAAGGGTAGAGAAGGTTATATGAAGACAATACATCAAATGGACTTTTTCTTGCCCAGTTTACCTTGTGTAGTACATATATGTATTTATCTTCGCAGGATTCATAAAAACTTGACTTGAGAGCGACTCTCCGTCAAAATCTGTAAAAACAGGGGTTCTTATCACTGTTGGTAATTGTGTTTCTTGTTAGTAACTTCGTCTCCCTCCTCTTCCCTTAATTTGTTTCCAAGTTCACGAATAAAACCTCTTAGAGTGGAAGTTGTCGTTCAAGTAAATTGGCTGATGTAACTTGAAAAGTACGTGCAGAAATATCCCAGACTCTGGATTTTCAAAGTTACTCTTCTGTTCATCTCTGAGAGAAGTTACTGCAACTGGTAACAATACACACTAACGAAACTATACATAGCAAGACATTCTGTAAATAGTTCTCTAAAGACAGGAAACAAAGGGACAAGAGACAGTAAGTACAGTTAATATGAAGCATTTTCCTTATGCTGCCTCTTGTGAACGTCTTTGTGATTATATGAAGGTGCTGCAGTTGTGAGAATACTTTCAAGGATAAACTTTATTGTGTTGGAAACTTATTACTTAAGCAATGTTCAAAGATTCTTGCTTTCGTCTATAATCGATATAGGTTCGGCAATGACGTAGGAGGTACACATTTCGAACCCGTTTGTAATATAGACAGCTGGACACTTTATTGACAAAATGTGAACGTATACTTATACTTCGACGCGCTACAACGTCCAAACCGTTTCCGGACAGAGGTTTCTGTTTTAAAACCGATCAATTTGCCGTCCCGCACAGCATACTAAGGTTGTTGGTGTTTTTGGGACACCTGCATATATTTTAGTTTTGAATACTAAATTTGGGGTGGTTATCCCAAATATGTTATCAGTTTTACTCCAGATGTTTATTCATTTTTGATACGTCAGCCTTGCAAATATAACGTAATTTGAAACCTTTAAAATATTTAACTATCGCTCAAACCTGCTGTATTCCCATATTCCCCTTGCACCTGCCAGGAAACAAACAATATTTTCTTCAAATATTTACCTCAACTAACATGAAGAACATATAGAAACAAGAGTTTGTAAGAATGGTTAATGCAAGAGTAGAGAAAGCCAGTGACTGCAACACATCAGATTTTTTCTCTAATTCTGTCGTTAAGGGTTACTTTGGGATAGAATAATTGAACGGTAAAATAAGTGGCTTATATCTTCCATTGTACAGGAGGGGAGAAAAAACAGAGCAGGGTCATTTCACTATATTCAAGTGTTTGATTGTTCTTATTGCAATTTTTCATAGTTACAAATAAAGTGAATGTGAAAGCAGCAGGCTTGGTAAGTGAGATTTATTTGCGAGACTCTATTTATTTACCTCACCCACGTTTTCGCATTCCGCGTATTACCGTGCGTTGCAAAAGTTACACCTTAACTGTGCGCGCATATAAAAGCTGTTGTATATACATATACCTATTATACAGAGACACAACAAATCTATGAACCGCAGCGTGGTGTTTTTCCACTGCGCAGACGGAAACACGATAACAGCAGCTGATGCACACAAGGTCATGCGGATCAGTTGCTTTTCTCTGCTCTGAAAGTGCAGTATTGAGCTGACGTGTGGTTGAGTTATCAGTGTGCTTTATTATTTTGTCCTGTACTTAGTCACAAAGTGTATTATGGCTAAACATTTGTTTTCTACTGGACAGCGTATATTTATTTATGATTCGTATGTATTAACTCAGTCAGCTCGCCAAGTGAAAGTGCGATTTGCAGAAAGATTCCTAAGTGATTTGCGATTTCTATCTCTGGGGTAACATAAGGCATAAAGTGTACAAGACAAACCCACACACCCTGGAAGAATTAAAACAAAATATCCGTCAGGAAATTGCCAGCATTTGTCAACGTGGACTACGGCGAGTGATGGATAGTTTCCTCAAGAGGTGTCAAAAATATATGGACAACGTGGGTAGCCAGTTTCAGCATCTCCTTTATTGAAATTGGTAAGTAAAGCCTTTAAAAGTAGTTTTAAAAATGTTGTATGGTTTCATCAGCGCTGTTCTCTGACAGCGGCAGTCGACAACGAGCGCCAAGGACGCGTACAGATAAAACACAGCGTAGCCGGTTCGGAGTCTTTTGGGTCACCAGTCTTTTAATGCCAAATATAATTATAATTTCCTTCAATATGGGTATATATTACATCAGCAATTAAAAATCTTGAACGTTTTGTGATGTAACACCATAATTGAAATACATACATGTAGTTAAGAGAAAATATTTGTTTCCAGGATAAACGAAAAAGTGCTTGAAAATTTAAACAAATAATAAGGAATATATCAGAAATGGATAACGGTACCAAACAAAATAAAATTGATATAAATTGTGTGCTTAAATAAGTTCTACATTTTTGTGTAGCAAGACCTGTACTATATATTATGCCTTACCAGTTATGTTGAAATAAGAAGAGTCACACTAATTTTTACAATTACTTCACTCACTTGTTTATTAAAAACTGGAACATTGTCAACATTGCTTCTATGTCAAATACTTACCAGTTATACTAAAGTTATTCAGAATGAAGCGGACTTCACAGGTTATTGCCAGGAAACCCAAGATATACATGTTATCTTTCAAGAAAATATCTTAAATATATAGAATTTTAAGGATGAAAAGTAGAAAATATTCAATTTTCGTTTTTTATAGCATAATTAAGTTTAAGCATTGATTTTCAGGATAACAGCGTCCGTTAAATGATAATGAAGGGATTAAATTGGCCGCACGTAAGGCTTTCTTATATAGTTGTCAAACTTCAACTTCTCCATTTATGATCTTCTGACACGCAAGTATTTTCAAAATGCTGTTTGGAGTATAGTTTTACAGATATACTCTTAAAATTTGGTACAGACATCGTCTAAACCATTTTAATTACAACTAATCAAACCATTTTAGTGTATCTCAACTCAAAGGGTTTATATTTAAACCAGGCTTTGCAAATATATTGACATTTTTAGAAATTAGGATATATGACCATAAAATACTCCTTTCTTTTCAAATGACATAACATACTGAAACGATACTAGGTAAACTTTGCATCCTTCTGTACCATGAATTAACTGCAAATTTTAAATGCCTTTGAAAAATATGTCCCGAGGGGCATTTTTATCATAATCTTATAGAATTTTAAAATTAATTTTTATATTTTTCTGAAAGTATTCAAGATAAAATTTTCTAACTCATAATATAACTTTAAGTCTTCAAAATATATTTTTATTATAAATTTTGAAAAAAAAAAATAGACAAAAAGGGTTACCTTAAAGAAAGTCGTTAGAGCCATTTTTGGCAAAATGAAAACAAACATTTTCCATTGAAAGAGTGTCGGGGGACAACATTTTCTTATTCTATCGTTTGAAGACGCTAAACTTAAATTACCAATTTGTATTTATTTAACTTTTAATTTCGAGAGTTGCTCACACACACATACACACACTTACACAAACATCTCATCCTAAAATGTTTGTTTCAGGGAGCCTTACATTGAAATCTCGAGCGAATTGAATGTAAAAGATACTTCTTATGCTTACATAAGTAATTAGAAAGTGAAATTTATCATTGAATCATAGACGTGCATGGTTTCGTACAGAATGAAGTAAAAGAAATATACATTGGTGAAACAGTGCAGTACATTTGCAAACAAAGAAAATGTAATACTGATTATGAAAACTCTAAAATATGTTGTTACTTCAGTGACAGGTGATGCTGAGACTAAAATTCGGAATATGTATGATTGATAAATACATTAGACTTCCTTGTAATTAATAATGGTTTTAGGTATATAGTTTAATGCTAGACTAAGTTAAATGTGTAAAATAGTCAATAAAAATATTCTGATGTGCTGAATTCACATGAATTTTGCAAATAACTCTTTTACAAATCGATCTTACAAGAGTTTATTGTTCTAGTTACATAAAGGGTAGCTCGGAAGTAGGGATCATTTTTATTTTTCTTTCTTCTTTTTAAGCTGAACTGAAATATTAAATTTGCTACTTACCTAGTTTTGTTTATAGGATTATACCGTTACTTACTCTCAACATATCTGTATGGAATTTTTGGTTGAAATTCATCACTTACTTTACGTACTATCTATTTGTACGTAAGTAGATAGGTATAAATAGGATAGAGAAGGTTCGGAGGGGGTACTTGGCAACTCCACCTGTAGAACATCTTTTGTGGCTAAATCCATGAAAGCCATGCTTTCCTCCAATCTGAAAACTAAACTAGAACATAAAATGTTTCATTTGAGGATCACGTGATCATGAATGGACAGTTTGTTTATTATGGAAGTGCTTTCCTCCAGCCGAGAACTGAACTGAACTGACGACTGAATCTGTTCTTATTCGTTTGTCACTAGATTTTTAAGTTTTTCACCAGAACTCTAGGTGTCGAAAATTACGTTGGCAGTCGTTTTTCAGCTCAGTTCAGTTGACCTTGGGCCAACTGAAGTGAGGTTATGGCAGCGGTATTGGTTTGTTTACTTTACAAATTTGAAATAATGGGTGCAAAACGAAAGTTTTCACGCGGTGAAGAGGAAAGAATTACTGATTTGTTTCTTCAAAACGAAGTTGTATACAATCTACGTGTATACAGAGTACAGAAATGTACAGAAAAAGCAGACTTTAAAAGCAAACAAAGGAATCAGCAAAATCAAGTACAGAAGTAAATAAGATTTACTCTTTGTGATAACATTTAAGAATTTTCAGTTTATTTCTGTTATGAAAAACGCGTGCAAAGACTGAAATAAGTCCAGCACAATAGTGTAGCCTTGGTGGATATAACCTCGTCGTGTAGGCAGAATCCACCTACACGTGGTCGTATTGTTAAGGCTGCGTATCTGCTAAAACAGCTGTTTAATCAGAAATACTTAAGCTGGGAGTACGAATTGAATGGTTATTAAACATAATGATGCCTCGTTAAATTCGTTAGGCGACCCACCGTTCCTTAAGTGACCTGATTTATATAGCTTTATTTCAAATATATATATCCATGCGCACAATAAGCGAAGATGAGCATTTTATAATTTTAGTTATGTTTTACTAATACAAAATATTGGTATAAAGAAACGCTTGGTTATGTCAGTGCATTCTGGAACTGGTTAAAGTTCGTTTATCTATATCTAACCTAGGTAATATTAAGACTGGATTTAATTTCGGTGGTAATCTGAAGTAGGTACTCAAAGAGCTTTTGTTCTTCATGTACCTCATAACCAAAATCACATAGGCACCTTCTGAACTACGATTAGCAAACAGAGATGTACCTCAGAGATTTATCCGCATCTTTGCTCATTATCAATATTATCTGTTATTTCATCGACCAAAGTATAACGAAAACATCAAAATATCCAGCTCCAACTGACTTTCTTCACTACCATGCAGCTTTCTCAATCACATTTCAGCGATTTTACCAAATTTTATGGTGTTTTCAGTTCAGTTTTAAGTTTTCAGTCCAATTTCTTGGAAACCATAACTGAAAACTGAACTGAAAGGATCTAAATTTTCAGTTTTCAGACTGGAGGACAGCAAGCCCTAAGGGTGGTCGAACCTGAGTAGAGACGACAGCAGAGGGCAGGGTTCCTAACAGCCACAGATTTGAGCTCCCCGGTAGCGGCTTGTACCCCGGCTGCTCTCCCCCTGGGGATTCAGACTCCTGGGGGGCCCAGGTCTCGGATACCTCCCCGATCCACAGGACGAGGATTTACTGAGAATAAGCATCTGCCATAAAGTCCTAAACTCCCGCCGACACTTAGAACCCTATCACAACCAAGCAGATGAAAGCTGAAGTGAAAGCAGGAGTGAGATGAAATGAGATAAAATGCGGGACATTTAACTCTCCTTCCCAGCATTCGCCTGGCGACCTGGGGAAACTCCGAAAAAACCCAAGAGTCAGGAAGATGGCTCACGGGAATCGAGCCTACAATTTCCCCAAAGCGAGCAGCTAAAAATAAACTAAAAAGAAATGGAAGAATACAATAACTTATGTAATATATAACAAGTTGGAGTGTCCTTCATAGAGTCAATAAAGAATAGCAAACTGTATTTGGATTGGGATCTCTTGCTAATGCCGAGTCTCCTTAAGACATCACGTCTGCTGTGAATAAAACATGTGCTCGTTTTCCTTGTCCACAACTTCTTTTTTAAGAGAATGCGAATGAATAACTCGTTTTAAAGATAACGAAAGAAAATAACAGCAACTGCAGATGGAAGATTTCTCGTATGGCTAATTCACATAAAGTAACCGGTTTTCTTCTTGTTTATGATCCTCAAAAAACGTTAAGATAAAAAAGCTCAGTTCATTAACTGCTCCGGAAATGTCTTACTTAATGAATAAACCGTTGGCAATTTGTGCAATTATTTATTGATTATAATTTAGCGCGGTAACAAATTAATAACAGCAGCGATAAGGAAAATTAAAAGCAAAATCGAGAGAAGACCAACAGAAAGAAAAGCAGGGTTATTAATTATAAACTAAACAAGCCCTGGAGAGAGAGAGAGAGAGAGAGAGAGAGAGAGAGAGAGAGAGAGAGAGAGGGGGGGATACTGAATTGAGGAGTGGAGCTCGTTCAAAATGATTTAATCCAGTTTTTCTTCTAGTTCTTACTGTGAACCTGCAGTCACTCTCATTAAATCAGTCACATTATTGTAATAATCAGAATAAATAAATGAAAGGTAATGAGAAAATATCTATTTATAGGATGATACACTACTTTAGGACCTTTCTTGTTCTTATCTATATCGTAAACTGAATAAAACCTCAACGACGAGAAATCAACTGACAACAGAGGTTTAAAATATGTGTTGTATTCATATGACTTTCTATACTCAACCTTCTAAAACTGTCCTTACAAAAGCTTATTTTTACTTTCTCTATTATGTATAGTAACTAGGGAAAGTATTGTATTCGACCCAAAAATTCAATGTCGAGCTTTCACCGGAAATATATGTTTTGAGGCCCTCTGAATAAAAAAACACTTTTAGAAAAAGGTCCATGTGTGTGTGTGTGTGTCTGTGTCTGTCAGACTGTGAACAACATAACTCAAAAAGGAAAAGTCAGTTAAAACCAGAGTTGGTATTTAAGTTTAATATATTTCAAGGATGCGAGACGAAGATTTTGAAGAAAATTCCTCCACTCTAAACTACAGTTTACATGGAAATTTCTTTTTAAAAAATTTTCTTTTCTCAAAAATGGTTAACCATTTTGTTTTAAATGACATGTTTAAGATATTTTTGTGACAAATAACATGTATATTTTAAATTTTCTGGCTAAAGTCCAGGTAGTCCTATGTACATAACTGGTAAACCGTAAGAGACAGACCAAATCTTACCATACAAAAATGTAGTTCACGTTAAAACACACAATTTATGTCCGAATAAATTTTTTTATAGAGTGAACCATTTCGGAGATATTCCTTTTTATTTGTGTGAGTTTTGCAATACTTATTTTCTCAAATGGAAGGTCGTCATTCACTTTTTTAATCCCTTGTCCGTGCAAAGAGGACGATATTTCAAAGTCTTCATATAGCGACCAGATTTAAAACATTTGACTATCGCTCAAATCTACTGTATTCCCTTACTCCGCTTGTACCTACAAGGAAATAGGTAATAAGATAATTTCTGTGAACATTTATCTGGACTAACATAAAGAAGATAGAGGAATAAGATTTTGCAAGAATATTTAGCACAAGAGTAGAGAAAGTTATATGAGTGCAGCACTTACTAGCTTAAAAATTACAAGTACTTAAAGCTTAAAACAAAAAATAAAGAATATCTCGGAAGTAACTAATGCCACAAAGAAATTTGACATAAAGTGCGTATGTTAACGAGATATACGTTTTTGGTGTAGAATGTTTTTATCTTACTTCTTAACGCTGGTTCACCGGTAGTGGTAACAACAACCAGAATTACAGAGTTGAACTACATTCAAATGGGAGGTTCACAACGCTTATCCGGGCACGGGAACGGGAAAGAAGACTTGGTCAGATTTTTAACTTTATGTTTCCGTTACCGGGCATGGCATGTTGGATTCATATTGTCCATATTAGACTTTTCGCTGTAGAAATTATTCAAGAGGGTTGTGCCGTGAAACAGCCGCTAGAGCTTCCCCTGGTTTCAAGCTAGAGAAAATATAATTGGTGAGTAAGAAATAAATGATAGCTCACTATAGACCTCTCCTTCTATCGATAAGCTGATCGAGAGTATATCTTCCTGTTGACGTCGTCGTTCTGGTTACAGTTATCTGATGGTTGTGAACCAGCCTTTAGGGTTTGACAGTTATACAAAAGTCATGATATTACAGGCTATTTACAGCAAATTCAAAAAATAAAAAAAATTATAATACTTTTTATGTGAACGTGAAGCAGGTTTTTCTTGAAAACATTCTAGTCACAACCTTGGAAGATACCAAGTCCGGCCGTATTATTAACACGTGCACAGCAACAGTACGTTCCGAAAATATTAATGCCTACGCCCAAAATGCCTACTGTTCCGTGATGCGATAGTAAGAATATAGAGACAGAAATTATGCATGGAGCGATGGCTGCCCTAGAAGTACCGACCTGACGTATAGATAACTCTTGTTGTTTCAAACTAATGAATATGTTAGAAAGTACCAACCTTATAAAGCTTAAGTTTGAATTTTGACGATACTACGTTGTTTAGTATTTGTTTGGCAGTCATAAGTAGTGAATATTCTCAGCGAATTTGTAAACATAGACAGAACTGGTTATCGTTATTTGATACAATACTTTCATTTGTAAGGTCATATTAAAGCTGAGCTGTATTCTAATTTGTGGGAGTCTGTTCCCTCGTTTACAACAGTAAAACATTGGGTGGCAAGGCCGTACGAGTGCCAAGATAAACATCGCAGTGGTCAACACATGAGGTTTAAAGAAAATCCACAAAAGTGTATTGGATGACTGTCGACTGAAAGTTCGCAGGCTAGCAGAGATTGCAGACATTTCAAAAAATGCTGCACATCACAAACTGACTGCAAATTAGGACGTGAGAAAGCTGTGCGTAAGATGGGTGCCGCGTTTGTTCACAGTGAAACGGCGCCTTGCTGATGTCGAGTATTCCGCATGTTTCGCCACAGTATAGCTGAGTTTTTGTGTCAATTGATAATCATGGATGAAACATGGGTCCATCAATTCACACATGAGACGAAGGAACAGTCGAACAGTGAATTCAAAGGGAAGAATCGGAGGCGAAAACAGTTCCATCTACAAGCAATGTCATGGCGTCACTTTTTTGGGTGGCACATGGAATAATTTTAATTATCTCCAAAGAGGAAAAGCAATCAATGCAATCGAATATTATGCGAACCTGTTGAAGCATTTAGTGATGAAATCAAGCAACAACAACAACGACAACAACAAAAAAGGCCTCATTTACCGAAAAAGACAATTTTGTTTCATCAAGACAATGCACCATGTTTACAGATCCGTTATCACCATGGCCAACACCAAAGAGTTAAAGTTCGAATTGCTTCCTCATGTATTCTATTCGCTAGATTTAGCCCTTTCTGTTTATTTCTGTTTGTAAACTTGAAGTAATGGCTTGGCGGTAAACGATTTGCGAACAATAAAGAGGTGGAGCCAGCAGTTGATGGCTATTTTGCAGAGCTCGACGATCCTCACCTATAAACAGGATATGGAATCTATTGCGCATCACTAGGAAACTGTATCGAGCTTCTATGTACAGAAATAAAGATGCTTTTCCCCAAAATGTTTGTCCTTTCTTTGTTGGATCGGGTACTTCTAGGACAGCCCTCATATATCTTAACATTATCATAACGTCTAAAAAACAACATATTGCAAACATGGGGAATAGAAAAATCGTGTAACCAAAACGTGTAACACACACACACACACACACACACACACACACACGCGCGCGCGCGCGCGCGCGCATACACACACACACACACACACACACACACACACACACACAAATATTTATGGGCTAAGTTTATGCCTAAAGAAGTTAGCGTATATTCGCCAAAAAATATATATATATAAATATATATATATATAAGTATATATAAGTGAATAGCGAAATATATATATATATATATATATATATATATATATATATATATATATATATATATATATATATATATATAAGTGAATAGCATACAAGTGGAGATCAACTATATTGTATTCCACCAAAAAGTTAGAAATTGAAATTTCACCTTAAAAGACATGTTTTAAGGTCCCATGAATCCAAAAAGTATTTCTACAAAGATGCTCGTTTCTCTCTCTCTCTCTCTCTCTCTCTCTCTCTCTCTCTGTGACATTTGTCTTTTAGTTGTGTTGTTCTCTCTCTCTCTCTCTCTCTCACACACACAGAGAGAGAGAGAGAGAGAACAACACAACTAAAAGACAAATGTCTGGTTAAATATTGAAAATCCTCTTCCCCAAACTACCCTTTACATACTAAATTGTCAATATTTATTTATTTATTTATTTTCTAAAAAATTTTCTGACGGTGTTTATTAAAATACCATATATTTAAGTTATTTTCATGACAAACTATTGATGATAGTTGCTCGGGCTAACAAGTTCAAATTTGGTTAAGTGCCCAAGCTTTCAGCGACTGATTCTGCCGCCATCCTCAGGGGAACTGAAGCTTCTTTTAGTTTCAGTTATCTTTGTTAAAATTGTTTTGGCTTGGTTCCGGTACAATAGGTTCGGCAATAGCCTGGCCTGGCTTATATTATCCTCTATATACATTACATTATATTGTCTTTCTGGTTTGAACAAAACTCCATATGGTGACCATCTTTAGGTCACCGAAAACAGTTTTATGTGGTTTTAATTGTTTTTCACTTGTAAGCGTCCTTTATTTTAACACACATTTAAATACACACACACACACACACACACACAAACACACGCGCACTCATATTTTCGCATACCCGGTACGTCCCACACAAGTCTACGGACACTCACACACACACACGCACACACGTGCGCGCACTGCAGTATTTACACTTATTATTGCTACGGTATTTACATCACTACATTATAAACACTATTTATTGTTCCCGCGGCGCAGTTGTGCGCGGAGTACATCGGCAGCTTCCGGACTCTCTCCTCCTCAGCACAGCCCAACGTGGCTGGCCTTCACTCATGAAAGCGACGCGCATCATCACAGCCAGAGGACCGTCGCCGCTGGTGCGCCTGGAGTTTTGGGATGGGGCAGATTACCGCGCTGCTTTGAAGGACGGGCTTCCTGCCCTCGGGCAGGTGCTCCCAGTCGAGGCTAGCCGTGGTGTACGCCCTATTCCCTGCCGACGCTGTTGCCAGTATGGTCACACCGCCGATACCTGCGCCGACCCCCCACGCTGCCACTACTGTGGCGCCGGCACCTTCACCACATCCTGCACCAGCCACGACCTGACACGTCGCCCAGTGTATTGTGCCACGTGCAACTGCACTGGTCACTTCACGGGCCAGGCGGCGTGCCCCAGGAACCCACGCCGTCAGACGCCTGCAGTTCACAGGCTGCCTACGCAACAACCACTCTCCGCCTCGCAGACCTTCACCGTCACACACCAACATACCACGACCAACCGCCAAACCGCCGACCAACACGACGCTGCAGACAACCAACTTCTCACCGCTGTACTCCACAACACCGCCGCACTGCAGAAGATACAAGACACACTTCAGACTCTCACCGACCGGGTTGCAGCATGGGAGACAGCCCTGACTCGTGCTCTCGAGGACGTTAAGGATGTCACCCATAATCTGCAAACAACGCTACCTGCCACAGTCCATCAAGACAACAATAGCCTCCGTGACTACTTCAACAAGCTACTGGAGAAAGTGATTAATTATACCAGCGACTCACGCATTCACAAGGTCCATAAGACATTAGAAGAAATTCTACAAGGACACACATTATCACTACAGGACTTACTTAATCAGATTTTGAATCGACTGACACTTCCCAGACCTCCACTCGGTCCTCCACCCGGTCCTTCAGTACGACCCAACTTTACCCCAAACCACAGGTCAGTGTCAGGGCAACGCCATGATACTTGACCTGCCTAAGCCAACGACCCGACTTTAACATTACCCACAATCATCCGGTTTGCTTCGGCGGTACCGAACTAACACCACCACTGTAAAAATTAAAAATAAACAGAGTCACCACAGAAGTAAATTAGTTAAGTAAGAAAAAAAAAAAAAAAAAAAAAAAAAAAAACTGTGCGGCAGGTTCAGCTTCTAAAGTACCACTGGTGGGGGACTCTGCTGTAGTGTTAGTGCGGTCTAGGGCCGGGGTAAATGGGCACGCGTGTTGGGCGAGCCGTGCCTGATCTAAAACAAATATTAGTACAGGCCTGCTTTCTATGCTTCGGCTCGCCTTTACCAGTTGTAGAGATTACTGGGTTTTTGTGATGTTTAATGCATACCCATGCAAAGGAGACTCTTTGAGTCACTGTCTCTTGGGATGGATGGAGTTGCGTTTCTTGGTTTAGGATGCGGCCGGCGGTGAGGAGGGGAGCAGAGAGGATTTTGCGGAGAGAGAGGTTTTGGAGGGTTCGGAGTTGTTTACTTGCTGTTTTGGAAGCGTTGGCCAGGCTACACAAGCATACGGGACCACGTAAAGAGTGAAGGATTTCTACAATATAAGCTTGGATTTCAGTTTTAACTGTTTGCTGCGGAAAGTTGGGAGTGCATAACTTAAGTCACTGTCTTCCTTTGTTGACGGTGTTTTAGGTGGGTGGACCAGCACATCCTCTGAGTCATGGTATATAGTAATATTAATTCCTGTTGTCCCTCGTGGAACATAGGGCATCAACAAAGCATCGCCATCTGATCCTGCTGACGGTCTTCCTCTTCACATCACTCCAGCTCTTGCCTTCTTCCATTGCTTCCATATGGACAGATCTTCGCCATGTTTGTCGAGGTCTTCCTCTCTTCAAGTTTCAAGTTTCAAGTTATTTATTAGAAAAGTGTTGGCCTGGTGCCGGTACAATGGGCCCGGCTTACAGGCTATATTTAACATTTTTTTACATTTGGCTTTGTTTATATATACACTTTTTCGGTGTCTACAAAAAAAAACCCATACGGTGACCATCTGTAGGTCACGAAGAATAGTTTTCTTTTGTCTTTTGTCTGTTTCGTCTTTGGGTTATATATACATATGTACATATTTACAAATTATATACAGACACATACACGCACGCATTCACCCACACACACACTCGTACACACATACACACACATCTTCACTGGGCACACCAGAAATATGCGTCCCATCTCGCGCACTACACTATTTACACTATGTACACTGTCCCGCGGTGGCAGCTCCTGAATATTTTCCGAGGCGAGGGCCTCTGCCGGAACATGTATGTGGCTTAGGGACGAGGTTGCGTGGACGCGCATTAGTCGGCGAGCCAAGCCGCTTCTAGAACATTTTTATCCTAGTATGTTTGCGGTGCTTCGGCTCGCCTTTGCCGATGTTAGCGATCACGTCATTTTCGTGGTTTCTAATGCGCGTCCATGCCGCCATTGCTCTTTTGTCTATTGCCTCCGGGATGAACGGGATATGAGTTTCGAGGTGAAGAGTTTGGGTGGTGGTGAGGAGTGGAGCAGAGAGGATTTTTCTGAGGGAGAGGTTTTGGAGGGTTTGGAGTTGTTTGAGGGCAGTTTTGGAGGCATTAGCCCAGGCCACACATGCATACAGGACCACCGAGAGAATAAATGACCTATATAGTATAAGTTTTGACTTTAGTCGCAACTGTTTACTACGGAAGATGGGGGCGCACAACTTTAGCCGCTGTCTGCCTTTATTGGCGCTATTTTTTATGTGGGTGGACCAACACATTGTGCGGTCCAAGGTGACACCTAAGTATTTAACTTGCTGACGGCAGTGCAATACTTGACCACCGACCGTTAGGTCCGTTGCCAAAGTGTGAAGCCGCTTAGAGAAATGAATCAGCTGGCATTTGTCGGGATTAATTTTGATTTTCCAGTCATGTTGCCATGAGAGGAAGTTGTTCACATAACGTTGCATTTCTGCAAGGCCGAAACGTGGATTTCTATGATGGTTGTATATTGCAGTGTCGTCAGCATACATGGCGACCTTGCATCTGGCGTCCACTGGGAAATCATTGGTGAATAATATATACAGAAAAGGGGACATTATTGCCCCTTGTGGGACGCCAGCCCGCATCACTCGCTCCCGTGAGGAGGAGCGGCCCACTTGGACGTAAAACTGCCGGTTTTCTAGAAAATTGTGCAGCAAGTATAGATAATTTTGAAGAGCCGGGAAATTGTGGTGCAGTTTATAAATAAGGCCATTGTGCCAGCACCGGTCAAATGCAGCTTCTACGTCCAGACATAGCGCCAACGTTGAAGTCCCATTGTTAAATTGCTCTGTTACGTCATCAGTTAGTCTGAGGAGCTGTAGTTCAGTGGAATGTCCTTTTCTAAAGCCAAACTGTGAATTTGAGAGTTCATGTGTTGCCGAGACTTGTTTTTGAAGTCGAGATAGGATACATTTTTCGAGCAGTTTACCAATAGTAGACAAAAGACTAATGGGACGGTAGTTTTGTGGTTGTCTGGTGCTTTTCCCTTGCTTTGGGAGCATGATAACCTTAGCTCGTTTCCAAGTAGAGGGGAAATAGCCTTGCTGCAAACAGGCGTTAAATATCTTTGTTAGTTGCACCAGAGCTTTTCTCGGGAGATGCTTAAGTTCCTCATTAGTCACTTTGTCTGGACCGGCAGCTTTCCCATTAGGTAATTTCCTAATGAGCTTGTAAATTTCCTGCGGTGTTATGGTGGGTAATTGTTGCTCTTGCTTCTGCGCCACCCAGGTTTGTACCCATGTCTGGACCTCCCGTTCTATTTCACAGTTGGTCACTGGGTTTTCGGTGAATCTGTCTTGGAGACAGTCAGCGAAGACCTCAGCTTTCTCCTCTGCGGAGAAGTGCAAGCCGCTTTGAGTGTGCAGCGCCTCAGTTGCGGAGTTGACGCTCGTGGAAACTTTGAAAGCCTTGAGTAATTTCCACAAAGAAGAGTCCGAATGTGTGGTACTCAGCATTTTGTTTTCCCATTGTTCAGTTTTATTGATTTTAATTTGTTGCCGAATGATGTTGCGTAGCCATTTTGCTAGCACTTTATATTCAGGCTGACGGGTGTATCGCCACAGTTTTGTCAAGCGTCGTCTCCGCGCAATGAGTTGCTCTACCTCGGGGTACGTGCAAAAACCGGGTGGTCTTGTGGTGTATGTGGTAGCATTTCTCTTGGCTGTGTGTAGCGAGGCAGTAAAGTTTTCAATGGCGACATCTATGTCTGCCTCGCTATAGTATGACAGTCTGGGTTGCGCCATCCCGTGCATTTCCATGGTGAACTTATTCCAGTCGGTTTCAGCTCTACTTTGAGGGCCAGAGGCACCGGCTGAAATGCCACCCTGTATGTCAAAATGCACAGGAAGATGGTCGGAGTCCAGGCTGTGATAAACAGTAAAGTTATTTAACAGTGTCGCATTTTTTGTTAGTACGATGTCCAAAATCTCAGCGTCAAAGTGCCCTGATCGATGCCAAAAAGTGGGTTCTGGGGGAAGATGTACCTCAATGTCATCATTATCAGTTATAAATTCAACCAGGAGATTTCCCGCCGCGTTTGCCCGGCGTGAAAACCACCAGGGGTGCCGGGCATTGAAATCTCCTGCAATTATAACGTGCTCCTCTAAAGCGAGGATCTGCTCGAGGTCTTGTGTAAAGTCTGGGGAGTTAGGGGGCCGATAAAGTGCTACCAGCATAACCGTTTTACTATTTACACGTGTTTTAAGTGCTGTGCACTCTAACGCTGCCATTACAGGCAACGTAACAGAAGCATGAGCAATAGTATTTCTAAGCAAAATAGCAGTCCCTCCCCCTTGTCTGCCAATTCTGTCGTTCCGAAAGATTTGATACCCCTGGAGCTTAAAAGTGTGCTCGTGCTTTAATTTTGTTTCGCAGATGAATGCGACGTCAATTTTGTTACGCCGTAGGTAGTTTTCAAGTTCGTGTTGCTTCCTGTGGATGCCATCTGCATTCCACAGTAGTGCGCGCGTTAAAGTTGTGCCTCCCCTTACGTGGGCCATTTATTCTAAAAGGGCTGAGAGGAGACATATGATGGTCTCTATTTTTTCCCAAGTGCTGTTGCAGCTTTTGAATTTGGCCAGGAAAGGCTGCGCCTTCATCAATAATGATGGTAAATTTAGGTCTCTGAACATGTTTAATATATCTTTTATCCCACTCAGGTCACCCGTGGGCGCCTGTTGGGGTAGTGGAGGGGGACCATTCTGTGGTGGCACTGGTGCGTTTTGCCCTCCGGTAGTTCCCGCATAGGAAATACCTGTTTGAACCAGGGCCGGGTGTATGATGGGTTTTGGCCCTGGCTGAGCACTGGGAGAGCTCCTGGCTATGGATGCCAGTTGACGGCGGTGACGTTCGTTGCGAAACGTCTCGCACCCCCTGTAGCTGGCAGGATGCGTTTCCCCACAATTAGCACAGTGGGGTACAACGCCCTGTTTGGCCTTTTTCGGGCAATCAGCCAGGCGGTGGAGGTCACCGCAAAGGACACACCGGGAGGTCATATTGCAGTTCCTAAAAGTGTGCCCCAACTGCTGGCAGTTGTAACATTGCGTTATGTTTTGGTTTGTTTTTAGGACCTCCACGGTGACCATCATATGGCACACCTCTCGTTCCTGTAGAAGTTTTTGGTTTT
The DNA here is from genome assembly GCA_030765045.1 of Tenodera sinensis. Taxonomy (NCBI): domain Eukaryota; kingdom Metazoa; phylum Arthropoda; class Insecta; order Mantodea; family Mantidae; genus Tenodera; species Tenodera sinensis. Next base: position 131,699,877 of record CM060968.1, on the reverse strand, counting down.
CGGTGGTCCTGTCAAGACTTACCTGAAAATTTGGCAGAGGCCTGCCACGTGAAGTCATCTGTCGTACCTGGACGCCGGTGTAGCCTTTTAGGACCAGGTCCTCTTTCACGTAATCTTCCTCTAAGTCAGCTGGAAGACGTTTGATTACGTAGCGAAGAGGTTGATCCCCACGTGGAGTAAAACTGTAGTTTTCTACTCCGGCGTCCTTCAGGAGCTGCATTGTCGGGTTCGCATCCTGCTTCCGTTGAAGGAAGAGCTTAAGACAGTCCCTCGTCGTCTGCAATTTATATGTGCCGGCAGGAAGGGAGCCACGCAGGATGCGGAGGACCTTTACCGTGTGTTGGACGTCAGGGATTATTATTCTTGGTGGTTTCTGGTTGTCTGATGCTTTTGCTGCGTTGTTGGATGTGCTTGGGGCGGGAGTGGGGGTGGGAATGGTAGGCTGGGTGGTGTGTTTCTTCTGTGTCTGTGTTTGAATGGGGGCTTTGGTAGGGGGTAGCTTGGGGAAGGGGTCTCTAGAGGTGGAGGCTATTGCGGGTTGTGGTGGTGGATCCTCTGACGTCTCGTCGTCGGATTCTGCATCAAATTGTACCCTCAGCGGCGCGTAGGTGTTTCTCGTGGTGAGGGGATATGGCGGCGTTTTTTGTTTTGAGACGCGCTTGGGGCGCAGCTGGTTGGGACGTTCACTGTCTGAATCGCTTTCCCGGCCGCTTCCTCTATTCCTCTTATTTCTTGCAGGCACTTGTTGCCACCCCTCGCTGAGGATGACTAATCGCCGCTTCTTGAGGGCATGCTCTTTGTGGCAGAACCCGATAGACTTAGACTTATTTTATTGAGGAAAAATTTGCCTGGTGCCGGTACAGAGGGGCCCGGCTTACAGGCTAAAATTGACATTAATTATAAATTACAATATTTACATGGGTACTCTTGTTTGCTTTTATATCATCAAAAAACCCATACAGTGAGTGGCTTTAGCCCACCGAGAACAGTTTTTGGGTGTATTCTCAGACTTTTGTTTGTCCGATTTTGATAGTTTTTTTTTAAATTTATATACACGGATACATACACTCACTCACTCCTGGGCATAGCACACATAGGTCCCATCACACGCACACACACATACACACACACTCGTATATACATATTTACACACTGCACTATATACACTTCACTATTTACAGTTTTTCCGCCGTTTTCCTGTGCGGACCAGGTTGCAGCTCCTGTGGCGTTTCCGAGGCACAGACCTCTTCCGGAGTGTGTGGCCTAGGGCCTGGGTTGCATGGGCGCGCGTCAGTCGGCGAGTCAGGCAATGTCTAGAACATTTTAATTCTAGCATGTTTACGATTGCCAATATTGGCAATCACGTCATTTTGGTGATTCCTGATGCGCGCCCACGCGACAGTGGCTCGTTTTTCTATTGCCTCCGGGACGAACGGGATCCGGGTTTCGAGGTGAAGAGTTTGGTTAGTGGTGAGGAGTGGAGCAGAGAGGATTTTTCTGGGGGAGAGGTTTTGGAGGGTTTGGAGTTGTTTCAGGGCGGTTTTGGAGGCATTAGCCCAGGCCACACATGCATACAGGACCACCGAGAGAATAAATTACCTATATAGTATTAGTTTTGACTTTAGTTGCAACTGTTTACTACGGAAGATGGGGCGCACAACTTTAGCCGCTGTCTGCCTTTATTGGCGCTATTTTTTATGTGGGTGGACCAACACATTGTGCGGTCCAAGGTAACCCCTAAGTATTTAACCTGCTGACAGCAGTGCAATATTTGACCACCGACAGTTAGGTCCATTGCCAAAGTGTGACGCCCCTTGGAGAAATGAATCAGCTGGTATTTGTCGGGATTAATTTTGATTTTCCAGTCATGTTGCCATAAGAGGAAGTTGTTCACGTAACGCTGAATTTCTGCAAGGCCGAAACGTGGATTTCTATGGTGGTTGTATATTGCAGTGTCGTCAGCATACATGGCGACCTTGCATCTGGCGTCCAATGGGTAGTCGTTAGTGAATAATATGTACAGAAAGGGGGACATTATTGCCCCTTGTGGGACGCCAGCCCGCATCACTCGCTCTCGAGAGGAGGAGCGGTCCACTTGGACGTAAAACTGCCGTTTTTCTAGAAAACTGTGCAGCAAGTATAGATAATTTTGAAGAGCCGGGAAATTGTGGTGCAGTTTATAAATAAGGCCATTGTGCCAGCACCGGTCAAATATCTACGTTCAGAAATAGCGCCAACGTTGAAACCCCATTGTTAAATTGCTCTGTTACGTCATCAGTTAGTCTGAGGAGTTGTAGTTCAGTGGATTGTCCTTTTCTAAAGCCAAACTGTGAATTTGAGAGTTCATGTGTTGCCGAGACTTGTTTTTGTAGCCGAGAAAGGATACATTTTTCAAGCAATTTACCAATAGTAGACAAAAGACTTTTGGGGCATGATAACCTTGGCTCGTTTCCAAGTAGAGGGGAAATAGCCTTGCTGCAAACAGGCGTTAAATATCTTTGTTAGTTACACTAGGGCTTTTCTCGGGAGATGCTTAAGTTCCTCATTAGTCACTTTGTCTGGGCCGGCAGTTTTCCCATTAGGCAGTTTCCTAATGAGCTTGAAAACTTCCTGCGCCCTCTCTTCCTCCTTCCCTGCGGGTTCCACTCCAATGCTTCTCTCTCAATGGCTTCACTTCCCTTCCTCAGTGTATGTCCAATCCACTTCCATTTCCGGTTCTTTATTTGCATGGCTATCTCAACTTCGCCCGCCGTTTTCCAAAGCTCATGTTGGTCGTGGTGACGCCCAGGTATTAAACATGTTGACAGTGTAATATTTTGACCACCGACAATTTCCAAAATGTGATGCCGCTTTAAAAAATGAATGAGCTGGCATTTGTTAGGGTTGATATTGATTTTCCAAACATGGACGCATGAGAGGGAGCGGTTTACATATCTTTGCACTTCCACTAGGCCGAAACGAGAATTTTTGTGGTGATTGTACAATACAGTGTCGTCGGCGTACATGGCGACCTTGCATCTGGCGTCCACTGGGAAATCATTGGTGAAAAGTGTGTACAAGAAAGGTGACATGATTACCCCTTGTGGGACGCCAGTCTGCATTACTTTCTCCCAGGAGGAGTGGCCCACTTTGACCCAGAAGCGTCTAAAAATTGTGCAGCAAGAACAAATAATTTTGGAGGCCGGGAAAGTTGCGGTGCAGCATATAAATGAGGCCATTGTACCAGCACGCGGCTTCTACGTCCAGGTGTTAGTTGCACCAGAGCTTTTCTCGGGAGATGCTTAAGTTCCTCATTAGTCACTTTGCCTGGGCCGGCAGCTTTCCCATTAGGTAATTTCCTAATGAGCTTGTAAACTTCCTGCGGTGTTATATGGGATAGTTCTTGCTCTTGCTTCTGTGCCACCCAGGTTTGTACCCATATCTGGACCTCCCGTTCTATTTCACGGTTGATCACTGGTTTTCGGTGAATCTGTCTTCAAGACAGCGAAGACCTCGGCTTTCTCCTCTGCGGAGAAGTGCAGGCCACCTTGAGTGTACAGCGCTGAAGTCCCGGAGTTGACCCTCGTGGAGACTTTGAAAGCCTTATATTAATTTCCACAGAGAAGAGTCCGAATGTGTGGTACTCAGCATTTTGTTTTCCCACTGTCCAATTTTGTTGATTTTAATTTGTTGCCGAATGACTTTGCGCAGCCATTTTGCTAGCACTTTGTATTTAGGCTGACGGGTTTACTGTCACAGTCTTGTCAAACGTCGTCTCCACGCCATGAGTTGCTCTACCTCTGGGTACGTGTAAAAACCGGGTGGTCTTGTGGTATATGTGGTAGCATTTCTTTTGTCCGTGCGTAGCGAGGCAGTAAAGTTGTCGATGGCGTCATGTATGTCTGCCTCGCTATAGTATAACAGCCTGGGTTGCGCCATCCTCTGCATTTCCATTGTAAACCTATGCCAATCGGTGTCGGCCCTCTTCCGAGAGCCAGAGGCACCGGCCGTAATGGCACCCGGTATGTCGAAATGCAGAGGAAGATGATCGGAGTCCAGACTGTGATACACAGTGAAGTTATTTGAGAATGTCGCATTTTTTGTAAGTACGAGGTGCAACATTTCAGGGTCAAAGTGACCTGATCTGTTCCAAAAAGTGGGTTCTGGAAGGTGATGTACCTCAATTGCGTCATTTTCTGATAAAAGTTCAACCAGAAGATTTCCGGCCGCGTTTGTCCGGCGAGAAGGTGCCGGGAGCCGGGTAGTGAAATGTCCTGCAATTATAACATGGTCCTCGAAAGCGAGGATTTGTTCGAGGTCTTGTGCAAAGTCTGGGGAGTTAGGGGGTCGATAAGGTGCTACTAGCATCACCGTTTTATTATTGACACGTGTGTTAAGAGTCATGCACTCTAACGCTGCCAGTGCGGGCAGCTTGACAGGAGCATGAGCATTTGAGTTTGTCAGCAAAATAGCAGTCCTGTCTGTCAATTCTGTCGTTTCGGGAAATTTGGTAACCTGGAGCTTAAGAGTATGCTCTTGTTTTAATTTTGTTTCGCAGATGAATGCGACGTCAATTTTGTTACGTCATGGGTAATTTTCAACTTCGTGTTGCTTCCTGTGGATGCCATTTGCATTTACTCTAGGAGGGTTGAGAGGAGGCATATGATGGTGTCTATTTTCTCCATAGTGCTTGTGCAGCTTCTGAACTTAATCAGGAAAGGCTGCAGCTTTGCTAAAAGGGCTGGAAGGTTGTGATCCCTTAACAAGTTGAACATTTCTATTAGACCGCTCAGGTCTCCAGTGGACGACTGTGGGGTTTGAGGTTGTGGAGGGGGACCATTTAGTGGCGGCGCGGGCGCCTTTTGCCCTCCGGACGGCTCCTGTAAAGGAGACGCCTGGTATGACCGGGGCTGGGTGCAGAATGGGTCTGGGCGCTGGCTGAGCATTCGGAGTGGTCCTGGCTGTGGTTGCCAGTTGACGGCGGTGGAGTTCGTTTCTGAACGTCGCACATTCCCTATAACTGGCAGGATGCGCTTCTCCACATCGTGAGACTTCATGGTGACGCCTAGGTATTTAATATTCCGACTATAGTGCAATACTTGACCACCGACCGTTAGGTCCATTGTCAAAGTGTGATACCGCTTTGAAAAATGAATAAGCTGGAATTTGTTAGGATTAATTCTGATTTTCCAAATCATGGAGCCATGAGAGGAAGTGATTTTCATATCCTTGCATTTTTGCAAGGCCGAATCGAGTATTTATGTGGTGATTGTAAGTATATTGCAGTATCGTCAGGATACATGGCGACCTTGCATCTGGCGTCCACGGGGAAATCATTTGTGAATAATATGTAAAGAAACGTTGACATGATTGCCCAACGTTGGACGCCGGCCTACATTACTTTCTCCTGGGAGGAGGAGTGGCCCACCTTGACGTAGAAGCGCCTAGGTTCTATACATTGTGCAGCAAGAAGAAATCATTGTGTAGGCTGGGAAAGTTGCGGTGCAGTTTATAAATGAAGCCCTTGTGCCAGCACCGGTCGAAAGCGGTATCTACGTCCAGAAATGACGCCAACGTTGAAGGCCCGTTGAAGTCAGTCTTAGAAGCTTGATTCTAGCGAGTAGCTCGAGCCGTCTACGTTCCAGCCAACGCACAGAAAGGTTTAAATGTCCCGCCGTCTATGCGAAGGCCATCGCAATTAAAGGCTTAATACAGATCACGAAATCAACTTGGCGTCTACAAAAATGCTAGAAATGCGCGGTCAAAATGCCCTGAACGGTGCCAAAAGTTGGGGTCGAGGGCGGTATGTACCTCTACATTGTCATGTTTAGTAATAAAATTGGCTAGGGGATTTCCGGCCACGTTTGCCCGGCGAATGCCACCATTGGTACCGGGCAAAGTTCTTTAAGTCCTACAAAAGGTTGATTAAAGAACCCCTACACATTAACATTACAGCTAAGAAAAACAACTATAACAGGTATGAAGGCCTTCAAATAGCTAAGCATGTACGCCAGTCATGCAGTAAGTCTCTCCACCGCAGCGCCAAGAAGCATCAGCAGTCACCTGATTGCTCCCACACTTGTGTCTTCATCGATTTAACCTCGACCAATGGAAAGAAAGTTTTTCGTTGATTGAGTTTTTGAACGCTGTGCACTCTAACGCTTCCGCGCTTAAAGCACAACGGAAGCATCAGCAACTGTGTTTTTCAGTAATATGGCTGTCCCTCCCCCCTGTGGGCCAGATCACAGAAGGTAATCTCTGTACGCACGTTGAGTTGAAGGAACATGTTCTGACATTTGTTGAGATTATGAAGAGGCAATTTCAAAGAGCTCTCTCCATTATAGCGACATCTAGACGCCAGACGCCAGTTCGAGTCGAACGGAGGTGAGGTGAATGTTCCTCCGGTCGAGTGTCTTTACCGCAGTACCTAGCCGTCATACGGCTTTACCTGCGCGATGGTTTTGACGGTGTCACTACAGGGATGTTTTCACTGGGAAATTTGTTGGGACAGGGGTTTTTATAGTAACGGGAGGGATTGTAGGCAGGGATTGGTTCGCAAGTGAGCTGTGCGCGAATTTTACGCGCTAATTCCTACCAGGGTTCTGGCCGTCAGTCACTCGCTGAGAGGTGGACTGAACTGGTGATTCGCTCTGTTTTGAGTACAGATTGCATTTTCGCCTTTCCCATCTTGGATTAGATCGCCGGACTTAAGATGTCCTTCGGCAATCTTTTGGATGGTAGTCGGCGCGGCTGTCTCTGGTCGTATTGGCCCAGGGTATTCATCAGAGGGTTGGGGTGGTTCTGGAGTTTATTGTACATTGTTCGAGCGCGAGTTTTGATCACGTCGACAATGTACGGGATACCGGAATGTTCGTGTAGGATATGGGCAGGAAATCTTCGGCCTGTATCATAGATCATCCTTAATGCCCGGTTCTGCAACGTCTGGAGTCTGATGAAGGTGGACCTTGCCACCACTCCCCAGATCTCGCATCCGTACAGGACCAGAGGCGGGATGATCGCTCGATACAGCCGAAGCTTCAGGCGTAGGGGCATGGTTTGGGAACTGAGGATGGGGTACAACTGCCGCAGGACAGCGTGGCCTTGCAGTACTTTGCCCCTGACGTGATGTCTATACGTCAGCCGCCGGTCCAGCGTGATCCCGAGATACTTCGCCGCAGTGACCCAGGGGATCCGACGGCGCCGAAGCACGAGGTCCAGCGGGAGCCGGTTGGCTATCGTATTAGCCAGGAGAATCGCGGAACTTTTCTCCGGGTTAATAGACATACGCCAGTTCTCGCACCATCTATTGATGGCACAGAGGTGGGCTTGTACTTGTCGGTAACTGTAGCGCGGGTTCTTGTTAGTAGCGAAGATCATAAGATCGTCCGCATACTGACAGATGTGTGTGTTGGGGTGCGTCGGGAGATCGGCCATGTAAGCTGCAAAGAGTGCCGGTGACAGTACACTGCCCTCGGGGACTCCTGCGCCAATGGGCCTTTCTCTAGAAAATGATCCCTCCACCTTCACCCGGAAGCTATAGCGACATCTGCAGCTTGCTTATGCATTTTAATCCCTTCGGGTACGTACTGCCAAGGGTAGCGTGGGACTCGGAAATCAGTAGGCTCGCCTTCCAATCCGGGGGACGAGTCGTGCTGCTGCCGCGACGATCGCCGACACTTCTAACCCTGAAAGAAACCTAACGGACTGAAGGATGAAATTATATGATTAACGTGACGAAATGGAGTGACAGGAAATTCAGGGGATATGGAAATCCTTCCCAGTATTCGCCCGGCAACCCGGGGCAGTCTCTGTAAAAGTCCATGAGGAAGGTCGAGCAGGTGGACCAAACCCACGAGCTCCTTATTGTGGGCCGCAGACGTTGTTTCCTGGACAATCTCGCACGCCAGCAAATTATGTTAACGTATAAGGTAATCCGATGTATGAGAGAAAAATTACAGACTATCTTGCATTGTTGAAGAAGCAGTTATGTAGAACTGAAAATTTGATGTTTCCTGGACAATCTCGCACGCCAGCAAATTATGTTAACGTATAAGGTAATCCGATGTATGAGAGAAAAATTACAGACTATCTTGCATTGTTGAAGAAGCAGTTATGTAGAACTGAAAATTTGATAATTTATACCTAATATTACAGGCATAAACGCACAACATGTTTTGGTTTTTGCCTATCAGTTATCAACACGGCAAGTGTTTATGAATGAAATTATTTAATTTTTACCCAATTTTTATTTATATAACATATACAGTCAGTTTTGTTTTTTCGTAGCTTTTTTATTTAATTGTATTTTTGTACTTTCGTACATAAATCTGCAAATAGCATAGTGCTACCATCTACAATTCTACATCGTGTTCCGTAGCCTGGTAATAGATGGCAGTGATACGATTTTATGTCGCCACTACAGAGCACCCTATCGCCATTATAATCATGTGCCATCTGCACGGACTAAGAAGAACTATTTAGTGTACTTTACAGTGTTTTGTTGTTACAATTTTCTTTTGCTTATGTTAAGAGTTACATTTAGTAGTATCAGTTCTCGCTTTGACATTCTAATGGTCTGTGAAACCCACTTGGATGCAGCAAACCAACTTCTCGCTGCCCAGTTACATCACCCACCGGTCTAATCGGGTCGGCCGAACAGTGAAGGGGGGTGGGGGGAGCGGTACAGCCATCTTCATCAAGAATCACAACACACATACCTCCTTTCCTCTCCCACCACTACAACATGTGCAGGCCTGCGCCATTAGGCTTGCCATTGGCGGGGTGGGCACGGTGTTGGTAGTGGCATACGACCCTCCTGATAACCGCTTCTACGAAGCAGGTATTAACACCCTCCTGAACCTGCACGCAGCGGTATGTATCGCAGGCGACCTCAACGCGAAGCATGCACATTGGCATAGCCGCGTCAGCAATGCCAATGCTCGACATCATGCTCACCAAGAACATTCCATTCCATCTAGACCTCTCAGCGGTCAATGAACTGGACTGTGACCATGACCCAGTCCTGGTGGATTCCAACATTGACCTGCCAGTTCTGGCCACTCCAGACTGGACATACGAAGTCGACTGGGATGCAGCCATCCTTGAACTTAACCAGTCTGTGGACCCGCGTCCGCGTGTCGATTCTATCGATACACTGGAGGCGGCAGCCACGGCATTCTCCCAACACATCCGGGATGTGGTACGTGCCCACACGCACCGCATTCCATCCGTCATACCTAACACTCGAACCATCCTCATAGAACACAGACAGTTGATCAAAGCCAAAGCAACTGTCCGTGGACTCTGGCTGCGATTCCGCCATCCCAGGATACAGGCAGTCTACCAGCGGTTCAAGTCCCTGGCACGACGCCTGTTGCGTTTAAACCGCAAAACAGCCTGGGAAAACACGATGGCAAATGTAGATCTTACTGAGAAGGAACCATGGCGAATAATCAGGTCCCTTAGAAAGAACAAAAATACACATCAGCATTCCTCTACATGGCACTCGCGGGAGACTCTCTTTTGAGCCCCAAGAGAAAGCCCCGGCTTTCGCAGACCATCTGGAGTCTCAATTTGAACCCCGGGAAGATGTCCAGGACGAAGACTTTACTGAACTCGTGGAGGCGATGGTGGATTACCTCTAAGAGGCACCTCCGCTGCCACACGCAGATATTCATATTCCCTTAGTCACCCCAAGACAGGTAGCTTCTGAAATCAAAAAGTCAAAAGGTTAAAACCCAACAAATCCCCGGGGCATGACGGTGTCACGGCATTCATGCTCCAGCACCTTTCCCGTAAGGCCGTAATCCATCTGACGAGGATTTATAATGTATGTCTGCGGCTTCGCCACTTTCCAACCTCTTGGAAGGAGGCGAGGGTGATCTACATTTTGAAGCCCGGCAAGGACCCGGTCTTCCCTTGAAACTACCGTTCCCTCAGCCTGCCACCCCTCGTTTCAAAAATTTTTGAACGATTATTCCTATCCCGCCTCACTCCTCTCTTTGAGGAAAGGCAGCTCATCCCGGATCATCAGTTCGGTTTTCGTCATAGACACTCCACTACTCTACAGCTACTGCGGCTGATTGAGAAGGTTGCCCTGGGTTTCCAGGAAATCTTCAAAATAGTCGCGGTGCTTTTGGATGTAGAAAAGGCCTTTACAACCACATGGCACCAGGGGTTATTGTATAAACTCAGAGAGGCAGAAATACCTCCCCATACCTCACCGATCGCACTTTTCGGGTGCGGGTGGAGGGGAAGTTATCCTTGGTCAGACCCATAGCGTCTGGAGTTCCGGAAGGTAGCGTGCTATCTCCGTTGCTCTTAGCTACCTACATGCCTGACCTACCCATGGAACCGCATACTGCTACGTACCAGTATGCAGACGACGTCCTCATACTGGCACAGAACAAGCATGTTCGGTACTGCTTTCCTCCACTACAGTGACAGCTCGATACTATCGGCAGGTGGAGTGAACAGTGGAGAATGGCCATTAGCCCGCAGAAGAGCCAGGCTCTATTATTGGGCAAAGTTCGAAACTGGCGGCCGGGTGTATCCCTGACACTGCGGCGGAGAAGAATCCCATGCGTTAACTCCGCCAAATACCTGGGAGTACTACTTGACCGTGGTCTAACCTTCACTCCACATGTCAGAGCAAAGGTCGGTCAGGGACATGGCGCCCTGAGAGAGCTATATCCCATACTCCACTCAACCATGCCTACTCACCTGAAACTCCGCTTGTACCGTGCTTGTACCCTGATTCTGTACGGGTGTGAGGTCTGGGGTACGGTGGCTCGTTGCACCATCTGCAGGCTGCAGGCCGTGCAGAACAGGGCGCTTAGGATGATCTACGATACCGACCGTAGATTTCCATCACACATCCTCCACACTCATTCCGACATACCATATATTGTGGACGTCGTGCGGGACAGGACTCGCACATTGCATGCCAAACTCACACCTCACCCAAACCAGTTGCTCAACACTCTGGGGCAATATGATCATCGCCAACCTAGACGGCGGAAGAGCTACCGCTTGTCCAAGGACGCCCTTGGCTGGTAACTATCGCTATCCCTTCAAACACCTAAACCGCCAAATGTACTTCACACTTGGCACCACCACACCCTTCACCTATTCCTCTTGCTTTCCTGCCACTGGCACTGCATTGCTGGACGGTTCAACAAGCGGCCAACGAAGTAAGCAGTAGGGCAAGGTCGCTCGGCTGGCTAGACATCCAAGATCTGACACATCCCACCGCCAGTGACAACATAGGAAACTAACCTGCACCATTAAAGACATTACACTAAAGCTTGTAAAATTAGACATTAACCTATACTACCCCACGGGTAAATCCGTAACTAAACGGATAGGTACTGTGGCCACCTTATCATCCGCCTGGGTTATCCCAGGCGACTCGTAATTACTCCTGGACTCCTCCTGGAGTGCTCGCCTTATTATTAGTGATTGGCAAATATTCAGATTAGAAATAGATTTATTAAAATGAACTTGGATAACCCTATTATAATTACGTTCATTTTCACTGTAATACTTCTACAATACCCAATTCCAAAAACGTTGGGTCAGTACGAACTATATCCAAATGAACAAGTGGCTGATGTTGTACACCTCTCTGGCGAATATTAAAAGATGGTACGCTTATAAACTGAAATAAATGTAATGTGTGCACCAAACCATTGTCTATTGTAGCCAGGGCGTTGATGTTGAATGGGAGTGTTGCCAAGTCGCACTAAGCGGCTAGGTGCTGTGCAGATAAACATACCGCACAGGAGAACCTGTACGACCTGTTCTCGAATTCTGGACATTCTGGTTACATTGACACAAAAGCTTGTGAAAAAAACTACACCTATCATACCTCACGGGTAAATCCGTACTAAACGGATAGGTACCGTGGGCATCCATCCCACCCGGGCGACCTGTTTATGCTCTTGGCTCTTGAAGTTCTGGTTTAGGTCTCTTGGTGACTATAATCCCACAGAACGAACGCTTGTGCGACACCGGGTTCCCCGCATGGCTTTCGGGCACCCCCGGTAACAGCGGAGCTAACCCAATAACAGCGCAAGCTACGCTCCCATACAGTCCTTCCAAAAGATGCTTGGATTCAAAATTCCATATTTGGGTACACACACTAGCAGTGCCCAACGAAAGTTACACACTGAATATCAGCCGTTAGCATATATACTTATTCTGGAACAAGCTACGTTGCCTTGTAAGAGACACCTGTGTGGTCGACATCATTGTATATTTCAACAAGACAACGCCAAACCTGATACAGCGTGCATAACCTCTGCAGCGCATTCGTAAGTTGGATTGGCCCGTTTGTAGCCGGGATCTGTCCTCAATAGAAAATGTTTGGCGTATTATAAAACGAAAAGGACAGGCTTCACCGTCGTTGATTGGCTCACTTTTAAGCTCCAGGGGTATCAAATATTTCGGAACGACAGAATTGGCAGACAAGGGGGAGGGACTGCTATTTTGCTCAGAAACACAATAGCTCATTCTTCTGTTTCGCTACCTGCAATGGCAGCGTTAGAGTGCACAGCACTTAAAACACGTGTAAATAATCAAACGGTGATGCTGGTACCGCTCTATCGGTCCTCCAACTCGGTAGGTTTAATACGTGACCTCGAACAAATCCTCGTTTCAGAGGAGCATGTTATAATTCCAGGAGATTTCAACGCCCGGCACCCCTGGTGGTTTTCTCGCCGAGCAAACGCGGCTGGAAATCTCCTGGTTGAACTTACAACTGATAATGAGGACTTAGAGGTACACCTTCCCCCAGATCCCACATTTTGGCACAGATCGGGGCACTTTGACCCCGAAACTTTGGACTTCGTACTAACAAAAAATGCGACGCCTTTAATTAACTTTACAGTGTATCACAGCCTGGACTCCGACCACCTTCCCGAGCATTTCGACATAAAGGGTGGCATTTCAGCCGGTGCCTCTGACCCTCGAAGGAGGGCTGAGACAGACTGGAATAAGTTCACCATGGAAATGCACAGGATGGCGCAACCCAAGCTGTCATACTTTAGCGAGGCAGACATAGACGTCGCCATTGAAACTTTACTGCCTCGCTACACATTGCCAAGAGAAGCGCTACCACTTACACCACAAGGCCACACGGTTTTTGCACGTACCCCGAGGTAGAGCAACTGATTGCGCGGAGACGACGTTTGACAAGACTGTGGCGGTACAACCGTCAACCTGAATACAAAATGCTAGCCAAATGGCTACGCAACATCATTCCGCATCAAATTAAAATCAACAAAACTGAACAGTGGGAAAACAACATGCTGAGTACCACCCATTCGGACTCTTCCTTGTGGAAATTATTAAAGGCATTTAAGGTCTCCACGAGCGTCAACTCCACAACTGAGGCGCTGGACACTCATGGCGGCCTGCACTTCTCCGAAGAGGAGAAAGCCGAGGTCTTCGCTGACTGTCTTGAAGATAGATTCAGCGAAAACCCAGTTACCAGCCATGATATAGAACGGGAGGTACAGACATGGGTACAAACCTGGGTGGCGCAGAAGCAAAAGCAACAGATATCCCTAATAACACCGCAGGAAGTTTACAAGCTCATTAGGAAATTACCTAATGGGAAAGCTGCCGGCCCAGACAAGGTGACTAATGAGGAACTTAAGCGTCTCCCGAGAAAAGCCCTGGTGCAACTGACCAAAATATTTAACGCCTGTCTGCAGCAAGGCTACTTCCCCTCCACTTGGAAACGAGCCAAGGTAATTATGCTCCCAAAGCAAGGGAAAAGCACCAGACAACCGCAAAACTACCGCCCCATTAGTCTCTTGTCTACTATTGGTAAATTGCTCGAAAAACTTATACATTCTCGACTTCAAAAACAAGTTTCGGAATCCCATGAACTTTCAAATTCACAGTTTGGCTTTCGAAAAGGACATTCTACTGAGTTACATATTCTCAGGCTAACTGATGACGTAACAGAGCAATTTAACAACGGGGCTTCAACGTTGGCGCTATTTCTGGACGTAGAAGCCACATTCGACCGGTGCTGGCACAATGGCCTTATTTACAAACTGCACCACAATTTCCCGGCTCTTCAAAATTATCTATACTTGCTGCACAATTTTTTAGAAAAACGGAAGTTCTACGTCCAAGCGGGCCGCTCCTCCTCACGGGAGCGAGCGATGCGGGCTGGCGTCTCACAAGGGGCAATCATGTCACCCTTTTTGTATATACTATTCACCAACGATTTCCCAGTGGACGCCAGATGTAAGGTCGCCATGTATGCTGACGACACTGCAATATACAGCCACCATAGAAATCCACGTTTCGGCCTTGCAGAAATGCAACGTTATGTTAACAACTTCCTCTCATGGCAACATGACTGGAAAATTAAAATTAATTCCGACAAATGCCAGCTGATACATTTCTCTAAGCGGCATCACACTTTGGCAATGGACCTAACGGTCGGTGGTCAGGTATTGCACTGTCGTCGGCAAGTTAAATACTTAGGGGTTACCTTGGACCGCACAATGTGCTGGTCCACCCACATAAAAAATAGCGCCAACAAAGGCAGACAGCGGCTAAAGTTATGCGCCCCCATCTTCCGCAGCAAACAGCTGCAATTGAAGTCCAAACTCGTCCTGTATAAAGCTTTCATGCTGTTAGTGGTTCTTTACGCGTGTGTGGCCTGGGCAAACGCCTCAAAAACCGCCCTGAAGACTATCCAAACCCTCCAAAACCTCTCCCTCCGAAAAATCCTCTCTGCTCCCACCCTAACCACTAACCAAACCCTTCACCACGAAACCCAGATCCCATCCATACCCGAGGCAATAACAAAAAGAGCCACTGTCGCGTGGGCGCGCATCAGGAATCACCGAAATGACGTGATTGCCAATATTGGCAAGGGCGAGCCAAAGTATTGTAAACATGCTAGAATTAAAATGTTCTAGACATTGCATGGCTCGCCGATTTATGCGCACCCATGCAACCCAGGCCCTAGGCCACACACTCCGGAAGAGGTCTGTGCCTCGGAAACGCCACAGGAGCCGCACAGGAAAACTTCGGAAAAACTGTAAATAGTGAAGTGTATATAGTGCAGTGTGTGTAAATATGTATATACGAGCGCGCGCGCGCGTGTGTGTGTGTGTGTGCGTGTGATGGGACATATGTGTGGTATGCCCAGGAGTGAGTGTGTATATGTATCCGTGTATATAAGTTAAAAAAACTATCAAAAAACGGACAAACAAAAGACTGAGAATACGCCCAAAAACTGTTCTCAGCTAAAGCCGCTCACTGTATAGGTTTTTTGATGATATAAAAGCTAACAAGAGTACCCATGTAAATATTGTAAATTATAATTAATGTCAATTTTAGCCTGTAAGCCGGGCCCCTCTGTACCGGCACCAGGCAAATTTTTTTTCCTCAATAAAATAAGTCTAAGTCTAAGTTCGCTCTTCCCTAGTACATCCTTCCGTCAAATTCATCTCGCAGGTGAAGCCGTGTAACGACGAGATGCTGCGGAAACGACACCCGAGCGGGAGACAATCCTCGTTCGGCTCAAACCTCCTCTGTGCCTCTGCACAACCCAGGGCAGTTGAACAGCTGAAAACCGCATGTAACAGGAATGGGACAGTATTCCGGTTGCGGGTCTAGAAAGATTGCTGTCATCGATGCCCAGCAGAATGGATTGTGTCATTAAGAGGTGCCTTGGTAAACACAGTGGTGTCCCAACGTTTTGGAGTGTGCTGCATGTGCCAAAAAGGACAACCACCTGTATCTTTGTTTAAGAATGTCACAGATGTGATACAATGCCCTTATGTTTATGTATGTTTATGTATTGTACTGAGTTGATATAAACATTCAACAAATATTGTTGTGTTATTCATATATTTCGTACCGTCCCAACTTTTATCGAAATGAGTACTGTATGAAGTAGCACTTAGATATTAGTGATTGTTAATGTTACCTATTACAATAATTACATAATTAATGGCCCCTGTGGACAACTCTAACTTGTGTGTGTTGCGCGTAGCCTAAATGAAGTTATAGCCCCGTAGGTGAGTGTTTAGTGATATTTACATTCTTTTTGCATGATATTGTATGAATAGAAAGCATTTTAAATTTTAAAATGTCTCAACAAGTAGGTGTCATCAAGTGGAAAATATCTCAGTAGTGAGGGGGTCAAATGTGTGCTCAGAACGTTGATGTTCGTTGGTGCGATCTGCTACGGTTCTACCCCTCTGTCCTATATAAACTTTGCCGCAACTGCATGGAATTTCATAAATGCCTGGTGCACGTAGACTCAAAACATCTTTAGCAGAACCCATAAACTGTTTTACCGTGTTCAAGCCTCCGACCAAAATAAAACAGCCACCCCCCTCCCCCCTAACCAGCAATGCATGGGCCCGACCGCGGACTGAGCGCAGCTAAACACAGCCAGGAAGCTTCCGGCGGGCCACCGCCAAACCCCCTCCACCTCTAAGGGTATAACATATTTCGAACTGAGAGATCCGGCCCACAGTGGGGAGTAACAACCATATTATTGAAATATGGTTGCAATATTATTGAAATACTTCCGTTGCGCTTCTAACCCTGGAAGCCTTAGAGTGCACAGCGCTCAAAACCTTAATCAGCGGCAAACTGGTTTTATTGGCAGCACTTTACCGGATCCCAAACCCCCCTTTTTCCTGAGAAACCTAAAAAATTTCCTCGATTTAGAGGAGCATGTTATTATTGCAGGAGATTTAAGCGCCCGGCACCCATGGTGGCAGTCACGCCGGACAAATGCGGCCGGAAATCTCCTAGCCGAATTTAATACTGAACATGACAATGTAGGCATTTTGACCCCGAAATCTTGGACTTCGTTATTACTAAAAATGCGTCCATTTCACAAAACTTTAATGTGCATCATAGCCTGGACACCCATCTTCCAGCACATTTCGAGATTCGGGGCGCCATCACAGTACACGCACCCCGAACCGAGCAGTGGTCAGAAACAAGCTGGAAATGCACAATATGTCTCAGCCTAGGTTAGCATCTCCAGCGAGGAGGGAATAGACGCCGCCATAGAAAACGTTACCGCCTCGTTGCACACAGCCAAACCGGAAGTCTACCCAGCTCCTACACAGACCCCGAGATGGAGCTTCTCATTGCAAGGCGAAGGCACCTTGGGAGGCTCTGGAGGCAAAACAGCCTGCCAAAACAGCCTGCCCGGATACAAAATGCTAGTACAATGCATGCGCAAAATAATTCCACAAGTTAAAATTAACAAAATTGAACAGTGGGAAAACATAATGTTGAGTACCACCCGTTCGGGAAAATCCGTTGTGGAGTTTTATTAAAGACATTTAAGACCTCCTCCAGCTTTAACACTGGCACTGAGGCGCTTCACACTCAACTCGGCCTGCACTTCTCCTCAGAGGAGAACGCCGAGGTGTTTGCAGATTGTCTCACGGAGAGATTCTCCGACAATCCCAACACCAACCCTGTCCAAGAAGACTCCTCCGAAGGAGTGTCGCCTTGCCGTGGCGGAGGGGCTCAGTACCCGAACCAGATGGCCTACTAAGTGTCATTTTGACTACTGGTAGGCAAGAGGTGAGGGGAAGCAAAGAACATTCCAAACGGGTAGATGAGGCTCGTTAGTCTTGGTTGACGACTCATCTAGGAGAAGAGGACTCCGAAATCAAACTCCCCCAGGGGCTCCTACTACGGTAGGTACGGGTTTGGCGTACCCGGGGCCCCGAGCCATACTCTCGATTGGGTTCCTCCAAGAAGTGGAGCAGCTGCCAAACGCCCAATCATGTTTGGTCCACTTTTGTGTTTGACCTCCCACCTGTTACCTCGCTGTACACAGTCTGATGGATAACCTACGCGCAGGTTGTAGGAGGATGGCGTGACGCAAGGGGTGACTGGGTAATAGTGTAAGTCCCAGCCCCTGGTTATCATGTAGGATCTGTGTGCGTATCCGCTGATAAAGGTCAGTCACGGGGAGGGGCCACTGCATGAGCTGATGCACTCCTGAAGGCGATTGGGTCCCTCTGTCTATACATTGGGAGGTGAGACCCTAGGGTGAGCAAGGTCCAGGCCAGGACTCTCACCTAAGCCGGGGTGGCGCCCAGGATGTGAGCATGCCATCGGAGACATTTGCAATGGTGGAGGATGTCATCGCCATGAGTACGAAAACTCAAAAAACAAAACCTACTAAAGTTTGTGTAAAGGAAGTAGCAGAGTCGAGTGGTCCTCGCTACTTAGTAATATCTAGAACTGAGGGAGATAAGAAATTTTTATCGGTGAGCCCATTTACCATTCAAAAGGGTTTGGATAACATTGCTCGTCCAGTAAAATCATGCACTAGATCTCGCAATGGCACGCTCCTGGTTGAAGCACATTCAGCTACCCAGGCAGCTAATATACTGAAAGCGAACATGCTAGCAAGTTATCCTGTACGTGTCAAGATGCACAGAACCTTGAACTCCTCGCGCGGTGTGATAAACACCCGTGCATTGGAAGGATTATCCAATGAGGAGATTCAAGAGAATCTGACGGAGCAAGGCGTCATACACGTATACCGGGTTCAACGTAAAGAAGGTGGTGAGTTAAAGCCAACTAATACCCTGTTCCTGACCTTTGATCGGGTAGATCTCCCGCAAAGGACTAAGGCAGGGTATGAATCCATCGAAGTTAGGCCGTTCATCCCAAACCCACTCAGATGTTTTAAGTGCCAGCGCTTTGGACATACAAGTGAGCTTTGTAAGGGACTAGCTACATGCCCTCAATGTGGAGATGAATTCCACGATGGTGCATGTACTACAGCTCCTTCATGTGTGAACTGCAGAGGTGAACATCCATCTAGTTCCCGAGACTGCCCCCGCTTTGTAGAGGAAAGAGCGATCCAAGAGATACGGATTAAAGAGAAGGTACCCTTCTCAGAAGCCCAGAAGCTCTTGCGTCTACGCCAACCCTCTGTTCCCAGATCCGGAACCTATAGCTCAGTTGCAGCTAAAGCGGTACCGAGCAGAGAGATCGCAACGCAGACCAGCGATTTCAATGGGGCAACAATTTCTGAAAAAACACTTGTTGCCCGTAGCTCTATACCAAAGCCCTCAACATCAGCGCGCACATCTGTATCAACGTGTACAAAATCTGTTGGTGAAAAAAATGCAACTGTTCGATCACCAACGAAAATGCCAAACTCGACACAGAAGACTAGCAAACCTGTTATTTACAATGCCTCGCCGATAAAGTTTAAGAAGAACTACACAAAGAACGATTTCCTCAAGGAAGATAAGGCTCATCCCAGTACATCAAAGGGATATAAGAGCCCAAGGAGATCTCCTCGAATATCCTCTTCTGGGGAATCTTCAGGGTTGGACTCAGACCGGCGCCTTTCATCTTCGCCGGTCCCCATTAGGAACCGGTTTGAGACACTCGAACCCAAGTTCGCTATGGGGAAACGGTCGTCCTCGGCAGAGGACATGGAGTTAGACCAATCTGCCCAAACTGGGAGAACCCCAGTAGAAAAGAGGCGCGAAAAAGCACCCGACAAGAATGCCAGCCCAAGAGAAAAGAAAAGGGCCAAATTAGTTCAACAACCGCCTACTCCAAAGCAATGAAGAGTTACCTTGGAATTACCTATCCCATACACAATGCAATATGGCTATCCTACAATGGAACGTACGTGGAATTCGGACTCAAAGGCCAGAACTTGAGCTTTTGCTCAAAGAAAATTAACCTCTGGTCTCATGATTGCAAGAGACTAAGCTACGTCCTCATGACGCTTTCCATCTAAGGCGATACACCCCAATACGGTGTGATGTTACACCAGAAGAGGGTGTACCGGCACATGGCGGCGCTATGATGCTTGTTAGAGATGACGTGTATATGCAAACTCTACCATTGAAATCTGATATACAATCAGTTGCTGTATGGATTAAGCTGCCAAACATACATTTCACCATCTGTAATCTTTATTTGCCTCCTTCCCATGACTTCTCGCACATTGATTTAGAAGATCTAGTTTCCCAGTTACCAACACCATTCCTGTTGGTGGGAGACTTCAATGCGCACCACCCACTGTGGGGTTCAAGTCGCGCTTGTGCGAGAGGTACACTCATTTCCGATTTCTTGGACAGTCACAACCTAGCTCTCCTCAGCACTGGAGAGCCTACATTCATTTCGGACTCCCACAATAGTTTCTCGCACCTTGATATTGCAGTTTGTTCACCTCAATTGGCAGTCTCCTTACAATGGAATGTCATCTCTGATTTACACTCTAGTGACCACTTCCCATGTCTTATTAGTTTCTTGACGCAACATACATATTTCACACGTATGCCCAGATGGCGTTTGGACCATGTCAACTGGAACCTTTACACCCAGTTGACTGTCTTTACGTACAACGAGCACGACTCATTGAATATTTTGGCGCAGCATCTCACGGAGACGATTCTCTCTGCTGCTGAACAATCGATTCCGCGGTCGACTACACACCCCCGTCGATTTCCCGTCCCCTGGTGGACGGAAGGATGTCGGGATGTCATTCGTGCTCGAAGGCGTGCACTTAGGGTTTTCCAACGTCACCCTACCTTGAAAAACCTAACCGAATACAAGAAAATGCGCGCCAGGTCCAGACAAGTCATTAAGGATAGCAAAAAGTCATCATGGAGCAAATTTGTAGCTTCATTTAACCGACACACACCTTCCTCGGTTGTGTGGGATAGATTAAGGCGTGTTGCAGCTAAAACGACCCAAATACCAATAGCGGGACTAAAAACAGCCACAGGAGCTGTTGTTGATTCATTTGAAGTGGCCAATACCTTTCGCAGTGTTTTTGCACAAGTGTCTAGCTCTGAAAACTACTCCCCTAAGTTCCTTCCAATTAAAACTCAGGTGGAATCTCAAGGCTTCTTGTTTCGTTCTAGAAACGTAGAAGATTACAATCGCCTTTTCACCATGGCGGAACTGGAGCATTCCCTGAAATCTTCGCGATGTTCAGCACCAGGACCGGACGGTATTCATGTACAAATGCTACAACAGCTCTCTCCTGCAGGTAAGGCATTCCTGCTCGAGGTCTATAATCGTGTTTGGGTTGACAGTATACTCCCAGAAAATTGGCGGGAGGCCACCGTTATTCCCATCTTGAAGGCTGGGAAGGACCGTCATCTTCCCTCCAGCTATCGTCCTATTTCCCTCACCAGTTGCATTTGCAAGGTGATGGGACACATGATCAATGGACGATTGGTATGGTGGTTAGAAAGTCGTAACCTACTGACTAACATCCAGTGTGGTTTTCGACGACGCCGTTCAACTGTTGACCATCTTGTGTCAATATCGACACAGATAATGGACAGCTTTATGAAGAACTGTCAAACCGTTGGCATATTTTTCGATCTTGAGAAGGCTTATGATACGTGCTGGCGAGCAGGGATTCTACGTTCCCTGTATGCCTGGAATATACGTGGACGCCTACCACTTTTCATTCAGGAGTTTATGAAGGACCGCTTTTTCCGAGTAAGGATCGGCTCGGTTTTTTTCTAATTCTTTTGTTCAGGAGGAGGGAGTACCTCAGGGTTCGGTGCTAAGTGTTACGCTCTTTGCTATAGCAATTAACTCCATCTGGAAATGTGTTCCACCTGGAGTTTCGTCATGCCTATTCGTAGACGACTTCGCTGTCTATTGCACTTCTCAGCGCACGGCGTTCTTACAACGGCACCTGCAGCAATGTTTGGATAACCTTAGAGAATGGAGCGTGAAAAACGGCTTCCGTTTCTCAACTGAGAAGTCAATTTGCGTTAATTTCTGGCGTCGTAGGAGACGATTACCACCTTCTCTCCGCTTCGGTCCAGATTTACTTCCCTTCGCAGAAGAGACGCGCTTCCTGGGTTTGATCC
Organism: Tenodera sinensis; assembly: GCA_030765045.1. Lineage (NCBI taxonomy): Eukaryota > Metazoa > Arthropoda > Insecta > Mantodea > Mantidae > Tenodera > Tenodera sinensis. Next base: position 131,678,014 of record CM060968.1, on the reverse strand, counting down.
TGGACAGGAAGCTTAGTTGGTCGTCGCACATTGCACAGCTGAGAGCACGATGTGACCGTTCCCTAAATATCATGCGAGTACTGAATGGCAAATCGTGGGGAGCGGATCGGACAATTTTGTTGCGAATATATCGCGCATTGGTCCGATCCAAGCTAGACTGTGGGTGTATTGTTTATTCGTCAGCACGACCATCTGTGCTGAGAAGATTAGACGTGGTCCATAATAGGGGCATCCGTATTGCAACAGGAGCTTTTCCAACAAGCCCAGTGGTGAGTCTTTACGCCGAGTCCGCAGAACCTCCTCTGCAATATCGGCGTGAGATTCTCTTGGCAAATTATGGTTGTGCGCTTAGATATATGCCTAAGCACCCAACGTTCGCTTCTTTTTTCACCACCACGCTAAGAGAACGATATAGGAATAGCATCCTTAGTCCTAAGCCTGCGGGGTTCCGTTTCGAAGACCTTCTAGTGAAGCTTGGAGTGGAACTACCTGGGATGTTCGCCAAGGGCGAGAGGCTTTACCCCTCTTGGCTATTTGGCACGCCCCATGTAGATCTTGGGATGACCGTACACCAGAAGTCCACGATCCCTATTTCAAGTATCCGCTCGTGTTTCTTAGAATTTTTGTCAGGCTACACTGACCGTCGATATATTTACACCGATGGATCAAAGAGCACCAACGGTGTTGGATGTGCTTATGTTTATGGAACCGAACTATATACATTCGGTTTTCCAAATAGCACCTCCATTTTTACTGCAGAGCTTTATGCAATTTATCGAGCCGTTTTGTATGTTCGCCGTCGTAAATCAGGTGACTGCTTGATTTTGAGCGATTCCCTTAGTGCACTGCAGAGCCTTTGTCAGTTGTACAACCCCCACCCTATTGTACAACGTATCCAGGATGCCCTCCATGTTTTACACGCTTCTGGCGTTGACGTGGTGTGTGCATGGATTTCTGGTCACGTAGGTTTGCCGGGGAATGAATTGGCAGATTTAGCACCAAAGACGGCAACTACAGAACCTAGTATTACCATCTCACGTGTTACTTCGGAAGACTTTAGGCTTGAAGTGCGGAGAGCGGTGCTGTCGTCCTGGCACGACGAGTGGTCAGCTCTCCGCGGTAATAAGCTTAGAGAAGTGAAAGAACTTCCGATAAACTGGGTAACTTCCTGTCGCACATCTCGTCGCGAGGAGGTTAGTTTGGCTCCATTAAGGATAGGGCACTGCAATTTTTCGCATGGTTACCTATTTAAAAGGGACCCTGCGCCTCTATGTCCGCTGTGTGACAACCTTTTGTCAGTTCGCCACGTGCTGCTGGAGTGTTGCTCTCTAGCGCACCTTCGGGATTCTCTGCAGCTGCCTGCCAGACTTGCAGAGGTCCTAGCGGACGACAAAACAGCGGTTGATAGAGTTTTTAATTTTTAGTGGAGTGCAATATCAATTTGAGGATTTAAAATTTTTTAATTATCTGTTTCTGCTTTTGGACATATTTATCACCTTGTTTCATATCTGGCTATTGCCACTGCTTTTTACCTTTGTATATTTTTCTTGATGCTAGTATTTTTATTTTTTGAGTGAAATTTATATCTGGCTATTGCCATGAATCTTTTAAGGGCGCTGATGACCTAGAAGTTGAGCGCCCTTAAACCAAATCAAATCAAATGTCCAAGAAGACATCAAACACTGGGTATAAGCCTGGGTGGCGCAGAAGCACGAACACCAATTACCTCTCAAGAAGTTTACAAACACACTAGGAAGCTACCTAATGGGAAAGCCACCGGACCGCACAGGATAACATGAGGACCTCAAACACATCACGAGAAAAGTTCTGGTGCAATTAACAAAATTGTTTAACGCATGGCTTAAATACAATTACTTTCCTCACACTTGGAAACGAACCAACGTCATCATGCTACCAAAGCAAGGGAGAAGTACCAGGCACCCTGAAAATTACCGCCGCATCAGTCCCCTGTCAAACATTGGAATATTGTTTGAAAGACAAATTTTTTTCGGCTCTAAAAACTAATCTCGGAGACGGAAGAATTTTTCAATGCACAATTTGGTTTTAGAAAAGGTCAATCCACTGAACTCCAGCTACTTAGACTCACTGATGACGTCACCGAAGAATTTAACAATAGGACTTCCACGTTGGAGCAATTTTTGGACGTAGAAGCTGCATTTTATCGGAACTGACACGATATACAAATTGATATACAAATCTGATATAAAAATTACACCGAAACTTTCGTGACCTCAAAATATTTAGTTTTAATTCACAGTTTTCTAAAAAACAGACATTTCTACGTTCAAGTGGACCGTTGCTGCCCACATGAGCGGGCTATGCAGGCTGCGACTTTCCTGTGGACGCCACATGCAAGGTCGCCTTGTACGCTGACGACAATGCAATCAACAATCACCAAAGAAATCCTCGTTTCGGCCTTCTCGAAATGCAGTGTTACACAAACAGCTTTGTTTCGTAGCTTCGTGAATGGAACATAGAAATCAATGCAAACAAGAAACAGCTTATTCACTGTTCAGAAAAGCTGCAACTTCAGGACATGGACCTCACGGTGAGAGGTCAAATATTGCACTGAGGTCAGTAAGTAAAATACCTAGAGTCACCTTAGACAAGAGAGTCGTACACGATGCGTCTGATTAGGTTTCATAATCACTTATGAAGAGTTACAATCACGTCCATTTTAGGTAGTACGAAGCTCACCGGGTCATCTGGTACATTTATGAAGGTGAATTCAGCAATTTTAGCATAATTTAATAATTTACTATAAAATTAATTATTATTAGAAATGGTGAATTAATTTATAAAATAAATATAGACCTCAAATTGATACTAACAAATTAGAAACAACATTTGTGTTTCAGTATACTCGAAATTTTGAAATCATACGTACCCAATTGAGATTATAGGCAGGTACAGGGTTATGAAAGCTTGTGTCGTTTAATGAGACTGGATAGAAAAAAAATCTGATGTGTTGCACTCACATGACTTTCTCTACTCTTGTACTAACCATTCTTACAAACTCTTATTCCTATATCTTCTTCCTGTTAGTTAAGATAAACATTTGTACAAATTATCTTATTGCTTATGTCCTTGTAGGTACAAGGGGAATATTAGAATACAGAAGGCTTTGTGCGGCAGTCAAATCTTTTTGACCTTGAGATTCCGTTCTCTTTGCATGATTAACATATAAAAAAATAAACAACGTTGTTGCATTTCGCTAAAGTTCTAAGTTTTTCAAAACTCACACACATAACAAGGAATATCTCTGAAATGGTTCACCCTACAGGAAACTTTATTGAGACATAAATTGTGTATTTTAGCAAGATCTACATTTTTTTTGTAGTGCAAGATTTTGTCTAACGGTTTACGAGTTATGCAAAATTCGTACAGAGTAAATACGACTACAGGGGCTATAGCCAGAAAATTCAAGATATACATTTCATTTGTCATCAAAATATCTCAAACATATGACATTTTAATCAAAATCGTTAGAGCCATTTTCAAGAAAATCAAAATTTTCGAAAAATGTTCCATATAAAGGGCAGTTTGGGGTAGGGTTATTTTCTTCAAAATCTTCGTGTCGCATGCTTGAATGAAAATAAACTTAAATACCAACTTTGGTTTTTAAACGACTTTTCGTTTTTGAGCTATGCTGTCCACAGACTGACAGACTGGCACACAGACACAGACACACAGACACACACACGGACCTTTTTCTAAAAATGCTTTTTTTGGATTCAGGGGGTCTCAAAACATATATTTCTGGTGAAATCTGGACATCGAATTTTTGGGTGGAATACAATACTTCCCTTACCAGTAGAGAAAGTAATAAATGCTTGAGTAGAGAAAAGTAACATTCAGATTTGTTAAAAGCGATTCAATTTTCCTAAAAGTGTCAGTCAGCATGGCAGCATGAGCAACTTTCTGCTTTGTGTGAACAGACAAGGAACCTGCTGACCTCGAGGTAGGTATTGTTTGTTCCTCTTTATCACCGAAATGAACTCATTAGCAAAGAGAAAATATTTTGTGAAACATGCAGTAGAGGTAATGAGAGAACGGTTACGAATAGTTTTCAAAGGGACGTTGTACAATGGACAAAGTGCAACGTCTCTCTAGAGTCTAGAGGATTTCAGCTAAAGCAAGGTCAGAGCTGGAACATTGCATATACATAAAGCTATTGAAAGTGGTTCAGAATCTTCAGAATCACAAATACTGGGAGGGGCAGCAATAATGTTTTGTTTTATTTGCGTTATGTAAGTTCAGGCACGTGTCTGTCTCTGGGTGGAACACAAAAGCACGTATCACTACGAGGTTGAAAATCAGGTAAAGAAAGATTATCTTTGCTTTATGCACAACTATATAATAAGAACCAGCATTTTCTCATGCACAACAAACGAGAATCACTGCCCCCTACAGCCGCGCCGTAGCCGCGTGGTTAGACCATTCGCTTCTTACAAAAGCGGCCTGGGTTCAAACCGCACATGGGATTTGTGGTGAACGAAGCGGCGCGGGGCGGGTTTCCTCCGGGTTCTCCCTCCATTTCATTCCGCCAGTGCTCCATCTTCATTCCATGTATCATCAGTGTCACCGTCTGCGGTGCCGTAGTAGTAAAAGCCGGCGTTAAACACTACAAAACAGCTGTCCCCTACACCGATTGGTATATTTTCACTTTCTCTACTACTATAGTAAGAAGTATAGTATTCGACGCAAAAGTTCGATGTCAAGATTTCGCTGGAAATGTATGTTTTGAGGCCTCCTCAACCCCCCCCCCCAAAAAAAAAAGAAACATTCTTAGACGTGTCTGTCTGTGTCTGACTTTGAAAAGCATAACTCAGTGAACAAAACTCGGTTAAAAATCAAAGTTTGTGTTTAAGTTTAATGTCTTTCAAGGATGCGACACAAAGACTTTGAAGAAATTCCTTCACCCTAAACTACCCTTTACACGGAAAATGTTTAGAAAATGTTGATTTTCTCAGAAATGGCTCTAACGATTTTGATTAAAATGGTAGGTATATTTTAAAGATATTTTATGGCAAATGAAATGCATAAATGCATGCGCTACCCTAGCCAAGCTATAGTTTATATAGAGAGCAGAGTACTGTCGTTTCATTGAAATTCTGATGAAGGCTATGGAGTATAGAATGGCAGAAAGCTCGACCATCATAAACTTGACATGGCTGATCACCCGCGAAGCCTTCATTAATAACGCTCGCCGTGGAAGCTTCAAATGTTACAATAGTAATTATTGTTTGTGTAATACACACAGATCTTTCATTTATTAGTGACATTCTTATTCCTAATAAATTAGCTGCTTATGTATTGGAAGGGAATTTAAATTATTGCTGTTATTTATCCCAAAATTAATAGAGTTTATTGATTATTTTGTGAGAAGAAATCGTGTCCCAAATTCTAAACCTATACCTCCCAACAGGGGCCCGCGGACGATGTCTTAGACATTCACGGAATGTCACTGTCAATGAAAAATTCAATTTTAGGCTTCCAGTAGCCATCATCCTAGTCTACTTCCCACTTATGTACAGTTTCAGCAGTGTGTTTGCCCTCCTATTTATTTTAAGGTGGAAACTGTTCATATGTGAAAATGGAATTTGATGTTAACACAAGTTTAGTTAAAGATATTCAGCATGTTTGTATTTTAATTTATATTTAAAAAATAAGAAGTGAAACTCTTAATGTGTCAAAATATGTAAGTCCAGATCAAATTTATTAAAGCATTCCTTATTTCAGCAAGCACCAAGTACTTAATGAAGTAAAAGCAAATATTATTTGCATTAAAATAGAGAAGAGTTTGAGGCGATATTTTTAGAAGAAGCCTCCGAAAATAGTTAAAATTTGTGTTCATAGTGGTGGCAGAAAAAGCCCCCTAGAATTGTGAATCATTGTCCTAGTGGGCAATGATAGAGATTTTCAATTGTCTTAGCTTGTTCTTGTTTATGTATTGTTGGGATTGGCGTCATGCGAAAATCGCATAGTTCGCGAATAATTGTAAAAGTGATCGACATAGTGTTTGTTGGAAGAACATTGCGTCTTAAAAGTCAACAGGAGTAAAAACGCAGAGAACTGATATACAATTAGTAAGGCTGCATCGACAAATAGAAGAAGATTACGAATAAACGTTCCAAGCAAAATTACGCAGTCCGTGTTCGGGTTGTGTGAACCCCGCAGGGCTTGTGAAAAAGGACGCCAATCCTGAAAAGTTGTATTGTTGTTTGTAACTTGAAGGAACATTAAATAAGTATATTTAAAAGATAAAAGGAAATTTAATCTTCTTGGTAAGACGCAGGCCCGTACTACGCCCTGAGGTTCATCGAGAACTTCGATGAAAAGCACCAAGAGTCCCATAGCTACAAAATGGTAATTACGCGGGGCAAATGGACCAACATGTAAACAGTCGTCGTGAATGTTGTGGAACCTCCAGCCCAAGTTCCTACACGAAATTAACGTTCCAAGTTATTAAATTCAAATATATAATAAGAATATGAATGTTATTGGTTAAAAAATATTACATACGAACAAAGCAATTGCAATAACGCATAATTTTACAATTTTAGTGTGATGCGTTGAATCTGTCTTTCGAGTTCATGATTTCTAAAATGTTAAGTTCCATCCTTGACAATTTCACTCTGAATCAAGCCGATTCCTGTGTTTATTTTCCATGAAGCACATAGTTGAGAATGCTTGTTCACATCGGTAGGTTCATGGAAAAGGAAGTATGAATTTCAGTACCTTACGTGTCGTTAACTAAAGGTCTACAATGTTTTCGCCATTAAAACCTTTTTCAATGTGCCACTGCTTGCCCTCACTCCTCTTCTGGGAGACTCTGAATCTTTTCTTTTTCAGGGAAACAGAAGGGATTTTGAACCCCACCCTCATCAGTATATGGCTCGGGGAAGTATTCACTAAACGCGGTTGCTAAGCTGCAAAGGTACTCAACTATCCTTTATTTGGTTTGGTAAATTCCCATCAGTAGACTTCAAAACTCTTTCAAAGAGGGAAATTTGTAAACGAGACTTTACTGACCCTTGCTGCATACAAGTGACACTTTTTAACCATAGCACCAACTTTATCCTCAAATTTAAACATGTCTATGTTGTTACCTTGTAAGCCTAGGTTAAATGTTCAAATATAGGAGCTAAGTAGGCAGTTACGCAAAGCAAAGAAAATTAGCAAGACAGTTTGCATACTTGTGTCAAGAAGGAAGATTCTGTCCTCATAAATCCCCGTCAAGATTCTACCCCGAGAGAGCCATCTTACTTCGGTGTGCGTAAGAAGCTCCTCATAACACTTTGCTACAGAAGGAAAACAACCTGCATTGCAAATATCTAGTTTTAATAGAGTTAATAATTTCAACTACTTCATTAAGAGTGGTCTGTAGACAAACCCATACATTTCCTCCAATCAGTGGCGGCTATTCAAGTGAAGCAGGTGAAGAGGTTTTCACCTGAATATAGCAGTGTTCTATTTTTGTTAATGTTGGCATTATTACTGCCATTCTAACAGTTTAGTCACAAATTTCAACTGCTAGGAGCCGTAGCAGGGTCAGTGACCAACCCTTCCTTTGTTTGGAACTTACAGCCAGGCAGTCGGCAGGGAAATTGTTGGGAGGGTATCCTCAGATCGGTCACAAGGACAAGTGCCGCAGTCAGCATTAGGAAAGAAAGTGCTGCACTAAACAGCTTGGTTGCCATGGCAACATGACGTCACGAAACAATGTACTACGGGGAAATAACATGTGGATGCATATGTTTCTGGCAAACAAGAAATATTTGCACTTGGGTAGAGGCACAGAACACGGTAGAGGGGATGGTTTCTGTTTTCGCGCGCTTAGAAGATAGTAGTCGTGTACCTCGAGGAAGAGCTGGTGGTAAACTTAAAACGTGGTGTTTTAGATAACTGTGAACGGTATAATTTGCGAGTTTGCTAGACTCCAGTGCTTTTAATATTTAAATTACGGAATATAAGTGCTTTGTTATGAATTCAGTGAACGATATAGTTTGCAATTTGCTAGAAACCCCATTTTCCAGGTGGAAAGATGAAGACAAGAAAGATGTTTTAAGCTTTGGGCGGCCCGCCGATATCATCGATATACACATTAAAAGAGAGGACAAGAAAGTAGGAAAGTCAAATAACATTAAATTCAAAAGCTCTTTGTTCGATAATTATTCTTGGTTATGCAGTAGTCGCAGGTTGCAATTGCTATTCTGTTGGCCTTGTTTACTTTTTAGCAACAAAACTAACGTGTGGAACAAAGAGGGATTCACAGATTTCATTAATATAACCCGTTCCCTTCACAAGCACAATGATTCGGCGGAACATTTAAAATGTAAATTACAATTAAATACTTTTGAAAAAACAGAAACACAATAGCTGACGCTCTTCAAGAAAACAGCAGACTTTTTCATGTGCGTTTCAATGAAAACGTGAGATTAAATAGGCTTTTTCTGCAGTTGATCATTAAAGCAGCATTGTATTTAGGTAAACAAGAGGTCATGATGAGAGTGCGCTTTCGCTAAATCGGGGAAATTTCAAGGAGCTTGTGTCCGTATTAATCTCTGAAAGTCCATTAGAAATCCAAAACCACTATAGTAAAATCAAAAGTGTATTCAGCGGTGATTCTAAATCTGTACAGAATGAGAGCTGATTGGATGTATTTCGGAATACTCACAGGGCCATATTAGAGCTGAAATTAATGCCTGAGATCTTTTTCCTGTTGAATTTGACGACACTACAGATATTTGCCAACAGTCGCAGTGCTCTATCATTGTAAGGTATGTGAATACACAGAGCACATTGGTTGAACGATTTTTGGGATTTCATGATGTGAGTGCTGACAGGTCTGCAGAAACATTGTTCCTTTTACTGCATGGTATTCTTGCAAATTTTAATTATGAACGTAAATTAGTTGCACAATGTTACGATGGAGCGAGTGTTATGTCAGGACATTTGAATGGATTTCAAAAAAGAATCAAGAATAATGCTCCTCAAGCAAATTTTGTAAATTGTTTCGCTCACCGTTTAAATTTGATTGTAAAACAAAGCTGTAGAGCCGTTTCTAAGTGTCGCATATTTTTTGCGAATGTTAGTGGCATTCCATCGTTTTTTCATTGTTCGGCAAAACGGTTGTACGTGTTGGATTCCGTTTTGACCAAAAGAATACCAACATCAACTGAGACAAGGTGGAGTTCCAACTCAAAGGTCATCCATGTAATGGTTCACAATTGGCCAAAGCTGAAACGTGTGTTTGAAGTTTTAATAAACGATGTAGATTCAGATGACACAACAATCACATCTAGTGAAGGGTTTCTCAACAAAATGAACAATTTTCAGTTTACCATTCTGGCAGTGGTATTCGATGATATTTTCAGTTTAACGGACATTTTGTTTGACATCCTACAAAAAACGTCTCTCGACATTAACTACTGTGTTACGAAAATTCAAAATACCAGCGACTTAATAAAAAGCAGACGCAATGAAGAATATTTCAGAACACTGTTTAAGAAAGCGTCACAGCTCACCAGTCTGGGTACTGCAAGAGAATCAGCTAACAATTCTTTCCAGAATTCTAAGCTCATTTACTTTGAAATTCTTGACAACGTATTGATGCAAATAAGCGTTCGGTTTCAAGATTGTGAGAAATTGCAGTTCCTGCGTCTTGTCGACTCGTCAAAATTTCAAAATCATTCCATGAATTTTCCTTAGAACGCTCTCTGCCAGTTGCAACAGTGTTACCCTTAATTATTATTTAGCAAGTCGCAACGCCTAAAAAATGAACTGTGCTTGTTTTACGCAGATCATTTGATCTATAAGGATTTTACACTCCAAGAAGTGCTGTGCTCATTGAAGAAAAATCGTGATGTGTTTGAGGAAACTTACAAACCTTTCTCCCTGTTTCTAACAATTCCCTCAACCAGTGTATCCGTTGAAAGAAGTTTTTCTTGTCTGAAGAGAATCAGACTTCGTCTTTCATCTATGGCGATCATTTCCATTGAGAAGGAGCTACTAGCTGATCTTATGGAACGTCATCCCTTTTATGATGACATTATCGACAGATTTGCTGCTCTAAAAATAGGAGGATCGACTTAGTTTTCAAGAAATAGGTGAGTCGGGTATGCTTATTTTATGTTACACTAATGCTGACAGACACTGTTTCTTTTGTGTACAATTCCATTGGATACAAAAATTTTGGTAAAAAATATTGGACCCTGGGACACCGGCTTTGCATTGTATTTTCAGCATGCTTAAGTGAACTTCTTCACCTAGTTTGTAAGGCACGAGCCGCCACTGCCTCCAATCAATGTCATGTTTACTAAAAGAAGTCATTCAATGCCGTGAATATATCTGCTGTTGTATGGAGTACTTGGCATGAAAAAAGGAAGTCTTCAGTCAACTGGTCTTCCCACCAATAACGTGCAAAATCCAACACAACTCCTTTCTTTCATATGCAGGGTTGCCAGGTCTACCAATCTTGCACCAGATCCGCTTTTTCGCAAATCTACTGATCTACTGCTAAAAACTGAACGCACTTCAAAATCTCCTGCTTTTTATGTCCTTTCCATTTTTAAACACCATTTTGCTTAACATCATATACTTTGCTCTTCCGAAAAATACTTTCGTACATAAAAACAAAACATTAATATAATTCTCTGTATACATAAACAGTATACCTACACATCAGTTGTTTCTGCATTGCGAGCTATCCTTGGCTGTTACATTAAACCTGAACATTTGAATTCCACTGAAATAGATAAAGTTGAGTACAGGGATCCAAAAGTATTTCTTCTGTGGAAAACATCAATTTTTGGTGCCAAAGTTCAAATATCTCTGACAAAATCATCCCTTCCCGACAAATATATACAAGTTTTCAAATTACACTGTCTTGATTTTTACGTTGAGTCAGTTCGCGACAAACTAAGTCGTTTTTCATTAAGTGATCCTCTTCTTACAATGTTGGAAGTGTCAGAACCGCTAAAATACAGATAGTTCAGTCAATTGCATCATTTAATTCTCTGTTTCCTAATTTGGTGAAAGCAGTTCAAGAAATCCAACAAATACATACAGAATGGAGGCTATTGCGCAATACTGACATTGCATGTGGCAGTAATTCTACAGCGCAAGAATCTTGGAGCGAATATTTATTATTATTATTATTATTATTATTATTATTATTATTATTATTATTATTATTATTATTATTATTATTATTATTATTATTATTATTATTATTATTATTATTATTATTATTATTATTATTATTATTATTATTATTATTATTATTATTATTATTATTTTAAACATTTGACGTGTTACACTCACATGACTCTCTACTCTTGTACTAACCATTCTTACCAACTCGTATTCCTATATCTTCTTCGTGTTATTTGAGATAAACATTTGGAGAAATTACCTTAATGCTTATTTGCTTGTAGGTACAAGGGGAATATGGGATTACAGTAAGTTTTGAGCGATAGTCAAATTCCGTTCTATTTGCACGGATGCAAATGAATCACCAATCTTCTATTTGGCGAAGGTTTAAGTTTTTCAAACTCACACAAATAACAAGGAATAGGTATCTCCGAAATGGTTAACTCCGGAAAAAAAAGTTATTTGGACATAAAATGTGTGTTTTAGCAAGATCTACATTTTTTGTATAGTAAGATTTGGCCTCTCTTACGGTTTACAAGTTACCTAAGAGTCACCCAGGGTAAACAGCACTACATGAGCTATAACCAGAAAATTCAAAATATATATTTCGTTTTCCATAAAAGTAGGTTAAACATGATGCATTTTAATCAAAATCGTTAGAGCCATTTTCGAGAAAACAAAATTTTCTGAATGTTTTCCATGTAAAGGGTAGTTTAGGGTGCAGGAATTTTCATCAAAATCGTGTCACATTGTTAAAAAGATATTAAACTTAAATACCAACTTTGGTTTTTAACCGACTTTTCGTTTTTGAGTTATTCTGGCCACACACAGACTGACAGACTGACAGATACACAAGAACCAGTTCTAAGAATGCCTCTTTTGGATTCAGGGGTCCTCGAAACATATTTCCGGGTGAAATATCGACATTAAATTTTGAGTGGAATACAATAATTCCTCTACTTGCTATACAGAGTAGAGAAAGTGAAAACTCATGATTTTCCATTTATGAAAAATATAAGCTTTTGAAAAGCAAACCAATTTCGGAAATGGTTGACTACTATAGGATATTGATAACTCCCTTTGGTGCCAAACTTGATGCCGGTCCCAATGTCTCGGTCTTCGATAAACCTACGGCCGACCACTACAGTTGTGAACAATGAGATATTTTTCTTAGGGTATGCGTGGATAGGTGTGAGGATAGGTAACACCAATTAATATAAAGTAAGTGAGAAATTTGAAGTGAGTTGTTCATTGCTTGAGGATATACAGTTAAATTGTGTCCTAAACTTAGCACGAGAAACTGTAAATATTGAAGCATTAGTTCGTCTACCTTGTGACGTATCAATATCACAAGAAAATCATCAAGTTCATCAAGGCATGCAAAGTTAATGTTTAAATTCAATGTAAACTTCATGATTTGTTTCCTCCTTCCCCCCCCCCCCCCCTCCCCCTCGATGTTTAGTCGCGATATGACTTTTATATTGAACCGACTTCAAATAATAAATAAATTAAAAAAAAAAAAATAAGTTCACGGTTTAAAGCAACTACTTCGGTAATAATCATGAGAAAACTAAGTTGCAGTGAGTCTTGAAGGCAACGCCTAGTCTGCATAACCCGAGTGCGGTATTTAGGCGCTATGGACCACTGATAACAAAACACTTACGTAATAAACATAAGAGACGATAGAAAGACTCGGATTTACGAAATGCACAAAATGCTCGGTCTTTAATCAACGTAAGTGCCGTCTGTTTTACTACTACTTTACCAGAATTTTTATTTATGTGCTGCAAAATTTTAAACTTAACACAATACCTTTTTTAGCCAAATTCTAAGAATTTCATGTCCTTTTCAGAACCTTTATAGTGTGCTTCTGAAAACAATGCTCATTTCTGAACGTATTGAGTTATAAAGTTATTAATCTTAATAATCAACAACTCTGCTATATATGTATAATGCAAATTGTTGCTTTGTGTAGTGAAATTTTCTCTATCTCCTACTGTTTATCAGATATAGAAAAGGTCATTCAAGCTATGTATTCTATATACTTATAAAAATATCTCAAACACATGACATTTCAATTAAAATCGTTAAAACCATTTTCGAGAAAACCAAATTTTCAGAAAATAAGGATACTTTTGGGCTAGGGGGATATTCTTGAAAAAATTGTGTGATATCCTTGGAGGACACTGAACTTATTACTGTAACAAAACAGCTCCGTTAGGCTTCTTTCGCTTTATTGTTCTCTAAATGTTACTACAAATACACAATTTCCCTCTCATTGCTAACACAGTTTATATTCCTCTCTACTATTACAATTCACAATTGTTCTTCCGACAATCTTTCTCAGTCTTTCAATGTCTTTTCTATAGTTTCACTGTCTCTTATATCTTGACTAACATGTTACAATCACTCGACGACACATACGTACTCGCTGACAGGCTGACCAACTCACTCACGTAACTAAAACAAATTGTACACGTCGACTTACACCCTAAACAACTCAACTCTATCACTAGCCCTAACCAACTGAACTGTCCTATTTATACTGGGGCCAATGTCACGTGACCTTCGAGAGCCCTCCATGTACACGTGGTAATGATGACTCAGTGGAATTAGCGAGAAACTTCTAGACCTTGCTGGTGTTATTGCTGTTCGCTTACATACACACAATCGCTATTTGCCCTGTAGTCTCGGGCCCTTCTTTTGTTTTACTGCCATTATTACGCCCACGTGCACACACCCCTCTCGTCCGTATATTGCTGAACGACTCAATGTCACAATACCTACCAGGTTTTATATTTAACAAGTTGTGGTTTTTGAGTTATCTGTGCACATACACACATAATACATATTTTAAGAATTGCCTTCTTTGGGTTCAGGGGTTTTCAAAACATGCATTTTCGGTGAAATTTCAACACCGAATTTTTGTGTGGAATACAATGCTTCCTCTACGTAATTGAGAAAGTAAAAATACTAAGAATATAATGTGCCTTAATTTTATAACGTGGTAAATAGACTTTTACTTTAGAAAACTGTTCCCTGCTGCAAACCAACTTACGCTCTTAGCCACAGAAATATTTAACCGCAGGGCTGAAATTATAGTCAGTGGTTTTAGTGCATGCCATATATCGCAAATGCTGCAGTGGCTACACAATTCTGCTGTGTATGCGAACTGTGCCAAGTTGAGCTTTCAAGAATTATTCTACATTCTAGACATTAATAACTTTCCCTCGTGCATCGCCCTGTCATATGTGGTGCCTAACATTCAACAGACCAGAAACACGATATGGTTCTTAAATCTTTTAGTTGTTTTTCCCAAATACTTCCAAGGAAACACTCAATGTGGTTCCCAAACTTAAATTTAAAACGGGACGGAGCCCTCTTTCGCGACCTTGCTGGATTCCCCCACCACCGGTTGCCGTTGTGAGCGCAGCTAGTCGGTACTGGGCCTCTGAAAATCCACATCGCGTTCAAGAAATCCGTCATTATGATCCGAGAGTTGGAGTTTGGTGTGTTGTTAGCGTTAGATGCATAATCGGTCCAATATTCTACAAGCAGACTGTAAATGCAGAGAGATACCGAAATGACATTTTGACCCCGTTGCATAATGAACTGACAGAAGAAGAGAAATCATATGGGTGGTTTCAACAAGATTCTGCTACTGCCCATACAACAGAGGAGTCCATTAATAAAATTAGGGAAGTATTTGAAGAAAGAGTGATTAGTGCTGGTGTATGCCCCTCCCCTCTCACTCCCCCGATCTAACAGTGTTTGGGGTAGTAACCTGAAACACAAAGTTTACAAGACAAATCCTCATACATTGGAAGAACTAAAACATATTAGAAATGAAATCGGAAACATTACAGTGACCCAACAAACAGAATGTGTTCTCCCGATATAATGCTTGTTTAGCTAAGCGTGGACGACATTTCCAGCCTCTTCTGTAAGGTTAGAGTGTTAAACATGCTTTATGCGCGGAGTTTATGTAGGAACAAAGGCGGCTGTGGCACACCCAATCGCCCACAGGCGAAATGTCGTGCGCCCGTTAGGTTTTGAATGAAGAACCTGTATGACAAGATACGGTTTCCCAGTTTCCGAGTATGTTTATGAAACGAGCGAAGCGGAGCGTTCATAGATTCATTATAGTGAAGTTTCATATGATTATGTTCGAGAATGTATGTAACTTTCAAATATGTATAATATTCTACTCTTACTTCACAGTGAAACAGCTGGCAGCGTTGTGATATGTGCGCAGATGCCAATGTGTTGATTTAATTCTGATCTAGACCTTGGACATTTTATTTCAAAATAGTATACTGAGTCTCCACAAGATCGATGGTTGCATACTTTGCACAATTCTTCCGAGTACACCAGAAAACATTTTCTGAAAATTAAGTTAGGTATTTTGATTTTCTCCAATCCATGAATCCTCCATAGCGTTTTTCTTACATGTTCTTTTTTATTTTTGTGGTAGTGTAATTTGCATGGTTGTTTCAACTTACTGTGTTTTAGTTGTTCATGACTGTGATTTATTCCTTATTTTGCATATAATTACAATATCTGAAGAAGAGAGCGGTACCGCAAGTAAGCCACCAACCAAGAATAGACATAGTTTGTGTCGAATAATTGAAGTAACAAAGAAACTTACAATTTCATGAACAAGGGGAAGACTGTCAGGTTGCAGTTTTTACAAATATTCCTGACAACAGAAAATGGCTAGGAATATTGAGGTTTTAAATTTGTAATCTCTATTTCAGGTTTACATCCAATCTATGAAGCAAAATTTACTGAGTGTAATAATATTTGCTATGTTTTGTTAAAAGTGACATTCCTCTTTATTTCAGTGATGTGTTGATAACAATGATACTCTCCTTTAGTTTTGTGACAAATGTGCACTTCATTTTCCATTTTTACTTTCTCTACTGGTAAGTAGGGGAAGTATTGTATTCCACCCAAAAATTCCATGTCGAGATTTCACCGGAAATATATGTTTTGAGGCCCCCTAAATCCAAAAACAGCATTTTTAGAAAAAAGTCCGTGTGTGTGTCTGTGTGTCTGTCAGTCTGTGGACAGCATAACTCAAAAACGAAAAGTCGGTTAAAAGCCAAACTTTGTATTTAAGTTTAATGTCTTTCAAGGATGCGACACGAAGATCTTGAGGAAAATAGCCCCACCCTAAACTACCCTTTACATGGAACATTTTTCGAAAATTTTGATTTTCTTGAAAATGGCTCTAACGATTTTGATTAAAATGTCATATGTTTGAGATATTTTGATGACAAATGAAATGTATATCTTGAATTTTCTGGCTATAGCCCCTGTAGTCGTATTTACTTTGGACGACTTTTGCATAACTGGTAAACCGTTAGATATAGACAAAATCATGCACTATAAAAAATGTAGATCTTGCTAAAATACACAATTTATGTCTCAATAAATTTTCTTGTAGGGTGAACCATTTCGGAGATATTCCTTGTTATGTGTGTGAGTTTCGGAAAACTTGGAACGTTAGCGAAATGCAACAACGTTGTTCATTTTTTATATGTTAATCGTGCAAAGAGAACGGAATCTCAGAGGTCAAAAAGATTTGACTATCGCACAAAGCCTTCTGTATTCTAATATTCCCCTTGTACCTACAAGGACATAAGCAATAAGATAATTTGTACGAATGTTTATTTTAACTAACACGAAGAAGATATAGGAATAAGAGTTTGTAAGAATAGTTAGTACAAAAGTAGAGAAAGTCATGTGAGTCAACACATCAGATTTTTATATAATGTGGTTTTGTGTATCTTACGGTTCACCAGATATGTCAGTCACTCAGAGTGAAGAGCAGCTCTTAAAACATTCGCAAAATAATCAAGATATACATTTTGACATAGAAATATCTTAAATATAATATGTTATTTTAATCAAAATCGTTAGCCATTTTGGATAAAATCAAAATTTTCGAAAAATGTTCCAAGCAAAGTGTCGTAGGTGAAAATGGTTGTGTCGCATCCTTGAAATATACTAAACTTAAATACCAAGTTTGGCATTTAATGGTCTTTTGTTTTTAATTTATACTCTTTAGAGTCGAACACACACACGGACCTTTTTACGGGGTCCCAAACATATATTTCCAGTGAAATGTCCATATCGAATTTTTGGGTAAAATACAATACTTCCCCCATTACGTAGTAGAAAAGTAAAAATTGAATAGCCAATGCACAGTATCCAATAAGCAAATTAATTGTAATCAGTTTTGAAATTAATTTGCACAACACATTTCTATGATTGGGTTCCTGTACTTTACAAAACCAATTGCGTCCCAATTGAGAACTCTATTGTTTTATTTCTGTTCGGAAACGTATTTTATAGCACATAAAAGAGGAAATCAGCTAACGGATAGAAGGATCTGGTACCTTCCGTAAACATGTTTACGTGAACGGAACGGACACTGCCCCTTTAGTATTTGGTCTCGGTATTCTGAAATTGGAAAGATATCTATGCTTTGAATCAAAATAAAGACTTAATTTTGAAATGGAATGCATAGTTAAAAACACCGATTGTTTGCCCCTTTGTTTACATCTGAAACGCTTACTGTAAGATTGCTTCTTGAATTTTAAGGACATTCGAAACACGCGGTAGAATTCTTCTGGACAAAGTTTAATAAATGGGCGAGCCGAGCATCACATGCAGGAGGAAGGGCAATGGAGGGACACTGTGACGTAACGTAGCCACTATTGGAGGAGTGACGTAACGCCGTTCTTAGTTTTAAAACGCTAGATATGCCTATTTATTAAACTGCTACCTATCCATTATATGACAAAGCAAAGTCAAGCGTTCTTTTTCATTATTCACACAATAAAAGTTTGAAACTAAAATACCTCATCAAATGGAATAAATAAATGTAATCTCTCTTATAAACTGCAGGAAAAATAAACAATAAAAGTACTTGTGGATTTAACAGTTAACAAATGTAATTTCGCTTAGACGGAAAATAAACAAACAGTACTGAATACTTGTTTTTATAGTAAATGAATGTAATCTTGTTTATGAACTTGCAGGGAGAATGAACAAACAGTAGTGTAACAATAAATGTATAGTCGTTTTATTTCAAATGGTGTTAGCTGATTAATTCTAGCCAGAGGTACTATCCCATGCTGTTTATATACATTCTGTAGAACAAATAAATTAAATAACCTATTTATTAAAGCAGTGGGCCTCACATATTTAGAAACCATTTGCATTGTACCTCAGCTAATTTATTCGTATATAGGATTTAACGGGACAACTACTGCTAACTTTCTGATATGACAGAGGGCACACAGTTAAACATATTTCTTATTAAATTATTGTTCGGAAATTCCTCCCTTTCTCTCTGACATTGTGACTGCTCTAATGTTTCAGTAATTCTTGTTACCATGGAAGTAAACAATTGAAGTTAGTTTGTTGTATATTGCAACCTATCTTCTGTGAGGTCTGTTTATTGAATGCTAATTATTGAAATGCATCGATATATAAACTTCCAGACATGTAAAAGGCCCAAGCATCAGCTTACGGCAATGTTAATTTGGCCAAGTGAATCCACATCCTCGGCGCCATATTCCTTGCCGAGCAACATTTTCAAGATTTGGTCAAAATTTTCGAGATTCTCGTGGTGGCTAGCTACGGGCAGGGAAAGCATATATATGGATTATTTTGAAGCCGGTGTAACTCCTTTGTCTTCAATATTTAACGCCCTCACATTTGAAAAAACAATATATATATATATATATATGTGAGGGCGTTAAATATTGAAGACAAAGGAAAAAACAATATATATATATATATATATATATATATATATATATATATATATATATATATATATATGTGAGGGCGTTAAATATTGAAGACAAAGGAAAAAACAATATATATATATATATGTGAGGGCGTTAAATATTGAAGACAAAGGAAAAAACAATATATATATATATATATATATATGTGAGGGCGTTAAATATTGAAGACAAAGGAAAAAACAATATATATATATATATATATATGTGAGGGCGTTAAATATTGAAGACAAAGGAGTTGCACCGGCTTCAAAATAATCCATGAACTAGTGCTCGAGCTGTGATCTATTCTATGAGTAGATATCACTGTAAGAGTGTGTGTAAAGAAAGTGTGAACTGAGTAAGAAAGTACAAACATTAATCGCAAGAAATAACAATTTTAAGAATGTTGTTTACATGCCACTGATAATAAACTTGATCTTGCTAGGCGCATACTATGGACAAACCAGGTGTGTTTTTCAAGAAATAGCTTTTGTAATACACACAGCAGTCATATTTGGAGTGACATGAATCCTAAAGCTGTAATCCGTAGCGTTAGTTAATAGCAGCATACACAGGAATGAGCTTATTCCCTGGAAAATAAAGTCTTGTAATGAAGTGGAACATATTCTAAGACTCTTGTTGTCTATTATCACGCGCTACATGGGATAGTTAAAGCTTGGAGAATTCCTCTCCCGCTCGTTTTCTCTTACAGGCAGAACAAAGCTCACTTAGGCCACTACCGTCACTATGAATTTACCCCGATGCGTTCTGCAACTGTTTTAACGCACGAAGGGGTTATATACTTACCCCAATGACGGATGAATTGGAGCACCTATATAAATTATAATATGCAAACAAAGATATGTACATTTTAAAATAAGTAATTATCATTTTAGTAAACTTTTAAGCAATGGCAGTTCCCAGGGATTCCTGCATGACTCGGTAT
Organism: Tenodera sinensis; assembly: GCA_030765045.1. Lineage (NCBI taxonomy): Eukaryota > Metazoa > Arthropoda > Insecta > Mantodea > Mantidae > Tenodera > Tenodera sinensis. The sequence continues at coordinate 131,658,085 of CM060968.1, read as the reverse complement.
TTTGCATTATTGGTTTAGATTCATGTGTTCAGTTAAGTGAATTACAAGATCTGTAGGGGGTAATGGTGGCATATGCCGATGGTATATTTGTATTAATTGAAGGAAATTCAAGGAGAGAACTAGAGAACAGGTCAAATACTTTATTAGATCAACACGTACGCAAATAAAACTAACGATTTCTAATCATAAGTCAAATAAATCAAAATTGCAGAGATGTCCAATTTTAAAATTGCACAAAAACCCAATCACCAGAGAAGTAGTATTAAGTTTTTAGAAACACATTTTAATGAGTGAGTGAGGGCGGAAGGGAGGGAGGGAGTGAGTGGGATTTAAGGGCCCGTCGACAACGAGGTCATTTGGGTCCGCACATTTTAATGAAAATTTAACATTTAACAGTCATGTTGAAGCTGTAGAAAAACATTTAGAATAATGATTAAACCAATCAAAATTACTTAAAATTCATACCACAGAATAAAACTTAATAGTACCATCTCAACTGCAATCGTGTGGCATAGGGCAAAGAGTATTGTTAGGTGTAACGCGGAAGTATACGGAGTAAGATTTTATTTTAGTAGAAGCATTTGTAACCAATCTCACAGAAACCTTATATGATATTAAGCACCTATACTCTGTTCATCTAGAGATTAGAGGAGACGTAAACAAAGCCACGTGCGTTTTGACCACAGCGCGCCCTCTTGACGCTTTCGCTGTATAAATAGTCCCTTGAAGAAATACTGTTACTAAGGTCTGAAATCTCACTTAATGTTTGCTAAAGCATGAACTAAGTGTACTAAACATAGTTAAAGTGTAAGAATACACAGTTAAGTGAATTTGTAACCAGCCTAATTCATTCTGCGCGCGCATTATTCAGTATGAAAGTAATATGGCGGAACAAGCGAGTGTTGTGAACCAAGCGTTGCGAAGTGGTGAAAAGACAATAATATTGAACGTGTTTAACCAGTTCTGTGAGAAATATCCCGAGCTTCCTGTCGAAGACGTGATGAAATTAACATCCGAGTTTCCGGTGTGTCAGTTGCAAGTATTTACAACACACGCAAAGAATTCTCAGTTGGTGAAGATCCCGGCCAAAAGCTTCCACGTACCAGGCAAATGTTGGATGTAGTTTGCGACGAATTTGTGAGATCTGCGGTCCGTCGAAAAGTTTACCAATTCTTTGTTAACAATGAACCCCCACTTTAAACAAAGTGCTGTTGGCAGTTAACTCTGATCCCGATTTTTCAGATTTAAAACGATCTTCCCTCCACAAGCTGCTTCTGGAGATTGGTTTCGAGATTGTGAGCAGGAAATGAAAAAGTGTTATTGTGGAAAGAGATGACGTAAGTAGCTGTTAATTTCCATGTGCTACATGTTATTTGGATCAAGTAAATATATCCTTTTAGTAGTGTAAAATGCATATTATACCTACGCGTAGCGGTAACTGTGTTGCGTCATTGTGAATGCACGTGGCCGCGGAGTGATACAAACCGGTGCTTTGTTTACATCTCCTCTAATCTCTTGATGAACAGAGTATAAAATATATATATCGAACCATCCGCTAGATTGGGGTGTGCACGTGCCATCATTCCTCCTGGTCTATCGGGCATCAATACACGCGTTCACTGGCAAGACCCCGGCCAAGGGGGCACTCAGATGGGAGCTACAACTATCATGTGATCTATTGGCTCCTGATGTTGGTCAGTGACGGAATAGGGTAGGGTGAACTTGAATGGCTCTATGGCCCTCGAGGACTAAATGAAATTCGCCAACACTACAACGTTCCTGGGATGGCCGTATAAGTTAGTCACCGGTAACAACGATGTGGTACAACGCATTCCGTTGTCAACCCCACGGGAAGTCGATGTTTGCTCCATATGACGGAGCTGCTCGGGTAGACCAGCTCTGAGGAGGGAGCTATATGCCGAAGTTATCACATCGATGGCGCCGATCGACTGGCCGGGTGGAGGGCAATCGCTTAAACCAGCCGCAACACCAGAAACAGTAATGACTGATAACCAAACTGTCTGTATGAAAATCGCCCCGCCTCCCGCGAACATGTGGAAACACCAGTGGTTATATATCGGTGAGCACTCTCAAGACAGTCAGGTAGTGAGTAAGAGAAGTCGTGATAATTCAGATGCAAAATGATGGTTACGCGAAGCGACGTACAGTATTGCAGCTACTGCGAGAGTTTAGAGACATTACGTTCGACGCCACAGTGAATGAAGCGGAGAGGAGTTCTTTGCATGTACTTAATAACGCTGTAACTTTGCGAGAGAAGTAAGATAACAATGAAAATGTAACTAGATCACGTGACAGAGTTGAGCTAATTCACATTAGCGTAGTGTCAATAAAAATTGTCATAACATGGTAGCCAAACATATTCTATACATACTCGATGGCATTGCAAGGAACAACTTAATAGTGATAGCACTTTAAGCAAAACAATAACAAAATTTTGAAAAATTCGAGCCAGTGGCTAGCAACGAATGTTTCAGAAATGAGCTACGCCACAAAAATGTGTTTGAAATAGATTTCGCGATTTAAAGACTGTCAGTTCTTGTTTAGTGCATCCTTTAATGTTAATGATATTATTATGATGATATAAAAATCTTCCAAATGATTTCACGGATTTTTACGGAAAACTCATGTTATACGATTTATTTGTCAGGTAAATGAGTATCGTGGTATTTAATAGAAAGTGGCATAGCCATTTTTTAGAAAATAAAAGCTTCGAACCGTTTCCAATGTAGAGGATAATTTGTGGTGGGGAAGGGTGTTCCCTATCAACAGTTTCCTGTCACACGGTGGTATTTATGAGTTTTTATTTTTGAGTTCAAGCAACACACGCAGACATAGAAAATTTTCTGATAATGCTCTTTGGTTGGTTCAGAGGAGCTGAAAACATGTTTTTCCAGTGAAACTAATCTTGATATCGATTTTTACTTTCTCTACTTCCATCCCAAAATTCAATGTCGATATTTCACCGGAAATATGTTTTGAGACCCCTTGAATCCAAAAAAGCATTTTTAGAAAAAGGTCCGTGTGTGTGTCTGTGAAGTCTGGGGACAGCATAACTCAAAAACGAAAAGTCGGTTAAAAACGAAAGTTAGTATTTAAGTTTAATGTCTTTCAAGGATGAGACACGAAGATTTTGAAGAAAATAGCCCCACCCTAAACTACCCTTTACATGGAACATTTTTCGAAAATTTTTATTTTCTTGAAAATGGCTCTAACAATTTCGATTAAAATCTCATATGTTTGAGATATTTTTATGACAAATGAAATGTATATCTTGAATTTTCTGGCTATAGCCCCTGTAGTCGTATTTACTCTGGACGACATTTGCATAACTGGTAAACCGTTAGATATAGACCAAATCATACTATACAAAAATGTAGATCTTGCTAAAATACACAATTTATGTCTCAATGAATTTTCTTGTAGGGTGAACCATTTCAAAGATATTCCTTGTTATGTGTGTGAGTTTCGGAAAACAAAACTTTGTGAAATGGAACATCGGTGTTCATTTTTTTCCATATGTTAAGTGTGCAAAGAGAACGGAATCTCAAAGCTTTAAAACATTTGGCTATCGCACAAAGCCTACTGTATTCTAACATTCCCCTTGTACCTACAAGGAAATGAGCAATAAGATAATTTGTACAAATGTTTATCTTAACTAACACGAAGGAGAAAAGTTTGTAAGAATGGTTAGCACAAGAGTAGAGAAAGTCATGTGAGTGCCTTACTACAGGTAGATAGTGGAGAAAACAAACGATGCCACAATCCTGCGAAACGCTAACAATAAAATGTTTTACAGGAAACGCCAAGTTTATATTTGATCCAAGTTAGCTAGTTGGTGCGCATAAGTGCCGTTACATTGCACCTTAAAACAATTCTGGTGGGTCAAGACTTAAGATTTCTCTGCATTAAACAATTACGTGTCAAGGTTTCATTAAGCATACTGGATCTGATGTTGGAGCACGCAAACATCTTATCTATTACTTCTATTGCTTGCAATTTAACTGTAGCGAATCACTTTAATGAAAGAGATATGGAGCTAATTACAAGACGGTATGCTCCTTTCCTTCTCACTAATCTGTTTTCATCTTAATCAACTTTTTGGACGATGCAAATAATATAATTATTAAAAGCAGCCAGCATGATATACCTATACCTACGTTTTCTGTTTTATATTTTAGCTCAGAATTGCGCAAGCGCATCAGACTCGTTATCCTACTTGTATATAAATGCAAAGCTTCTTCTTCCGTTAGAAGCACATCAGCCTCTCTAATTGGCAGTGGCGGCTAGTGCCTAAAATTTCATTATACAATTTACCCTTCTAAATACATAGTTAAATTTATTAAATTACATAAAGCATTTCAGTAGCTCTAACATTACCTCAAAATAAGCCTCATGTCGTTGTATCCCTTACAGAAGTATATTTGTAGAGAAATTCCATTCCATTTTCGTGGCGACTCTGTCAATGACCCTCTCGTTGAAATCCTGAAGACTGTGGATCATTTCCCTTTTCAACAGACAGCATGGCAAGGGCAGTCTTCTAAGGAATGTTTTGATCTGTGACAAAGTGGACAAACATCTCTCTGTTTCACACGTTGTAATTGGAATACTAATTTCAATAATTTCATGACTTCACTAGGTTCAGGTTATTTTCAATTAAAAATTTTAGAAGGGCTATTGTACTTTTCACTTCTTGTAAGTAATTTCGAGAACAATTTATCTTAATTCTGATTTCATCTTAGCTATATTTAAAAATCTCATATGCTGCACTCACATGATTTTTTCTACTCTTGTACTAGCCATTCTCACAAACTCTTATTCCTATATCTTCTTCGTGTTAGTTGAGATAAACATTCCTTATTTCCTTGTAGGTACAAGGGAAATATTAGAATACAGTAGGCTTTGAGTGATAGTCAAATCTTTTAAAGCTTTCAAATTCCGTTCTCTTTGCACGGTTAACACATAAAAAAATGAACAACGATGTTCCATTTCACGAAAGTTTTAAGTTTTCAGGAACACACACACATAACAAGGAATATCTCCGAAATGGTTCAACCTAAAAGAAAATTTATTCGGGCATAAATTGTGTATTTTAGCAAGATCTACATTTTTTGTGTAGTACGATTTGGTCTATCTGTAACGGTTTACCAGTTATGCAAAAGTCGTCCAGAGTAAATGCGACTACAGGGGATATAGCCAGAAAATTCAAAATATACATTTCATTTGTTATCAAAATATCTTAAACATATGACATTTTAATCAAAATCCATTTTCAAGAAAATCAATATTTTTCGAAAAATGTTCCGTGTAAAGGGTAGTTTAAGGTGGGGCTATTTTTTTCAAAATATTCGTGTTGCATCCTTGAATGACTAACTAAACTAAACCCCGGCGCGACAGCCCACAAGGGGCCAAGGCCTACCGCCCAGCCGCTGCGTCCCCCACCTCTGCCCACTACAGGCTTCATTGGTGAGGTGACAGTATTGGAGGGTGGGACATGGTCAGCGCCCCGAGTCCTCCCGGCCGGTTATGCGGTCTTCTAGACCTGGGGCCGCTACTTCTCTATCAAGTAGCTCCTCAATTGGTCCCCCGGGACCTAACGAGGCTGAGTGCACCCCCTGCCAGACCTCCCAGAGGGGATAAAATCCCCATGCTGGTACCGGGGATCGAACCCGGGTCCTCCGCGCCAGAGGCAAGCGCGCTACGGAGGCGGTCATCCTTGAATGACATTAAACTTAAATACCATCTTCGGTTTTTAACCGACTTCTCTTTTTTGTTATCTTGTCCACAAGCACACACACACACACGCACACACACACACAGACACACACAGACACACACAGACACACACACTTTTTCTAAAAATGTTTTTTTTTTTTTTGATTCAGGGGTCCTCGAAACATATATTTCCGGTGAAATCTTGACATCGAATTTTTGGGTCGAATACAACACTTCCTCTATGTACTATACATAATAGAGAAAGTAAAAACAGCCAGGATGATATATGTATATCTACATTTTCTATTGTATATGTATTTTAGCACAGGATTACGGAAGTTGAATACATCAGTACTCGTTATCCTAATTTGTATGTGAAAGCAAACCCTTCTTTTCCATTAGAAGCAGCGCATCAAGCTAACTGGTAGATACATATGAAGAAGTAAAGAGATCTAAAGAGGACTATAGTTAATTTTGTCCCAATAATTATTAAGATATGAAAACAACACTTTGGGTTCTTTCAGTCTATTTTCAATTGAACACTTTATGTGTGTATGTGCATGCGTGCGGGTGTGTATCTCTCTCAAAAACCATTCGACCGAATTTAATAATTAACTCACCATAGAAAATCCATGTTCTTCCAAATGGTCAAATTGTTTCCAAAATTTTGAACATAGAATTTATGGCTTCCTTTATCATATTTATGTCATCAAATTTGACTACCATTTGGTTGGATGCTGAAGTGGATATCAGAGCACACTTTTACCACTTTATTCCAATAATTGTGGCAGTTTATAGTAACTTAAATGTAGAGGCTTAAAATATTTTATAATTAAGTAATTTTAGAAATACGTTTCTAAGGTTCGAATGACATTTCCTTCATTTTATGGAAGCTTTCATCGAGTCATACTTTTACTTTCTCCTCTAGTAAGGGAAGTAGTGTATTCGACCCAATGATGTCGAGATTTCACCGCAAATATATGTTTTAAGGCCCCCTGAACCCAAAAAAATAATTTTAGAAAAATTCCGTCTCTGCGTGTCTGCAACGGCATAACTCGAAAACGAAAAGTTGGTTAAAATCAAAGTTGGTATTTCAGTTTCTTATATTTAAAAGGCGCGACACGCAGATTTTAAATAGAATTCTTGCATTCTAAACTACGTTTAGGTGGAAAATGATTTTCTCAAAAATGAGTACGATTTTGATTAAAATAACATATATTTAAGATATTTTATGAAAAATTGAATGCATGTTTTGAATTTTCTGGCTATAGCCCATGTAGTCTTGTTTACTCTTGATGACTTTTGCATAACTGGTAAACAGGAAGAGATAGACCAAATCTTACTATACAAAAAATCTAGATGTCTTTAAAACACAATTTATTTCATATTCATTTTCTTTGTGGAGTTCACTATTTACGAGGTATTACTCGTTATTACTTTCAAATTCCAAGCTGTTGTGTTTTTCTTTAATTAGAATCGTTATTTTTTTTTTATCTTTTCTTTCTTTCGTTTCTCTTCCGTCGCTAGCACTTGTTATCACGATGGAAACACTTGAATGCGGTTTCCGAAAGATATAACTATGCAATTTTTGGTTACATTTAATTACAGCCTTGGTCGTTCTTGTGCGAATAAGCAGTTGTAGGAATAGTTTATATGTGAGTAGAGGAAGTCATGTGAGTGTAACACATCAGAATGTTTAAGTAGCTTCCTTACAGAAATGTGCAGCGACGACTTAACGCAAGTCTGTGGAAGTGTGTCTTGGGAGTAATTGTATTTGTAGCATGTCTGTTAAAGCTATAAAGCAGTAAATAAATCCAGTCGCAGAAAACCACACACACGCCCCTGCAGAAATCATGGACAAGGAAGTCATAAATCAAGAGGAGCCGCGCGGCGCTGAGATTTAGGCCAGAGATAGATTTATTGCTTTATCGGAGTGTAGCAAAGAAGGATGGGGTTGTCACTAATGTTGCTGTTTATAAAACACAAAGAAATACTACCAGCAGATGTCTGCGGAGTCACTTCTTGTACTCTATGATACTTAGGCCATCCTTCTTAATAATGTGGTGCATAGATTACTTGGGCTAGGTCAAAGACCTTCCTGATGGAACCGATAAATAATTACAGTGAGACGTAACGGGGCTGATTAGTCAACTCACCCTCCTGTTTTTGACGTTGGGACTTCCTGGTTTCTTTTTTCTTTTTTCTTTTTTCTTTTTTTTTTATTTCTTCTCCTCCTCCACTTCGTGGACTAGGCCAGGGAAGGACAGTGCCTGCGTGACGTAAGCTCTAGTCGCTAACATGCTCGCACTGAAGACGAGTTCAGCGTGTGATGTCACCGGCCTCTGAACTTCTGCCATAGGGCAAGTAGCAATGTAGGAAAGAAATATACTTAAGACCTCTATTGTTTTTGTGTTTTATCAATGACCTACCTAATGTTGTTAAACCCTCCAACATTTTAATGTTTGCTGATGATGTTAAGTTATACAAAAGTATCATCAGTGTTAGAGATTGCTTAGAAATTCAATGTGAGCTAGAGTCTTTGTATATATGGAGCAAACTCCGATTCAATATTAATAAGTGTGTAAGAACGGCCTTCACTACAAGTAAAATTCCTATTAAATGTATTTGTAACATAAATACGACACCACTTGTTGAAGTGTTTGAAAGTATACGACCTATGAGTTAATCGTAACCAAATCGTTAAAATGTCTAGGCTTCATTTTTCGAAATTCATGCACATTCAAAGAAACAACGTGAGTTCGACTTTACAACTCCTTTGTTAGACAAAATCTTAATAATACGTCCATTATTTGGAACACTAACAGCACAAAATATATCAATTATTTAATAAAAACAGTACAACCAGAATTTTTAAAACATGTACCTACTATTTAAAAGAACTGGATATTAACCTACGTACGTAATATTTAAATTTAAAGCTTTAAACTCTAGAAGAGGCATTGCGTGACTAATATTTTTGTATAATTATTGATGATACTCAAACTATTCCAAGTATATTGTTTTATGTGTCAAACAAAATGACTAGATTGAAGAAGTTATTCTCCACCTCAAGAGAAAATAGCAAAATCCATAGAATTCACCGCTAAACGAATTTTATATTTATATAACACTTTTCAATATTTTGATGTAGATATACCCAACATGTCAGAAACTCGATTCAAAAATGCTATAGTGAATAATTTACACTTACATCGATTAGTATAGAGTTTTAAAATTGGAACTGATTGTCGTGCTTCTCTGTTATTGTTTCTTTCCTCTCTTTTTTCCTTCATAACTTTTATTTTGTATACCTACCATTATTATTTGTTTCAAGTCTGTAAGTTAGACTTGAAAATGTTTGCATGTACCTACTCGTAAATGTATTTCACAATCAACATTGATTTTGGGGTTATGTCTGTTATTTTCATAATAAATAAATAAATAAATAAATAAACAGCTGTTGTTAATAATAATAACTATAATGTCTTGGGTGTTGTAATGTTAATGCTGACTGTTTTAGTTAAATAGTGCGTCACAGTCTACATATTAAACGATTAAATTTCTACTCTGTATTATGAAAAAGAAATACATAACAATTCCAGTTTATGTGAAGAACAGTTATGTTATAAAATAGAACAGAACATAATGCCATGCAGAAGGAAATTACACGGTTTTCTGTTTCGTTTTTACTTTCTCTATGTTTAATAAAGTAGAGGAAGTATTGTATTCCGCCCAAAAATTCGATACCGAGATTTCACCGGAAATATATGTTTTGAGGCCCCTTCAATAAAAAAAAAAGCATTTTTAGAAAAACGTCCGTGTGTGTGTGTGTGTGTGTGTGTGTATGTGTGTGTGTGTGTGTGTGTGTGTGTGTGTGTGTGTCAGTCTCTTGGACAGGGTAACTCAAAAGCGAAAATTCGGTTAAAAACCAAAGTTTGTATTTAAGTTTAATGTCTTTCAAGAATGTGACACGAAGATTTTGAAGAAAATTGCATTACCCTAAAGTACCCCTTACATGGAATATTTTGCGAGAATTTTTATTTTCTTGAAAATAGCTCCAACGATTATGATCAAAATTCTATATGTTTGAGATATTTTTATGACAAATGAAATGTAATTCTTAAATTGTTTGGTTATAGCCCATGAAGGCCTATTTACTCTGGATGACGTTTGCATAACTGGTAAACCGTAAGAGATAGACCAAATCTTAAAATACAAAAAATGTAGATCTTGCTGAAACACACAATTTATGTACAAATACTTTTTTTTTTTTTTTTTTTTTTTTTTTTTAGAGTGAACTATTTCGGATATATTGCTTGTTATTTGTGAGAGTTTTGGAGCACTTATACTTCTGTCAAATGGAACATCGCTATTCATTCCTTTATATGTTAACCGTGCAAAGAGAGCGGAATTTAAAAGCGTTAAACGATCTGAGGATCGCTCAAAGCCTACTGTATTCCCACATTCACGTTGCACGTGCAAGAAAACAAAAGTGCAATAACATAATTTGTGCAAATGTTTACCTCAATGTTTGTAAGAATGGGTAGTACAAGAGTAGACAAAGTCATGTGAGTGCAACACATCAGATTTTTGTTTAACTAGTTTATCAGCGTTAGGAAGTAATGTGTGGGAAATTTGTAATCTAAGACTGCATGTTAGGTTGTGAACTGATAAGGCACTTGGGGATTTGGAACGTTACAGAACCTGACAGAAACACTCGCTACTCTGTTTCACTTGTACTGGCCATGTTATTGTCATCTAGAGCGCTACAGCTAACTGAATCCTCCAGTTCCATAAGCAGAGCATCGTTCATATAGATAACATACGAATGGGTCTCGCCTGACGTCACATGAACTGATAGACTTGCTCTTCGTTCCAATACGTCATACCGCTTGAAGCTATCTTGCTCTGGACTAAGCATACATTTTTTTCATAGGTATCCAAACGGGAGAGCAAAAAAGTTCCGAACTGGCGTGGCGGTGTTTTGTCTGTCTGCACACTCGGCGCTCCTTGCCGTCTGCCGCATCATAGAAAGGCGCGGATGAACCCATCACCAACTTTACAAAAGGAAATGGTGAAACTGGCCACTGTTGTTGTCCATACATTTTCGGCACCTCTTTAGGAAACTATCCATCACTCGCCGTAGTTCACGTTGAGGAATGCTGACAATTTCTTGGCAGATATTTTGTTTTAATTCTTCCAGGATGTGTAGGTTTGTCTTTTTCACTTTATGATTTAAGTTACCCCCAAGTTCGCAACCTCTGAATAGTAATCCAATCGACTTTAATGTTTTCTTCATCACCGTTCGCCCAATTTTCTTGTCTTCGTTGTAACAATGTTTTATCAGTTTGTTGTTTATAAGGTTTATTTTCGCTATATCTTTCTCCCATTTGTTTTGCCAGGATTTTATAAGAAAATACTTTTCTATCATGACCTAATTATGTATTTTCCTTCATGAAACTCACCTCGATTTCTGAGACGCTGCGTGGGAGCTTTAAGAAGCAAAAGAGCGAGTGATGTGCGGGAAAAACATGAAGGCGTTGCATTTATTTTCCTCTAACAAAAACCACAAAACTTGTTATATCCTCCATAAAGATGTAAGGAAAGGAAGTACGAGTACAAAAGGAAGAAACGTTGTCAAAGAATATAAGTCTGAGGAGAAAACCAGCTGGGTTTGCAACACAGCTTATGAGGACACTTCTTCAAAGGAGAAGTTGGGGAAACTTGCATATTGTACTTTCAGAAACGGGATGGGAAATACTGCTCAACTTCCTATTACTTTAAAGGTCGCCAGGTGAATGCTGGGAAGGATTTCTATATCCTTCGTGTTGCACATCATTTCATTTTACCCTTCATCCCGTTAGGTTTGCTCCAGGGTTGGAGGTGACGGGGAGCGTCGCGGCAGCAGCACGGCTGGGGCAAAGAATGCGCTTTGGAAATCTCGTACGCCGTATTGCAAGGTGAGTTTACTGGTTTCTGGGCCCCCATGGCACAATCTGGACGGGTGGGGGCAGTTTCCGAGTCATGCGACCCCCTTGGGAGAGGCAATGGGCTGAGCCTCCACCGGGGTGATTCTAACTGGAAAAATCTGATGTGTTGTACTCACATAATTTCTCTACTCTTGTACTAACAATTCTTACAAACTCTTATTTTTATATCTTCTTCATGTTAGTCGAGATAAGCATTTGCAGAACTTCTATTATTGCTGATTTTCTTGTACGTACAAGGGGAATATGAGGATTCAGTAGGGATTAAGCGATAGTCAAATGGTTTAAAGCTTTGAAATTGCATTCTCTTTGCACGGCCAAACAGATAAAAAAGTAACTAACGATCTTCCATTTGAGGAAAGTTTAAGTACAACAAAACTCACACAAATTACAAGGAGTATCTCCGAAATAGCTCACTCTACAAAAAAACTGCACTAAGGCATAACTTGTGCGTATTTTAATGAGGTCTACGTTATTTGTATAATAAGTTTTGGTCTATATCTTACGGTTTGCCATTTATCCAAAAGCCATCCAGACTAGCTATAGCTAGAAAATTCAAAATGTAAATTTAATTTGACATAAAAAATCTTAACCAAGTGGCGTTTTAATCAAAATTGTTAGAGCCATTTTTGTAAGGGGTAGTTTAGGACGAAGGAATTTTCTTCAAAATATTCGCGTCGCATCCTTGAAATATACCTACTAAACTTAAATACTCACTTTGGTTTTACAGACTTTTCGGTTTTTAGTTACGCTGTTTACATAGTAACAGACACACACACACGCGTGCGTGCGCGGACCTTTTTCTAAAGCTGCTTTCTTTGTACTCACGGGACCTCAAAACATATATTTCGGGTTAAATCTAGACATCGAACACTTCCCCTACTTACTATACATACTAGAGAAAGTTGAAAATGACCTGCCACCTGCCCTGTCGAGGTTACGTTCCGGCCGCCCTTAGGATCGATTCGCCTCATCCATCCTCCCGGGGGGTGCCCCGTAAGGAGCAACCATCGCCTTTCGGTCGAGGTGCTACCTCCCCGTCCGCAAGTTGTCAGTCATATACACTCAATACTCCACTAGATTGACGGCAAGCTCAAATATATAAAATTCTTTCTTCACGGACAAATGTCTGTAGTCTTTGATTTTACAAGACCGATTTTCTGAATTTTATTATGATCGTGGTGGAGTGCAGTAACCGGTTGTAAAATTCAAACAATTACAACCAAACTAGCACATAAAATTAGTACATTTATGTGTTAAAATACATTAATAATGAGGAAAATGTACTTAAAACCTGTTTACAAACTAATAGCCCTTTAAGGGCAGGTTAAAAGCTGGTTTGCGTCTAAAATATCAATATGGTGCTTTTTGTTGATTTTTCAAAATTAATTCCTATTTTATCACAATTTAGTCTTTTAACCCCTAAAAACCAGACTGTCTTTAAAATAAATGTAACTGTCCAAGGACGGATATGAATACCATATTTTACAATCGTTAATTCTTTTTTCAAAAAATATTGAAATAATATCTATGTGATATAAAAAGGCAGTACGTTTAAAAAAGCATTGATTTATGTGTACAATGAGTAAGGTTTATTATTAGATGCCTTAGTCAGACAACTGCATAGGTGCGTTCGTTCGAAAACTAGAATGTTTAAATAAACGTAGGGGTCTCCCAGACCCTTAGCGACCAATGAAATGTCACCTGCACATTCATGAATGTCACGCAACAATCACAGCAGCTGTCTTCGTTTACTTTCGAAAACAGCACGTTTAACAACTTTAATTTTAGATAGAGCAGAACTACCTTTAATGAATAACCTAGTAACACAAATTCGTTCATTTATACAGAGGGTGCCAAAAAATGTATAAACAGTGAAAACTGCGTTAATATAACAAAGCTGAATCCACACAAACAAAAAATGATGAGCACTAATTATCTTAGACTTTTCAGTTACAGCAGTTACTCCAAATGCACACCATTGGCGTCGATACACTTTTAAGTACGTTGAACTACCGATCCGGTAACGTCTGCGAAAGTTTTCTCAGTGATTGCAGCACATGCTGTTCCAATTTCCTCCCGAAGTGCTGCCAGTGTGGCTCATTTTCTTAGGTATACAATATCCTTCAGAGTTCTTCATAGGAGGAACGTGGTGGAAACTCAAACGGACCTCTTCGTCCTATCCAGTGCCCTGAAAGATTGTGTTAAAAGTAGGCACGTACATCGTGGTGGTGCACCATCCTGTTGGAAGTAAAACTCCTAAATGTACGAATGACAGGAAAGATGAATGTGCGAATCATGCTCAGGTACACTTGGCCAGTTGCTCTTGCATAACAAAAGAATGATTCAACAGGACCCCTAAATGACTACCTACACCAAACATTAATTCCAGGTAATTTAACAGGTGTTCCACAAAAACATGTGGACTATTTGCAAACCAGTAGACACAGTTATGCCGGTTAACTGTTCTGTTCAAATTAATTTGGGTCGCATCTGTTTACACATCATACTATAACCTTGTGTTCATTTTCTTCGTTGTTTATTTACCTGTTGCATAACAACTCTGGCATAATGTGTGTCAGTCACACGTATTTTTAGAATATTGTACTACACATTAGTGTTGCTTTTTAACCCAACTTTGAATTATATTAAACTGAATTTCCTGTCAAAGTAGATGTACATTTTCGGCACCCTCTGTGTTCATTTCTCTCATTTAAACGCTAATATTATTATTGTTGTTTTCACAGTCTACTGGGTTAGTTGTGGTGCCAACTGTGAGAATAACTCTTAATTAAAATGTATGAATGTTATTGTACATTGTAAGTGGTTTACTTTTAAATCCTTATTAATATTAAATAGTATTGAATAAATGAATTACTAATTATTTCGCGGAATACTCTAAAGAAACACCCCTCGAGGTTTTCATACTTGGGATCATTATTTTTCTCCGGCTTCGCGCTCACAAAAATATCGTGATATAAAACCCTCTCGTGGTAATATACATATAATACGTTGTCTCTTTCTTTCATTCCCGCTCTACGCGCTGGCAAACCACCTGACTCAGAGAAATGCTAGTCCGCAACCCGCCTTCGTAGCTGCTCCAGACTCTATAAATAATAATTAATAATAATAATAATAATAATAATAATAATAATAATAATAATAATAATAATAATAATAATAATAATGATGATGATGATGATGATGATGATGATGATGATGATGATGACGACGACGATGATGATGATGATGATGATGATGATGATGATGATGATGAAAATTTGTTAATTTATTTATGTTCATAAACAATACATCATAAAACAAAAATTAAATGACTAAAAGATAAAACAAAACAATGAACAAATATACTATCTTATCTATTATATTCCTAACTCTTGGAGTTACTTATATCTATAACTTCCCCTTAGTTATATGTAACATTTTGTTTTATATATAACGGGGAATTTTATTAGGCCAGTAATTACTTTTAATTCTCATTATCCTTTTCCACTTTTCTATTTCCTCATATTTCTTTTAACCATTTCAATCTCATTTTTGCTAAATAATTTCCCGCTCTTTCAATATATTTGTGATCCAGCTAGCTAGCTTACCAGACATATCACGATTAGACTTGTAAACTCGAATGATGACTTAAATTCATTTACCTCCATCAGTGTTTTTACGAAATTATTGTACTATGGTTTAGATAGCTTAGTAAAAAGGGCAACAGGCAAATATAGGGTATAAGCTTGCTCTACGCACCATATAAGATTATAAGTATCAGTTAAATAAAATAATGAAGCAACAATCCTGGAAGAACAATCAGGCTTAGAAAAGGAAGATGTTGTATAGACAACACATTTTCCCTCAAACAAAATTATTAAAAAACGTACAGAATATAACGCAGGACAAAGCTATGGAGTGTCTTAGAAAGAAATACCATTACATTTAATACAAGTAATACAACACAGTATAAAGGAAGAGGAGCACAGATAAAAATAATCGTATGTATTGCACTCACATGACTTTCTCTACTCCTGTACTAACTATTCTTACAAACTCTTATTGCTATATCTTCTTCTTGTTAGTTGAGAAAAAACATTTGCTGAAATTATCTTATTGCTTATTTCCTTGTAGGTGGAAGGGGAATGTTAGAATACAGTAGGCTTTGTGCGATAGTCAAATCTTTCAAAGCTTTGAGATCGCGTTCTCTTTGCACGATTAATATATAGAAAAATGAAAAACGATGTTCCATTTCACCAAAGTTGTAAGTTTTCCGAAACTCACACACATAACAAGGAATGTCTCCCTAATGGTTTAATCTGCAAAAAAAATTATTTAGACATAAATTGTGTGTTTTATAGAGATCTACATTTTTGGTCTAGTAAGATTTCGTCTATCTCTTACGGTTTACGAGTTATTCAAACTCATCCAGACTAAACAGGACTAGCCATAAAATTCAAGATATACATTTCATTTGTCATAAAAATATCTCAAACACATGACATTTTAATCAAAATCGTTAGAGCCATTTTCAAGAAAATAAAAATTTTCGAAAAATTTTCCATGTAAAGCGTAGTTTAGAGTGGAACTATTTTCTTCAAAATCTTCGTGTCGCATCCTTGAATGACATTAAACGTAAATACCAACTTTGGTTTTTAACCGACTTTTCGTTTTTGAGTTATACTGTCCACAGACTGACAGACACACAGACACACACACGGACTTTTTTCTAGAAATGCTTTTTTTTGGATTCAGGGGGCCTCAAAACATATTTCCGGTGAAATCTCAACAACGAAGTTTTGGGTGGAGTACAATACTTCCCCTACTTACTAGTAGAGATAGTAATAAACCAGCGAGAGCCAATTCTAAATTACAGGTGGAGTGCAACAAGGTTGCCCGCTATCGACTGCACTTTTATAATATATACACGGATGAAATAATACGATTATGGAAAAATAGGACTACAAATGGAATTACACTACAGAAGAGAATTTTAAAAACTATTTTATTTGCAGACGATTAGATCTTGCTGGCGAAAACCGAAGATGAACTACAAAAATGGCACATACATTGTACAACATTTTAACAGAAAATATCAACGGAAAAAGGAAAAACAGTGGTATTTAGAGGTCCGTTCCAAAATAGTACTGGAACAGGTGTCAGCATTCAGTTTTCTTGGGTGTAAAATATTATACATCAATTAACTAGACGTATACGGAAAACTAAACAAATTTAATTGCACAACTGAAACATTAAGATGGACATTAACAAGCTGTATAAGTGCATGCAAATACCTACAGTTAAATATGTGTCTGAAACGTGGACCAATAGAAACCAACACCTGCAAACAATACAATCGGCAGAAATTAGGTTCCTGAGATGTATATGAGGATATACAAAACTGGAGTGAAAGACTAATGTAAGTATTCGCGAAGAATTAAAAGTAGATGAGTTAAATAACATAATTAAGAAAATTGGAAGTTACACTTGAACAGAATGCCAAAAAACAGAGTACACAAAGCAGATATAAATTGTAAATCACAAAATAAAATGAAACCAGGGAGACTAAAGAAACGATGGCATGATCCGGAACGGGTTGAATGCCCAAGCCGTGAAGAAGAAGAAGAAGAAGAAGAAGAAGAAGAAGAAGAAGAAGAAGAAGGAGGAGGAGCAGAAGAGGAAGAAGAAGAAGAACAAGAAGAAGGAGGAGCAGAAGAAGACGAAGACGAAGAAGAAGGAGCAGAAGAGGAAGAAGAAGAAGAAGAAGAAGAAGAAGAAGAAGAAGAAGAAGAAGAAGAAGAAGAAGAAGGAGGAGGAGGAGCAGAAGAAGAAGGAGGAGGAGCAGAAGAAGAAGAAGAAGAAGAAGAAGAAGAAGAAGAGGGTTTAGATGATTTATATAGCTAATTCACCACTTTAGCTCTGTAATTCTAACTTAATTCCTGGTTATTTCTAATATTAAATTAAAAATGTGATGTGTTGCACTCACATGACTTTCTCTGCTTTTGTACTAACCATTCTAACAAACTCATATTCCTATATATCAATGTTAGTTAAGATAAACATTTGTACAAATTATCTTATTGCATATTTCCTTGTAGGTGCAAGGGAGATATTAGAATACAGAAGGCTTTGTGCGACAGTCAAATCTTTTTGACCTTTGACATTCCGTTCTCTTTGCACGATTAACATATAAAAAATGAACAACGTTGTTGCATTTCGCTAAAGTTCTGTTTTCCGAAACTCACACATATAACAAGGAATATCTCCGAAATGGTTCACCGTACAAGAAAATATATTGAGACATAAATTGTGTATTTTACCAAGATCTACATTTTTTGTGTAGTATGATTTGGTCTATCTCTAACGGTTTACGAGTTATGCAAAAGTCGCCCAGAGTAAATACGACTACAGGGGCTATAGCCAGAAAATTCAAGATATACATTTCATTTGCCATAAAAATATCTCAAACATATGGCATTTTAATCAAAATCGTTAGAGCCATTTTCAAGAAAATTAAAATTTTCGAAAAATTTTCCACGTAAAGGGTAGTTTAGGGTGGGGCTATTTTCTTCAAAATCTTCTTATCACATCCTTAAACGACATTAAACTTAAATACCAACTTTGGTTTTTAACCTAGTTTTCGTTTTTGAGTTATGCTGTCCACAGACTGACAGACTGACAGACACACACACGGACCTTTTTCTAAAAATGCTTTTTTTTTTGGATTCAGGGGGCCTCAAAACATATATTTCCGGTGAAATCTCGATTCGAATTTTTGGGTGGAATACAATACTTCCCCTTCTTACCAGTAGAGAAAGTAAAATTTCCCTGATATTCACACAGAAGGCTGTGAAACTTCGGAGCAACATCTGACCTTTTCATCCTTTCCCGGGCAGTCTTCCAAGTTATGGAAATGCTGCATTGTCAGATACACATAATTTTTCACTTATCAATATTTGTACAGATATGTACATCTTAATTTTAATCAGCAATTATATTTGGCAGAACACCCAGGAGATCTTAAGAGTTTTAGTTGAATGCTAAACTGATAATCGTTTCTCCCAGGTGTCGAACACCGCCTCAAGATGAGGGTTCCAGTAACATCGCGGTTCACGGCGATGGTCACTGGTCACAGGACAACGAGGGCTATTCTTCACACATGTGGCTTAGCTGACAGTCTCTTGTGCCTTTGTGGAGAAGAACAACAGACGTCACACCATCTCATTTTTTAATGTGAAATATTAACTAAAGAGAGACAACTATTAAAACGGCAGGTTAGAATACGAGGTGAAACAATTGCGACCTCGCAGATAAACATTTCAATTCCTTCTTCAAGTTTGTTAACAGTATTGATGTCAGTAAACTGTACCATACATTTTCATTGTATTAAATAGTGTACCTTGCGCCACTCTGCTATTAGCTATTAAGTTATCCTTCTAAATATCACTCTCCTTTGGTTAATTCCTATCCGCCGAATCTTCAGGATAGCGCAAGTTCACATCAAACAACACGTGCATAACTAACAATTTATTGAAATAACTTAAAAGTTTTAAACAATATCTATATGCTAAGTAAAACCTTTCTAACATTACATCGTATCTCGTGAAATTAAGAATACGAGAAAACAACAAATCATATACACAATTCAAACATTTTTAAATCCTTTTTAAACTTATCCTAACTACACCAAACTTCAAAAACACAAGAAGTCTTCTTTTATTTTTTTTACAATATACTTGACCTACACTAAATAAAACTTTTAAACTTGACCTACAGTATGATATAACACAAAACCCTGAATGCTCCTATATCATGACGGAAAATGGAATTATATTATCTTTGATTTCTTATCTTGGTAGAATTCCATCAGGAGTACGTCCCTGGTTCCTTTCAGCTTGCTGTTCTTAATTTCTTCTCCTTTACTTTCATTAGATTTTCCTTTTGTCTGTTTAGCTCCTAGTTTGTTACTGTATTTTGCTGTTTACCAATAATAATTACTTTGATAACATCCTTGTTTGTATTTTTCTGTTCCTTTACAGGTTAAGCTTCTTGCCTTTCTTTTTGTTTAGAAACAGTTTTTATGGATTACTCTTTTTCAGCATCTTTTTAGCAGTCCCTTTTATATCTGCTTGTTCATCACTTGATGTATTTCCTTGCCCAGCATGTGACTTTTGCTTATCTTTAATGTTTATTTTCTTGCCAGTTGGTTTCCGGTCATCGCCTGTATACGTGAGCTTGGCAAACGCAGTCTGTTCCGCAGATTTGAATCCAAAGGCAAATACAAGAACGGCACATATTAATACAAATCCTACTGGAAATGCATAATGGGGATTGACAACTTCAGACAGTTCCATTTTCCACGTCCTCTTTTGTTCAACTCCACTGTTTACGTGAACACTAACCGTTCCACTTTCAGGACATAGCCCTTCTGGCTGTTCCAAAGTCTATAATAATTTCTTATATCCAACGGTATTACTCTTAATACCGTTACAACCTTACAATTATCATAAATCTAGTATTACCGAAACGTGTAATATTACTTTGTAATGGAGCATGTTGCTCAATAAAAGATCATTATATAAAATATTAAATAAAATATTACATCCTTACAATTTAAAAATATCTACAAATAAAACCAGAGTTTTAGTATTTAAAGGAAAGGGGCATGTTGGGAGTAAGGTTGTAATAAATAAGAAAATATACAACAGTTGGCAACACTTAACTACTAGGGATCAAAATTAACCGCTGTATTAGAAGAGAAAGGTGTTGACAAGAAATTAAATAAATTCAGTCTAATCTGCGGCACAATAAAGAGAACCATTAGAAGGAAAACTATTAGAAGATGAACGCAAATTAAGTTGTATAAGACAATGACAGTTCCTTTGCAACTGTATTCAAGTAAAACAAGGGCAGAAAACAGAAAATAAAAATTGAATCATTAGAAATAAGATTTTTGACATCAGTGGCTGGATACTCTCTGCTAGATTACAAAACAAATGAAGAAATAAGAAAAAAATTGTGCATATATAGCTGAATATAAAGGATTAAATAGAATAAAGATAACTGGAGGTATATACAGATGATGAACAAGGAAAGATTCCCTAGAACAGTGGCCAACTACGTTCCAGTCGATGAGACATAGGAAGACCGAGGAAGAGATGGAGAGATCATACTGATGATGGGGACGGAATGGGTCCATGAGTCCAAACCTTGGATGATGATGATGATTATTATTATTATTTATTATTATTATTATTATTATTATTATTATTATTATTATTATTATTATTATTATTATCATCATCATCATCATTATCATTATCATTATTATATATTATTACCATTATCATTATCATTATTATTATTATTATTATTATTATTATTATTATTATTATTATTATTATTATTATTATTATTATTATTATTATTATTATTGATGATCTGTCGTTGGAGCATTGAGTTGTACGCGCACAAAACCTAACGCCATTAAAATGTGAGCTGCAAGAATAGCAAAAAGCACTATTAAATGTAATAAGAGATTAAAGCCTCAACTACCTCTACCTCGGAAGTAACTGTTACATTGTTATCAATGAATAAACAGTGAAAAACTAGTAAATGTATTCACTTTCTTAGCATTTAATCATCGTAATCCTGGAATTATTAAATTTTCATTTTAATGTTCCCATATCTTTATGGCAACCGTGAGGAAAAGACTATTCATCATGCATGCAAAGAAAGCACTTAAAGTAGAAGTTGCGATAATATTACAGTAGCATTAAAACCGGAATGTGCGGGAGTTGGACCGTATTGTACACGGTACTTAATCTAACTGTGAAGGACCTTGCTTAGTCGAGATAGCGCTGGGTCACGCACCCCGGACATCCGACTGTGGGGAGCACCACAGGCTATTCCCCTACAACGCCAACGACCCCTATTGCACTCTTGCCAAGGCCATTCAGTGCATTTGCGCTGCCAATCTCCAAAAATTAAACTGGGTAGCGGAGATTGTGCTGTTGTTTTACTTTCTCCCTGCGTGTTTATAATCAACAGAGGGAGTATTCTTTTATTTTTAATTACTGGCATTGTCCGTGGTTTGACAATTTATCCCTACAACTTTTGGAAGTCCACATGACAAATTTCGGAAGAAATGGATGAAAACTGCATCATATGGAGCATTTTAAAAATAGAATGTGTTAAAAAAATAATTTAAAAAACTCAGATTTGAAAGTGTAGAATATTATTTTCCCCGATTTGAACTACATTATATATACAGAGAGAGTAAACAAAATCCGAACCAGCCGCGCGGTGTTCTGCCTGTGCGCGTCCTCGGCGCTGGTTGCCGTCTCCCGCTGTCATACAAAGGCGCGGATGAAACCATACCACATTTTTAAAACTACTTTTAAAGGGTTTACTTACCAACTTAATGAAAGGAGATTGTTATTGCAGCTCTGAGAAACTTACTATTGTTCATGACGAAAAAAGTGCTTCAATGTGCACCATAAGCTGACAAAGAGATATAGGTCCAATTTTTTTCGAGCCAACAGTTGATGACATACGTGAATACAATTCTGTCCCCGCCCCCCCCCCCCCCCGTTTTTTTTAATAGCGAATTAGCGGACAACGAATGCGATTTTGCCTTTTTTCAACAAGGCTCTGGAATAGCTCATACGACCAATCTTTGGATGAGAACAATTGAAAGTGTTTCAGGACAGAATTATTAGAAGAGGTTTGTGACCTCCTCGGAGCTCAATTAACCCCGTTCAATTTCTATCTCTGGGGTAACTTAAAACATAAAGTGTACAACACAAACACACACACCTGGAAGAGTTAAAACAAAATATCCACCAGGATACTGCCAGTATTTCTCAACGTGAACTACGGCAAGTGATTGATAGTTTCCTAAAGAGGTGCCGAAAATATATGTATGTTTGGGCAAAGACAGTGTCCAGTTTCAGCATCTCCTTGGCCATTTCATTAGTTGCTTTAGGCCACGGTGCAAGCTCCTTTTAATAATAACCTTAACTAACAACTAAACCAAAGGATTCAAAATGGCGTAGAAACGAAGTACATGTTTACACTTTCGTCCGTATTGGCTAAAAGAGAAAGAGGGAGTGAGGGCATTCAGTTTGTCATGCAGATCTCTTATCATGATTAGTAGCCACACGTTATAGCCTAGTGTAGGACAAGCCTTTGAAGGGGTTAAAATCTGAGGGGGAAACCTTCATGAGCGCCCAGGTTAGCGAAATGTATAATGTGTATGTGTGAAAAGATTTTCAGGGCATGGAAATTAGTTTGAATGGTATTCATTTAATACATAGCAAGGTAGAAGTTTGTAAGAAAAAAAGTAAACAGGACACTACTCCCACAGTGACTTTGTTGCTGCTTAGAAGCAAAAATTAATAAATAAATAAATTAATTAATTAATTGATTGAATTAATGAATGAAGAAATGAAGAAATAAATGAACGAAGGAATTAGTAAACGAAGAAATAAATGAATGAGTAAATGAATAAGGTAGCATATTTTCTCTCCAACTCAAAACCATAATTGATTAATTTACCTGCACTAACCTATTGTTGATCATAGGAATACAACAGCAATGTAGACATAAATATAACAATTTCATTGCCATAATATGTAATATATTTATGTAAACTATCTTGTAAATATATTTATTTCTAATTTCTAAACATAATTAGTAAATTATAGCAAACGCGTAATTTATTTAATCATGGAGATCTTTATGCTCACAAATGTAACAGATAAATCATAAATCACTACGAACTATATTATATTCCTCTAATTCTATTTAATATTGCTGTTTCCATTTGGTTTTAATTATTAGTTTTAAGCATCTATATAATACAAGTTCTCCTCTCCAGTATGCATATGACAAGTTTGTGTGTGTGTGTGTGTGTGTGTGTGTGTGTGTGTGTGTGTGTGTGTGTGTGTGTGTGTAAATATGTATCAATAGATCGTCTTCTATCACTCTGTGATAGGTAAGGTGAAGAACACCTCAAAAGACCCCAGAAAACGATATAAAATCCAGCAAGGATTAGCTTTAGGGTTCTTTATACGTGTAGCAGAATTACGCTCCGGTTGGCAGCATTGGCCTTATGCTCTTGTTCCTTCACGGGCGGACATTCATGGTTGAAGTGCTTCTAACATAGACGTAACTGTATTAGACAATGTAATGCAGTTCACATGGGAACAGCTAACTACGGGTAAAATCCTGCTTACATTCAAGTAAATGTTAATGACCTGGCGAACTTCCTCTACTAATTCCAATGTTATACAAGCTCTTCAAAAGTGCGATGCACTCGCACGAGTTTCTCTAATTTCCCTTTTGTAGCTATCCCTTATTGTTATCCTGCTAGTCATAGGTACATACATAAATCATTCTTCTAACCACTTTATAGTAATTAAGTTAAAAACTCCTCCAAAATTATACTCCATTTAGTAATAATAGATGTTTCACTCAGTAAAGCGGAACCAACTCCTGTCAATGATTTACTGCCCTCTTCTGTGAGGAAAATATTCTGATGTTTCTGACTGTCTTAAGTTAGATAAGAATGATTCCTGCTAGATGGAAGCGAGGTAACAACGAACTGTGCCTGTCTGTCTGTTACGGAGGGGGTTCCAGCACATCAGCTCATGGCTTATTGTGCGTCAGATCCCGGGAGGAAGGATGAGATGAAAGTACCCTACTGGTGGCCAGAATGCATAACAGGCGGAATTGGAACCACATACGGGTACAGGTAGTTTTCAAACCGACGGAGTTCCAGGTTTTAAGAGTCAGCGGGGTCGCAGGTAGGCTGCGCTACGGTGGTGCTGTGCTCGGCCGGCCACCCTTCCAAGGGGACTAATTGTTCGGCCGGATCTGGCTAGCTGATGGCGGGCTCTCTATGGCGACCTGGAACTCCGTCGGGGCGTTAAACATTAAAAAGGCCGTCTACGTTTTCTATCTCTACGTGGTCTATTGCGACGTGTGTATCTGTTAGGAGATACCTCTTAGATCGGTATGCATGGATTCTAGATCTCATCCCTGTAGGAAATCATATTGTTTTTTAACGTGTCCATAGAGGCCATAGCGCTAGGCAAATGTATCTCTGCTTCTATGACGGGCAGATGGTAGCTTCGTCACATATTCACAGAGATCTTAGAGAGCAGATGGCATTTGGGTACTACCCAATCTACCCACTTTCATTTTTGTGGATAGACGAGGTCATTCTCTATTACTATCTTTCATGTTTATTATTGCTTCAGCTAGAGGTGCAACTTGGGTCGTGCTATTAAATATTCAACCCATTATTTACTTTGCGACTGAGGGAAACCACAAAAAAAAATCCCAGTTAGAGTAGTCGACCCACGTGATTTTAAACTGCTATCTTCCGAATGCGGGCCACAGTCGTTACCGCTGTTCTGTCTGTGTGTTCCATGAACAAATAAACGTGTGCTAAAGCTAATTATTTATCCGTCTCTCTCCATTTTAAGGCTTGTTACCTGGATATATAAGAACCTTTCCATATTTGTAAAAAGTAAACAAAATTACCTTTTAACTTTGAAACAGAAATTCAATGTACGCGAACAAGGATCACGTGTTGATCGCGAGGTTAACAGCCCGGCTTCACGTGACCAACGGTCGAATGTTTAGAAACCCAGGTGGCGCATGAGTATGGTAACGGCAGTACGCTAGAAGAGACCGTTGCGACAGTACAATGAAAAGCGGTGAGAAGGATTGTTGGAAGGTAACCGTGGTCGGCTCTTCTCGATGCTGAAAATAAGGAATGCATCGAATAAATATTTGAAATCGAAGTTTGGGGTATTCCTTTAATACCCACAAAGTACCCTCAGAACTTTAAATCCATGCTCTACCAAGTTAAGCCGAAGTATAATGGCGCTAAGAACACCTTAACCTTAAAGCATCCGGCGGACCCTTTTCCCATCAGTGGCATATTTAACATAATAATTATACACTGCAAATTGGCTACCACAACGTGATTTCATCGGCTACAAATTGACGTCCACAACGGGAGTCTTATTCCGCTACTACGTAGGAGGAAGTATTGCACTCCACTCAAAAATTCCATATCGAGGTTTCACCGAAAATAGGTGTCTTGAAGCCCCCTGAATCCAAAAACAGCATTTTTAGAAAAGGTTCTTGTACGTGTGTCTGTGTTTGTCAGCGTATCTGTCAGAGAATATTTCTGTACCATATCGTGTTGCAGCGCGGTTTACACAAGTCGATATCTCCAGTATGCAGCTGAGTTTATTGTATTATCTCTGTTCCATGTTATCGTTTGTCGGACACACAAATAGAGTGTGTCTTAAATATCACTCAGGTTTGTATACTTACTAGCAAATACAAATGCTATTTGTGTGTCCAACAGATGATAATATTTGGAACAGAGACTAATACAACAATGTTAATCCGCTCAATCTTTTTTTCCATGATGGTACGTGTTTAATTAAATCTGCTTCAGTAAAATTTAGCTCTGAAGCATCAGGTTTAGGTTAATACTAATACTAATAATAATAATAATAATAATAATAATAATAATAATAATAATAATAATAATAATAATAATAATAATGATGATGATAATGATAATAATAGTAGTAATAATAATGTTGTTGTTGTAGTGTTTAACGCCCGCTTTTACTACTACGGCACCGCAGGCGGTGACACTGATGATACATGAAGATGGAGCACCGGTGGAATGAGATGGCGGGGGAAACCGGAGTACCCGGAGAAAACCCGCCCTGACGCCGCTTCGTCCACCACGAATACCACATGCGGGTCCCTGGGATCGAACCGTAATAATAATAATAATAATAATAATAATAATAATAATAATAATAATAATAATAATAATAATAATAATAATAATAATAATAATAATAATAATAATAATAATAATAATAATAATAATAATAATAATAATAATAATAATAATAATAATAATAATAATAATAATAATAATAATAATAATAATAATAATAATAATAATAATAATAATACACTGACAATATAGAGAAAACGAACCAGTTGTTTAGTAAATCTACCACACTGATCACGAAAACGGCCTTTAAAATCACCTATCAGTTGTAGTTTCCAAAATATAGAGAGGATGGGGACAGAATTTGCAGTTTTATTTTCGGCCATGCAGTCCGGAGATATTAAAACTAGTTGCCATATTTTGTTGCGACTTCTGAAATTTGTCTTGTAGTCTCAAATATAATGCCGGTGTCTCACGGTCCAAGTTTTTGGTTCAAAGCATTGTATACAACAAAAGCGCATCGTGAGACATCCAGAGTTGGACACAATTTTGTTGCATACAATTTCTATCCTATTTTTTGTATCCAATCTGTTTGTATACAATACATTTGAGTTGCAACTAAGTTTTTCATCCAATCAGTGTCAATAACGTAACAATATGGCGGACTGTGCAGGCAGCTGTTTTGTATGTACGGCACGTGGCTCCTTTAATGTGATGGGTATTTTAATAAAACGTTTAATTTTTTCTGGAAACTTCATTAACGATTTTTCGTGGCCATTAACATGTATTGCTGAAGCGGCTGTTACATAGCTATATTACACAAATAATAAGTAGGGCTCGGAAGTTCATGCCCTAAAAAACACTGAAATATGCATGCAAATATGCTCTTAAAAACTTGAAAATATGCCAAGAAATATGCACCATTTAATTAAAAGATTGATGTCCCTTTGCAGTAGACAAGACGAATTAGTATAAATAATAAATAAAGTTATCTTATTCCTTATAGCTCGAAGCAGAAGTGGTCCCGCTGCTAGTATTAACTGCTAAATTGCAGTTCACAACCAACACTTTGCACAAATTTTCAACTGTAAAACATCGTCAGTTGTCTCGCAAAACACTTTTTAACGTGAAAAACCTCTCCACGTAACAAGATGTTATCGAGGCATATTTAAATGGTGTTAACTGCTTCACAGAGAGAGTCAAGTCTCTTGGTGTGACAGATGGTTTTCTTTCGACGATGTCTCGAATATCGCACATTTGTTTATAACCAGAATTTTTTGAAATTACATAATTCACTTTGTCTTTCACTTTTTGTTCTATGCTACCAGGAACCGAACTTATATCACATATTGTTTTTTCAAAGACAGTAAGTGATTCATGCAAAGGAGATTCTACAGCTTCCAATGCCGTTATGGCTGTTGGTAAGAAAGAAAAATGGGCAGGTATGAAACTAACATCCTCTTTTAACCCAGTGCCTGACAGAATATTTTGCAGTTTCTATTGATGAAGCATCGTTCGAGTCCAATGAATTCACAACCTCTTCGACTATTTCTATGTGCTTAGTATAATATACGAGAAGCTGTATCGACCCATGTTCCCCATCGAGTTAACACTTTTTCAGGAGGAAGTCGGATATTAGGTGCTGTTGATCTAAACAACTTAACTCTTTTAGAAGATTTAACAAAAATTCTCTTTGTACAGGACACAAATCCATCTACCAATGGGAAAGAATCACGTATTGTCTTAGAAATACGATGAGCGTGTGCCAAACAAGTTATATGAATTAAGTTAGGAAAAATACCTTTCAGAGTTTGTCCTGATTTTACCATATAAGGACCTGCATCAGTAACATAAAAGTAACCGGTCGTATTTGATTCCACATGGCCATAGTAATTTCAAAGAGTTCATCACAAACTGGGTCACAGTTACATTGTCAGTGGCCCACAATTCGCAAACATTAAGATAAGGTGTAGTCTTTTGTTCATTATTTAAAGCACCCACGATTATATTAGCAATAGAACGGCGCTCAGAATCAAGGGTTTCATCAACAGACAACCACACAAACTGATCCACTAATTCATTTTGTATATTTGACAATACGTTATTGTAACAATGTCCTGCATAATTCTTACGCAGTGTACTTTCTTCAGGCACGTGTTGTCGAGTGTACTTGGCAAGAAAGTTTTTAAATGTCAGATTATTAATTTTGAACAAAGGAATATCAGCAGCTAAAAATGCTTGACACAAGTCATAGAAAAATTCAGTAACCCTACTTCCTAAACACTCTACTAGCTGTTTTTAAACAGGTTCTTTGTTTGCGAGTTTTCTGATTAAATTCTCCTTATGTTTTGCTGTGTTCATGTGCTGAACTATTTGAAATCTTTTCTCACTCCCTATATTTTTCTCACACCTCCACAAAACAAAGTGCCCTATTATCTGTAGATATTAAATCACCCGAAAACTCGTTCAGTAAATTAATTAATCTAACACTCGAATTTGGTTTTATTTTCGACATTTGAAGAGTTTTTTTTAACATTTTATACGCCTAATTTAATTTGGTGGGAACCAGTTCTGTTCCATTTTAAGACCACAACACAACTACTGGTGGGCAGGCAAGCGTTGTTATAATCGTGCTGCTCAAAACGTTGACCTGCAGTTTATCTTTGCTACTATAAACCTCTCAGATAACGCACTGATTATTTTCTACGAACATACGTACATATAATGAAAGGATGGAAACAGGGTGTTCAGTGCATGACAATATGACTCAGAATTAGTTCTCGCCACCTCGCGAGTTGCATCATCATATGCAATACTACCAATGTGAAAAATATTATACAGATGGAAAAAATAATAAAAAAAACTATGAAAATAATTAAAATATGCAATATAGGGGCTATAATATTGAAATCTTCGTGAGTTGTATCATCATGTGCAATATTACCAATATGAAAAATACTATCCAGATGGAAAACAATAATAAAAAAACCATAAAATCATTAAGATATGCAATATAGGGGCCATAATATTAAAATAATATGTATTTATAAAAAATCAAGAAAATATGCAGTTATATGCACTATAAAATCATGTCCAAATAACTGAAAATTCCATAATTCGTGCACATAATGCAAGAGCATACATTTTTAACCCCTATGAAAAAACATGCAAATGCATGAACTTCCTAGCGCTAATAATAAGAAATCCAGTTAATAGTATGTTTAAATTTTATGTTATGAAATGAGTTCAGATCTCCTGTCCATCCATACTAAGATTAAAACCATTATAATTGTTGCTTATCTCTTTCGCGTCTGTCTGGTATTTGTGTCCTGTTGTTTGCCTTCGACACTATGTGAAAGGTTGAGAAATAAATCTTTGCCAATTGATAGAAAAGTGCGATAGTTTTCTGGTTCCTCTAACCTCAATTCGTTTTGTTGTAGACCCAATATACCTCGGCCCGTGTTCTGTTCTCATGACCGTGTCCACCAACGTCTTTTACTTCTAATACATCTATTCTTCCTAGTGAGACCGACTCGTGGAAATATATCCCAAACCTATACTTAATATAGCAATCGCTAAATTAATATTTGCGTTCGCCATGTTTATATATTTCTCACGCTTGCTACGTGAAGTTTAATAGGTAGCTATAACGAGGCACTTTAAATAGAAGAGCTTACAAAGGTAGATGGGCTAGATAGCTCAGTAAGTTTGGTAACTACTTTTGTTAGAACAACGAGCAATAAAAAGTCAGATGCATGTAAAGACGGAGTTTACAAAGAGCTAGTTCACTTTGTGAATGTGAGAAAGGTGTTGTTCACAAAGTGATAGCCTTTGTTGCACCTCCAAGGACATACTTGTTGCTTAGTGAAGTGTAGCTCAAAGAAAATCATGCGCATGATTGATTTGCTCCCTGTGAAGTTAATTGAGTGAAAGAAGAAGGTCGCAGTAAATATTGGAGCTAAGTTTAGCTTCGGGCAACATGCACTCCTAAGGGTACAGAAGTGTGGCAAACGAAGCGTCGAAGTTCACAAACTTAGGCACATTGAGTCTTAGACGTAAGCACAACGTCAACATATAAGCGTGTTATGTGTTTTTTATCTTAATGCACGCGTTCACATTGGCAGATGTGGTCATAAACATGCTCATAAACTTATAACAAGCTGCAAACGTTCATGTTTATATCTATGTACGTCAAACGTACTACTGAACCATTCCCCATATTCTCATCACGTGATTATTCTCACATCAGACGTTCCGTCGCCGAGTGTTGAATCTCTAACTGCGTTTCTGTGTGACATCAAAGGTCAAGAATCACTGCGATATACCTACAAAAATCTGATGTGTTGCACTCACATGACTTTATATACCCTTATACTAACCATTCTTACAAACTCTTATTCCTATACCTTCTTCGTGTTAGTCGAGATAAACATTTGCAGAAATTATCTAATTTCCTTGTAGGTGCAAGGGGAATATGGGAATACAGTAGACATTGATTGACAGTCAAATGTTTTAAAGTTGGTCGCTATATGAAGGCTTTAAAATTCCGTTCTCTTTGCACGGTGAACGGATAAAAAAGTAATAATCTTCCATTTGAGAAAAGCATAGAAATATCTCCGAAATGGTTCACTCCAATAAAAAAGATCATTTGGACACAAATTGTGTTTTTTAACGAGATCTACATTTTTTGTATAGTAAGATTTGGTCTATCTCTGACGGTTTACCAGTTGTGTAAAAGTCATTCAGAGTAAACAGCACTACCTGGGCTAAGCCAGAAAATTCAAAATATACATTTAATTTGCCATAAAAATATCTTAAACATTTAACTAAGTTAAATGAAAATTGTAAGAGCCATTTTCGAGAAAATCAAAATTTTCGAAAAATTGTCCATGTAAGAAGTAGTTTAGGATAGAGTAATTTTCTTCAAATTCTTTGTGTCACACCCTTGAAAGGCATTAAACTTAAATACCAACTAGGTTTTTAAGCGACTTTTCTTTTTTCAGTTATGCTGTCCACATACTGACACACACGGACCTTCTTCTGAAAATGCTTTTTTCTTTTTTTCTTTTTTGTTTTTTCCAGGGTTAGTAAAACATGTTTCCGGTGAAATTTCGACATCCTACTCTACTTAAAAAGTAAAAATCGCAACAAAATATGATGTTTTTACTTCTTACTTTCTTAAAGATGGAGAACGATTTCACATAATGAATGAACTGATGAACAAATGATTGGAATGATGCTAAAATAACCTCGAGGTGGTTAGAGTTTAGGATTAGCCCATACCCGTCTTAGGATAAAGGAAAACTCCCGAAAAACCTTCTGCGAGTAATTCACCCTAACCGAGATTCGAACTCGAAACTTCTTGAATGTGAGGCAACCTTCCAGCCCTTGCTCTACACCACAGAGGTGGGCCGAGACAAATTGTGAGGGTATGTGGTATCTTTCTGTAAGTTTAACATCATTTAACGGAGCACTTGTTTATTTTGGTATATGTATACCCGTGGATTAAAATAAATAAATAAATAATGTCTGGAACGTCAGTCCTACACGGCACAGCAGTTTGATTGATCACTATTAATATTAAGAAATAATATTAAGATATGGAACTTGTGACAACTTGTTTCTGCCGCTACACAACTGTATCATGGAGGGTGTAAACAAGGCACTGTGCCATGTAGGACAGACGAATTTGGCGTTCCAGACATGCCTTATTTTTTCCCCATGGGTGCACATAGCTCTTTTGTCGTCACTATTATCAGTGGCCACTTTGCAGGTCACCATATTAGCTCAACAGTTGCACGTTTTCTTGCTATTGGCGATGTTTTTGTTTCCATTTATCATTGTGAATGACAATTTATCGCGTTAAGTTTATGGTTAAGTTTACGTAATTATGTTAATGCTTAGTTTTCATTGAAAATGGCTTCTTATAGGTTTCATCTTGTTAGTCGTTTCAGACACATATTGTACCGAGCAAACCTAAGTAAAATTATCAACATCCAGATAAGTACGCTGCTTATTACAATGATTCTGATAAGTAGTCAGGGGTAACTAAAGGTGTAATTCTGGTGAAATTCCTATGTCAATTTTTGGGTGGAATGCAATACAGCTTTTACCAAAAGTTTAAGGACACCTGCATACTTCCCTAAACTATTTTGTCCAGCTGCCTTATGTTTCATAAAAAAATCATCTTATTATAGGGTACATTTTAAAATAATAATTATGTGGATGTGGTTATTTTTAAAGGGTTATGATTTTTTTAGTTTTAGAACAAAACAGAGGAGAATCTCATTTTTAATTCTTTTTCGAGATGTGACCATGAAAATATATGAGATATCAACTTTATTTTTCTCTGGTGGAAAAGGCAAGTATGTGCTGAATATTTACAAGTATAGCATACTGTTTATCAACAATTGACATGATGTTTATAACTTTAAAACAAATTGGAAAAAAGAGCTTAAATTAGCACTATTTGGCAATGGATTCAATGATGAATGAGCCAGCGAAGTCGGAGTAGTGTCTGTTTATAGCGTATTATTTATACTGCAAATCGCACCACTGAATGCTGCTATGTTGACGTTACTATGATTGCATGACATTCAGTTGCCTTGTAGCTTTCATTTTGTCCTGGTACGAAACAGATTGTCAAGCAAAATGGGCGGGGAGGGGAGCAGGGGGGGGGGGGGCGAAGTATATTAAATGGTTGGCGACTGGTTTTGAGTGCGGCAAGTTATACAGAGATATTGCAATTCAACTGGAAATAACCAAAACATGTGTGGCACAGACAATAAAAATTATAGGAATCGCTACTTTTCAGACGTGGAGCGAAGTGGTAGGCCAAGGGTTGCAATGCCCTGGGAGAATAGAACTAAGGCGGTTATATCCATATGAGATCGGAAGGTAGAGGAGTACCTGCCCCAGGCCCAAAAACTGCCGAGAACTTCGAGAGCATTAACGGAGTCTTGGAATAACATTCTCATACAAGAGTGCGGAATCTTGTAAAGCAGTCCCAATAAAGTATAAAATCATGTTATTGTCTGTTTGAAATGTATTATGTTTTATGCTTTTTGCAGAGAAAATTTCAAAATATCAGTGGGTGTCACTAAACTTCTGATAGAATCTCTACTTGCTCTATCTACCACAGAAAAGTGGATTAAATATGGAGGACTAGGTGTTCGTTCTAAAGAACTGAGATTCATAAATAAATGTATTGTGTTAAGCAAAGCGAAGACTAAATATCCGCTGTATACTTTGTCCAATGAAATCCTAGAGGTGGATTAGAAAGATCACTTTCTTTCACTATATAAAAAACCACAATCTAAGAGTAATTATTTCATTAAATTACTAATCAGTAAATTGCAAGTTCTTCAATTATGAAAGTCAATGATTTTATGCTATACTAGCAGTTGTAATTAAACTTTAATTAATATGCTTTAATATTTAGCGCAACTAATAAGCAATGATAAACTATTTGTAATATGAAATTGCGTTTCTCCCTTCTATTTTATTTTAAGCTGCTAATTCCCAATGAACCTAATGAAACCAGCGGGTAGCCTCAGTGCTTAATAACTATGGTTTATATTCTGTGCCGACCAAGCATGCCAAATGGGTTTGGTAGGTTTTGCCCGATATGTTATGGTGAATGCTGAGCTGAAATTTTCAAAATATTCACTTTGCTACTCGTTCCATCTGTTCATCCTTTCCACAGTACTGAACTCTCAGAGATTTCTTTTCTTCACTTCATAGTATAGGAATGTTTCGTCTTCAAACTCCTCCAGCCATCGCTTCCTGGGTCTGCCCAAAGATCTTCTTCCTTTACGATATTGCATCATTTGTTTATTAAATCTGATATCTGGCATTATTTCAACATGTTCTATCCACTTTTGCTTGAAATCGTTTAACCTTTCATTTATATTAAAATTTTCTAACCCTTCCCTTATACTTTCATTTGTTATTAAGTCTCTCTTCGTAAAACCTTTCAGACTTCATAAGAATTTCATTTCTGAAGCTTATATTTTAATGTGTTGCTTTTTACTGTCTCTACTAGTAAATAGAGGAAGCATTGTATTACACCCAAAAATTCGACGTCCAGATTTCACCGGAAATATATGCGTGCGTGCGTGTGTGTGTCTGTGTCTGTGTGTCTGTCTGTCTCTCTGTCAGCCTGTGAACAGCTTAATCCAAAATCGAAACGTCGGTTAAAAACCAAAGTTACTGTTTAAGTTTAATGCCTTTCAAGGTTGTGACACGAAGATTCTGAAGAAAATAGCCCCGCCCTAAACTACCCTTTACGTGGAAACTTTTTTGAAAATTTTGATTTTCTTGAAAATGGCTCTAACGATTTTGATTAAAATGTCATATGTTTGAGATATTTTGATGAAAAATGAAATGTATATCTTGAATTTTCTAGCTGTAGCCCCTGTAGTCGTATTTACTCTGGACGACTTTTGCATAACTGGTAAACCGTTAGAGATAGACCAAATCGTACTGTACAAAAAATGTAGATCTTGCTAAAATACACAATTTATGTCTAAATAAATTTTCTTATAGGGCGAACCATTTCGGAGATATTCCTTGTTATTTGCGTGAGTTTTGCAATACTTCCAGCTTTTCTCAAATGGAAGAATGTTATTTACTTTTTTACATCTTTGGTCGTGGAAAGAGAACGGAATTTCATAGCATTCATATACCGACCAGCTTTAAAACATTTGACTATCGGTCAAAACCTGTGTGCCCATATTCCCCTTGCACCTACAAGGAAATAAGCATAAGATAATTTCTGCACATGTTTATCTCAACTAACACAAATATACAGGAATAAAAGTGTGTAAGAATAGTTAGTACGAGAGTAGAGAAAGTCATGTGAGCGCAACACATCAGATTTGTTATGTAGATCAGCGTGTTTAACTAGGTGTGGCCTTAAATACAAAGAGACCCAAAAACTTCCACACCGCTCCGCGGTGTTTTTCTACACGATAACGCAGCTGCTGTACACAAGGTCATGCGGTTGACTTGTTTTTTCTTTCTGCTCTGAAAGTGCAGTATTGAGCTGAGGCACTATCGTGTGGCTGAGTTATTACCAGTGTGCTTTGTTATTTAGTCCTGTACTTAGTCACAAAGTGTATTATGGCTCAACATTTGTTTTCTACTGCACAGCGTGTATTTATTTATGGTTCGTATGTGTTAACTCAGTCAGCTCGCCAAGTGAAAGTGCGCTTTGCAGAAAGATTTCCAGGTGATCTGCGATTTCTATCTCTTGAGTAACTTAAAGCATAAACTGTACAAGGCAAACCACACACCCTGGAAAAATTAAACAAAATATCTATCAGGAAACTGCGATCATTTCTCAACGTGAACTACGGCGAGTGATGGATAGTTTCCTAAATAGGTGCCAAAAATAAATGGACAACAATGGTGGCCAGTTTCAGCATATCCTTTATTAACATAGGTAAGTAAAGCCTTTAAAAGTAGTTTTAAAAACACAGCATAGCCGGTTCCGAGCCTTTTGGATCAACCTTTAGAAAGCGTAATTAAAGTTTGCAAGCATTATAGCTCGTTTGAGAAAATGTTTCCGTGATCGTAATGCAGTACCTACTTTTTAACAATTGCTCTCCCGTCAGCGAAATATGTTACCTCCTTTTTGAAGTGTAGCAGTCCTATATTTCAGCTAACACTGTTCAATAGGGCACCCTTATTTTGGAACTAGCGCTGCCATTGATCAAAGCTTTTCTTTTACCTTGTATAGAGCCATGAAATACGAAAGGACAGTAGCAGTCGGTCGCTAAACTTGTTTTTCACTGATGGGAAATATCACAAGTTGAGGGAAAGGGCAAGTCTGGCGAAAAGAATGGATGCACCATACGGGCGGACGGAAGAAGCAAAATCACATCTTTTGTCTTGGATATTGTACGTACCCCATTGTGGACAACCGGAAGGCAAGTATCACTTTACCATTTGGTAGTGACAAGCAAAATGGTTACAAAGGCACCGTTTCTCGATGAAACAGAGAACCAATTTTGATCCTGTTCTCTTCCCTTCCTCTCTTTCCTTTGATGTTGTTCTATCTTCAGTTTGGAAGCATCGATATACCTAGAACTACTCGTAAAAAGTAACATTGCCAATTTTCTATATAAATTTCAAACCGTTGTTACAAGAAACAATCGCACAGCTTCTTTGATGGTAACGGATAAAACAGAGAGGCAGTCAATGGGTCAGGCTACAAGATAGAGCATAAGAGAAATGTTTTAGAGGTGGAATCAGGACTGAAAAATTCAATTCCATAGCCGGGATAGGAACCACGGACCCTCCGCTTATCGAGCGGCTACTCTAACCACTAAGCTACTATGCCCAACTTGCCAGTATGACATTAAATTCCCTAAGCGATCCGTGCTTTCCCGGTAGACCACAAGGGAATCTCACATCAGAGATAAATACACCAAGGGCGACTTACAAACGTACTACTTCGCAAAGTTATGCATGAGGTGTATCGGAAAGAATGTGAAACTGCCCAGCTGTTTACACGAGCTTATCGTACAAACACGACGAGACAGTATGTGTACATTCTATTTAGATGCAATCTCATCTTCAGGACAGCAACGTCTCATATATCGGCAGGCGCGAGAGATCATCCATTTGTGCTTTATCACTGACTATACGTCTATATTGCTCGCAAAAGTTAAAGGCATGTGAACGCTGGTCAGTGTTCAAGCGGAGCGCTGTTGCCAAGCGTAGTGCGTGTACCGGTAGAGGTTCTGTACATAAGAGCGCGTGAGATGCGTGTACCACATTCGGCAGCGCTGATAGGAGGGGCAAGCTTAGGATTCGCTGGAGTCTGCAGTACGGCACGCGTCCATATACCTTTAATTTAAGAGAAGATTATAGTTACTATTATTTCGCTCTTCTAATAGACAAGACAAGAAGCGATCGCAGCGCTCCACAGTCAAGGTCAATACGCCTCAACGCTTTGCCAAGTAGTAAGCCCCGCGTTTAACTTAATAATTAACGGAATAAATAGCAAGCTGTGTTCAGAGATCTTAGGCAAGCACATCTTATCACAAGTGCATAAACATGCGTCAGCGTTGTAAACAGATATTCATACTCCGTGCTATTGTTATACATGCCAATCAAGCTGAGTATTTGTGCGCAGGCGCAGAGTGAGAATAATAAGAGCAGCTCGTAACATTACAGTGATCCATGTGTCTGTAAAAGGGGTGAGTAAATGTGTATTTTCAGTTATTACACGATTTATGGAATTATAGAGTCCAATATTGTAGGTATTTTCAAAATTTAAGCAATTTCATAATATTTCACAAAATTAAAGCAGGATAGCAGACATTGAATATTGAAAATCGGTCAGCAGTGAATACCTTCGAAAAACGGTCATTCAATTCGACAAATATCAAAAAGCTTAAGATTCCCAGGAACATACATAGATTAAGGGAGACTGGATGAAATAGGGACAGAAAAAGAAGTGGGAGACCTGCAGTTACAAACAAAAATGATGATAGTGCTAAAAAGCAAGCAAAATAGAAAGCTACAGCAAATGAAATTTAAGCTGAATTTGATTTAGGTCACAATAAGGAAATATCAGTTAGTATTGCCAAGAGAAGACAAAGCAGTCAATCGGTTAGGGAGATTAGCTGTCAGGAAACCTGTTCTCAGAAAGGTGAACAAGCAAAAAAGACTAAAGTAGACTTTGGAACACAAACATTTGACTATTGATGGCTGCAAAAGGGTGCTTTGGACTGATGAATCAAGTGTGAGGTATTTGGAAACAAACGACAGACGATTACCAACTGAAAAGATGCATCCAGGCTGTTTAATCCCAGCAGTGAAGCATGGAGGAGAACCTGTAATGGCATGGGGCTGTTTTTCATTCGATGGTGTTGTGTCCTGCGCAATAATAAGGGGATACTTGACAAAAATGACTAGGTACCACGACATCTTGAGCAGATATGCAGTCCCATCAGAGAAACGTCTGATAAATCAGGGCTTCATATTCCATCAAGATAATGACCCAAAAATGTGCATGAAATAGGTGTAGAATCAGTAGAGGACAGGAACACTGAAAATTATGGTGTGGCCGGTTCAGTCTCCAGACCTTAACCACATTGAGTAAGGTTGCGATGAACTGGATCGTCAAAGAAAACTTGCCCTACATCTCAAAGTGCACTGTGGAATGTACTACAAGCCGCTTGAAACGATATTCCAGCATCCACAATTCAAAAACTCATAGAGAGAATGCCAAGAGTAGCGGAGAAAGTGATTTCAGTGAAAGGAAGTTTTTTCAATAAGAAAAAAATTTAAAACACTGCCCCTTATCAAACTTTGAACAATATTGTCAGTATTTTGTGATCATATTGTTATAATCACATCCAATTTTGATGAAACAATAAACCATGCCAAAAATGTTGTATCTTTATGTTCACTTTGCCATTCTTTCTTTAAATTAGGTCTGTAAGTCAGTGTAAATAAAACCCGCCTGCTGTGAAATCTGCTATGGTGTTGTGTTGCAGAACAAAGGGGTTCAGAGTGACAGTTCTATGTGTAAAACAGATCTTTATAGGATGATTGAAATAAACATTTTATTGGGCCACACTGCCGTTTAGTGCCGCCATACTTGTGTGATCTCAACACCATAGAACCAGCTTGTGGCGAGATAAATGAATATTTAAAGAAATGTAACAGGTGACTTATTCCTACAGCAATTGCACGATACAACACTCGAGGATATATCATTTAAGACTTAGGTTTTAGAAATTAAATATACTCCGCGAACTAAAATAACATTTAAGTTCCGCTATTTTTAGCGGCTCCTTTGCTTTAATCTAGCGTGAATACACATTCCAAGGTTGGCAGTAAAATTATAGGCGCGACTAGAAGCACAAACGCTGCTTCAAATTTCGCTGTGTACCTGGAATTGTTTACTGACGTACTAGCTTGCTACATTCCTGCCAGGGACCATGAGCTGGTGAACAAGCTGAAAGTACTGTGTGCCCAACACAAGAAGGCAAGTCTTAGAAATGTGTAGCGTAATCATTTTGTGCTTCCCGCACGGTGTTTATGCTCAGTTTCCGAGTCTGACCAGGATGCTAGGTTCGTTTAAAATACACAATGTTGTCACATTACTCACCTATAGCTAGAAATATACACTCTCATACACTCATTTCCTAGTAAACACGTCCGCTACCGGAGTAGATGCACAGTTCAAGCACCCTCTGCCCTTCATTCCCCTCTAACCTTCTTGTCGTGGGCATACAGTATCCTTCCCAGCATTTGCCTGGCGGGAGAATCACCGAAAAATCACATGGGTGAGGAAGGTTGGTCTCGGGAATCGATCCCGCGACTCCTGAATGCTAGCCTCGCAGTCGTGGAGCCAGTAAACTGGTAAGAAATGTAGTTTTGCAAGCAATTTCTGTGTTTGAAACCACAGTGAAAGTATCTTGAAATCCTAAATGTAAACTTAGTCGAGTGTGCCCACATTATGGACCCAGAGAGCGCTAGCTTTCTCAAATACTTCGCTTAGTGAATGTGATAGTGGTCAGCATCCCAACAAGTAATGGAGCAAGCAATTTGTCATTACAAGTGGAGTCGGACGAATAATTTGGATCGTTGCTTCTTAGGCGAGCAAGTGGAATAGGAAGAAGTAAGGAAGGAAGCCACTGATTAAGATAATCTCATTAACATTAGGGCACCCTGACGTTAGAGGTTTTGCTCTGGGTGTTTTAGTGGGCAGATAAAAGCAGCAGTCCCGGTTATTCAGTAACACGTGTGGGTCACAAATCATCCTCAAGTACCTTAAGCTCTAGTGCTTACCTCTTGAGGGAACAGGCAGCAAAAACCCTCTGCCAACATAATGAAATTGCCTTCCTTAATGAAGACGGATAACCCACGATTTTCATAGAGAACAACCTACACTCAGACTGTCGTCAAACATGTCTCCAACATTTTCAGACACCATTGTTGACCATCACCATTGGTACCTCGAATACCGTCACTAGGTTAACCGTTTAAGTCGTTAAACCATCGTCATCTCTCCATTTATCTCTTTCTGTCTCTCTGCATATGTTACATTTCGCAAAAGTTGAGTTATATACAAAACAAAAATGACGTCATGGGCAAGTTGTAGGTTTAAGATACCAAAACTGTGTTAATATTGCGAGGTCGGACTCGGAGCTCAACAAAGGACGGAAGGGGCCAATTTACTTCACACAACATACCGTGCTGGCGAGCGGACAAAGACGTTCAGGCCCGGGCTCCCTTGCGAGACTGCTGTTTGTACGTGACTGACAACAATCGAGGCGTCAGAAACAAACATCGAGAACGTTTGCGAGACTTCTAGCTGGGTCATTTCCGGTGTGCGTGTAACTCAAGAAAAGTACGTGTGACGTCATCCCCAGTATATAAGGAGGCCTAAAAAGAACAATTATTGTGAGTTTTAAGAGTTGACTTATGAACATGAGTCGCTCAGTGTATGTGAGACAGCTGTGTGTGTGTGTGTGTGTGTGTGTGTGTGTGTGTGTGTGTGTGTGTGTGTGTGTGTGTGTGTGTGTGTCGTCCTGTTGTAAGTCCTTTTAGTGTCTTTCTTCATTTTCTCTGTCTAGCATGCACTAACTACGACGATACAATCAGTCACGGGGCACTTGCATTGTGTCATCATTTGAATCTAAGTTTAAATATTCTAATTTTGAGTGACCAATTTTACACCTGAGACTTGCCTAGTTTGATATCTTTTCCAAAATGTTTCTACCTTTCCTTCTATGTGGTATACAATGTGTTATTCTCTACTAAAACCTAATTCAGAGTAATTACTTTAATTAAATATGTAGAAGTAACGTTCCTGGTTATATCTAACGCAGTGAATTAAAAAAAAAGACAAATATCATCACTGTAAGGTTTTTGTTTCCTGTGCCAGTCAATATAACAAAATTCTGAGCATTTACAGCCAGCACCAAATCAGAAAGAATACTTTATTTTTGAAACAGAGAGTGCCAGAGAAAAACTGTTTGCACCATTGAACTGAGCACTAAAATCGACGTAATAAACAAATGATTCCAGCCAAAAGGTTGGTTGTTGTTCAGAGTAATAAAAGGGATCGTAAAGTACAGAAAGTATATCTAAACAGAATAACCTTTTATTTAGCTCGCTGGACATTAATACTAACAACACTTAACTTGATTATACATGTTAATACTATTAATATTGGTAATATAAGTAGAAATAGCGCTGTTGATGAAGACAAACTCCTAGAATCTATTATATATTAGAATCCCCATAACTCGATCTAATGTTGACTGAGAGGCTGTCCTTTATGAAGCAATTAACCTCGTTTCTTTTACCATACGTTAGTTGATTGTTAGCCTAAGCACACCTCCAAGTTTCAAAGCAATATCTGTACTACTTTCTGAGGAAAAAACTATTTTTGTTTTCATGGCTTTTATATAAAAGATCCTTGCGGTTTAACTTAATTTATATTTTTACTCTTTTTATTGTTATTCAGGTTTGTTTTAGCCTATAAAGTAAACCTACTAGAAATATATTTTAAAAATTGTGAAAGCAAGCTGCAATTTTGTCTACTTTTTGCAAAAGTAAATGTAAGACTAAAAATATAAACATTACACGTTTTACTTAGAACTGCTTGTTGGCTCAAAGAGCTCTAATCAAAATGTGGTTTAGATTTGTTAAATTTTAAACCGCAAGGAGCATATGTACAAAAATTTACTTTTGAGAAAAATCAATTGTAATGTTCAATAGATGACTTTTAACTTTGGTAGCGTTTTGCTCCATATATACGTCTCTCCTTTGACTTCACTGCCTGCTCCTTCACAGCCCGTTTGAATTGCACCGTTTTTCTTCTTACCTTGGGTGGCCTTCCAACTGCAGTCCTTCAAGCCCCGCCAGACTTAGCTTCGGTGATGATGACCTCCAGTCACACTTTCCTTTCTTACTTTCTGTACTACATATAGTAAAGTAGGGGAAGTATTGTATTCCACCCAAAAATTACATGTCGAGATTTCACCGGAAATATATGTTTTGAGGTCCCCTGAATCCATAAAAAGCATTTTTAGAAAAAGGTCCGTGTATAACTCAAAAACGAAAAGTCAGTTAAAACCAAAGTTGGTATTTAAGTTTAATGTTTTTCAAGGATGAGACACGGAGATTTTGAAGAAAATAGCCCCATCCTAAACTACCCTTTACATGGAAAATCTTTCGAAAATTTTCATTTTCTTGAAAATGGCTCTAACGATTTTGATTAAAATGCCATATGGTTGACATATTTTGATGACAAATGAAATGTATATCTTGAATTTTCTGGCTATAGCCCCTGTAGTCGTATTTAATCTGGACGACTTTTGCATAACTGGTAAACCGTTAGAGATAGACCAAATTATACTTTACAAAAAATGTAGATCTTGCTAAAATACACAATTTATGTCCCAATAAATTTTCTTGTAGGGTGAACCATTTCGGAGATATTCCTTGTTATGTGTGTGAGTTTCGGAAAACTTAGAACTTTCGTGAAATGGATCATCGTTGTTCATTTTTTATATGTTACGTGTGCAAAGAGAATGGAATCTCAAAGCAATGGAATCTCATTTTAGAAATATTTGCCATTTAAGGAATAGTTTAGAGTAGAGAATTTCCTTCAAAATCTTCGTGTCGTATCCTTGAAGGACATTAAACTTAAATACCAACTTTGTTTTTAACTGACTTTTCGTTTTTGAGTTATGCTGTCCACAGACTGACAGACAGACACACACACGGACCTTTTTCTAGAAATACTTCTTTTTGGATTCAGAAGGCCTCAAAACATGTATTTCCTCTGAAATCTCGACATCGAATTTTTGGATGGAATACAATACTTCCTTTATTTGCTGTACGTAGTAGAAAAAGTAATAATGTAGATCAGAAAACACTAGTATTTTCGTTGTATGCGGAATGATATCTACAATAAGGTCGTTCAATGTTTGCTCGAAGGAAGCCATGTACGAGTAATATCTTGTTACAAATGAGGTAGACGTTTTTGACACAGACATAATTCCTCCACTGATACCGGTCGCGAAGTGACCTTTGGGCTCCTGAATTCAACTAAGGAAGGGTGTCCTTATCGCTTATTGTTGTGCTGCATAGTTACAACATGAAAGGTTCATGAATCACGTGGATTCATGAACCTGCTGTTGTCCAGCTCTTGTTGTAAAGAATCAATTTTATACCTTCTACTTCGTATGTACACATCAAAGCAATAAACTTCATTTGGATTAAGCACTTTTGTTATTAACAAACTATTACGCCTGCTCCATTTTGCTGTGGCTTTCACTCGGACTGCTAGTCCTTTCAGGGTACAAGAGGCACATATTGACACCGGCGATGCTCGACGCCTCCCCATGCGCCCCTGGCGGAGTAAAAGGAAGTAGACAACCAGAAAGGGAACATGAGGACCAGGGGCATAATAGAGAAATCCGATAGTTCGTGGTCAT
The DNA here is from genome assembly GCA_030765045.1 of Tenodera sinensis. NCBI lineage: Eukaryota > Metazoa > Arthropoda > Insecta > Mantodea > Mantidae > Tenodera > Tenodera sinensis. Next base: position 131,614,109 of record CM060968.1, on the reverse strand, counting down.
CATCGATAGTGTTAGTGAAAAAGAAGGATAGAGACCTGCGCCTCTGCCTTTATTACCCGAAGCAGCAGGAGTCACCAAAAAGACCGATTGGTTCCTGCTGCTACCGACTGACGATATCCCACACCCAGGGATTTTCCAACCTGAGCCTCAAGTCGCACTGGCACTTCACTGCGAAGAGAAGTCAATATTCTTAACCATATCAACAAAGCTATGCCTCTGGTGGTTTCAATCCCCTGCTGGGTGCTCTGGCATGGAGCCATTTGAGGAGCTACTTGATAAAGAAGTAGCCACCCCAGGTCATGAAGGCCGCATAACTGACCGTGAGCGTTCGGGGTGCTGATCACGTCCCACCCTTCAATACTGCGCCCCATTCATGACGCCTGTAGTGGGCAGAGCTGGGGGACGCAGTGGCCAGGTGGCAAGCCTTGGCCCTTCATGGCATGTTGCGCTGGGGTCAGTTTATCAACGAAGCTAATAAAGTAGTTGAACAACAAGGAATGGATACAACGAAACGTATATACAAGCTACTAGTGTTATTCAAGATTTTTGAATAGGAAGAAGTGGCTACATCTTTGGGGATTGTTATCCAATACAAGGATCCAGGTCTGGAGCTATGAAAAATAAACGTTTTTATGAAAATAAGGATAAACCTATCTTAGGAGAAGAAAATATTTTAGGAATAAACTTTTTCAATGTCGTATAGGCATTGTTCTTATATCCTTGAGCGAAAGATTTGAACACTTACGCTATTGTCGTGACATGTTCAGGGTTGTGACCAGGGGCATAGCGTCAATGGATGTGGGAGATTCCGCGCACAGTGGATGTGACGCAGCAAAGTGCATCTTGCTTGTCACTGTTAATGTAGTCAAAATTTAAGCTTTTTAGCATTTTGTTTGGCAGTGAAGGTTACTTTCATATTTTTAACTTCTTCTGTACGTACCAGAGTACACCAGGCAATATTTTGAACAGTAATGTTGTGAATGTGTAACAGAAAAATACACCAGGAACCGTAGGTAGGGTATGCACATTGCTCATGTGCTTCCGTGTTGTTCACTACGACAAAAACACGTGGTGTAGAAAAAACACTGTATTTCCTGGAAATCGGAATACGAGGGCCTGTAATCAACAAAGTGAGACTTCAGAAATAAATAATGTGAGTTATTTTTCTGTTATTTTAATATTTAGTAGTTAGTGAATTACAACGTTCCATGAAAACTATAAAAATTGTGAAAAAAATATTTTTTCAAAGTTAGTAATTTTTATTTAATAAACCAATGCATTACAACATCTCTAACCCGAACATTCTTTTGAGATTGCTTATTATAAGGAATAATATTTAAAATTATCAAAATTTTGAAAAGTTCATCCTGTGGACCATTTCAGGTATGCTTCCAGAAAAATAGCTTGAAAAGATAATAAATTTAAAGGTGTTAGTGATATTGCAATGAAAATTTGAACGTATATTATTCCTTGCATATATGTGAAATGAGTTTGAACAAAATCCATTAAGGGACACTGGGAGTGAAATTTTGGTCAAAATTGTCAAAAAGTCGAAAATTGTCTTTTTAGCTTAAAATGCTCCTGGAACACCTGTGCATTTGGATCAGCTAACATTTGTCATACCCCCCACTCCATGTGGTCATTACGGCCCAGTGCTCTTCCCTTAACGTACACAGGATGTTCCTATATAAAAGGCTGTTTTTCTCAAAACTACATTTCTGCACATTCCAAAAGAAGCTCGCGCCTGAGTTTTGCTTCAAATTCAATGAAAATTTCCAAAAGTATTCATAAATAGCAGCTAAACAAAACTATGATTCAATATTGATGGTATCATTAACATGAATTCCAAAAACATTTTTTTGTATGAAAAAAATCAATAATTTTTAAGATTAAATTTTCTTTGTTATTAAAAAACTATGTACAGCATAATCTGCAAACGTATTTGAAACATCTCTTCATACAATTGTTACCCATGTTTTAGAGTATCAGTTCTGCCAATATAAATGAATTTTGAAAAGTCAATAGACGCGAGCTCTATTTTGAACATGTGCCTATTAAATTCATAAAATAATTCATATATCATAAACGAATTGTCCAATTTTAATGAAATTCGGTGTACCTCCTATTCTCATATAAATACAAACACAGTAAAAATTTCAGAAAAATCTATCAAGAAATGTGGAACTTTCAAATTTCACTCCCAGTGTCCCTTAATAGTTTTAGAATTTAGCAGTTTCACTTATGTTCCCTTAACACGAGTTCAAAGTGCATACCCAAGTCCACACACCATGCTACGCCACTGGCTGTGACATCAATAATCTGAATAGAAACAAGGAAACTCTGAATAACAGTTTTAAGAAGCTTGCAGATGCTCTTAAAGACCGGAAATAGAAGTCAGATGATGTAAGTGCGTTAGATCTTTCTAATGAATTAGAGGTATTCTTCCCTATATTACCCCAATGTTGCTTGGTAGTATATCAGTGGCGTCAGCCACAGGCCGTCAGAGAGACGCTGACGCAAACGCTCCTCTCCGTCGAAGACGTCGCCTGCAAGACCTATAAGATCTCGTGTTTGGTGTCCGGACTAGCTCTAGCAAGAGGTCTTAATCTACAGGGTGTGCGTGTGTTATGGTAGGAATGGAACCAAACGAAGAATTAACCAACAGATCACTTTATTTGTAAATTTCCAGATTTGTAGAGAACTGCCGACGATCTTTAAATAGAATGTAACTTTGTAACTTCAACTACAACGTTATAACACTTTAACTTTGTCACCCTTTAGCAACCGCCGAATTATGTATACGTGCTAGCTTACGTACAACTTCCAAGTTGCACGTGCGTTATCTCGACTCGATTCAAGACGAGTGTGTCTTGCGTTGCATTTGTTTTTGCGCGAGCAACACGAAGGAAGCGATTTCCATTGGCTAACTTTAGAGCACGTCATGGTAAGATAGGAATTAGCCCGCGGAATCACTATGGCTTAGTACAAGCAACAATTGTAACCTTATCACTCATTTAAATCTGCCGAGGCTTCCATTCTTGAGACTTTAACATATTCAGCTTTATTACGTTTTCCCCTTAACTATTGACTAGAATCTCCTTTTGTTTCTTTCAATTATCAAATATATATATTGACATAATTTCGGTTTCAACGCCCAAGCTCAAGCTACCCCATACTGTCTGTTCACCAGTTTAAGGTCTAAAGGGAATGAAGGGGAGAGCAGAGACATTCCACGTAGAGTAACCAGAGTTTTACAACTTCCACGCAAACGTTGTTCTGCTGGTTACGTTGCCAACTTAACTCCAATGTTATTCGCGCTGTTAATTTCTCTTAATTTCAGTTATAAAATCGTACGAGTCAGAAGTTTTATGTCGGAAGTATTGAAAAAATCTGATGTGTTTCATTCGTGAATTACTCTACTCTTGTACTAACTATTGTTACATATTCTTATTTCCCTATCTCCTTCGTGTTAGTTGAAGATAAACATTTACAGAAATTATATTATTCCTTATTTCCTTGTAGGTGCAAGGGGAATATTAGAATACAGTAGGCTTTGTGCGATAGTCAAATGTTTTAAAGCTATTTCAAATTCCGTTCTTCAGTTTTTTGGATTCATGGGGCCTCAAAACATAGATTTCTGGCGAAATCCCGACAACGAATTTTTGGGTGGAATGCAATACTTCCTCTACTTGCTATACGTAGTAGAGAAAGTAAAAAACAATGTAGAAGTACATAAACTTCCATCTAGAAGTGATGTGAAATTGGCTATGATATTGTGGTTGCAGAATAAAGGGGTTCAGAGTGACAGTTCTATGTGTAAAGCAGTTGTTTATAGAATTGAAACAAACCTAAAGAAGTCCTTAAAGAGGACGCATTGTTGGTTTTATTGAACCGCTCTGTTGTTTACTTGCCCCCATATACGTGTGACCTCAATCGCATAGAACTACCTTGGGCCAAAGTAAAATAAATACTTAAAGAAATATAACAGGCGACTGATCCTTGCAGGAATTGCACGATATAACGCTCAAGGGTACATCTCTTCTGACCGAAACAAACTGACAGGATTTTTGAAAAATACAGAAAAGTTAGAAAATGATCAGTAGTAGAAATATGAGTGGCTGAAAATATTGTTTACTTTTGTAAGTCAAATATACTCCATAAACCGAAAATAACATCAAGTTGAGCTATTCTGAGCCAGCGCTTTGCTTTAATTTAGCATGAATACACATTCCAACATTGGCAACATTGTAAACGCAATTAGAAGCATGACTCCTGCTTCAGATATCGCTGAGTGCCTGGAATTGTTTACTCATGTACTGGCTGGCTGTATTCCGCCAGGGACCATGAGCTGGTGAACAAACTGTATCAGTGCTTGTAAATACGCGGCCTGGGGACAATGGAGCGGCAGAACAAAGCGATTCCACACTATTCGAAGTGCTGTTTATGGGCCGGGCTTGTTTACGAAAAGGTGGATTTCGAGAAAAATCCGTGCTACGTTACTCTTGGCTATATAAGCTAATGCAGTGTTGAGAAGCCAGTCGTTTAGTGTTGAACGAGGCAGTCGGCGAGAAATAACCCGGCACTTTTTCTCTGATGAACATAGCAAAATCAAAACTTAGATCTGGTGTTTCAGATAATCACCTTCTGGCGCAATGTTACAGATATTACGCCAGAGTCTGAACGTCTTCTCCTATGTTCGGATGATGATAATGTATGTAATTCCGATTTTACATGGTAAAAGTTTGACCACCTCTTTCCTGTTTCAAACAAACGCGCTGATCATTCACTGTATCAATCCGCCACGAACGAGAGTTTAAGAAGCGAAGAACTACCACTGCTCCAACCATCAAGAATGCTACGCCGGTTGCGTGCACAGTGTTGTTTTTTTTTTTTTTTTTTTTTTTTAATTAGAAAGTAAAAATGGAATGGAGTTTTTTATTTTTATGGACGCTGTTTGACTCTCTAGCCATTATAAAGCGGCTAAAAACATAAAATACTTGACTACCGCTTCTTTTTATTTTTTTATTTTTTATATACACTTTTTAAAATTTTTTAAAATTTTTTTTCTTCATTAAAGTGTTAATTAAACTAAATCAAATTATTGAAGTGGCAACTGAACTAAGTCGCATCAATCAAGTGGGAACTGAACTAAATCAAATTTTTTTTAAGTGATAACTGTCTAAAAAGGGTTCGTAGCCGACACTACTCTGCCCACCCCTGTGCTACACAACCGTCTGTGTACTGCACTAAAATAAATAAATGAGTTTTAATATATATTATAATTATATATATTAATTATAATAATTATGTACATTATTATACTTTATTTGTCAAATAACATACACTGTATCACATGTTGGTTTTTAAAGTTAATGTGGGGTTAAATTTTTCGTCAGTTAAATAAAATATTTGAAGAGAGAGTAAAACAATAAAACTTTGTCGTGTAAATGCACTCGTATATATAAAGTTGGCGAGAGCTGAGTGTGCACTTGACAGCTGTGTACCTGCGAAGGAGGCAGGAGGCTCGCCCTATTTTGTCCAACTGTTATAAATACTTGTTGCGAGATGCATTTATAACACGATTGGGCGGAATACGGCGAGCCTCTTTCTCAGGTACACAGCTGTCAAGTGCACAGTCAGCTGTCACCAACTTCATGGCGCTGCTTTTGTTTTAAACCAGCAGTGCTACTACCTCTATGACAACTGATGGCATTACACAGTTCACCAACTTCCCAATGTTCGTCCAGTGGTGGCGTTGCTCCTTTTATTTCAACTAGTCTGTGTATGTGTGTGTGTGTGTGTGTGTGTGTGTGTGTGTGTGTGTGTGTGTGTGTGTGTGTGTGTGTGTGTGTGTGTGTGTGTGTGTGTGTGTGTGTTCCTGTGTGTGTGTTCCTGTGTGTGTGTCTGTGTGTCAGTGGATCGTTTTCAGAAAAAGCAAAGACATCAACCGCCTCTCTTTTCCTCTTGTGTTAATCAAGCCAGCACGCTCTGTAATAGCTAAGGTGATTCAAGGATCCCAGGAAACAATACAAAATCGCAATAGTAGAAACAATAAACCTATTTCTGTTGTTCGTGCAGCCAATGCGCATGCGAACCGACCTAGTACCTACTAACTTTCGGCGTGCTGAAACTCTGTATCGTTTTTCTTACTTATTTTTATTCTACAGTTGCCATGTAACATCTGCAATCGCTTCATGGAGGTGTCAAGTGCCATTTTTACGGTTATTGTTGTGACGTATTTGTGCCGTTATCTGTGAGAGCGCTTGACCTTCGACCGTCAGCTGTTTGTTGCGCGGTTGCCAACTAATTTAACACTCCTCTCAGCTGAGCTGCAGCCTCACGTCCTTGATATAAAAGAGAGGAAAGAAAACAAACAATTTGCTCTGCGTCACGAAGAGGAGCTTTGTTATCAAACAAACGCTATTTACGGACAAACCAGAACTAGACGTCACAGCTAGGAAAATCCTGCCGGAAAGTCCCTTACTGCGTTCTACGTAAATGATTACTTATTTCTAATTAACCACCGAAATGTTCATGCTGCGGTCGCACGTCACCAGTCACACTTTAAGTGATCTAGCCATATATTCCTCGTATACTGTTAAATTTTAAATAGGATAAGATCTAAGTTTTGTACTCTTGAGGGAAAGCTGCTGAGAAGTTTGCTGATTTTGCTATGTATTTATTAAGTCGCTTTCTTGTCTGCCTGTTTGTGTGCTTGCTCGGGACAATTTGTTTTGAACTAACTTCCCTATGAGCTGGAGACTTGAAAATTTAACCCTAGCATTACCAACCTTTAAATCACACAGTTTACGTCAATTCATTTTTATGGAGTTATATATTTCCGATATATTCCTATAACTGGTTTCATTTTTCAAATAGTTATACCTTTCTCAAGTCGTTATTCGTTTATTTATATTTCATTCAAATAGAACGGAATTTCAAAGTCGGGACATGGTGACCAGCTCTTAAAGGTCTGTGTATTTCCGCATTTTCATGATATCTGCAAGTAAATATGAAATAAACATATTTTTACGAATGTCTACCTCGATTAACATGGAGTAAACAAAAGAACACGCATTTGTAAGAGTAATTTGTACGAGAGTGATTAGAGAAAGTCATGTGAATGCAGCACAACAGATTTTTAAGGTATTTGGATGAACATTAATGAAGTGTATCTTAAACTTTCTGAGAAAAGCCTTTAGGGTCCTCTTCATTCAAAGTGATTTTTATATAATTTGTAAACCAGTATTTACTTCGCATTTTTTAATAATTTTTGCTTGTATTGAGTTTTTATCTGTTTTATTTTTTACCAGTTGTTCAAAATTATACGTTTTTCTCCATGAAGATACCTTCGCAGGCTATTCCCTAAAAGTTCAAGATATGCGTTTATGGGCGTGCACACAAACACAAGCACGCACACACGCACGCACGTACTCACAAACGCACACATACAAACTCCGACACACACACCACGCGCGCTTATGGACGTTTTTCTAAACATGGTTTTCTGGACTCTGGGGTCTCAGGCGCATATTTGTGATGTAATGTCGATATCAGATTTTTAGGTGTAACACAATAGATAACTTTTGTACCTGCTTAGATAAACCTGCTGGAAATAAAAAGGAGAGGGAGTATTTTATAACAAAAACCAACACACTTTAACCACGTGTACTGTGTAGAAAAAAACCATATGTTTCATATGGACATGCGCAGTTAGTTGTTTATTATTCTCCCTTCAGATAACTGTTAGGTAAATACTCGCAATAGGACGGGCTGGGTTCCGTTTTTTCGCAACAAGAAATGAAGTTGCATCATTTCCTGTTACAGCTGATATTTTCTGCGCATTTAATGCGCTGTACGTTTTTATTCTTCTCATAAGTTTAAAATGATTATTTATTACCTTCTAAACTGCCCATAAAAGAATTTGAGCAGATGTGTTGCAAATCGTGAAGACGCGAGAATGTCTAGGCAGTTTAGTTCACGGATGGTTACTAGAATTCTTCCTGTTTTACGGGGAAGTTGCGCATTTAGTTTATACTTCCCAGTTTTACTTTCTCTACTACGTATAATAAATAGGGGAAGCAGTGTATTCGATGCAAAACTTCGATATCGAAATTTCACCGGAAACATGTTTTGAGGCCCCTAAATCCAAAAAAGCATTTTTAGAAAAGATCTCCGTGTGTGTGTGTGTGTATGTGTGTGTGTGCGTGCGTGCGTCTTTGTGCCTCTAACTAGCATAACTCAAAAATGAAAACTGAGTTAAAAACCAAATTTGGTATTTATGTTTAATACCTTTTGAAGATGCGACACGAAGATTCTGAAGAAAATTGCTCCACCCTAAACTAACCTTTACATGGACAATTTGTCGAAAATTTTTATTTTCTCAATTTTATTTTCTTATTTTTATTTGCTCTAACGATTTTAATTCAAATGCCATATGTTTAAAATATATTTATGGCAAATGAATTGTATATTTTGAATTTTCTGGCTATAGCCTATGTAGTCCTGTTTCCTCTGGGTGACTTTTGCATAAGTGGAAAACCGTAACACATAGACCAAATCTTACTATACAAAAATATGGATCTCATTAAAACACATAGCTTATGTTGAAATGCATGTTTTGTGAAAAGTGCCTTTTCGGAGATATTCCTTGTTATTTGTGGGAGTTTTGCAATCCCTATACTTTTCTCAAATGGAAGGTTGTTATTCACTTTTTTATCTCTTGGCCGTGTAAAGAGACCGGAATATCAAAGCCTTCATATAGCGAGGAGTTTTAAAAGATTTGACTATCGCTTAAAGCCTGCTGTATCCCTATATTCCTCTTGCACCTACAAGAAAATTAGCAATTGGATAATTTTTACAAATACCTATTTATCTCGACTAACTAAACAACCTCACACCACCTACCAGGCCGGCGAGTAAACAAAGGAGGAAGATCAGAGTGCCTCGTGCGACTGTTCGTGTATACGTGATTAACAACAATCCAGAGGCAGAACCAAACGGGGCTTTCTCCAGAAAGATATGGCTACGTCATCCCCGGTATGTTTGAAGAAGTTCGCGAATGGTCCGTGTGACATCATCCCCACTATATAAGGAGGCTTGGAAAGAGCAGAAAGTTAAGAGTTACAGACATAAGTGGGTCAGCAGGACAGCTGTGTGCGTGTATGTGTGAGTGTTTGTGACTGTGTATGTATTTGTGTCTGTGTGTGTTTGTGTGTGTGTGTGTGTGTGTGTTTTTTTTTTTTTTTTTTTTTTTTTAATTAATTTTAATAGCATGCCCCATTCCATAGGAATACTACATGCTTGCGTTTATGTATTTACATACAATTACATTGTGCATACATGTATATATTGTTGGTGACGTTCTGTTTGAACATCTACACTTTTATTTACCTCTAATTTGTTATCTACCTTAGTCTAATAATTGGACTCTAATTGAATTCTTCTCTATTATGTGTATATTTACAGTTTTTATTTGATGTTTGTTGTTTAATGCTATTTTATATTGTTTGTTAGTTTGACTTTACTTGTTTATAAATTATATATATATATATATATATATATATATATATATATATATATATATATATATATATATATATATATAACTTCTATTTCTGTGAATTTTATAGAATTAATGAAGTTAACGAAAGGTTGTATGAAATTGTTTCCAAGTTCTTCTTTGTTTATGGGCCAAGCAGTACCTTTACTTTGTATTTTCCTAATCATGGCATTTCTCTGGTTGTTTAGTATTTTGTGTGTGTGTGTGTGGGTGTGGGTGGGTGTGGGTGGGTGTGTGCGTGCGTGGGTGCGTACGTGCGTGTGTGTGTACTTCGAGTGACACAACTGAAGTTATGATTTGTATATTTTGTCTTGCACAGGTATGGTGGTGTAAACTGCGAAGTATTGGACTGACGTATGTTCAAGGACAATTCATCTGACGCTGGTAAGTCACTTAAACGTTGTTTGGTTTGTCGTATTTACTTCCACATAAAGTACGTGATTGTTTTGTTTCTTATAATAATAAGGCATACGAATAATAGCAGTTTAGCGCCTATCTTGTTGATTACTATATCTTAGGAGATCGTATTTAATCCCAGAGTATTGGCCGAGTTTCGTGGAAACCACGCAGAATAAATTCAACATTTTATTTTGCAGCTCACATCCTCACATTTTCAAAATAAGCTACGTTTTAAAAATATTCAAATGGAAACTAACCTGAAAGTTAAAATATTACATAAAGAAATACATAGAACACAAAATATCTCGTATTGCCTTTGTAAAGCAATTTACCATTTGAACGTACCCCTCTCATGACAACTTGTAGTTGAAAATACGAAGTTGACATGTGCAAGTTCAATTTTAATATAAAGCATGCAAGTACACATTTTAATCGTTTCATCATTTTAATTTTTAATACTATGTTACGACAGTTTTTAACCACACTACGCGCTTATTGGCGTGACCGTTCTCAGTCTCAAGTAGGACGGAAAATTGTTGTACTATCTTAACCTGTACTAATCTAAGAACGAATATTTATATATTATCTAAGCTTGAGTTATTGGTGCAAACGCATTGTGGATATTCAGCAATCCATTGTGGCCCGTATAAATATCAGACAAGCTGGTTTTTATTCGTCAATCAGGTCCTTTGTCCGCTTTGATCACGTTGTTTCTAGTATACAGTCCATTGGTATTCTTTTCGGCCAGGACTTGAGGTAAGGCATGTAGTGGTGGTGTGCTAGGCGTGAGCAGTTGAAATATTTTTTCTTATTATGCAACATGATCCTGAACTTTATTTACAGTATCTATTTGGCTGAAAATTGCTTCAACGTGACTGTAAATAAAAAAACTGAATCTATAGGCCAGAGAAGATATCAAAGACGTGCAGTAATCTGCAAATATGATGGATAAATAAAACAATAAAATACACACAATATTTTATTGTACTGGTCACACCATGAAACTAATGTAACATTAATGGGCATGCTCTGAAAATGTATCGCCGTCTTGTAAATCGATTATTATCAGAGGCTGGCTGTTTTCCATTATACTTCAAACGAACGATATTTCTTTTCTAGTTATTCAGCATGGCGTATACATGTTTTGAATATCCTTAATAGTATTCTGAACTAACGCTAGAATTTCACTAACACCTTTTCTATCGGAGACACGGTTGGTTGCAATGCTGCTTTATAGTTCTCACCATAAATATTCTATGGAATAGACAGTACAATGGTAAGGGAGCAGTCTAACAACATGGTGGTGCTTAGCAACTAATTCATCAACAGCGTGCATTTTGTGATTATTGTATGTTTCTTTTACACATTTTTTAACTATAGTGCTGTCGCTGGTGGTAGCCTCTTTGACCATTCACTTTTAAGAGAGAGTAGAACGTTCAACGTCACCTGCAGTGTTTACGTACGTATCCCACTTGGTGGCTGAAAAGAATGTAAATAGACTGTATATGGTTTCAATGTTGATAATTTGAAACCAAAACCAACTGCTTGAGAATTCCTATGAAGTACAGTCATTTCCCAGCATACAAACCAACAGGAACGAAAAGGATTTAAAAGAGTATTAACAGAAAATTCATACTATACCTTTCATTTTTCGTGTTACTATTTTAAAATTACATTTTAATTGGAATACCCACAAAAGGCTTTCGTAAAAATAACAAGTAATAAAAGATTTTTTTTTTAAAAAAATTATTTAGTAGAATGAGTTCCTTGAAATCTTTACCCTTTATCTCAAAAGATATCAGGACATGAGTATGAAATCTAATGCTTATGCTAGTACTTTTATTTCTTTCTCCACTATTTACCTTCAACAGCGGTGTCCATTTACGAAAGAGGTGAGGTTGGATTTACCTCCTCCCACGTTACCCGTACTGTGCCACTCTTTTAACACCCAAATGTGTAGCAGTGACTTCTTGGTACTGCTTCGTTTAAGAAGTCTATCAATATTTGGCAACAAACTCCAAGTGCATAGTCTTAGAAGATACACCAAGTGATCGTCGTGTAATATATTGCGATACAGACTTTTAATATAGTTCAATTTGAGGAAAGTTCGTTCACAAATATATGTAGAGTTATACACACTCTTATACATACTATTCTTGCAAATGTTTATTTCTCTATCTACTACATTTTAATCGGAGTAAACATTTTCAAAAATTATCTTGTTACTAATTTTCTTGTAGGTACAAGAGGAATATGGGAATACAGCAGGCTTTAAGCGATAGTGAAATGTTTTAAGAGCTACTTTCCTTTGAAATTCCGTTCTCTTTGCAAGGCCATGAGATTAAAAAGACGAATAGCATATTCCTATTCGAGAAAAGTGTCAGTATTGGTAATTCAAATAATAAAGAATATCTCGGAAATGGTTCACTCAAAAGAAAAACGAAATATTTGTCATAAATTGTGTGCTTTAACGAGATCCACATTTTTTATTTAGTAAGCTTTTGTCTGTCTCTTACTGTTTACCATTTCTGCAAAAGTCATCCAAAATTGAGGGATTTTCTGAGAACATTCCCAGAAGATTCGAGGTATGACTTGAATGTGAGACAGACGTCAATTCGTTATTTTTTATGTACACAAAACAGTTCTTCGATTTCAACTAAAATATTTTATGTTTAAGATATGTTCATGATAAATAAAATGCATTTCTTAAGTTTTGTGTGATTAGTCTTTGTAGACGTCTTATTCTACCGAGAAAGTAAAAAAAATTCGGAACCGGTTGTGCGGTGTTTTGCCTGTCCGCGTCCTCTGCGTCCATTGCCGTCTGCCGCTATCATAGAAAGGCGCGGATAAAGTTATACAACATTGTCAAAATACTTTTAAAGGCTTTACTTATTAAATTTATGAAAGGAGGTGCTGAAACAGGCCACCGTCGTTGTCCATACATTTTGGCACCTCTTTAGGAAACTATCCATCACTCGCCGTAGTTCACATTGAGAAATGGTGGCAATTTCCTGACGGATATTTGTTTTACATCTTTCAGCATGTGTGGGTTTGTCTTGTACACTTTGTTTTAAGTTACCCCAGAGATAGATATTGAAAGGGGTTAGGTCGGGGGACCGAGGGGAGCACAAATCTCGCTCTGAGACAAACTTTCAATTGTTCTCATCGAAAGATTGGCTGTATAAGCTGTTGCAGAGTTCTGTTGAAAAAAGCGAAAAATCACGCTCCCTGTCTGTTGATTGTCTATAAAAAGGGGTCAAAATTATATTCAGGTGTGCATGGGCGTCACCTGTTGAATCGAAAGAAGTTAGTCCTATAACTCTTTCTCCGCTAATGGCACACCATACACCAATTTTTTATCCATGAAGAGGTGCTGACCAATATTAGGTTTCTCAGAGCTCCAATAAGGATCTCCTTTCATAGAATTTGTAACTAAAGCCTTTAAAACTAGTTTTAAAAATATCGCATGATTTCATTCACGTCTTTCTATGATGGCGGCAAACGGCAACGGGCACCGCGACAGGCAAAACACCGCGCAGTCTGTTCGGAATTTTTTACACTCTCGGTATGTGACTTTTATAATGCCAATAAACCCTAATAATAGACAAAATCTTACTCCCAAAAATGTAAATCTCGTTAAAGCATAGGTATACTTAATCAAATAAAATGTTAACTGTTTCCGAGGTATTCTTTGTTATTGGTTTCAATTTTCAAATGTGCATTTTTTTCAAGTGGTCACTATTCATTGTTTCTCGTAGCCGTGGAAAGAGCATGGAAGTTCAAAGCCGTCACATAGCAATCAGCTTTAAAAAGAGTGCTATCACGTTATCCTGCTGTGTCCTTTTTATACCTCAACATATGTGTAATGAAAGCTTATTTCTATCAACAAGAAGTACACAGGAAAATAAATATTGTAAAAATAGTTAGAAGGACAGTGAGTAGGGAAAATCATTTGAATGCAACACGTCCGATTATTTTAAATGCATGCATTATATCCTATACAGGCAAGATCCCACCTCACGACCTTACAACTGAAGCATAGAGAAGTTTTGTAGGACGATAACTGATGTAAATGTGAAATGGGACCACGTGATTGATGAGGGAGGGGGGGGGGGGTGTTGTTTATGATATTACATGCGGCACTATATACGCTTAAATCCTGCTTTACATTATTAAGCTACGAGGACTACTTTTACTTTCTCTACTACGTATAGTAAGTAGAGGAATAATTGCACTCCAACCAAAATTTCGATGTCGAGATTTCACCGGAAATGTGTGTTTTGAGGCCCTGTGGATCTTAAAAAAGCAGTTTTAGAGAAAGGTCCGTGCATGTGTATGGGTATCTTTCTGTCTGTCTTTCTGTCTGTCTGTCTGTCTGTCTTTCTGTCTTTCTGTCTGTCTGTCTGTCTGTCTGTCTGTCTGTCTTTCTGTCTGTCTGTCTGTCTGTCTGTCTGTCTGTCTGTCTGTCTGTCTGTGAACAGCATAACTGAAAAGCGAATAGTCGGTTAAAAACCAAGGTTAGTATTTAAGTATAGAATGATTCAACGATGAGACACGAAGATCTTGAAGAAAATTGCTCCGCCTTAAACTACCCTTTACTTGAAAAATTTTTGGAAAATTTCGATTTTCTCAAAAATGGCTGTAACGATTTTGGTTAAAATGCCATATGTTTAAGATACTTTATAGTAAATGAAATGTATATTTTTAATTTTCTGGGTATAGCCGATGTAGTCCTGTTTGCTCTTGATGACCTTTGCATGACTGGTAAACCGTAGATCAAATCTTATTGCACAGAAGTTTAGATCTTGTTAAAACCACAAGTTAAATCCAAGTGCATTTTTTGTGGAGTGAGCCATTTCAGAGATATTCCTTGTTCTCTGAGTGAGTTTTGCAATACTTAAAACTTGCCTCAAATAGAAGGTCATTATTCAATTGGTTTACTCTTGGCCGTGCAAAGAGAACGGAACTCGTATAGCGGCCAGCTTTTAAAGATTTGACTATCGCTCAAAGCCTACTGTATTCCCATGTTCCCCTTGTACCTACAAGAAAATAAGCAATAAGATAATTTGTATAGATGTTTATCTCGATTAACATGAAGAAGATATAGGAATAAGAGTTTGTAAGAATGGTTAGTACAAGAGTAGAGAAAGCCATGTGAGTGCAACACATTAGATCCATCCAACCTTAGATCCACACCTTGTATCCCTCCGCGATAATCTGGTGTTCGTATCACCTGCGGCTAACACAAACTGTTTATGTTGCAACAGAACGATATTTATTCGGGACTTTTAGAAATAGCGCTGCTAGTGCGTTACATTCAAATAGTTTTTATCAGGGTTACCATACAACTTGAAAACTCACAGATAATTGCCAACAGTTAGCATACTATATTTTGTGGTATTCGTTGGTTTCGGCATATCGCGGGTTAGTTGTTGACGGCTTGTGTTTACATCAAATTGGGACCGGAGAGTGGACCGATTATACACATTTTTCATCCCAGCTTTCCAATCCCCTCGTCACCTGTGCTTTCAGTCACTTTGGTCATGATGGTATACAGAGCTGACTTTGAAACTTTGGGAAGCGAATCACTCAACACAGAAGTTGTGAACTGACAAATTGTTCGAACCGCCTGATCCACTCGGTGAAAAAGATCATCAGTTGACATTCGCTTTCTTCTCTTAGCGCTTTCATCGTGAGCATCTGTACGTCCTGCTTCAAAATTGCTGCGCCATTGTGGAACTTTGCTATCAATTATGAAAGTTTCACCGTATACATCTCTCATTCGTCGATATATTTTGGTTTCATTGCACCTCTGTACGATAGAAAATCTGGTTATAGCCCTCACTTCTCATTTGGCAGGGGAGTGTATTGTTCTGGGCATGTTTAAATGCTCATTGCACGCTGAGAACTGACAACTGTGAAATGATATCAACGGGGATACTACAGACACTGCGCAACACATGTGCGCAAAGTTTCAATTGATCGGACCTTGAAAAAATAGTCCTTGTGTGCAAGTCTGTCAACAATGAAGGGAGTCTCTGTAATATCTTCTGAAAGTTTAGCATCAAATTATATTGAAGTCATATTTGTTGTTATGAATCAGGGATGGCTCTGGACGAATTAATTAGGTATCTCGTTAGGTGTACTGTACTTGGTGGTTGGAAATAGAACCTTAAAAGATCTAGAATTAGGAAAGGAAGTCAAAGCTGTAGACAAATGTAAGTACTTAGGCACACGAAGATCTAAATTGCATATGGTGGAACAAAAATATCACAAAGAGAGATTATATGTCAGTGTTATTCAAAGTATTTTTCTTTATGGAGCTGAGTATGCAAATTTCCGTCAAAGAAACAAGCTATTAGACATGGAAATGGACAGTATACGAAGTTGTAGAAAATAAAGATTGTACAAGGTCAGAAATGAAGACATCAGAAAGTCTATAGAATCAGATAGTTCAATTATAGACAAAATGGAGTGTAAAATGCTTAAATGGTTTGGACACACCAAAAGGATGGGTGAAGAAAGATAGCCTAGGAAAATATTAGAATGCATACCACCAAATAGAAGAGAACGAGGGCAGCCAGAAAGATGCTGAAACGGTGAAGTGAAGGAAGCAATGGGAGTGAGAAACCTACAAGAATATATGTGTCTAGATAGGCAAAAGTAGACACTGGGAACGGAGAAGTGGTATCCACCATAAACATCTGTAAAATAGTAATACCTCGTTGGGTATACCAATTGTGCATATTAAATTAATTAATAATTTATTACATGTGGATTATGAAATACGTGAAATTTTTATTGGATTCGTTATAAGTTCCCTAAATGTAAGCCGTGACGCTAACCGATACGGCAGTTGCTCTTAGCGCTACCATTTTTATTTCACCTCCAATAGGCGAGAAAAAGGTCCAAAACGCTCGTGTATTGTGTTGAGGACACTGGCTGATGCGGAGCTTTCTTTCCCACCACGAAATGCGTCCGTAGTCGTGGCAACCAAATATACTTTTCCAGCTCGCCAGACACCTGACGTTCCAATCTGTGACGCTCTCGTTGCCATGGAGTCCCTCTTTTGAAACCGTATCAATGCTGATCAACTATTTCACTGGTAAGTCACAAAGATAGATTAATTACCAAAAATGCAATTTGCAAAATTTTATCAATAGAGTTAAATCTTGGAATATAAAATAGGCAACTCACCGATTCAAACGTCCAATAAACTGCTTGACAACTACATAGGTACCGTGGCAATTCTGCAGTATTCCCCGGATGAAACAGTAGAGTAACTTTTTCTCCCAGAACATAGACTCGCCGTAAAAGCTTCTTGCGTGATATTTTCTGTGACATAATTAGAGTCGATGCTCCATTGTTGGTATTTACCCAGAAAGCGTTTCGTTGGACCTTCCTAACATCATCAGCTGATGTCGACATGACCTCAAGATGTTTAGGAAGGTCTAACAAACCGGGTTCTAAGTAAATGTTAGCAACAATGGAGTATGATGTATTAGTTCGGCTCAATTAATTTTGTGCTTCTCTGTGTCACAGTCCTACATATTACGAGTATTTTGTGATACTTTGTAGTAGAGTCTGTTCAGTCAACACGTGAGCAAGGTTGTCAGGTCTGCTGTCTAAAAACTGAACGCACCTCAATATCTCGTGCTTTTTATGTATTTTCCATTTTTAAACACTATTTTCCTTAACATTATATAATTCGCTCTTCCGGAAAAGAATTTCAGAAAGGCATTTCCCTCGTGTATAGAAACAAAAGATTGATATAATCACTTGTATACATAAACAGTACAGCACATCAGTTGTTTCTGCATTGCGAACTATTCTTGACTGCTACATTAAACCTGAACATCTAAATTCCACGGAAATAGATAAAGTTGAATACAGGAAACCAAAAGTATTTCTTCCTGTGGAAAACATGTATTTTGGTGCCAAAGTTCAAATATCGCTGACAAAATCATCCCTGCCCGACAAAATATGTACAAGTTTTCAAATTACGCTGTGTTGATTTTTACGTTGAGTCAGTTCGCGACATACTAAGTCGTTTTTCATTAAGTGACCCTCTTCTTACAATGTTGTAAGTGTTAGAATCAGCTAAAACCCAAACAGTTCAGTTAATTGCGCAGTCACTTGCTTCTCGGTTTCCTAATATTTTGGTGAAAGCAGTTCAAGAAATCCAACAAATAGATACAGAATGGAGGCTATTGCGCAATACTGACATTGCATGTGGCAGTAAGTCTACAACACAATAATTTTGGAGCGATGATGATGATTATTATATTATCATTACCATTAT
The DNA here is from genome assembly GCA_030765045.1 of Tenodera sinensis. Taxonomy (NCBI): domain Eukaryota; kingdom Metazoa; phylum Arthropoda; class Insecta; order Mantodea; family Mantidae; genus Tenodera; species Tenodera sinensis. Next base: position 131,595,846 of record CM060968.1, on the reverse strand, counting down.
CATTATCATTATCACTATCACTATTATTATTATTATTATTATTATTATTATTATTATTATTATTATTATTATTATTATTATTATTATTATTATTATTATTATTATTATTATTATTATTATTATTATTATTATTATTATTATTATTATTATTATTATTATTATTATTATTATTATTATTATTATTATTATTATTATTAATGTCATAAATATGTATACCTACACCAAGCAAAATTGCCTGTTAAAAAAACTACTGTTTTCTCCTGTTTTTTTCAAGTAACATCTGCTTTTTCTTCGGCAGAAATAACAACACTGATTAGAAGGCTCTTACCGGACAGAAATCTTAGGGCTAGTTTATTTATATTTATTATTATTTATAATACCGATGACAATGACGATGATGAAAACGGTACTAATCCCAGAGAATAACGATGATAGAGATACTAATGACGATAATAATAACGAAACTAATAACAATAGTAACAGTAATAGTTGTGATAGTAGGAATAACAGTAGTGATAACAGTAGTGGTAATACTAGTCACAGTGGTAATAATATTGCTAGTATACTTCATGACTAGCTCTGACACAGTAAGTCGATCTGGGTGGCTCTGTTGGTTAGATGCTGGCCTACTAATCCCAAGGTCGCGGGTTCAAATCAGGCCCAGGCCAATAGTTTTTAAGTGTGTTTAAAAACGACAGCTCCATGGCAGTAGATTTACTAGCATGTAAACTAACTCCTGAGGGACAAAATTCCGGCACACCGGCGACGCTGATGTGATCTTGCAATTGACGGCGTCGCTAAACAACAAAACATTTATTTTATTTCTGAGACAGTAAACATGTTTTGGATTCAATAACTCCAGAAGAAACAAAGGCATCAACCTCCCCTCTTTTCCCCTGATTGCACTGTTCATTGCTCTACGATACGTCAGCTGAAGGGCACTCCTCAAAAGACCCCAACATCCAATACAAAGTCCACCGAAGATTAACTTTGTCGGTTTGTTTACACTCTGTATCTGTGCACTTTTTAAGAAGTGATGGATAAATTTGCTTTAAGGAAGTAATGGAAGTACTGTAGTGAGATATGATATTGAATACGTGTAAAACTTAATTTAACAAAATAACATTTCATTTAGTGGAATACTGTTGGCTCCAATTGAACATATGCATGTTTTCGTCTTAAAACCCTCATTAATACGCAGTATAATTTATGAAGTTTTCTACTAAAATAATTTTTCACCAGCGTATCGTAATTAATGTTGTTTGGTTTGTTGTATTTTGCGGCATTGTTTTATTTTCTAACTTAAACTCTGGCTTGCCGAAAAGACCATCATGACAAACAGAATAAAAAGCCCTTAAGACGTCCGCGTTCCCTTTTAGCATTGTGACCCTAGCGATCAGAAATTCCGCTAATTCCTGCCTAGCATAGTCAGTATGGAATGGGGAGGGCATGAGAGGGAATGAGGGAGAGAGCAGATCCGTGGTACAATACACCACCCCTTGCTGACCAGAGAAAACCACGGACAAACCTATGAACAGTAGTGGGCAGCCACCAGGAATCGATACCACGACCTCTCGAATGCGAGCCTCACGCGTTACCGCGGGGTCATCTCACTCGGTAAAACTCCGAACAATATCAATTAGCATTTATCAATATATTTTCCAAAGTGCGACAAAGTCAACAGCAACTACCATTTACATGGTGGAATTTTTAATATTTTCCCTCAAAAATAGCTTTAGGAATTCCTATTATAATAAAATATATTTCGAATATTTACGTGACAAAAAATTTATATCTTGAAGTTTCTGGGAATAGCCTGCAAGTCCTAAAATGCGACAACAGTTTTAAAAAAATCTGATGTGTTGCACTCACATGACTTTCTCTACTCTTGCACTAACAATTCTTGCAAACTCTTATTGCTATATCTTCTTCATATTACATTAGATAAACATTGGTAAAAATTATCTTATTGTCCTCTTGTAGGTACAAAGACAATATGGGAATACAGTAGGCTTTGAGCAATAGTTCAAATGTTTCAAAGGTTTCAAATTTCGTTCTCTTTGCACGGTTAACATACAAGACATGAATAACGATGTTCCATTTGACAGAAGTATGTTCTGCAAACCTCACCCAAATAACAACAAATATCTCCGAAATGGTTCACTCTATAAAAGAGTTTATTAAGACATAAATTCAGTGTTTTAACAGGATGTACATTTTTTGTACAGTAAGATTTGGTCTATCTCTTAAGGTTTACCAGTTATGCAGAAATCATCCAGAGTAAATAGGACTATTTGGGCTATAGCGAGAAAATTCAAGATATACATTTCATCTGCCATAAAAATATTTCAAACATATGGCATTTCAATAAATATCGTTAGAGCTATTTTGAAGAAAATCAACATTTTTGAAAAATTTCCATGGAGAGGGTAGTTTAAGATGGAGGAATTTTATTCAAAATCGTGCCTCATCCCTCATCTTCATAATTAACACACAACTGTTAGTGCTCTGCTCCCAATATTTAATGTAGGCATGCCATTAAGCACACTATCGTGCATAGCCCTTCCAAACAACGTGACGTAAGCTGAAGCGGATTGGCTACCACGGACCTGCGTTTCTCATTAAAGCAGATCAGCGGTATAACCTTTAGTGAACTTCGTAAATTTGCCCAGTGCTTAAACTACTAATTCTTTTTTGAAGGTTATAGTCAACATTCACATGCTCGTAGCTGCAAAGATTTCGAAGTTATGAGCCAGAAAAGAAAATGATTGATATATCATAGTAATATTGATTACAGCCAAATAATAAAAATAAAGACGTGGTTTTTCAAAAGTATTACGATTCTTACATTGTATCAGGAAAAATGATTGATATGTCCCGTTAATCATAATGTATTACAGTCAAATAAAAATCAACACATGATTTGTCAAATAATTATGATATTTGCATGCTATCTGGTGTTGCCACTGACCTCAATCTTTGTGACTTTGTTTATGTCAGAGATGCTAGGGTAGCTGGGACCGCTGTAATTCTAAGCGAGACTATTTCCCCTTCATCAGCACTCCTGGTTTAATGGCACAAGTCAACTAACTGTATTATAACTCAACTCTGAAAACTGATTTCTTACAACTATAGCAATTCCGGCGTAAGAAAGCCATTTAACATCAACACCGCTATGTATTAGTCCGCGCAGCACTTGTGAAACGCGTGTGACTTCGCGCGCTGTCAGTAGGGAGAGATATTTGTCCTTATGCGAGATCGGTTATAATATCTGCTGAAATAGCTTCCATTTAAAAGAGCACCTTTAAATTTTGTGTCTATTAAACCCAACAATTTACGTTTAGAAAGTTAAACACATGCGTGTGTACTTACAAATCACACTGGTGGTTCGTTTTAAAAAAAAGGAACTTAGGTACGTTAGACCTAATTGCACAATTCAGAAAATCGTCTACTTTTTCAACAGATAGATCAATAAACATTACTTAAACTTGCAGATTCTTTATTATTTTGTTAGGCCGTGAAAACGGAAGTAAGTATTCATATGTTGACTATATTCGAACTACGGCTATCTTTCACAAATATACTACCCATCCCTTAACGGCCACATTCCAAAAATCTGCACACCTGTCCATAGGGCTTCTTCCGCTGCTGATGTCATAGACAGAACACAATAGGGTGGGTCCTCTCCATATACCCTTGGCAAAAGGCTGCGGATGTCAAGTCGGTTAAGTACTGTTGTGTATTCAGAGTGTGCAAAAGGCAGTGAGATGAGGAAGGCCGTTAAGACATGAGGAATATTATACATAGATGGTCACGAGCTTTCGTAGTCATTAAATAGAATTAAATAATTATGTGAGTGGAATTTCAATCGGCAGTAATGTTTGGCTAATTTCCAAGCTATATACACCCATATTATCATGTTAGATATAATTTTGTATCCCTTTAGAGGTAAATAAGTAAATTAAATGAATCAATTATGTTTTGGCCCGCTTCTGTAGCATGATGGTTAGCGTGTCTGCCTCACGTTCAAGAGGTCGCGAGTTCGAATCTGGCTTAGGGTAAGTTATTCCGATAAGGTTTTTTTTTCCATGCTTTTACTTATCCTGAGAAGACGAATGTCGGATAACTTACAGCTCTATGGACCTCGGGCTCATTTGAGCATTATTTCACCCATTTCATTCATTCACCGCCTGATATCACACTATGCAGAAGGACGTTTAATTTGAAAAAAAAATATGCTTTAAGTTTTGATCTTCGATTTATTTATCCTCTTAATTCATATTGCACACCAGAGTCAGTTGAAAATTAAGGTATACATAATTGAGTTTAAAATGACTTTACGTCAGTGAAACTGGCCTGAAATCTGACATACAAAATGAAAAATGGGGTTCCAACGTGACTATTCTCAGCACTAAATGCAAACCAAACGGCTAGCTTCAGTGTACGTGCGCGAACTGAAATGGAAGGCGAAATCACCACAGAAATTTAATGAAGAGCAACTGCCACTCACGAGCTTCCAGCGTGCGCATGCGCGTGACTCAATCAAGAGCTAATAACAGAGCTATAAGAGGACACTGTCCCAGATGACAGATGACAACCGCTCGTTCCCTGTTTCATCCAGCGAGTACGTTATTAGCCATTAGCTAATTCTCAGCTCGTCACAGAATAATGTACGCCACCGTGACCCACATGAGGTTCAGAAGCGGGTCCAGAAACGGGCTAAGGCAATCTCTAAGCCCCCCCCCCCCCCCACTCCCTAACTGTTAAGTTGGGTTTATAAAGTAATTTGTTAGATGAATTAAACCTCCACCTGCTTCCAGGTCTTCACTCTGTCTAGTCCAGAGGTCCCTCTGCTCCCCGATAGGCATCTGACGCTAGGCACTGGCGTGTCAGTTCTAGAGGGTGTAAGTCCTACATAACGGGAGGGTAATCAGGGAAAGGAACAGTTCCATATTCGTCACCAAGGAAGGGCATACACCCCTTGAATAGTAATTATTGATGACCTAGAAGCGGCGGTAGACTGGCAACAATACTAGATTATGGATACGAGTTCGCGGACAAACTGCAACTTCTTGACGTTAAGCTGAAACATAACTTGGTCTACCATTTTCTTTTATAGTGCATTGTTCCATAAATAAAAGATAAAATTGATCGAATGTTTGGTTGCCAATATGTTACCACTGTTTCAATGTTTACTTTTCCAATTAGCATGTGGAAGTAGAGCTTCAAAATATAAGTTATTTATTTTCCATTTGTTTATAAAATGAGTCGTTTGGCCATAAAGTGATATAAAAAAACTGGCGACCAATTACTATTTTCTCAGTGCTGCGCAGAATCATCGAGAGAGCAATTGACAAAAAGCTGAGACAGCATTTGGAACTTAACCCAAGACAACACGGTTTTATGAATGGCCCTGGCGCTTATATTAACTCATCTATTGTCAACGGTTGCTTAAAGGATTCAAAAATACAGAAGAAAAATTGTTGCCTTGTGTTTCTTGACATATCTAAAGTATTCGACAACATATCACATAAACACATCGAATTAACTCTAAATAAATGTTCTATTCCATCTAAATTACGAGACCTTACCATTGCCTTTATGAAAGGAAATACTACTAGCATCAACATCAATAGGACCACATTACACTAGAGAAAAGTGTCGCCCAAGGAACCCCACTGTCACCTATTTTGTTCAATTTAGCAATAGACTTCATTTTGTATGAATTAAATGAGAAAACCATCAAAGAGGAGTATGGGTATAGCATAACACCTACGTTAGAAAACATATCTGTTCTGACTTTTGCTGATGATATAGCCCTTCTGTGTAAGAACGAAACTGCAGCAAAACATCTAATATCACTTGTCTCTACCTCCTTAAACAAGATCGGTTTAGTAGTTAATTCTAACAAGAGCAAAATTATTTCGCTCCGCAAAGGAAAGCTTCACCATTCTCTGATTACCACAGCTGAAGACAATAAAATCTCAATTATTACATCAGAAGAAACTATAAGATATCTTGGAGTTAACTTCAATGACGAAATTAAATTTAATGCAGCAAAGATAATAGAAGATCTAAATAAAAACCTAAACAATCTGGTTACTTCGCCTTTGCTAACACCTGATCAAAAACTAAATATCGTAAATCAATACCTTTGGCCTCAAATTATATACCCTTTTCAGTGTGCACCCCTCAAAGATCTCACAGACAAATTTCTGAATGATATTGATAAGCTCATCCGCAGTACTACAAAAGAAATTATGAATTTAGCAGCAGACGTTCCTGATGCTATGCTTTACGCTCCCAAAAGCTTAAGAGGTCTTGGAGTTCTAAGAGCACGATGGGAAGCATTCAATTAACATATAAACATCTGTAGGCGCCTTCAATCAGATGGCAATCCCTATGTTGAAATCACCGGACATTTACAGGAAGAAATTGATGAGAGTGTTTGTCGCTTATCACTCAGCCCTACACAACTTGTAAACCTAGAACCAAAAAACATTAGGAAACATCTACGTGAAAGTTCTTTTCAACAATGGACAGAATTACCATCTAAAGGAAAAGGAGTGAAACTCTATTCACACTGGAAGAAGGGAAATGCCTGGATCTCTAATAGGAAAGGTCTTTCAAGCAGTCAATGGACTGAAGCCATAAAAATGAGCTGCAATGTCATTCCTGTGAGAACTGTTCCTGGTAGGAGCCTCGTCACCACCCGTTGCAGAAGATGCGACGAGCAAGAAACCCTCGCACATGTGCTTGGTTCCTGCCACCAGGGAGAGTTGTTACGTATAGATAGACACAACACAGTTCGCTCACTGATTTCAGATAATCTCCGCCTTAAGCCCGAATATGAGATTTATGAAGAAGTAACCTGTCTTTCCACAAATGGTTCAACTAGGCGTGTAGATAGTGTGGTAATTGACCGTAAAAAGGACGCAGGTCTTGTCATAGATCCAACGGTACGATACGAAGTAAATGAACAGCAACCACATGAAGTAAATCTGGAAAAGAAAAACATCTACGAACCATGCTGTCAACATCTACGTAACAAGTACAACATCAGTAATTGGGAAGTTACTGGTATCATGTTTGGAGCTAGAGGATCAATTCCGCAGCTAACATTGGAATTTCTTCGGAAACTCAAAATTGCTGAATCAGCACTATGTAATGGCAATATCCTCTACTATTTTAAAATTCTCACTCCAAATTATACGGTATCATTTGTATTGTCCCCAAACATCTTGTAAAGACATATTGTAATGCTCTAAACATTTTATTGTAAAATATCCGCTCTCACTAAATTCTTTTTTATATCATTAATCTCCTAAAATTGTTTTCTATATTCATTTTTTAAATTCACTTAATATTATGCTTTCCATTCTGTTAATACATTCAAATGTTTAATTACATTTTAGTCGGCCGATCCTTTTGGGATCCTAGGGCGGCTATCATCATGATTATCTCTCTCTCTCTCTCTCTCTCTCTCTCTCTCTCTCTCTCTCTTGGATTCCAGCGTGTCTATTACAATAAATTCGTGAACACACGTTTGACAATTACGCAAATTTGGCGTGTGCGTAGAGCGGAAGGTCAGGAATGTTGACAATAAACACTACCTGCTCAGGTCTCATGATGACTGCTCGGCAAGAAAACCATTCATCCATACATTACTTTTAGCTGGTTAAAAAACACACAGACACCTGGCGAGCCAGTTTTCGAGCGCTGGCCTACTTTGGACTTTCACCCGCCTAGGTGTGAACGCAAGCATGAGGTAACAGAAGCGGATTAGTAAACAAAACATTCGCCCGTTCAGGCCTACTCCGTTTCCAGACTGTGTATATGTTTAGAAAGTGTCCGATATTGCAACAAGGGTTGGATTGGTCAAAACTAGAATAAATGTTCCTATAAACACATGTCCGGAAACAAATATTTGTTGAAATATGGGCCATTTTAGAAAAATGTTAAATGTATGCCTATTTTCGATAGGTTTGGTATACACCAGTGTCTTTAAATGTACTCATAACCAGAAATCCAATGGATTGAGGTCCGGCGAAAGTGGAGACCATGCTACTAGAGCTCCTCGATCAATCCATCGTCCATTATATGTTTGGTTTAAGTATTGTCTCACGGTTGGTACAAAATGGGGTGGCGCCCCGTCATGCACAACTCCTCCAAAAGCACAGGTAACTCATCGCGCAGGGATCGATGATACACAGCACCTGTTAAACTGTTCGGAAATGTATGGTCCTAGGAGTCTGTCACCCACAGTTCCTGTCCACACATTGGGCTAAAGCGATCATGATACTTAACTAGACTCCCAAAATTGGCATTTTAATACGTTCCAACTGGTCACAGGGACCAAGGAAAACCAAAACAGCGGTAGAAACACCAAGACCACCTTCGCTAGGTTTATCGTTGTTTCCATTCTCATCAAATGATGTTTCCATTCTCCTTGGTATTTTTCTATCTTCCCAGCCACACTTGATAGGCTTTTCTCTGATGTCCGTATTCCTTTAGTGATCCAATCTAGTAATTCCTAACAGTGATCCCAAGAAACGCAATTGGACTATTTGAAGTTTTTGTGAATTTCTGTTATTTAAAATCCAAATTTCACTTCCGTGTGTGAGAGCAGCTTTTGATGTCATATTATGTACTCTTACTTTTGTATCGATCGTCATCTGTTTACCAAAATGTCTCGTTACTACCCCGTTCAATTTATTAAATTTTTTTATAATTTTGTATCAATATCTGCAGATCTGCAACTTCCTAGGGATGAGAAATCAGACATTTGTTCTATAATTTTTGTACCAATCTCGATTTTCACATGTTGTATATTTTTTTCCTTGTTAATTATCATAATGAGGCTGAATATTTTAACACTATTAAGATTCGATACAACTGAAGCATATTCGAGCCTAGAACTCACAAATGAGTTATATAATATAAACAAAACTCTTGTATTGTTGAGGTAGAACGAATCACGAATGTTAAATCCCATATTTCTATGTGCTGCGCTGACTGCTGTGTTAATGTTTCCTGTAGGAAGTCTTAATTAAATGGTAACTCCTAGATCAATTTTTATTCCTACACCACCAATATTACAAAGTATGTAGAGACTAATATCTTCACTTCGATAAAATTGAGTTGTACACAATACACAACCAGCGCGTTTCAGCACCTAGTCTGTGCCATTATCAAGGTAAACTAACCTTGGCCAACCATGCTACGAATCATTACAAGCTATCGCTGACATCACGCTGACGTCAGGTTTACGTCACTCGCCCACCACTGATCTCAAAACGAATTGAGTAACAGAATGAATAGACGGTATTTTAAAATTCATAAAATGGTCCCTATTTTTCAGAATGAATATTTTTTCCCAAACCATCAATTCAGTGGGTCCATTTAATTGCTTTAATCAGCGTGACGTCAGTGCTAGCTTACAACGGTTCGTAGCTTGGTTGGCCAAGGTCAGTTTACCTTGATAATGGCACAGACTAGGTGCTGAAACGTGTTGGTTGTGTGTTGAGTACAACTCAGTTTTATTGAAGTGAAGTTATTAGTTTCTATGTATTTAGTGATATTGGTGCATTATTTTGCTTCACTGTTAATAGCTTCAGGTGTGTATATTAACATATTTTATTTATGCAATTTCGTCTCTTTTGTAATTAAACATATTACGTTTGAATCTAAAAAAATTGATGTGTTGCACTCACATGACCTTCTCTACTTTTGTACTAAACATTCTTACAAACTCTTATTCCTATATCTTCTTCGTGTTAGTTAAGATAAACATTTGTGACAAATTATCCTATTGCTTATTTCCTTGTAGGTGCAAGGGGAATATTAGAATACAGTAGGCTTTGAGCGATAGTCAAATGTTTTATAGCTTTGAGATTGCGTTCTCTTTGCACACTTAACATATAAAAAAACTGAACAACGATGTTCCATTTCACGAATATTTCCGAAACTCTCACACATAACAAGAGATATCTCCGAAATGGTTCACCCTACAAGAAAATTTATTGAGACATAAATTATGTATTTTAGCAAGATATACATTTTTTGTACAGCAAGATTTTGTCTATCTCTAACGGTTTATCAGTTATGCAAAATTCGTCCAGAGTAAATACGACTACATGAGCTATAGCCAGAAAATTCAAGATATACACTTCATTTGTCATCAAAATATCTCAAACATATGACATTTTAACCAAAATCGTGAGAGCCATTTTCAAGAAAATCAAAATTTTTGGAAAAATTTTCCATGTAAAGGGTAGTTTAGGGTGGGGCTATTTTCTTCAAAATCTTCGTGTCGCATCCTTGAAAGACATTAAACTTAAATACAAACTTTGGTTTTTAACCGACCTTTGGGATTTTCAGTTGTGCTGTCCACAGACTGACACACAGACTGACACACACACACACACGGACCTTCTTCTAAAAATGCCTTTTTTGGATTCAGGGGGCCTCAAAACATATATTTCCTGTGAAATCTCGACATCGAATTTTTGGGTGGAATACAATACTTCCCCTACTTACCAGTAGAGAAAGTAAAAAGACCATATCTTGGCATTTTGATGTATTAAAAGGAAAGTTATTGCCTTTGCTTCACTTATTTAAAGCACTCAGGTCATTTTGAAGATGATTGTGGACATTTAAGGTAGCGCACGTTATGATGTGTTTTGGTTTCCCGTGTGTAGCGGGCAGGCTGGTTAAGGACGTCATGTGTGTACATCAAGTTGGGTTGTAAGAGTGCAGGCTTGCTGTAAGCGTAGAGAGCACAGCTGGCCGAAGCCTATACTACGTATCATGGTGCTGTCACGTACTGGGCAGTGATGAGGAGATGGCTGTGTGTTATTGAGCGAGTCTCATCAACCCGACACACTCCATGGTGCTTCAACCTAATGCACAAAACAACAGGCTATCCAGGCTTTCTGCATTTCCTCTTATAAACAGTGAAAGCACCTCCAGGCCATCCGCTACTTATTACTGTTCCATGGAGATTGGACAAGCAATTAATATAAAATCTTACTCTTCAAATCACCCAATGCTATCATAAAAACTTTACATGTATTCAGATTTCCTCTGCTCACATTTCTATAAACTGTGTTTACAAAAGACATTTCCTCTATCTAGATTTGTAATCTCGATAAACTTTCGTTACACATTTAGTTGTAAACTTAGAGAGAAATAAGAGATAAAATCCCTGTTTCACATGCTTATTTGTCACAGATTTACAGAGAAAAATGTCAGAAATACTGAAGTCTTTTAGTTTCGTTTCGCAAAAATCTGAATATAGAGGGCGGCAACTGTTTATTTTATCGTTGCATCTGTGTTTGTGGAGGCTACAACGTCTACATTCTGCTGAATAACTACTCTGTATGTCACTGAAAGTGTTAGACCTCGTTTTTACTTTCTCTACTCGTAAGTAGGGAAAGCATTGTATTCCACCCAAAAATTCGATGTCGAGATTTCACCGGAAATATATGTTTTGAGGCCCCCTGAATCCAAAAAAAGCATATTTAGAAAAAGGTCCGAGTGTGTGTCTGTGTCAGTCTCTGTGTCAGTCTTTGGACAGCATAACTCAAAAACGAAAAGTCGGTTAAAAACCAAAGTTGTTATTTAAGTTTAATGTCTTTCAAGGATGCGACACGAAGATTTCGAACAAAATTGCCGCACCCTAAACTACCCTTTACATGGAAAATTTTTCGAAAATTTTAATTTTCTTAAAAATGGTTCTAACGATTTTGATTAAAGTGTCATATGTTTGAGATATTTTGATGATAAATGAACTGTATATCTTTAATTTTCTGGCTATAGCCACTGTAGTTGTATTTACTATGGAGGACTTTTGCATAACTGGTAAACCGTTAGAGATAGACCAAATCGTACTATACAAAAATGTAGATCTTGCTAAAATACACAATTTATATCTGAATAAATTTTCTTGTAGGGTGAACCATTTCGGAGATATTCCTTGTTATGTGTGTGTTTCGGAAGACTTAGAACTTTCGTGAAATGGGTCATCGTTGTTTATTTTTTTATAAGTTAAGTGTGCAAAGACAACAGAATCTCAAAGCTTTAAAACATTTGACTATCGCACATAGCCTACTGTATTCTAACATTCCCCTTGTACCTACAAGGAAATAAGCAATAAGATAAGTTGTACAAATGTTTATCTTAACTAACACGAAGAAGATATAGGAATAAGAGTTTGTAAGAATGGTTAGTACAAGAGTAGAGAAAGTCATGTGAGTGCAACACATCAGATTTTTCTTTATCGTTCTCTCTATTCTCGTGAGACAAATGACAATCATGTTCATAGCAGTGCAGCCAAAACAAAGCGACTTGAACCAATACGAACAGAACTTCATTTGTCACTTCACTCCAAATCCGTTTGCACGGCTTTATGACCTGTGTGTGTATAAATGCAATGTAAATATATATGCAGTGTAAATAGGGATAATTATGATAGCAACAGTCATAATACCCTAATTAAAATTGTCAAACCATCTACTTATATCAGAGGTGGGAAGACAGGCACTAAAGGTGTTAATTTACCTTCCCTCTCGTCCCCGATACTCTCTTTCAACAGCCAGATAAACCCAACTAAACTAGTTGATTCTGGCTGTAGTCGCGCGGCAGTGGAGGCTTTCATGTGCAATGTGAGTGAACTAGCAATGGGACTGGTCGAACAAGCCTGCGTCTTTTTGCAAGCAAATTACTGATCATATTTGGTACTACTTATCAATGTAAACATCTGTGTAGCATATTAACATTTGCAGCCGTACATTGAAGCACTAATATTTAAAAAGATACCAGCAAGGATACAATCACGTAAATTAGGGAGTATCATTAGGCCGCTATCTGATAAAATGTATATTGTAAACAATTTCAATACACTTTTCATATAAATTGTGAAGCTTATTTTTGAGAATACAGCTGTAAAGAACAACACACAGTTTGATACAAAATAAGTATGCCTCATCCATGCGAATTTTCCTAAACGCCATGTTAACTTTCTAGAGAGCAACAATGGTATTACTAGAACTACCATTCCGCCTCCCAAGATTAATGTCACATTTGAGAAACAATTCCAACACTAGCACAAACATTTAGTCTAAAATCATACTCAGCTGAGAACACACGAACCCTTTAATTGGCAGCGTGACTTATAAGAAACATATACATTTATGAGTTTAGTTTTGAGATGCTTTATTTGTTCTTTCTTTCCAATTTCTTGTTATGCTAACCTAAATAAATAGAATTCAAATATTTGCAGCTGTCTTATATTGTAAAAACATTATTTTTTCCTATAAAACTGGAGTGTCTTTCTTTCTTTTGGAGAATAAGAACCAAAATCCATGCAATACAATATAAATATAACTCTGTCACCTTCCAAGTGTGCCATTCACTGATTGTTTTACTTGGGCCCTTCCCTTCACTTACCACATACACATTTGACTACAATTACTCGGATTCGAACTCGCAACGTTTGGCTTTAAATGGATTGCCAGTACATCGCGTATCGTTCTATCGATCACGGCTATTCGAATCGCTTCGGCTGAGGTGCCCTCGAAAGGAATAGGGAAACTGGTTTATGAATTAGACGAGGAACACCATATGTAGCAAAATAGCTCGCCAATTAAAGGGTTAACATAAAGGCGATATAATAAAGTGAAGGAAGTATTGTATTCCACCCAAAAATTCAATGTCGAGATTTCAGCGGATATATTTGTTTTGAGGCCCTCTGAATCAAAAAAAAAAAAAAAAAAAAAAAAAAAAAGAAAAACATTTTTAGAAAAAGGTCCGTGTATATATGTGTGTACGTGCGTGTGTCTGTGTCTGTCTGTCAGTCTGTGGATAACGTAACTTAAAAACGAAAAGTTGGTTAAAAACTAAAGTTGCTATTTAAGTTAAATGTCTTTCAAGCATGCGACACGACAATTTTGCAGAAAATTGCTCTACCCTAAACTACTCTTTACATGGAAAGTTTTTCAAAAATTATGATTTTCTTGAAAATGGCTCTTAACGATTTTGATTAAAATGACATGTTTCAGATATTTTTATGGCAAATGAAATGTTTATCTTGAGTTTTCTGGCTATAGCCTATGCAGTCCTATTTGCTTGGGATGACTTTTGCATAACTGGTAAACCGTAAGAGTTAGACCAAATCTTACAAGATGTAGACCTTACTGAAGCACACGATTTGTGTCTGAATAAATTTGTTTCGTAGAGAGAACCATTTCGGAGATATTCCTTGTTATTTGTGTCAGTTTCGGAAAACAAACTTTCGTCAAATGCAACATCGTTGTTCATTTTTTTTTTATACGTTAACCGCGCAAAGAGAGCGGAATTAGAACGCTTTAAAACATTTGACTATCTCTCAAAGCCTGCTGTATTCCCTTACTCCCCTTGCACCTACAAGGCAATAAGCAATAAGATAATTTCTGCAAATGTTTATCTTAACTAACACGAAGAACATATAGGAATAAGAGTTTGTAAGAATGGTTAGTACAAGAGTAGAGAAAGCCATGTGAGTATAACAGATCAGATTTTTCTATAATGAACGTTGAAACTTGCAATGATGCCAAAATCAAGTGGCCGTAGACGACTGATACAGTTAGGGGGGAAAAATTCCACTCGAACATTTTTCCTTGAAATGAACTGTGATTTTCATAACTTTAACTAAATCTACCGTTTTTGCCTTGAGCATGTCGTCACTCACTGGTAGAGCTACAGCCAGTTTCTGATGGTGCCATGTGAAAAGTACCATTTCCAAATTAGCATATCTCCTTTTCTGCTAACGGCTACGTTTTGTTGATTATGCCCCCAATTTTAAAAACTCATAAAGCTGTACCAGCGCCTGTCTATGCGACGTGCAATGTTCCACTCCCCATCGCATATGTCGTTGATTGCTTGCACTACGCCCGTGACTGCCGGTCCCTTGACCTGGGTCTTACACTATACACTGTAACCACAGTACTGCGGTTTGTTGCACTGATTTTGGTAAGTGCAAGGTGCATTTTGTTTTGGAGGTTTGGAATTTTAGGGTGTTTTACTTCTCTTTACTTTTAAATGTCTTAGCAGCTTACGTTTTTAGTAAGTTACGTTATACCTGTTTTAACTTTAAATTTTAGCGGTTTTAACTTTCGTTGTTTAGCTTCTTTAACTTAAAATTTTTAGTTATTTTAACCTTCACTTTTTCGCTTTTTAACCCTTTAAGCCTGAATTATTTTGCTACTTATGCCTTTCTTCCTCTAATTCGAAACCGGTTTAGATTAGGCGATCTGGGACACCTTCAGCTTGCTGACTTGAATGGCCATGATCGTTAAGGCAACACGTAGTGCACTGGCCATGCAAAGCCTGAGGTCGTGAGTTCGAGTCAAATGTGCCTGTGGTAAAGGACGGGGAGGGCCCACGTAAAATAATCGGTGTGGTGGCACGCGTGAATGATGACGGGGTATCATTTGACTGCGGTTGCGTGGATTTTGCTTCTTTTCTTATAAAAAACAGTACAATATAAATTGTAAAAAAAATAATTTTTTACAATTCAAAACTTCTCAAATATGTATTTTTAATTGGTGACAGACAGTATAACAAGAATATAGCAGAAAAAAATTTAAAACTAGTACAAATAGGAAAAAAAGCCTATGTATCTTATAATACACATCAGGCATGAAAGGGTTAAGGGTAAAGTTTTAATAGTTTTTGTTTTTGTCTTTGAACTTCGGGTCCTAATAACGTAGTTGTCGACGGGCCCTTAACACCACAACTCACTCATTCAGTGGATTAGTAGGAGATATAAAGCAGGTTTAATTGTCAAATGATTTCGTAGACTTCGACGGCCTTGGTCCATTACAATTTCTCTCAACGAATTGTGAGAGAAGTCATAGAAATATTTAAAGAAAAGAACAGTCTGAACCGTGACACAGCCAAACCAGTCTACACGATATGGAAGAGGCCAACTTCCTATTGGAGGAGAAGGAACCAATAGGATTACGAGTGGGGCGGGACAGCGAGGCCAGTCAGAGTAGGCAGTCACCAATTGAATGGATTTTTTGCAGTCGCCCATTGAAGAAGCCGAATATAATTTTGCGGCGAAACGGCGGAATAATTCTTAATTTCTTAAAAAGCCAACAAGAACGCGGTCCATACAGGAAACCAAAAAGTAACAGGTTAAACCGTATTTAGAATTGCACTGCAGCTCTCGAGATGTACAAATGAATGCGGATGATGTTTCCATAAAATGAGAGAAACACCAGAGCTCAGAGCGGCAGTTGTTTTCCCAATAAGCAATATCACCCTGCTGCAGACATCACTATCAGTTGTAATTTATGTAATTATGGAATGGGAAGAGCTGCGAGGAACAAACGACAATCGCATCGTAGCAGACCGCTAATAATAACAACAGAGAGGGCCATTAAATGTAGCAGACCGCCTCGTGTCATTAACTGAAACATTCCAACTCAAGTATCAAAGTGCCTGCCTCTCAATGCTAGTATTAGTGGAGAGCTGTGCAAGTCAGATGTCTGTGGCTGGACAGCTTGCTCTCGCTGCTAAAATCATCGCTGTTAATAGTGCAGTTCAGTGGTACAACCTATGCTCTGAAATATTCAGCTGACACACCAGGTGGCCCACTCCAGCCGGCTTCGTCTTAGAATATTTTCCACTTCACTTTACAAGACTATTTATCAGGGAATAAACTCAGCCTGTATATCCTCCTATTGTGTAACATTACGGATTACAGATTGTAACTTGCCGTAACAAAATCCATGCAAACATGACGACGCGTAAGGTTTGATTGGCATTTCTTTGTTTCTTGTTAGTTATTGTATTTTATTATTATTATTTTAGTTATTGTTATTATCATATTGTTATTGTTTTTATTATTTTATTCTTATTAGTTTATTATTGCTAATTGTTATTACTATTCTCATATTATTGTAATAATACCAATTATTTTTGTTATTATTTTATAGTAATTATTTTTATTAGTGTTTATTATTATAGTTGTTATTATTACTATAATTATCATCATAATCATTAATATCCTCATTATTTTTGTTAGTTCTATTATTATTGCCTTTTTTGTATTTATTGCTATTTCCATCAGAATCACTTGTATTACAGTAGGCTTTGTGCGATAGTCAAATCTTTTAACATTCTGAGATTCCGTTCTCTTTGAACACTTAACATATAGAAAATGAATAACAATGTTCCATTTGATGGAAGTATGTTTTCAAAACTCGCACAAATAACAAGTAACATCTCCAAAATAGTTCACTCTACAAAAAGATTTATTTACATACAAATTGTGTGTTTTAGCAAGATCTACATTTTTGTGCAGTAATATTTGGTTTATCTCTTACGGTTTACCAGTTATGCAAAAGTCATCTACAGTAAGCAGAACTACATGCACTATAGCCAGAGAATTCAAAATATAGATTTAATTTGTCATAAAAATATCTTAAATATATGGCAATTTAATCAAAATCGTTAGATCAATTTTCCAGAAAATCAAAATTTTGGAAATATTTTCCAAATATCCAAATATTTTAGGGTGGAGCAATTTTCTCCAAAATCTTTATGTCCCATCCTTGAAATATAACTTAAATACCAAATTTGGTTTTTACCGACTTTTCGTTTTTGTTGAGTTATGCTGTTCACAGCCTGACACACACACTCACACAGGCCATTCTCCAAAAATGCTTTTTTTTTTTTTTTTTTTTTAAATCAGGGCACCTCAAAACATATTATATTTGCGGTGTAATCTCCACATCGAATTTTTGGGTGGAATACAACACTTGCTCCACTTTACGTAGATACCTACATGAAATTTGGTAGAACTACTAGTTATCCTCTGACACACATGAACACAAACTCCACATCATTGTGCAACTTTTCCATTTTCGCAGACCGAAACACAATAAAAAGTAAGAGCAGCTTGTATAAGAGTGAGTAGAGAAGGCCACGTGAGTGCGACACAAACTTTTCTGTTCAATTGTGAAACTTCCTATATATTTATGATTCTAAGCATATCGAAATATCGAAATGTAACATTAAATAGCGAAGTATCAGGAGCTGCAAGGACCGAGGAGGAGGTTGTCCAGGTTGCCAGAAGTAACAAGGAATCAGAAGATAGTAGGAGGTGCGCCAGTTTCTCGCCTCTCCATCCCTGCATTAGGTCAACACACCGGATGGTAACTAGGGGAAGTAATGTATTCCACCCAAAAAATAGATGTCGAGATTTCACCGCAAATGTATGTTTTGAGACCCCCTGAATCCAAAACTAGCATTTTTTAGAAAAACGTCCCTATGTGTGTGTTTGTGTGTCTGTGGACAGCATAACTAAAAAACGAAAAGTCGGTTAAAAACCAAAGTTGGTATTTAAGTTTAATGTCTTTCAAGGATGCGACACGAAGATTTTGAAGAAAATAGCCCCACCCTAAACTACCCTTTACATGGAAAATTTTTCAAAAATATTGATTTTCTTGAAAATTGCTCTAACGATTTTGATTAAAATGCTATATGTTTGAGATATATGAAATTTATATTTTGAATTTTCTGGCTATAGCCTGTGTAGTCCTGTTTGGTGTGGATGAGTTTTGAATAACTCGTAAACCGTAAGAGATAGGCAAAATCTTACTTCACAAGAAATGTAGATCTTGATAAAATACACAATTTATGTCACAATAAATGTTTTTGTAGAGTGAACCATTTCGGAGATATTCCTTGTTTTGTGTGTCAGTTTCGGAAAACTTAGAACTTTTGTGCAATGGAACATCTTTGTTCATTTTTTATAATTATGTTAAGTGTGCAAAGAGAACGGAATCTCAAAGCTTTAAAATATTTGACTATCACTCTAAACCTACTGTATTCTACCATTCCCCTTGCACCTACAAGGAAATAAGCAATAATTTGTACAAATATTTATCTCAACTAACACGAAGAAGATATAGGAATAAGAATGTTTAAGAATGGTTAGTACAAGAGTAGAGAAAATCATGTGTTGAACACATCAGATTTTTTCTTTTGTCCTCGATTTGTATTCTCTTTGGACGTCTAACATTTGTTGTTTTTTCTAATGAATGGTGAGTTGGTCCAGCACGTCAACCCCCAACCTGGAGTTCCAAGCATTTTCTCCCTAACGTTTTCTGCCTTTAACCTTTGATAAGTTAATATCCAACTGCAAGATCATACCTACTCCGGTACTCAAAATATTTGGTAGGTAACCATTCCGGTATCCGCCACCTGGGGAGGCACCCGGTGAGAGACCAGCAACTCGTGTGTCATAAATACCGTAAAAAAGATGGTATTTTAATCAAACTTGGTGTAGTTGTGTTTTTTAGAAGATTAAAAATACCGAAAATATTTCCATGTAACGGGTAACTTGTGTTGGGGAATTTTCTTTGAACCTTCGCTTGGTATTTTTGGAAGATTCTGAATTTATAGTAGCATGTTTGGTATTTATTAAGAGTTTTCGTTTGTAGGTTGTGCATACCTCAGACACAAATTCACACAATCGCTCCATAATGCACACACAAACACATGGTTGTTTTCCCAAACATTTTTTGTTCCTATTCAGGGAATCCTAAAATATAATTGTGTTTCGATTGAAACTTAGGGATCGAGCTTTTGGGCAAAACGCTATTCTTTCTCTTTCTATTAAGCATTTAGTAATGGAAGTAAAAAACCTGTTGTGTTGTACTCACATGATTTTCTCTACTCTTGTACTATTTTTACAAACACTTATTCTTCTATCTACTTCATGTCCACTGAGATAAACATTTGTATAAATTATCGACAGTGACAGTGATAGTGAAATGTTGTAAGAATGTATGATAATTGAAGTTCCATTCTCTTTGCACGACTAAGAGATAAAAGAATAATAACGACCTCCCATTTGAGAACGTCTATAAGTATTGCAAAATCCTGAAAAACAACAAGGAATATCTCCGAAATGGTTCACTTCGCAAGAGATCATTTAACACAAATTGTGCGCTTTAATTAGACATATATTTCTTGTATAGTAAGATTTGCTCTATTTGTTACGGTTTGCCAGTTGTGAAAAGTCATCAAGAGTAAACAGGACTACGTGGGCTATAGCCAGAAAATTCAAAATATACATTTCATTTGTCATAAACGTATCTTAAATGTGTCATTTTAATTAAAACTGCTAGAGTAATTTTCAAGAAAATCAGAATTTTCGAAAAAAGGAAGGATGGTCTTCAAAATCTTTGTGTCGCATCCTTGAAGTATATTAAACTTAAATACCAACTTTAAGTTATGTTGTTCACACACACACACACACACACACACACACACACACACACACACACACACACACACACACACACACACACACACACACACACACACACACACACACAAAAACACACACAAACACGCGCGCGCGCGCGCGCGGACTTTTTTCTAATTTTCTTTTTTTTTCTTTTTTTTTTTTTTTCTTTTCTTTTTTTCTTAATTCAGCGAACTTTAAAACACGCCTATATTTCCGGTGAAATCTCACTTCCCCTATTTACTATATATTGTACAGAAAGTAAAAGGACGAGGACGTTGTGTAAAATACAAGGAAAGGCCTTCGGAAGTACGAGCACTTCTTGCGATAGAGTCAACAGTATGGGAGTCAATACGTACATATATTACCTAACACTCAGAGGACTGCCAAGCAAAACCGCTGAGGAGTTTTGGCGGAAATAAGATTCTCTGAAGACGCCGTTGATCAACGGGCACACTGAATGATTTGTATAGAAGAAACCAGAAACAGATATAACCTCAACTTTGGTCCAAACTGTGCCTCATACTGATACATACTTACTTCTCACACAGTACGTTTCAAAACACCCGCAAATTCTTTGTTACAGCTAAATGGAATCAGTATATTTTGAAAGACACCTTTTCACAGAAACAAACCATTCTTAATATAATTGCTGTGTAAGTTGTAACTCGTCGAAACATTTTTAAATTACACCAACTCAAAGATTGTATTATTGTGACTGGTTGTAGAACCTATCAATTGTTTTATGCAACATTCGTTACTATGGTAAACAAATAAATGGTTGAAAGAGAACTCTATTTATGTATCTCAACCGAACAATACCGTTAATATTAAATAAGTTACACGTGTAAATGTTAAATTAAATCAAATCAAAATGTCTTTGCGATTTGGCAACGCAAGGTCAGAACAAATTCCTGGTTTACAGTATTAATAATTCCTGGTCGTATTTCTCTACACTCCACTCGTATTCTTCTTTCCAACTCACCAATCACAACTCTTGTTCTGTTATACTACGAGAATGGCTGAAAAATAAAAAAAAAACGGTCTTGGTTTTTGATGAACCTATAGTTTGGCAAGAGCCTACAAACCATTAATATGACTGTATTTGAGGTTGACTCCAACTTTCTAAAGACAGGATTCTCAATTAAAAAAGAAGTACAACTAATATCCGAATCTAGGTTTCTGAATCGCGAGCTCACCTTGGGAGTATGAACACGAAGGGTTGGGAGAGAAACCGGGCTCAGCCAGCCCCACCGGAGTGCTTCTAACTAGAAAAATGTAGGGACCCTGCCCTCTGCTCTGCCATGGCAACGTTCCGGCCGCCTTTCGGATCCTTTCGCCTCATCCATCCTCCCAGGGGGTTCCCCATCAGGGACATAGGCACAAAAAGTCGCCTTTCGTTCGAGGTGCTAAATTGCCATTGAGTTATAGCCAATTATTAGTTTGTTAAGCGGAAGATAAGTTAATACAGAACAGATCCTTGCGTGTAGTCTAATTTGCTCATTCTAAATCTCGTCGTGGACCATTCCTATATTTTGAATCTTTCTCCAAATCACTGATTGAAATGATAAAATGTGTACACTTGGTAGCATGATCTTCAAAGACTTGAATAACGCCTCAAGGGTCTAGTGTGGTATCTCCTCTTGAGTTGTGTTAATCTGCTGTAGGTGTCTGGTTTTTCTTATTTGGTAGAAGAGCGTGCGTATACCATCGCCACGACATTGGTTTCGTGACTTGATCGGCATGTTTGCTACAGGTTTTCAATGTTGCACCTATAAAACTATGTGTTTTCCTTTACTTTACTGCTTGCAAATGCCAAATTCCTTCCTTGTTGCACAGAAAACGTTCAGCTAAAAGAAACTAACATCTTTTAACTTTAATAGCTGAAGTGATAGCGATATTTCCGAGTTTTTCTGGCACTTTTTGCGCACCTAAATCGATGCAGGTTAGCTTTACACACATTTTGACAAGGCATCTCCGTCGCCAGTTGATATGCAGTTCAATAACGTATACAAATCTGTATAAATCGCAGATTCTTCTCTTGCCCTCTCACTTGAATTGGATATGCACTTTTGGAACATCTCCGGGATACAACATGCGTTATCGGGCACTTCCTTCTAAACACCATGTTTACTGCTGCTTATTCTTCCTGTGTATTTACACTTGATACTATTTAGTCATCTCCAAAAAACTAGGCTTTCCTTGTTGACTCTTGCTATTCTGTAGCAATATCAATGGTGAAACTCTCTGTGAGTTGCATACCAGCTACAAAAATAAAATCAAAAGTGTCTTCCTGAGTTACCAGCTGAGAGTCACATTCAGGATGAAACCACAAAAACAGCTTCCTTCTCTCCACTTGCCTGAAAGGGAGAATCACCTCAAATCTAGATTGTTATGCATCTGCCCAATTGCTAATGTGCCCAACTGTTAAGCACCCCAAAATTGGCATTCAAAATATTTGTGATGAATATCATGCACCACGTTCCTTGGGAGTTGAAATCGATTTGGATTCAATCCCATTCTCAATTCGATCCGTGTTGCCATGTTGAATTCAATCTGTATTGAGATCGATTTGCATACGCAAGGCTGAAGTATAAATAATTAAAACCTTTATGTTGGTCACTTGTTTGGTCACATTGTTACATTTGCAGAAATGATTGTTTTCTTTCCTTGTAGATGCAGGGGATAACAAGGAATTTCTCCGAAGTGGTGCACTTTACAACAAAACTTACTTGGACATAAATTGTGTGCTTTAGCAAGATCTACATATTTTGTATAGTAAGACTTGGTCTATCTCATACGGTTTACCAGTTATGCGGAGGTCATCCAGCGTAAACAGGACTCCGTGCCAGAAAATTCACAATATATATTTCATTTGCCACAAAAATATTTCAAACAAATGACATTTTAATCAAAATCGTTAAAGAGTCAGAACAAAATCTAAATTTTCTAAAAGTACTCCATGTGAAGAGTAGTTTAGGGTGGAGTAATTTTCTTCAAAATTTTCGTGTCGAATCCTTAAAAGATGTTAAACTTAAATACAAACTTTGGTTTTTAACTGACTTTTCGTTGTTGACTTATGCTATCCACACATGACACACACACACACACACACACACACACACACACACACACACACACACACACACACACACACACACACACCTACACATGCGCGCGCGTGAACTTTTTTCTAAAAACAAAACACTTTTTTTCGACTCAGGGAGCCTCAAATATATTACCGGTGACATCTCGACATCGAATTTTTGGGTGGAATATACATAGTAGAGAAAGTAATAATGGATTTAAATTCGGTAAGGTGTTTCCATGCAACAATTTTTTGATCCAATCCCAGTTTCAAGATTCAGTTCGATCTGAGTCTGCGTTTCCATGCCGTATTAAATCTAGAATGGGAACTCAAATCGATTTCAAGTGCCCAGGTAAACATAGTGAAGAAAGAAGATAGAACAAGAAGATTTTATTTAAATTATTTGCAATATAGATATGAATATGGATGACCTGGGTGCAGAAAGTAGTGTGAATGTTAAATAATTTTTGTAAATAATTTCCTAACACTTGAAATAAAGAGAAAGTCTTCAAATGATACACATTTTAATATTAATATGCTGAATAATATATTGAAATACACCCGAAAATGTATTTTCACTTTTCCCAGTGTATCTACAAAAAGTATATGAAACCAACATGACGATTAGTCAATGAAGGAATTGCATGAAAAAAATGCTATCGGTTTATTTGTGTTAATTTAACTAAAACGTACGACAGTACACAGTCTTACAAACCATCGAAAAAATAAAGCTTTGTTGTTACAGTGGTAAATTCGATTGGTTCTACAAACAGTTGCATTTACTAGTAATTCTACAAACTCGCATGATAATTAGATTGTTGGACTCTTTTAA
This sequence comes from Tenodera sinensis, assembly GCA_030765045.1. Lineage (NCBI taxonomy): Eukaryota > Metazoa > Arthropoda > Insecta > Mantodea > Mantidae > Tenodera > Tenodera sinensis. The sequence continues at coordinate 131,571,624 of CM060968.1, read as the reverse complement.
TAACGATAATTAAATTTTAGAACCTACTAATACCAGTGTTGGCCAGTCCCTTTTATTTCATTACGTTTGTCTGACTTACAATTACCTTTAATGGTAGGTGATTACAGCTTTGAAGCCAAAAGTTATGCTAATGGATAGTACAAGTGCCCTGTAATCAAATGAGCAATTGATCCATTTCCTTCGCCTGCGGGTACTTCGCTGAGTAATATTGGTGCCTTAGTCAGGAAGGCCGCGTGTATGCGCGCGCACATGCCAACTTTACTGGGTTCCATACACAATGAAATTTGGACATAAGCATGGACGCATATTCCATGTATCATTGGCTGACGTTGGCATACATATGCCCATAAACTTATAACATAAAAATCTGATGGTTGCACTCGCATGACTTTCTCTACTCTTGTACTAACCATTGTTAGAAACTCTTATTCCCATATCTTCGTCTTAGTTGAGATAAACATTTGTACAAATTATCCTGTTGCTTATTTCCTTGTAGGTGGAAGGGGAAAGTTAGAATACAGTAGGCTTTGTGCGATAGTCAAATGTTTTAAAGCTTTGAGATTCCGTTCTCTTAGCACACTTACCATATAAAAAATGAACAACGATGATCCATTTCACAAAGTTCCAAGTCTTCCGAAACTCATACACATAACAAGGAATATCTCTGAAATGGTTCACCCTACAAGAAAATTTATTGAGACATAAATTGTGTATTTTAGCAAGATCTACATTTTTCGTAGAGTATGATTTGGTCTATCTCTAACGGTTTATCAGTTATGCAAAAGTCGTCCAGAGTAAATACGACTACAGGGGCTATAGCCAGAAAATTCAAGATATACATTTCATTTGTTATAAAAGTATCTCAAACATAACATTTTAATCAAAATCGTTAGAGTCATTTTCAAGAAAATCAAAGTTTTCGAAAAATGTGCCATGTAAAGGGTAGTTTAGGGTGGGGCTATTTTCTTCAAAATCTTCATGTCGCATCCTTAAAAGACATTAAACTTAAATACCAACTTTGGTTTTTAAACTACTTTTCGTTTTTGAGTTAAGCTGTCCACAGACACACAGACACACAGGCACACACAGACACACACACATACGGACCTTTTTCTAAAAATGCTTTTTTTTTTTTTTTTTTTTTTTAATTCAGGGGGTCTCAAAATATATATTTCCGGTGAAATCTCGGCATAGAATTTTTGGGTGGAATACAATACCCCTACTTACCAGTAGAGGAAGTAAAAATCTGGTGTTGCACTGACATGACTTTCTCTACTCTTGTACTAAGCATTGTTAGAAACTCTTATTCCTATATCTTCTTCATGTTAGTTGAGGTAAATATTTGAACAAATTATCTTATTATCTTCTTGTATGTACACATAGAATATGGGAATACAGTAGGCTTTGAACGATAGTCAAGCTTTCAAACTCCCTTCTCTTTTCACGGTTAACATTTGACAGAAGTATAAGTTCTCCAAAGCTTACACAAATAACGAGGAATATCTCAGAAATAGTTCACTCTACAAAAAAATTTATTCAGACATAAATTGTGTGTTTTAGCAAGATCTACATTTTTGTATAGTAAGATTTGCTCTATCTTTTACCAGTTATGCAAAAGTCATCCAGAGTAAATAGGACTTCATAGGCTATAGCCAGAAAATTCAAAATATACATTTAATTTGGCATAAAATATCTCAAACATGTGGCATTTCAATCAAAATCGTTAGAGCTATTTTCAACTGAATCTAAATTAGACTGAGAAACTTTTAAACCAGAGAAATGGCTGTAGTCTTTGCGAGAGTACGGCAGAATAGGGCACGGCAATGCACTCTTTTTGTTAATCGCAATGGGCGTGCGTTCCTATAATTGCTTTGAATAGTAAAGCTGTGATTAACTGTAAATAGTGAGATGTTTGTGTTTTGTTTATGTGTTCTGTGTTTGTTTCTTGGATTAAGTTTATGTGCCTTATAAGATCAATGTAATATTGATTTGTATTGTTGATTTTGCTGTAAATACTTAAACTGGGTGGGAGGCAGTAATGACATTAACTCGTCTAGCGCTTAATCGAAGCAACGCAGCAAAAAACTATCCTTAACAAAAAGTGTTTAAAATAATGTTATCTATCAGCTCCTAAAGTTTGTCGGTTTAATTTTGGGACACGCTGTATATAGCATTTTAGAATGTTTCGTATTTTGTCTGGGTTTAAACGAAAAGCTAGACCACAATATTGAAGCAGTTTTTTGTTTCACTTCCTTTGCTAGTTCTGTTCACAAAACAAAAGTAGCAATCTTCTCGCGATGCACCTACGTCATCATGCCACGTTTAAGCTATTGTTTAAACAATGCTTCTTTTCGTTCCACAATTTCGCTGAGGTGTTTATCTAGTCGTCATTTTGAGAGCTTCTTCGTGGTCGCCTGGGACGAAACGGGTAGAGGCATTGGCACTTACGATAATAGCTTTGCCTGGAGATGCTGTTCTATTTTAATTCTCATATTTGCTCTCCTCTAACAGCTTATTACAGCAACGGCTTCAAAACTGAAATTTCACGTCACTGTTTCTTTCTTTTATGGTGACTCAGTTATAGCCGCATAAAGGGTAGCGATGGCCAATGTTTGCGAAAGAGGGGATGTTAGATGTACCTCCTTCCACTGATAAACGTAAGGGTAAGTAACCCCTAGTGAAATCGCTCTCACGGGCCAAGGCATACCCCCTACCTCTGCCCACTGCAGGTTTCGTGAATGGAGTGCAGTGCTGGACCGTGGGACGTTGTCAGCGTTGCAAGCCCTCCCAGCCGTTACGCGACCTTCGCAATCAGGAGTCGCTACTTCTTTATCAAGTAGCTCTTCAATTGGCCCATCCGGGACCTAACGAGGCTGAGTGCACCGCGTGCCAGACCTCCTAGAGGTGAAAAATCTTCACGCTGGTACCTGGATTGAACCCGGGTCTCCGCGCCAGAGGTAGGTGCGCTATAACTACGCTACGGAGGCGATCTAAACGTAACGGTAACAAAATTATATTTCATAATATAAAAATCTAAGGCAGATAATACAATTAAAACAGTTAAATGTCTAACCAATGATAAATTATGAGTAACATATAAATTATAAAATACAAGAAAATTAAACTGCAAGTTATGTTAAACGTTTTATTTTTTGTTGGTTAGTTCTCTGATTACCAGCCTATGAATATTTGAGGAGATATTTCGTACTACCTTAATTCTAAGTGCTGCATTAAGATTTTGACAGTCAGACTTGCCTATAGGTGCTCGATAACCACTAGGTTAACTAAAGTCTAAGTTGGTTTCAGAACTTCACGAGCCCCTAACGGCTCTGGCTACCCACAATTCACTTCAGCTGAGCTGGGTGCTAATACATTTTGGGAAATGAAAGAGTAGCTGCTAACAAAGGAACTAAATAACGTTTTATTGGACATGAGACAGCACTGATTGAACTGGCTGATAAGGACTGGTTGTTCAGAGAAGACGAATAGTAGTGAAATGCATTTGTGGATTTTAGAATGTCCGAAGCTGTCGTGCAGAGATTAGACAGATGCGGGTGTGGAGAACTCTCATGGACAGCGAGTGTTTTTACAGGACACTAGCCCTTCAGGATGGGAGGGCAAGCTAATCCTGCCTGCAGTCAATGTCCAAGGCAGTAAGCCAGGTGTCCATCTGCTGTGAGAGTGCCCAAAACTAACACTCTAAGGACTCTTCATTTTTGTGAGTCAATGTTGAACATGGCAGCAGCTTTCAATAAAGGGGGTGGTTTCTTGTTTTTCTTGTTATTAACGTCCCCCAACGTAGTGTCATATTGGAAGGTGAGTGACTGAAATGGGTGAAATGATACTCAAATGAGCCCGAGGTCCATGGAGCTTTAACTTACCCGACATTCGTCTTCTCAGGATAAGGGAAAACCACGAACAAAAAACCTTATCCTCACCCTTAGCGAGATTCGAATAGATACGCTACCGCCACGCTACAGAGGCAGGCAGCGGGTTGTGTCAGAATATGGACACAATATAATGATTGTTATTTATTTGGGCCAACAAACTTACTGGTGGTGTTTTTAAACACACAAACCGTGTATGGGCCATGTTTGAAAGGTGGAATGGGAACTGAAAAATTCAATGCTACAGCTGGCATTTGAACCACAGACCTCCGCTCATCAGACGGGTGCTCTAACCATTAAGCCACTGCCAGAATTACATTGAATTCTCCAACCAAGTCGTCTTTCTTCCGGTAAACCACAAAGACAGTCTCACATCAGAGACAATTACCCCAAGGGGACTTATTATTGTAAGTACTTTATGTCCCGGGATTCAATAACACGCGCACGCAGGTTGTCACAGTAGCTCACTGGTTAGAGCCCCCGCCTAGTAAGCGGAGGGTCTGTAGTTGAAATCCTAGCTGTAGCATTGAATTTTTCAGTTCCGATTCCAGCTCTCACAGTATGATAATTTTATCATTGACGAAAAAAAGGTAATTGCTCTGCAAACTCTGAAATTCTGTTCTTCTATTTAGGGTAAAATTGCCTCTCTTATTATATGTTTTATGACAATAGATTTAAACTAATAATATTACATTAAATACTTATTCTGCAGTGGATTACCCACTTCTTTGGAGGACTTACACCCTCAAGAACTTAGAAGCCTATCGAAGAGCAATTACTCTTTTGTTTATAGGATATCCAGGATGGGAATGGTGGGAAACAAGGAGTAAATCAAATGTAGCAATGAAAGTATTGGTAAAAAAAATCACGGATCGGATTGTCCAACCCATCTTTCACCTGTCTATCCAGGAAAACTACACAAAATTGATCCCAAGGATCAATTCCCAATTAACTGACCTTTTATAACAAAATATAGGTTGAGTTTAATAAAATGTTTTGCCCGTAACAAAGTTTTTTAGACTCTTTATGATTGTTTTAACCATTGTAGGTCATAAATTTGATATTTGTTAGCTAATTATATGTAATCAAATGCCTTGTCTTATTAATCACTACTTTAGCAATCGCTCATGAGGTTATATCCTCATTTTTCTTCCGTGTTTTAGGTTATGTAAACAGGAAACCAAATTTTGCATCAACTGTTGGGGATTTTGGTAAATGTGAGTTGTTGGTTAGGCAACTTTGTAACGTATCTCGTAGCCAGCATGTTGATATTAAGCCATGGAAAATGCATGTTGATCCTAATGACGTATGGCTGTGCCGTTAACTTGAATGTTCATGGGCGAGAGACAATGAGAACGAGCGGGTATGGTACGCTACGCTACGGTTATTAACCTGTATGGCAGGTACTTTAGCCTATAATTTATTGCATCTCCCCCCGCACTCCCCCTTCATTAAGGAATATCTAGGAGCAATCACCGAGACATTCCATACACACTGTTTGTTCATCTGGAGGGAATTATATTGGATCTGCTGTAAGAAAACACTTTCGTATCACTCCGCGCAGATCCTACAAGCACATTCGTCACGCTATAACTACACTGTTTCAGTAGACTTGTTTTTCCAAAAAACAGGAACAGCAGTACATTGCATTGTGAGTATTAAACGTATCCATTATGAAAATGAAAACAGTCTAAAATGTACCGTGAAGGGCAAAGCCCTACTAGCAATAGGGAAAGCTAATTTATTGTAATGTGGTGATCTGCACCATGTTAGGTGTTGCACGTGCTTATTGTCGATTGTATGATGCACTATTTAGTCACTGTTTACTAATAAAAAGTTAACATCATTCACCATTTAGACTTTACACAGATGTGCCTCTGAGGATTACCAGTCGCTTCTTCTTCTCGCTACTCGTGACCACTGATGTCCTGCGTGCTCCTTGAAGAGGTCTGTCCATGTGCGTCTCGGTCGGTCTTCCTAGTAGTCATTGCCCTATGCGAGAGTCCCATATAATAACCTTGTATCAGGATTGCCAACCCGTACGATAATTATGGGGGTGTACGATAATTTGAATGTATGATAGTTCGATATCGGCGAAATATCATTTTCACTGGTTTGTCAGTCCAGCGAAGTGTAACTAATTACAAATAACACCACTTTTGTCCTCTCTGTCTGTCTCCACCCCATAGCTACTAAGCCTGCTACCCTTTATCCTCTAATTGCCAGTGCGCCCAGGTCTGATAATCTCAATGAAGAAGGCACTGTTCAGAAAATTGACGATCAATGTAGAAAACTCGGAGTACGTGCTATTCCGTGTGAAATAAAGAACATGCCTGAACCTGACAGTTTCTGGAGTACTGTTAAACACATGTCACGTTGGTGGAAATACTGCTTTCAAAGAACTAGCGGCCTTTGCATTATCAGAGGTTTCCTTGCCCCTACAGAAACACTTCTTGTGAAAGAGTTTTTTTTTCCCCTCTAAACTGGGTTTAATAAAAACCAAAGTTAGAAACAGATTGGCACTACACGCGGTAAATGAACTCAGCTTATGTTGTCTCAACTTATGAAAGAACGTGGTAGATGTCAAAATCTGCAAGTCACCGAGAAGGTGTTGAGGTTTATCTCAACAACAAATTTCTGCAATGCTGCAACAGTTGAGGAAGCCGAACTTTCAGATGAATAGTGTGAGAAACATAAGTGATAGAGTAATATTTGTTGAGGCCATCAATCTTGTAAATAAACATCATTACTCTTATAATTTCTTAAGTATTATACTGATATTTTTATTGTTGTAGCGTTTGCTTTATGATGTACGATAATTTTGAATCCAAATCTATAATTTTGAGTGGCTGGTACGATAATTTTACTTTTAAATGTTGGCAACCCTGTCTTGTATGTCCACCTGTTGTTTTGTAATCTCGCCCCGTGACCTTCCCATTTCCATTTTAATTTTGTGGCTAATTGTGTCTTGTCTTTTGTCTGTCTTCCTGTCCTTCTTCTGTTTCACGGTTTATGCCATTTTTCTTCGGACGTCCTGAGTTTCTATATCCTTGGAGTGTATAAATATATGCTGCACGGGGTATCTTGTTTACTGGCAAGTGTTGTTTCCAATTGATTCTATATTAAATTTTGTCTGTGATAACTGATTTAATCTCACTATAGAGATTCTGCTTTTCAGATATACCCCCAGGAGTTTGACTTACATCTTCCGTGCCATATTTGGATTTTGTTTTTCTGATGTGTTATTGGTGACCATGTCTGACACCCATAGAGTAACATAGGGTAGACAAAAATTTCAAACACTTGCAGTTTAGCGTTTTGTCTAAGAGTATGAACTTAACCCATTAACGTCTATTTATAGACCGGTACATATATCTTTTATTTAGTTTACATGAACTCTCAAGAGTTATTTTGACCATGTATGTCATCATTGATGTTATCTGATTATGTGAGCACATTATTGTCTCTTAACAACTAGACTATTATGTAGTTTATTAATTTACAATAATAAGCTGCAAGTTACTGCTGTGTCTGTCAAAGCATATAATTGATGTTGTCTTTTCTTGTTACGTTTTCCTCCAACGTTTTGTAACACAAACTGTGGATAAAGTTTCGAATTATTGCATCACACAAAGAACGTGTCGCTGTAAGCAATTCTAATGCTGAAAATATGATCCTAAAATCAAGCAATCTATTTATAGACCGCTGGGCACAAGTGCACAGGGAAACTCTCTATAGTGAGATTGTAATAGTATGCAAGCACCGGCCATGTGTGTTATTTGGCTTCTACAGTTTCTCTGTTTGAAACAGAGTGAATTGGTGTCAACAGTATTTTACATTGTGTTCTTTGAAGCGACAATAACATGTACGCACATAGATTCTCCAAGTACATATGCCTTATAGCTATAACTTTTGCGGAAAAGTTTGCAATTCTGCGCTAACAAAAAATGTAAACCATAATATGTAAGTCTGTTGGTTATTTCTTTTTTTCCCTTTTCATTATTTTTAGATTACATAAGATATCGCGTCTAACAATTATTACATCATATTCAAAGGAAGTATGCTAGTTACTTTAAGTGACGATATCTTTTCCAATGAAATATATGATATTTCTAATACGATTGATTTGATTCTTCCTCCTCTTCCGGATAGTCTGACTGATGAAGATGAAGCACTACTGGTATAGTAAATGTGAATGATATTTCCGGCCCAATTGAGGTATATTTCACTGGAAAGAGTGGCGAAAGACGAATAACGCTAGGTTTAAAAAGCTAAAATAAAATTTGAGACCGGCCAGCATAACACAAAAAATGTGCTTCCAAATACACAAAAATTCCAGAAAATGGCCATGCCTCAAGTGGACAGTGGGAAGAGATGAAAGCAAGTTCGAAGGACTGCACGCCACTTGAGATTCTGCAAAAACTGTGACGTAACACTCTTCCACAGATGTGTTGAGTCTTGCCATAGTTGATAATACACTTTTACCACACCAAATATTTCACTTAATAGTGGTTTGGCTTTAAATAATCTGTATAATTGCTATAAGAAATACAATTTAATCACAGATCACATGATCATGTATGTGTATGTGTATGTATATGTGTTCATTACGGTATGTTTTGATACCGTTAATGCCCAGCGGTTTATTTATATACCGGTTTGGGATACTGGGTGAATAAAAAGGCAAACAAATATATTGACGTACTGTATGCTAAAAGAATACAATGCATATGTTTTTCTTAATCTTTGAAACAACAAAAAATAAATAAATAAAAAATTTAAAAAAAATAAATAAATAAAATAAGTTGGTAGTTAATGGATTAAAACCCAAAATACTTTCCAGGCTAGAGAGATTCTCTTTTATATTCGCCTTCTCCATTTTGTCCTGAAAGGATATTATTTGTCCCAGGTATATTATTATATACCAGGTATATTATTTGTACTGGTTTACGTATATGAGGGGTATTTCATCAATTAATATTGGCGTTGTTGGTTCGTTAGACATAATCTGTGTTTTTAGTTTGCTTGACGAGAGATCTGCAGATTTATTATGTTGACATAGTTCGTCTGGCATTTTTTGTAGTTCTACCGGTGTTTTGGCGGACAGAACATCATCGGAAAATGTCATATTCGTTATTCTGCTTCCATTCAAGTGTGTTCTAAATTGTTTGCTATGCTTCATTTTTCGGAACATACCTTTCATTACACAGGGGAAAAGGTTGGGAGAGATTGGATCGCCTTGGCAAACTACCTTGGCTGTAGATTTTTTTGCAATATCCTCACGTATTTTGTATGTATCCATTAGCTTGTTTTAAAAGTAATATGATAAATAAATTCTAGGATTTATTACCACTCTTGGGTTGTGTTGCCGTCAGAGGACTGTAACAGCATTCATTGGGGCCACGTGCTTCGGACTGTCTCTTGCTTTGTTTAGCTCAAGTGTGTTTATTATTTCAGTATGAGTATAAGCGTGCAGGTCACGTGTTGCTGGAGTCAGTCATATGGTTGAAGTCTAATGAAAGATCGTATTCATAACCGGGCAGCATTCCATATCTTCTTGTATTAAACTGTGCTCAGCATTGAAGAATCTGATGTCAGATTAACACAACTTCCCAAACCTCTATCGTTTATTTTACACACATGACTTTCTCTACTCTTGTACTAACTATTCCTATAAACACTTATTCCTCTATCTTCTTCATCTCCGTCGAGATGAACATTTGCAGAAATTATTGCTAGTATTTCTATAGGTGCAAGGAAAATATGAGAGAAAATCCAGTACTTGCACACTGTCCTATTTTAGGATTCTTGTAAAGATATGCCTGCTAATAGGTCTGTGGAGGAAGACAATCTTAAATATGAATGATAAAGGATAAAATATCGTATAATGTAAAAATATTTTTTAGATAAAGTGTAATGTATAAAACTATTATAAAATTTGGAAATAGGACAGTAAACCATTATAGAATTACTTATTTAATTTAGTGTAGTACACAGATGATTGTGTAAAATGTAAAAAGAATAAGCAATAATTTGTAAACCAATCTCTTCTAAAACAATTCCAATTCAAAACGTCGGAATGAATTAAGAGTAAATTTAGTGATCACTCCATGAGTGCCAAAAAGTGACCAATCGCTTTCCCAATTAGAAATTTTGTACTTATCACTTAAATAAGGAATGCAAAGCTAAAACTGTAGTTCTTTCCACCCTTATCAATTTCCTTAATTTGGTCTACAGTTTTTTTCAGATTGAATTGTAGAGTCAAGAATTAATCCCTTATTTTGTTGCCTGTCGATACCAATTGCCTCTATTATTTCATTAAAATAGGGTTAGAAAATATGTTGTGAATCTAAATATAGTCATTTCGAAATCATCGCAATGTATGCGTTTTAACAAATCGTAATTAATTATTCCTGGGTATAAAAATCTTCTTAGTAATATTTTTACAAACTAGTATGTATCTTCAAACCTTAAACCAAAAATAAATAAGTATACATTAGGCTTTGAGCGATAGTGAAATGTTTTAAAGCTGGTCGCTATATGAAGGCTTTGAAATTTCATTCTCTTTGCACAGTGAGGATATAAAACAGTGAATTATGCCTTGCATTTGAGGAAAGTATAAGTATTTGAAAGCTCACACCAATAACAAAGAATATCTCCGAAATGGTTCACTTTAAAAAAAATCACTTGGACATAAAATATGTTTTAGCAAGTTCTACATTTTTGTACAGTAGAATTTGGTCACCCAGAGTAAACAGGACTACATGGGATATAGCCAGAAAATTTAAAATATGCATTTCATTTTCCGTAAAAATGTCTCAAACATATCAAAATTTCGAGAGCTATTTTCGAAAAATGATATATGGTGGTATAAGAGCAGGTACAGTAGAATCCCGAAATAACGCGGTAGTTTGGGGAGATGCCTTATAACGATTTCGCGGTATATCGAAATGAGCGTAGAAGTGACAAAAATCGATCCCATGGAGATGTTGGGAAACATTTGTGCAACAATAAATTACAGTGCATTGTAAAGCATGTAATATACAATAAAGTACACCACTTTTAAATACAATTACACACCAGTTATCCTAGAAATGTATTCCAGTCCTGCAACCGATGTTAATTTATATAGTACATACAATTACACTAACCTAATTTTGCATTGCCTTAAAGGAATCAATCAGTATTGTTTGGAGGAATTCACGTCATTTTTTTCCTCCGCGGCATCGTTTGGTTGTAGCAACACGGAAATGAATACTGTTCGATTCATTTTGCTTTTCCACACGGACAACCATCTTGTTTATAGTACTTTTCGCTTCACTAACATGCAGAATATCTTCTTCCGTGTGCCTGTCTCATTATTTTCGGAAATTCTTAGGAATGCAGTGGCCAAGGTCAACGCTAGAGGTAGCAGAAAGTATATTCCAATATGCTCCTTAAAGAAAATTTTAAACTCAACTTTCAAAATTAAAAAATAAATAAAAAGTACGATATATTTTCGGGGGACATACTTTTCCCCATGTGAAATCCAAATCCACGGTGTTTTGGGCTTCTACTGTATTTGTATTCGTAATTAGGACACTGAAATGAACAATATTATATGAATATTTCCTTTTTTTACGAACGTAGTATTCTACTTATCAGTGGTATGTTTTCCAAGTAGGCGTGGCATCGAAGGCATGTCGTAGAGTGGACAAACCTTGTGGTAATAGAATTGAATGCGACATAGCCCAGTAGATCGTGAAGTATGAAGCAAAACGGGTAGTCTATCTGGCAGGCGTTGCTCATTTCGCGACGCAGTTATGACTATGAGAAAAGCATCAGGTAGTAAACTTTGAAACTTTGGACGAAGAGAAAAAAACAGCTAGCGTGTCCAAGTGGATCAACAAACATAATATACACCTGTAGATGTAACTCTGGCACATAATTTCTCAATCCAGGGTCTGTATTTCAGATTTTTACATTTATTAACTATTCCCAGCAATTACATCACAACATTAATAATCTACAGATCATGCAATAAAAGTAAAATAAAAAATTTAATTAAATTAAATGCAATATGCAATATAGAAACACTAAACAGAAACACAATTAATTAAATTTCAATTCAATAACTATATTTATAATTTAAAAATTGTAAAATAAAAGTAAAAATAAATAAATAGATATATACCGGGTGTCTCAAAAAGCACCGACAACGCTTAGTATATTGTGCGGGAAAGCAAACTGATCGGTTTTCAAATAGGATGCCCTGTCCGAAAATGCACAGTTTGGACGCTGTAGCGCATCTAACTGTGAGACGGACATATGTTCACATTTTGTCAATAAACCCAACATCGAGCTGTCTACATTACAAATGTATATTTGAAAACCAGTCAGTTTGCCATCCCACACAACATACCATACATTATTATCGGTGTCCTAAGTGGATATAAATGGATATATAATTGTCAAATTATCAAATTTTCTACACATATATCCTCTAATAGTCTGTATCTAAGTACTCAAAACTCAATGTTGCTATCCCATTAGCTCTTAGTTATACACAATTAACAAGATGTGGTCCTTTTGTAAAAACTCGGTGTTTTGTGTGTCAACCAAAAGCAATTATATGCAACAAGAGTTATAATGTACAGCCATGGAAACAATGATTGAGCGCAATAGGAGAGCATAATATTATTAAGTCCTACGTAGTGTTGCAGCGCGTTTTACACAAGTCGGTATTTCCAAGAAGCAGCTGATTGGCAGTCTGTTTCACATGTGCCTGTCGGACACAGAAATAGGATTTGTATTTGTTCCTTATAAACAAAGAGACGGTGTAGCAAACTATTTGTGTTTTCGCCAGACGATAACTTATGGAATAGACTATCAATAAACTCAACTACATGTTGGAAATATCGACTTGTTTAAGACACACTGCAACACGTCGTTTGACTTAGCAATATTGTGCTCTACTAAGGCGCTTAATCATTTTTCCCATGGCTGTACTGTTAACTTACACGCCGTTCCTGTGGTGTTAATGTCATGCTTGGCGTTTGTCGTATAAACGGCCGGGCTTAGCATAGATAGTGAGTGATTTTTTTCCTTCATTATTTTTCCTTTGTTTCCGGATTTATTTTTCTGCGTTTTCCTGTTTTGAAACCATTGTACATGTTGATGAAGTACATAAACATCATGGACGTTATCTTGCCAAAAATTCCAGATACTACAGCAACCTTCAGGACAAAGGTATGTCCACAACAAACGGAAATAAAGTGTATAACTTGATTGAATGTATAGTACTTTTCTTCAGTTTTTGTTTTCCTGTGTATATTAAGATTTTACAGTTGATTAAATGTCAATTAATTAATATTAATTATAGAAAAATACCGTACAATCAATATCAAAATTGTGTATCTAATTACGTTATACCTACACTATTTCTGACGGGATAAATCAGCCTAATAATAATAATAATAATAATAATAATAATAATAATAGATAATAATAATAAGAAGAAGAAGGAGAAGAAGGAGAAGAAGGAGAAGTAGAAGGAGAAGAAGGAGGAGAGGAAGGAGAAGAAGAAGAAGAAGAAGAAGAAGAAGAAGAAGAAGGAGAAGGAGAAGAAGAAGAAGAAGAAGAAGAAGAAGGAGAAGAAGAAGGAGAAGAAGAAGAAGATGATGAAGAAGGAAAAGAAGGAGAAGAAGAAGAAGAAGAAGAAGAAGAAGAAGAAGGAAAAGAAGGAGAAGAAGGAGGAGAAGAAGAACAAGAAGGAGAAAGAGAAGAAGGAGAAGGAGAAGAAAGAGAAGAAGAAGAAGATGATGATGAAGAAGAAGAAGAAGAAGAAGAAGGAGAAGGAGGAGGAGGAGGAGAAGAAGAAGGAGAAGAAGGAGAAGAAGAAGAAGGAGAAGAAGGAGAAGAAGGAGAAGAAGAAGAAGAAGGAGAGGAAGGAGAGGAAGGAGGGGAAGGAGAGGAAGGAGAAGAAGGAGAAGGAGAAGAAGGAGAAGAAGAAAAGAAGAAGAAGAAGAAGAAGAAGAAGGAGAAGAAGAAGGAGAAGGAGGAGGAGGAGAAGAAGAAGAAGAAGAAGAAGAAGAAGAAGTAGTAGTAGAAGAAGAAGAAGAAGAAGAAGAACAAGAACAAGAAGAAGAAGAAATATGTACGTTAGTAATATTCATCAAAACCATGTATCTAAAATGTAGGGAAAAACTGCAAGGCTTGTAATGTCCCGGGAAATACAGCTATTAACGCAAGGTCGCAGAACAATGAAGACAAAAGCACGTCCAAAATCTTCAGAATCTTTTGTTTATGCTAATAGGGACACTTGCTCACTCAGCTTGAACCCCCTGAAAGATGTAAGTTGAGATAATAAGTGGCCCATAGGTGGACATCTGGTAATTACAGAATTAGTATAGATCTCCAACAATGAAAACTCACAAAAATATCAATAGGAGGTGGAACAGCAAAGGCGGACATTTCGAACAAAACTATGATGCGGGTCGAAGTAGCCCTCAGACACACGATTGTTTCAGAAACACGCTTACTCAGATATACAAAGTGAGTTTTCAACAAGATAAATTCATAGCTGCAAAGGAACAATAAGCGGGAAGGTCAGTTTCACGAGTAAGCGGAACTACGCCAGTGTGTATGAGTGCTAAAGGGAAAATCCAACTGTAAATGTCAATGTTAATGTGGCAAGGAAAATAAAAGTTCCCAGGATAATACGAAAATAACTTGAGTATTAATTATTTCACAATCGTCCTAATCACCCACGAGATAAGAGTCATAGCCGAGGCAAACTCCGCGAACTGTAAAAATCCTGCCGCATATTATAGTTATCCAAAGATTAATTTATCTTTCAGCTTCCTAAATTCAGGTGTTGCCATCACATTATGAATTAATGTTTATACACCAAACTGTTCAAATTGACACTGGATTAGATAAATTTACTTGTCTACTAATATATAATTCGTGATGCTATTTGCTAGGTAACAAAAGCTATAGTTTGTATTCTAACAAAACATGCTATCAAAATATAAAATACAGGTTCAAATACATCTTAATGATGTCCTCTATTTCTTATTGCTTTCTCTACTACATATAGTAAGTAGAGGAAGTATTGTTTTCTACCCAAAAATTCGATGTCGAGATTTCACCGGAAATATGTTTTGTGGTCCCCTGAATAAAAAAAGACAGTTTTAGAAAAAGGTTCGCGCGCGCGCGCGCGCGCGTGTGTGTGTGTGTGTGTGGCGGGGGGGGGGTCAGTCAGCCTTCGGGCAGCATAACTCAAAAACGAAAGGTCTCTTAAAAACCAAAGTTGGTGTTTAAGTTTAACATCTTTCAAGGATGTGGCAAGAAGATTTGAAGAAAATTCCTCCACCCTAAACTACCCTTTAAATGGAAAATGTTTCCAAAATTTGTATTTTCTCGAAAATGGCTATAACGATTTTATTAAAATGCCATATGTTTAAGATATTTTTATGAAAAATAAAATGTAGATTTGAATTTTCTGGCTATAGTCCGTGTAGTCCTGTTTATTCTGGATGACTTTTGCATAACTGGTAAACCGTAAGAGATACACCAAATCATGCTATACAAAAATGTAGATCTTGCTAAAACACAGAATTTATGTCTAAATAAAATTTGTTGTGGAGTGAACCATTTTGGAGAAATTCCTTGTTATTTGTGTGAGTTTTAGAGTACCTAAACTTTCGTACAATGGAAAATTGTTATTCATTTTTTACACGTTAACGGTGCAAAGAGAACAGAATTTGAAAGCTTTAAAACATTTGACTATCGCACAAAGCCTACTGTATTCTAATATTCCTCTTGCACCTACAAGGAAATAAGCAATAAGATAAGTTAACTAAGTTAACTAACATGAAGAAGATATAGGAATAAGAGTTTGTTAGAATAGTTAGTACAAGAGTAGAGAAAGTCATGTGAGTGCAACACATCAGATTTTTTTTTCAAATCCCACATTACTCTTTCTCTAAACATACCTTTTCCTCAATAAACAAATTTCAACAAATATGTTAAACATTCAAGTTATACTAACATTCTCCCTTCGACCGTGTTCTAATTTGTAATTAGTGCTTTAAGTATACGTTCTTCTTTTTCCTCTTCTTTTTCTTCTTCTTCTTCTTCTTCTTCTTCTTCTTCTTTTATCTTCAACGATTAAGCTAAAGCCTGTTCCCGTCTCACATCTTTCCGTCTATATCTGAGTGTTCCTATAGACCGATATCCTCTTGGCCTGTAGTTCAAAATTCACTTCGTAATTCTATTGGATTGCACTCGTGTATGTACAGCTTCCATTTTTTTTTTATACTGTAGTATTCTTTCTACTATCACCTTTACTCTCAATTCCCTTCTGATATCCGTATTTCTTAGCTGATTCTGTCTTTTACACCCCTTAACCGATCTCAGAAAGCGCATTTTAGCTGCTTGTATTTTCTTGTAATGGGTATTTGTAAAAGCCCATGCCTCACTGCCATACATTGAATGAATGTCTTCTATAGTTTGTCCTTTTAATTTATCACAAATTGAATTGCTCCAGAATTTGATTGATGTTTACACTTTTATTGTTTATTTCTTGGTCTATTTCACGTGACTAATGCTATTTCGTAAGTGACATCAATACATAGGCATTTAAATTGTCACACTAAACTGTTTTTTCTTTGCCTATTTTTGTTCTGACCATAAATTTTCCATGGAACGCCATAACCTTAATTCCCCCCCCCCTGAGATTTTCATGTTGTACAGTTTACTAACCTTATTTAACTCACGTATTGGTTTGTGCAGCCTATTTTCAGTATCGAAGTTTAAAACGTCGTCAGCAAATAGTTTATTGAGCTTCATCCAATATTTTTACCACTATCTCCAAGTATATTTTGGAAAATATTTATGAAGAAAACAAATTATACAAGGTAAAATTATGGACTGCAGCAACCTTTGGCTCACGTAGAAGGCTTTAATATATTACAGAAATTCAGCAATTGTCGTGTCTGTAGCTGCGGCCATGAGCCCAGTTTATTTGTATGGAGCTATAAATTCATGTGACTCTGTTCTTACTCTTGGGTCGATAATGAACCCGGAAGACGAGCTAGTAGAATGGCCAGGATATTCTATTCTGTAACAAAATCCATTGGCTGATATCCCATAAACTTCTTCGTAAACTGTATGATGTTTTCTCTGCTCCGGCAATCAGAGACCTAATTTTATGGTGACGGGGTTCCTCAATATCTCACTGTATAGACAGGCGCCCAGGATGTGTCCAGGGCTTTCTACTCCACTATGGGAATCGGTTTCCGTCTTGGCTCATGCCAGGCATTGTACCGTGGGCATCCAGCCATACCTCACACTTCATGAGGTTGTCCTGCTCATTTACCACCAGGAGTATAACCTTCTCTCAGGACTGATATTCCCTCTCAACACAGTGGTTTTCTTACTGCTTTCATTTGGTCTTCCTGGATGATTGGCAAATTGACCACAGTCATACACTTTTAGGTTTCTCCGAATGAATCACGATAGGGGTTTACGTGAATATTACATGATTTCTGCAAGAATACCTTCCAATTACATTTAGTCCTTTAATTGCTAGCGCTGCTTATAAGCAACATATAAATTTGTTAAGTTTTGAGATACCTCACTGGCTCTTTTTTTTAATTTCTTGTTGTGCAGTAGTCTTACATTGTAAAAATATTAATTTTTTTCAATAAAACTATAGTTGTTTCGTTTTTAGAAAAAAAAAATGCAAAATCAATGCAAATGCAGTCAAATTTAACTACGTCAACTTCCAAACATGCCATTACACCGATTATTTTACCTCGGCCCTCCCTTTCCTTTACCACAGGCACAATTGACTGCAGGTGTTGGGATTCGAACTCGCGACGTTCAGCTCTGAATGGTGGGCCAGTCCATTGTGTATCCCCTTAACCATCACGGCTATTCGAATCGGTGCCTCCGAAAGCGATACGAAAATCAGTTTAGGAGTTACAAGAAGAACGGAATATGTAGCAAAATGACTTGCCAGTTAAAGATTTAAGGGGTTCAAGATATCTGTATATCATACTGTTTGGTGAATCGCCTGATGAAATTCAAGGATTCCATTCAGTGTAGATTTCTTTAACTTGACTGAATAAGAGACACATTTCTGTAGTAATTTTTAGAGGAGTGGTTTGAAATTGGTGTACTGCAGGACATAATGACTTAAATTTTTCATGGAGCTGTAAAAGTGGAGATTTGCCTAGGAACCTACTTTCCTTTTAGGTGATGGTATACAATTGGCAGAATCGAAAACTCGAAAACAAAAAATTATGGTATTTGACCCCTAAATATTCTAAGGCTTCGTCCGGCGACACCGCAAATTTTTTCTCTTGATTTTAGACTTTAGGTGTTATAATTTAGAAGATCTTAAGTAACAGACAAATATTTGGATTTATCACAAGTAATATTATAATACGTCGGACCTAACCCATAAATTCTCCAGCGGAGCAAGAAGTTCAGACTGCAAAATGATATTTACTCGTATCTAGACCCTTTCGTAAATAAAGTATAAATTTAATTATTATATCACAAAAGTTTGACCATAAAATGTTAAATTATTTAAAGTATATCCTAATATATATTTATAACGATTGGCGTAATTTGAGTTACTCAGTACTACCAACTGAGGGAAACGAATTGCGGAATTACATGTATTTCGATTTTCTCTTGTTATAACAGAACAACACTAGCATCTCTAGTACTTCAAGTTCGACTTGGGAAAAATGGGTGAAATTTCCCTATAATACTTTTCCTGGAACATTTTAGCCGCTATGCTCCACATTGTTTTCAAGATGTATCCTTTGTAATCTTCCCCATTACTTTTTCTCGTGTTCACCGCCCACTCTTTTAGAATGGAAACAATATCTTCAATTGAAGTATCTGGCAAGAGCTTGTATCCCCGTTCATTACAGAAACTATTTGATTCAATCCACATATTCCTTCCATTTTTATTGAATTACTTGGTGTAGAATTTTGAATTATTGTTTCAATTTCATGATTTGTGCTCCATTTTGAGTTTTGATTTTTAATCGATTGTAATGCGTAATAAATTGTTTTTGAGCGATGAATGGGAATGCTGTTGGGGACAAGGATTAAACAAAAGAATGACCTAGTGATAAATGCTACAAAACAAAAGAGTGACCAGGTTGTAAATTAATGCCACTATGTATGAAATAGTGTTAATTTCCAGGCCAATTTCACGGTATCTTCCAATGGCGGTAGCCCTTTCTCAGAATCAACATTTTTCCCCATAATCAAGGTGTCATTGGCCAAAACCATAGCTGTAATATTAGGAAGACTATAATAGCATTTATATGCAACATTCAAACGAAAAAACGTAATAGTATTTCACAAAACAATAACAAAATGAACCCACAGCCAACCTAAACAAAATTAAACGAAAGCCTCCTACATGAACACTTGAAATTCTGTAACTACAGAAAGATTCAAGAACCAGATTCAATGTTGTAGACATATTCATCCTGATTCTTTTTTAACATGAGAATTCTTGGAGTATGTTATATTATTAACCCATTAGTGTGACAAATGACAAAATCCAGTTATTTTTTCTGTCACCTTATTTCTCTTCTAAATCTGATGCACAAAAGCACAGTTCTATTTTATCGTTAACACAATCTACAACTCGTCGTACCTTACAACTACAGTGGTTCTGTCTTATGTAACCTTGTCAGGTACTTTACAGTCTTTCAGTTCTACTCTCTCTCCCTCTCTCTCTCTCCCTCTATCTCCCTTCCTCTCTCTCCCTCTCTCTGTCTCACAAACAACTGACTTCGACGATCAACTCACTAAAACTGCTTCACACAACTCCGACGCTACAATCAAATGGCCAAAACTATTCTAACGACACACACTGAAATTTCTCTCAATGATTGTAAACACACACACACACGCACACACACACACACAATGCTAACAGGTGTCTCATTCAGCACCTCAAGATTCCGAAGAAGTGCCCTCTCCCGCCCTCGCACTTATTTAGGTGAGAATGACGTAGCACGGATTTTTCTCGAAATTCTTCTTTTTTCGAACTTCTCGTAAGTAAGGTGGTAACCCGGAAATGCTTTGTTTTTCTGCACTCATAATCTTTTTTGAACTAACCGCTCCATTGTTGTCGGGCCATGTATTTGTAAACAGTGGTACGAGGCCTCTTGACCTTGGGCCATTGAGGCGCGTGGCCGCGGCCGGTGTCACATTATATACGAGGCATAACTACTATGTATATAGTTATTGGTTTGATTTTGTTTAATTTTGTTTCGATTTGTGTCACATTGTTTAGCTAAAGCTGAAAAATCAATGTTGAAAGCTTGGTAGGAATTCCTGCGGATGACAGGCATTATATGACTAGATGATTTTGTCCCACATTATCAAACAGTTTGAACTACCCGAGTAGTCAGACTAAGCATGTGGAAGAAGGATGACGAATGAAATCGAGTATTTACCCCCTCCACATATCTCATCACCAAGTGGAGGCCACCTCTCTTTTCCGGTTCTGTTTGTTTACATATACACACGGCTTCATAAACAAGGTAAGTTTCAAGCCGTGCAGGGGCGGAACCGTATAGAAACATGATGTATTATTTTTACAATTATGTTACGTACATTTTCTTTTGACATTATAAACACAAAGCTTTATTTTTACTAGGAACATAGAGGTGCTGTTTCCATTCAGCTTTGAAGTATCTTTTTAACTTGTCATATGACGTGATTCCACCACTGACACAATTTGAGGGTCTGGTCGGTTCTCTGAGGAACAGTGGGGGCGTGGCCTGATAGCTAACTGGTGTGTATCAGAGTGGACGGGGTTAAAACTACGATGTAAGGGAAATGACACATTGTGTCAGTTCTCTCCATCTATGAGTCAGGTCCCGACGCCAGCGTACCTTCACAGCCCAACCACAACACATCGAACACGTCGCTTAGTCCTTCAACCCTAAAACAGATGACAATGAAGGATTATGGGAACAGGATTGAACGGAAATGTTTGACAAAAGAAATCGCTTACCGACATCACGAAAATTTCACAGCCAGAGTGCAGAGTGCTGGGGTCTAAACCCGGGATCCCCCATGGCAAACCCCACACATTACCGTGGAGCCAACTCGCTCGACTTGAACAAATATAACATTCCAATTTTCTAAGAAATCAATTGAATGGGGCTGCAATATTCCCTTAGCAAAGTTATATTGAAAGTCGATAAGAAGTTCCAGCTTTGTGTTTTGTTCTTTTGAGCGAAGAATATTCTTCGCAGATGAATAAAACACTTTGTATTTTCAATTGCAAACTTTAATCTCGTAGAAACGCAGCTTCCAAATATTTTGTCTGTTGCTTTCGTTTTTCAATGAGCACGTCCTTTGTATGAACATCATTTGCATTATTAAAACCCAAGTTTTGAAGTTGGATTTGCAACGCGCTTTAGGTTGCTGCCTCCTTGCGTTTCTCTTTTGTTTCATTAACGGATTGGGATGTTGCGCAAAAATGTATGTTTACTATCCTTCCTTGTCTTTTCGTTGTTTAAATTATTTATTTTATCTCCACATTTCAAGTGCTGCAATTAGCTGATAGAAATATGAAAATGTTATATTTGGCATTCACGTGAGCTTTTGTACTCATTCCTGTATATATTATTCTTCCAACAGGCTATTCCTTCATTTAGTTCCCTTTAGTCGAGTTAAATTTTAATTACCCATGTTAACATTTCGTTGGAGGTATCTAGAAAAAAACTACAACAGGCTAAAGGCATAATGAAGATTTTTATAAAGTTTGTCATATGTCACAGTTTTGAAATTCCATACTGTTTGTACATACACAAGAAAAAAAAATCTGATGTGTTGCACTCACATAACTTTCTCTACTCTTGTACTAACCATTCTTACAAACTCTTATTCCTATATCTTCTTCGTGTTAGTTGAGATAAACATTTGCACAAATTATCTTATTGCTTATTTCCTTGTAGGTACAAGGGGAATATTAGAATACAGTAGGCTTTGCGCGATAGTCAAATCTTTCAAAGCTTTGAGATTCCGTTCTCTTTGCATGATGAATAACGATCTTCCATTTCACTAAAGTTTTAAGTATTCTAAAACTCACCCAAATAACAAGGAATATCTCCGAAATGGTTCACTCTACAAAAAAAGAAAGTTTATTTGGACATAAATTGTGACTTTTAGCAAGATCTACATTTTTGTACAGTAAGATTTGGTCTATCTCTTATGGTTTACCAGTTATGCAATTCTCATCCGCAGTAAACAGGACTACATGGGCTATTGTCGAAAGATTCAAAATATATATTTCAATTGCCATAAAAATATCTCAATCATATGGCATTTTAATCAAAATCGTTTGAAACATTTTCGAGAGAATCAACATTTTCGAAAAATTTTCCGTGTTAAATGTAGTTTAGGCTGAAGGAATTTTCTTCATAATACTCGTGTCGCATTCTTAAAAGATATTAAACTTAAATACCAACTTTGATTTTTAACCGACTTTTTGTTTTTGAGTTATGCTGTCCACAGACTGACACACACACAACATACACGCGCCCGCACGGTCCTGCAAATGTGTGTGTGTATGTTTTATTTTTTTTTTTTTTTTTTTTTTTTTTTTTTCCCAAATCTCTACTTACTATACGTAGTAGAGAAAGTAAAGCTTGATTTGTTGACCCACTCAGGCGTAATAATGTACTTGAGGTTATTCATATTTGTTGTGTAGTGAGATTTAGTGTATATTGTGATGCTGGCCTCACGCCTAAGACACTCAAGGTTAAGCTGCCTCACATCATTACGTTGCTATGCAA
The DNA here is from genome assembly GCA_030765045.1 of Tenodera sinensis. Classification (NCBI taxonomy): domain Eukaryota; kingdom Metazoa; phylum Arthropoda; class Insecta; order Mantodea; family Mantidae; genus Tenodera; species Tenodera sinensis. The sequence continues at coordinate 131,548,904 of CM060968.1, read as the reverse complement.
CGCGAGGCTGAGCAATAGTCGGGCTGGACAAAGGTAGATTTTAGACCGTCCGAGAAGGTTTCGACTTACGGCTTGATAGGAGAAGTTTCAAGAAACGTGTATTTCCATAGAAATCGGCGGCATCTAATTCTCGGCTATACAAGTGAACCGCACGAACAGAGAAGCCAGTTTTCTCAGTGAGTGTTGGACCAGCGATTTTAGTGTTGAGAGAGTTTAAGTAATTGTATCCTCAGAGACAATTTTAGACAGTTAATCGTCGGAGTTGATTATTGTGTACAGATAAAACAGAGAACTGCTCGTGGTTCAGTTTGAGAAGAATTAGGGTGACATTAAAGGTAACTGAAGTTGACACTTGTCACATCTTACCTTCTTCTTCTTCTTCTTCTTCTTCTTCTTCTTCTTCTTCTTCTTCTTCTTCTTCTTCTTCTTCTTCTTCTTCTTCTTCTTCTTCTTCCATAGCGCTACAGCCCTATGTCGTGCCTTCGCCTCCAATATCAAACCTCTCCACTTATCACAATTCAACACTATTATCCTGCAATTCCTCACTCTTAATATCTCCTTCGCATCTTTATCACTCCCTCAATTCCATCCATTCTTGGGTCTTCGAACCAATCTGCCCCCACCAACTTCGTTATAAAAACTTTTAAGTGGGATCTGCTCTTTCGCCATTCGGTGAACATGTCCAGCCTGTTGCAATCTTTTGAGTTTAATTAATAATGATATGTTGGGTTGTTTAAAAATGCATGCAATTCACTGTTATACCTGAGTCTGCCGTTCCATTTTTTAACTCGTCCCCATATTCGTCTTAAAATCTTCGTTTCGAAAGAATTAAGAGAAATCTCATCCTTTCAGTAATTGACCAGCTCTCACAACCATAATTAGGGCTAGGAAGTTCATGCATTTGCATGTTTTTTCATAGGGGTTAAAAATGTATGCTTTTACATCATGTGCACGAATTATGGAATTTTAAGTTATTTGGAACTGATTTTATGGTGCATATAACTACATATTTTCTTGATTTTGATAAATACATATTATTTCAATACCATAGCCTCTATATAGCATATTTTAATGATTTTTATGGTTTTTTTCCACCTGGATAATATTTTTCATATTGGTGGTGTTGCATATGATGATGTAACTCGCGAGGTGGCGAGAAGCAATGCTGAGTCATGTTATGTAGTGAATCCCCTGTTTCCATCCTTTCATTATACCTATGTTTGTACGTAGAGAATAATCAGTGCGTTATCTGAGAGGTTTATATTAACAAAGATAAAGTGCAGGTCAACGTTTTGAGCAGCACGATTATATAAAATGCTTGCCTCTGCGTAGTCTTCAAACGAAACAGTGTTGTGAACTGATTCCCTCCAAATTAAATTAGGCGTATAAAATGTTAAAAAGCTCTTCAAATGCCGAAAATAAAACCAACTTAGAGTGCTAGATTAATTAATTTACAGAAAGAGTTTTCGGGTGATTTAATATCTACAGATAATAGGGTACTGTTTTGTGGAGCGTGCGAGAAAAATGTAGGGAGTGAGAAAAGATTTCAAATAGTTCAGCACATAAACACAGCAAAACATAAGGAGAATTTAGTCAGAAAACTCGCAAACAAATAACCTGTTCTAAAACAATTAGTAGTGTGTTTAGGAAGTAGGGTTACTGAATTTTCCTATGACTTGTGCCAAGCATTTTTAACTGCTGATATTCCCTTGTTCAAAATTAATAATCCGATATTTAAAAACTTTCTTGCCGAGTGTACTCAACAACATGTGCCTGAAGAAAGTACACTGCGTAATACTTATGTAGGGCATTGTTACAATAACGTATTGTCTAATATACAAAATTTAGCAGATCAGTTTGTGTGGTTGTCTGTTGATGAAACCTCTGATTCTGAACGCCGTTCATTGCTAATATAATCGTGGGTGCCTTAAATAATGAACTAAAGACTACACCTTATCTCCTTAATATGTGCAAATTGTCGGCCACTGACAATGTAACTGTGACACAGTTTGTGATGGACTCTACAATGGCCATGTGGAATCGAATACAACTGGTTGCTTTTATTTGTCACCTTATATGGTAAAATCAGGAAAAACTCTGAAAGGTATTTTTCCTAACTTAATTCATATAACTTGTTAGGCATACGCTCTTCATCGAATTTCTGAGACAATATGCGATTCTTTCCCACTGGTAGATAGATTTGTGTCCAGTACAAGGAGAATTTTTGTTAAATCTCCTAAAAGAGTTAAGTTGTTTAGATCAACAGCATCTAATATCAGACTTCCTCCCGCACCAGTGTTAACTCGATGGGGAACATGGGTCGATGCAGTTTTATATTATGCTGAGCACATAGAAATAATCGAAGAGGTTCTTAATTCATTGGACTGGAATGTCACACAAGAGAGTTGACACTCTCTGTAAAACAGTTAACATCATTTAAATATGCCCCAATAACATCTTGTGACGTGGAGAGAAGTTTTTCACGTTACAGAAGTGTTTTGCCAGACAATAGACGACGTTTTACTGTTGAAAATTTGTATAGTGTTGGTTGTGAACTGCAATTTAGCAGTTAATACTAGCAGCGGGACCACTTCTGCTTCAACCTCTATGGAATAAGGTAACTTTATTATTTACACTAACTCGTCTACTGCAAAGGGACATGAACTGTTCTAATGAAATAGTGCATATTTCTTGGCATATTTTGAAATTTTTAAGAGCATATTTGCATGCATATTTCAGTGTTTTTTAGGGCATGAACTTCCGAGCCCTAACCATAATACTGTGGCATCGTCCAGCAATATTGAGACGAGAGGTGGCCTGGTGACCTTGGATATGGCGAGCGGCTGTTTGTGTACCTGGTCGTAATAATGGCGATAAAACAAAAGAAAGCCCCGAGGCTACTAGGCAAGTAATAACTATGTGTATGTGATCGAGCAGCGCGATAACATCGTAGTGTCCAGAAGCTTCTAGTTAATTCCATTGTCATCGGTGCACGTGTATATGGAGTGTTCTCGAAGTGAAGCCGGCTCCAGTATGAACAGGACGGATAGTTGAGTCAGTTTTTAGTTTAAAGTTGAGTTGTTTAGTTGTGTAAGTCGTAGTGTACAGTTAGTTTTAGTTACGAGAGTGAGTCGGCCAGCCTGTCAGTGAGTACGCATATGTCGTCGAGTGATTCTATCGTAATAATAAAGATATAAGAGATAGAGAAACTGGAGAAAGACATTGATTGATTGAGAAAGAGTATCAGAAGAACAATTGTGAATTGTAATAGTAAAGAATGCTATAAACTGTGTTAGTAACGAGAAAGAAATTGTGTCTTTGTAGTAAAACTTAGAGGAAAATAAAGAGATAAAAAGTAACGGGATTTCAAATTTTGCAGTTCTGTTACAACACTATACTGATCTAATCATAGCCTTACATATTTTCATTTTAGTTACCCCATGTATTCTTTACATTTAAAGATTGGTAATAGGGAAAAATACTCCCTATTTGCTAGATTAATTATCCTCTCTTTATGTCCTGACCGCCATATCTATCAGTGTTAAACTTGAAACCGAGATATATAAATCTATCCACAATTTCAATCACATCAACTATCACAATATTTCCTTGTTGTACTAGATTTTAACAGGATTGTCTGATGATCCTTGCGGCTTAGTAATTAATTTATACAAAGTTCATTCAAAATGAAGATATTGCAGGCCATTCTAAAAACATTTAAAATATACATCCAAATACCTTAAATACATGACAAATAGTTTGAGCCATTTATTTAACCGTGGTTTCGCCCGCGCAAACACACGCCTTTTCTAAATTGTTTTATTCAGGGAGTCTTAAAACGTATACTTCCGGGGAAACATCGATGTCGAATTTTTGGGTGGAATGCAGCACTTGTACTTATTAAAAATAATTGAGTACCGGGTGCCACTGTGATTTTGTTTGCGACCCTGTTGATGAACGTCCATGGTTGGATCTTCAGCTCTGGGGTGACGATTTTAAGTCGGACCTATTCAAATATGACTGGCGTAGTTCGAACAACGGGTTCATTTTGAATAAAATCTAAAATCATGACGTCACACTTACGAAGCTACAAGTGCCCAAAACCGGAGCGCCTGCATCACAGACCCCATGCTCTTATTATTTTCGTTGTAATTGTAGAAGAAATATACATCAACAATATTACTAAATAACTATATTGTGCTCTCTGAGAGCCTCATCCCAATTTTTACTTTCTCTGCCAGGTATAAGTAGAGGAATTATTGTATCCCATCCAAAAATTCGATGTCGAGAGTTGACCGGAAATATACGTTTTGAGGCCCACTGATTCAAAAAAAAAAAAAAAAAAAAAAAAAAGTATTTTTAGAAAAAGGTCCTTGTGTGTCTGTCAGTGTCAGTCTGTGAACAGCATAGCTCAAAAACGAAAGGTCGGTTAAACACCAAAATTGGTATTTGAGTTTAATATCTTTCAAGAATGCGACAAGAAGATTTTGAAGAAAATAGCTTCACCCTAAACTACCCATTGCAAGGAGAATTTTTCGAAAATTTTGATTTTCTTGAAAATGGCTCTAACCATTTTGATTTAAATGCCATAGCTATTGTATATTTTTATGGCAAATGAATTTTGCCATTTGAATTTTCTGCCCATGTAGTCTTATTTACTCTGGATAACTTTTGCATAATTGGTAAACCGTAAGAGATAAATGAAATCTTAGTGTACAAAATATGTAGATCTTGCTAAAACACACGATTTATGTCCAAATACATTGAATCATTTCGGACATATTCCTTGATATTTGTGTAAGTTTTGGAGAAGTTATACTTCTGTCAAATAAGAACATCGCTATTTATTTTTTATATCTTAACCGTGCAAAGGGAACGGAATTTGAAAGCATTAAAGGATATGACTATCGCTCAAAGCCTATTGTATTCCCATATTCTCTTTGTGCCTGCAAGAAGATAATAAGATAATTTTTGCAAATGTTTATCTCAACTAACATGAAAAAGATATAGGAATAAGAGTTTGTAAGTATGGTTAGTACAAAAGTAGAGAAAGTCATGTGAGTGCAACACATCAGATTTTTCTTTGTGATGTCCCTCTCCAAAATTATTCTTCTGTGCAGTTGCACCAATCATTTTTTTGTTTTTTCAGAAAATGTTAATTGGTAAAAGTTAAAGCGCTACCGTGGTTCAAGTCCCTGGCACGACGCCTGTTGCGTTTACACCGCAAAACAGCCTGGGAAAACACGATGGCAAATGTAGACCTCACCGAGAAGCAACCATGGCGGATAATCAGGTCCCTTAGAAAGGACAAAAACACACATCAGCATCCTCTACATGGCACTCGCGGGAGACTCTCTTTTGAGCCCCAAGAGAAAGCCACGGCTTTCGCAGACCATCTAGAGTCCCAATTCGAACCCCGGGAAGATGTCCAGGACGAAGACTTTACTGAACTCGTGGAGGCGACGGTAGATTACCTCTATGAGGCACCTCCGCCGCCACGCGCAGAGATCCAAATCCCCTTAGTCACCCCAAGACAGGTGGCTTCTGAAATCAGGAGGTTAAAACCTGGCAAATCCCCTGGGCATGATGGCGTCACGGCGCCCATGCTCCAGCACCTTCCCCGAAAGGCCGTAGTCCACCTGACGAGGATTTATAATGCATGTCTGCAGCTTCGTCACTTTCCAACTTGTTGGAAGGAGGCGAGGGTGGTCTGCATTTTGAAGCCCGGCAAGGACCCGGTATTCCCTTCAAATTACCGCTCCATAAGCCTGTTACCCATCGTTTCAAAAATTTTTGAACGATTATTCCTATCCCGCCTCACTACTCTCTTCGAGGAAAGGCAACTTATCCCGGATCATCAGTTCGGTTTCCGTCATGGACATTCCACTACACTACAGCTACTGCGGCTGATTGAGAAGGTTGCCCTGGGTTTCCAGGAAAACTTCAAAACAGTCGCGGTGCTTCTGGATGTAGAAAAAGCCTTTGCAACCACATGGCACCAGGGGTTACTGTATAAACTCAGAGAGGCAGAAATCCCTCCCCCTACCTCACCCTGATTGGTAACTTCCTTCGGGATCGCTCTTTTCGGGTGCGGTTGGAGGGGAAGTTGTCCTCGGTCAGACCCATAGCGGCTGGAGTTCCGGAAGGTAGCGTGCTATCGCCGTTGCTCTTTGCTGCCTACATGTCTGACCTACCCGTGGAACCGCATACTGTTACGGGTCAGTATGCAGACGATGTCCTCATACTGGCACAGAACAAAAATGTTCGGTACTGCTTCCCTCCACTACAGCGACAATTCGATGCTATCGGCAGGTGCAGTGAACAGTGGAGAATGGCCATTAGCCCGCAAAAGAGCCAGGCTCAACCATTGGGCAAAGTTCGAAACTGGCGGCCGGGTGTATCCCTGGCAATGCGGCGGAGAAGAATCCCATGGGTTAACTTGGGGGTACTACTTGACCGTGGTCTAACCTTCACTCCACATGTCAGAGCAAAGGTCGGTCTGGGACATGGCGCCCTGAGACAGCTATATCCCATACTCCACTCAACCATGCCTACATACCTGAAACTACGCTTGTACCGTGCGATCGTCCCGCCCCTGATTCCGTACGGGTGCGAGGTCTGGGGTACGGTGGCTCGTTCCACCATCCGCAGGCTGCAGGTTGTGCAGGACAGGGCGCTTAGGATGATCTACGATACCGACCGTAGGTTTCCATCACACATCCTTCACACTCATCCCGGATTCCCATACATTGTGGACGTCGTGCGGGACAGGACTCGCACAATGTATGCCAAACTCACACCTCACCCAAACCAGCTGGTCAACACCCTGGGGCAATACGACCATCGCCTCCCTAGGCGGAGACAGAGTTACCGTCTACCCAAGGACGCCCTTGGCTGGTAGGTACCGCTTTCCTTTCACCATCCGCCAAATGTAACCACAGTTGGCACCACCACACCTATCACCTATTCCTCTCGGTTTGCTGTCACTAGCACTGCATTGCTCGACGGCTCCACAAGCGACTGACGAAGTAATCAGTAGGGCAATGGTTACTCGGATGGCTAGACATCCAAGATCTGACAGATCCCGCCGCCAGTGACTGTATAGGAACCCAACCTGCACCATCAGACATATAAATACACAAAAGCTTGTAATACATTGACAACCTATACCACCTCACGGGTAAATCCGTAATTAAACGGATAGGTACCGTGGCCACCTTTCCATCCGCCTGGGTTAACCCAGGCGACTCGTGCTCACTCCTGGACTCCTGGACTCCTCTCTGTAATTAAATCTTGGAAATAGAGAATTTGGTCTGCTGTAACTTCATTTGTATACGAGAGGCACCAAATACATTAATCCGATGTGCATTGTACCCCACCTCCCTTTCTCTTAAACACATAATGTTAAATTCAGTTTGCTGTTTATTTTTGTTTACATCAATTTAAAAGCATTTCCCAGATGAAACTGAAAGCACATTACAGCTCACTCGTTACTGTATGTCACCCAGATTCAATTTGTTCATCCTGTCAATCATTTATATGATATAGAATACATGCAGCACTATTAACTCGTTAGTTTACGAGACACAGATACCTATTAGTTAATGCATCTGTATCACAAATGTGAAAGTATAATAATTCAGGAGCAATTTATGGAACGAAATCAGAAATTAGTATCCTGTTTACCTACCAAGAGAAAGTGACCATTAAGAATGTTTGCTGACCACCTCAGTAGGGCAGTGCTAGCAACCCTGTCTCTGGTGTGGAGGACTCGCGTTCGATCCCCGGTACCGGCGTGGGAATTTTTCCTCGTTGGGAAGTCTGGTCCGGAGTGTCCTCAGCCTCGTGATGCCAACTACAAGGGACTTCTTATTCCTGTAATGTTATATTTTAAAATTTCATTATCACTTATCAATAGCAGCTAAAGAAAGTGTTATACTCCCGTGTGTGTGTGTGTGTGTATGTGTGTGTGCGTGTGAGTGTGTGTGTGGTGTGTGTGTGAGTGTGCGTGTGTGTGTGTGTGTGTGAGTGTGTGTGTGTGTGTGTGTGTGTGTGTGTGTGTGTGTGTGTGTGTGTGTGTGGACAGCATAACTCAAAAATGAAAAGTCGGTTAGAAACCAAAGTTGGTATTTAAGTTTAATGTCTTTCAAGGATGTGACACGAAGATTTTGAAGAAAATTGCTCCCCTCTAAATTACCCTTTCCATGGAAAATTATTCAAAAATTTTGATTTTCTTGAAAATGGCTCTGCCGATTTTGATTAAAATGACATATGTTTGAGATATTTTTATGTCAAATGAAATGTATACCTTGAATTTTCTGGCTATAGCTCCTGTAGTCGTATTTATTCTGGATGACTTTTGCATAACTGGTAAACCATAAGAGATAGACAATATCTTACTATACAAAGATATAGATCGTGCTAAAATACATAGTATATTACGAATATATATATATATATATATATATATATATATATATATATATATATATATATATATATATATATATATATATATTTGTATAGTAAACCATTTCGGAGATATGCCGTTTTATTTGTGTGAGTTTTGGAGAACTTGTACTTCTGTCAAAAGGAACATCGTTATTCATTTTTTTATATGTTAACCGGTACAAAGAGAACGGAATTTGAAAGCTTTTTGACTATCGCTCAAAGACTACTGTATTCCCATATTCTCCTTGTACCTATAAGGAAATAAGCAATAAGATAATTTCTGAATATGTCTACCTCAACTCAATAATTTGTACAAATGTTTATCTCAACTAACATGAAGAAGATAGAGAAATAAGAGATTGTGAGAATGGTTAGTACAAGAGTAGAGAAAGTCATGTGAGTGCAGCACATCAGATCTTTTTTACATTGCTTTAAGAGAAAATTCAAGAAACCAACGACGATTTTGAATTATAAACGTTCGAATTATCCGAATCCCACAGTGTTTGTTTTAACAGGATCGCTATCTTATTATTAACTCGTGAAATGCAAACGAATAATAGTTTTATTCTTTCTTCAATTCTAAAATATAATTAAATTAAAATCATTTAGTGATTTGTGGCATAAAATTGAGAGAAAACTGGTCGTTGCACAACACTTCAACGCAATCAGTAGCCACCAATAAACTGTAGTAAGCTTCCAGATGAAAGGAAACATAAATATTCTCTTTGCTTATACTGATGGCAGTCGACGCAAAAACTACTGCCCATATCTGACCTTCATGACCAGGAAATTCCCATATCAGCGTGTGCATGACTTGGCATCGCTTATCGCTTGATCTTCGATTGTTTTTTGATGTGGCATGTCCATAGAGTTCACAGTGCATTTATCAAACCTAAACTGAAAAGTAGTGTAAGTCACCGTTTGCAGCATTATGCTTTGAAATTCAAGGTTATTTTAATTTTTTAGGTAAAGTACTGCCTTTTCAGGCGTATGAGAAAGTTATAAATTGAGATGAGTGGAGACAAGTAACAAAGTTTAGGTGGTAACAAACATGTGACAGCTAAATCACTATCGGAAAAAAAAAAAACTTATTTATCATACCGTGTCAAATATTCCAGCAAGGTCTTCCAAAAGTTCACCGGTTTGTGCAAAGTATAAGTTTCAGTGCATATACCAATTTTGAAGGTAAACCATCCTTTTTTTTTTTTTTTAATCTGTTTACACTTCCCTTATGTAGGACTTACACCCCCAGGACTTACAAGCCAGCCTGGGGTCAGACGCCTGTCGGGGAACAGAGGAACCTACGGACCGGACAGAGTGAAGACCTGAAAGTGGGTGGTCGGTAATCCTGTGCGAGCGCGTCCTCACGTGGTTCACTGACAGTTCTATGATGTCACTGAACTACAACGGAAGAAGATGGCGCTGCAAGGCAGAAATATCTGTTGCCAACTTAACATTGTACAACTCGCTAAAACTACCAACCACGCATCACAAAATGCCAAAACAATGTACTATTATTTATCAATATTTTTGTTGTTAGTAATGTGTAATAACATTACTGGGTAGGTGTTCGGCTATTGGTCAAGCTCCCTTCTCTCTTGTATAGCACGCTGTGGCTGTGCGGCGGCGATATTATTCGTTTCCTTTTTAATTTATCTTTTACGTATAGTAAGTCGGGGAATTGTATTTCACCCAAAAATTCCATGTAGAGATTTCACCGGAAATGTGTTTTTAGGTCCCCTGAATAAAAAAATAGAATTTTTACAAAAATGCGCGTGTGTGCGTATGTGTGAAGAGCATACTTCAAAACGAAAAGTAGATTAAAAACCAAAGTTGTTATTTATAATATATAAATGCGACACGAAGATTTAGAAGAAAACTTCTCTACCCTAATGTACCCTTTACATGGAACCTTTTGGCAACATTCACATACTTCCGCTGATTTCAATTTTCCAGCGTTGGCAATACATACGTCACCAACGAGTTAAAGGAAATGAACCTCATAACAACACTCTTCAGTCACAAAACAACTGCCTATCGCCCACGTGAGGACGCGCTCGCACAGGATTTCCGGGTGGTCAGCCAAGCACCAGGTATGAGTGTGAGGAAGAGGATGATATGAAATGCAGACGAAATCGAGGATCGGAAAAGTGATGATCGAGCAATTGGTGAAATGAGTGGCGGGGAAAACCGGAGAATCCGGAAAAAACCCGCCCAGACGCAGCTGTGTCCACCACGAGTACTTCATGCGGGTCTCTGGGATCCAATCTGGGTGATAGGCGAACAGTCTAACCGCTCGTCAATGGCGCCGCCTAAACCATCCACAATTTCTAAAATGTCTGAGTAAACATTCTAATATTGGATGATGAATCAACTAACGAGGATCCACTTGTCTGAAAAAAAAAAAAAATCTTATGTGTTGCACTCACATGACTTTCTCTACCCCTGTAGACCATTCTTTTAAACTCTTGTTCCTGTGTCTTCTTCGTGTTAGTTGAGATAAACATTTGTATAAATTATCTAATTGTTTACCTTCTTGAAGGTACAAGAGGAATATGGGAATACAGTAGACTGAGTGATAATCAAATCTTTTATAGCTTTCAAATTCCACTGTCTTTGCTCGGTTAACGTATCAAAAATTGACAATGTTCCATTTGATAGAAATGAAAGTTCTCCAAACCACACGCAAATAACAAGGAATATCTCCGAAATGGTCCACTCTGCAAAAATATTTACTTCAACATAAATTGTGTATTTTATCAAATCTACATTTTTGTATAATAAGATTTGGTCTAACTCTTACGCTTTACTAGTTATGTGAAAGTCTTCCAGAGTAAACAGGACTACATAGGCTATAGCCAGAAAATTAAAGATATACATTTCATTTCTCATAAAAATATCTTAAACATTTGGCATTTTAATCAAAATCGTTAGTGCCATTTTCAAGAAGATAAAAACTTTTCATGTAAAGGATAGTTTAGGGTAGAGCAATTTTCTTCAAAATCTTCGTGTCGCATCCTTGAAAGACATTAAACTTAAATACCAACTTTGGTTTTAACCGAGTTTTCGTTTTAGAGTTATGCTGTCCACAGACACAGAGACAGACAGACACACACACACACGGACCTTTTTCTAAAAATGTTTTTTTTTTTTTTTTTTTTTTTTTTGATTTGGGGGTCTCAAAACCTATTTCCGGTGAAATCTCGACATCGAATTTTTGAGTGAAATACAATACTTCCCCTACTTACCAGTAGAGAAAGTAAAAACCATATGCAATATAGGTGCTATATTATTGAAATCTTTGTGAGTTGCATCGTAATGTGCAATACTACTAATATGAAAAATATCCAGATGGAAAAAAAAATCAAAAATAATTAAAATATGCAATATATATATATAATATTGAAATATCATACATTTATCAAAATCAAGAAAATATGCAGTTATTATGCACCATAAAATCATGTCCAAATAACTGAAAATTCCATGATTCGTGCACATAATGTAAAAGCTTACATTTTCAACCCCTATGAAAAAACATGCAAAGGCATGAACTTCCTAGGCCTAATTATTATTATTATTATTATTATTATTATTATTATTATTATTATTATTATTATTATTATTATTATTATTATTATTATTATTATTATTATTATTATTATTATTATTATTATTATTACTACTATTATTATTATTATTATTAGTAGTAGTAGTAGTAGTAGTAGTAGTAGTATCATCATCATCATTATCATCATTATTATTATTACTATTATTATTACGATTAAGATTACGATTACCATTACAATTACCATTATTATTATTATTATTATTATTATTATTATTATTATTATTATTATTATTATTATTATTATTATTATTATTATTATTATTATTATTATTATTATTATTATTATTATTATTATTATTATCATCATCATTATTTATTAATTATTATTATTAATTATTAATTATTATACATTATAATGTACTGTGTACTCATACTAAGTATTATTTATCTCTGATCAATCTAGTAACATAATGCTTATAAAACTATGTATATTTAAACTAAATGAAGCTCAACAAGAGAATGAAGGAAAAATACAGTTAACAAATAAATGCAAGCGTATAAGCACAAAAATATAGCGAGGGCTTTCTAGACCTCTAGCGACTAACGGTGTTCTACCAGAGCATGGCCTAACGGAGGGTTAAAAATAAAATTTACATTCCTTTGCTTATTATTTTCCCTTAGAAGAAGCAACTCACTTGTGAAGACGGGTTCGTCTGTAGACGTTATGAATACGTCCTGATTAGCTGGAAGCGCATTATTATAGGCATTTTCTTGAGAAACTGGTTCTTAACGATTGAAAGTGAAACCACAAGATCCTATTTGCTGTAACCCACCGTCTAATCACGTTTGACTCGCCGCTCTTTGTAATTTGTAAAGAACCAACACATTTCTCTTTTAATTATTCCCTTTGAAATTCATTTAATGTCCCAAATTCAGCACCAAATTTAGTAAAATGTTGTAGAGTTTCAATTACCTGTCACTAAATTCGCGAATGTTCATGTTTTATTCGTAATTGTTAGTTTTAGTGTCGGTAGAGAGAATTTGGTGTACAGAATCCTCCCCAAAGAAACACAATAATTAAACTCGTAAACAGATTGGAAATAACTGGATCTCTGGCTTCTCACGGTTGTTGTTGATGTAAGAGCACGACTGGAACAGTCACTTAAGGCGTTTGTCCTAGGAGTTAGGGTACATCTACTCAATGTGTCAGAGAGCTGGGAGCATGTAGGGCTGAATATGTATGGAATTACGCTTGTCCAGCAGTTACAGGAACCGGATAAGGATAGAAGATTCGATTATTGTCGTTAGTTTCAGGCCTTCATTGTGCAAAATCCTGCTACATTATCCATCACATGGTTTACAGATGAAGTATGGTTCCAGTTATCCAGCTACGCCAACTCAAATAACTCATGGAGTTTTCTGTGCAACTGTAAAGCTGAGTCGAGGATATTTTCAGCAATACAGCGCTACATACCGTACATCAAATGAATCCATGTTACTAATTGCAAGTTTCTTTGACGACCGGATAATTTCCAGGAACCTGTGGCCAACGAGATCTCCGGATTTGACATCACCGGGCTTCTTTCTATGGAGTTACTTAAAATACAGGGTTTATACCACACGTCCCGAGACACTGGACGATCTGGAGCACAATATTACACAGGACGCTCAAGCTATTGACAATAGAATCCTCAAAGTGGCCAGTTACATGGAACGACGTGTACCTTATGCAGGATAGAGGACATTTTCAACATTTGCTGGAGAGATAAATAATCGCCCAAAGTTCTCCTGCATTTCAGATATAATAAGCTGTCCCTAGAACAGCTTGTTTTGAATCAATTAAAGAAATAAATGTGCCAGTTCTTCATAAATCATCCTGTATAATCTTGTAAAGATGTATTATAAACCTCAGATGTGCCGACAGGTACACCAGGCAAACGAATTACTCTCTTGCTGTACACAAAGCGTGGTCTACAAAGGGTAAGTCCTGTCTAGTGACCAATGACAGTTACAATACCAGGCAATAGCCGTGGCACTGTAATGAGAACAAGCAAAGGTGGTGGTTGGGGAGGGGGAAGGGCAAGATACACCTGACTCCGTAAAGAAGTCTTAATTTTCTATAGGTTTGTCTCTAAATTATTAATGCCTATTGTGGAAAAGGTTGCAAATATTGCTTGAAATAAACAGTAAAATATTGAGTTAAACGATTCTGTGTTATAAGAAAAACTTTAACTTTGTCCTTAGAATCACAAACACTAAACATGTATATATTTAAATATTATATAGAAAAACATGAAGACCTTTAATCCTTATACAAATTCACCCTATGCCTGTACTGAAATTAAAATTCGTATCGAAATACGTACAGTACAGTACAGAATTGGCTTAAGACTATAATAGTTGATACAAGACGTTGGATGTTCCTACAATAAGTTGTGAATCCGAAACCTGGACTATGACTTCTACTACTTATTTCTTGTTTCCGGTAATCAGTGAATGAATTATGACGTCACAACCTTTGAAATAAGATTCCTCAGATCAGTAGCAGGATATCAAACAACAGACAAAAAACATAATACAGAAATAAGGCAACAATTACACGTAGAGAAACTAAATACAACAATACTGAAATATAGAACAAACTGGAAACAACACTTAATAAGCAGCATACAACTGTTCGGCACGGGGAAGAAGGAACTTGGGAAGACCTAGACAAATATGGAAGTAGCAGCAATTTGGAGTCGGAGTGGACCAACAAAAGGTCTAAAAGGTGATGAACAAGAACAAGTAATTTTGGGATAGGACGATATCAGTTCTTTGTCCGTATTTCCAACATCATTATTAGTTTTGATGCGAATATTACTGAAGCTCCACTATTGCTGTCTGGAATCTATTTGCTGAAGACAAATTCACGAAAAATCCAAGTGTTGGAAAAATGTATGACGTAATCACATCCTCAGCATCCCTCTCTAGACTCTCTGTAGGTGACGTAAAAATTAATTAAACATTTCTGAGTTTATCTCATCCCTTGGAAGCCATTGTTTTGATCGCTCCTTTGATAAAAGCGTTCCGTTTCCACTTAATTTACTTTCTGAAGCTGCTTGTAGAGACGAAGACTCTGCGAACGCAGTCAAGTACTCTTCCTCATTCTTATTCCTTACCCAGCCATCGTCGGAATATTACCACTTGCTTTCTCTACAACTTAGAATAATAATAATAATAATAATAATAATAATAATAATAATAATAATAATAATAATAATAATAATAATAATAATAATAATAATAATAATAATAATAATAATAATAATAATAATAATAATAATAATAATAATAATAATAATAATAATAATAATAATAGCAATATCTCTGTCAATTATTTGATGTTATCTAGAAAATACATGTTATTGTCACATAGGATGCTTTCTTCCTCTTCTTTATGATTAGTTTTTGAATCTAAGGATCACATTTTCAGTTTATCTTCAGAATTGGTGTCATCTGATTCATACAAATTGTCATACATGTGTAAGGCATGATCATCAAAAGTTACGGTCGGGGTCAAGTTACCTCTTATCACACACCAGGCGCGGTGCGTTATCAAAGTCGCTCAAGGTCAAGCTGCCTCACACCACTCACACGAGGAAACAAGAGACAACAGTCGGAGCGGCAGAACCAAAAGGGATTTTTGAGGTTATTCGTGAGGTGTCAAATAGATATCTGCTTTCGGCTCTGAATTCTTCTTGTGTCTAAATAAAATTTGTAAATGTTTAATAACATTTTATACGAAGTAACAGGAAGCATGCAGAAGCATTCAGCTTCTGTAAGAATAAATTATAGAAGAATCAGTCGAGAAAGGCAGTTGTGCACGCGCGCGCGCGCGCACACACACACACACACACACACATACACACACATACACACACAGACACACACACAGACACTACTGCCTGAACTATCCTGTTCAGCAGGCATGTCAAACAGCACTCGCCAAGTGTGAAAATATTCCCCTATTTTCCCTCCCTTCAAATCGGAGAACGAGAAAAACAAAGCGAAAACCGGTTCTACTAGCGCGTGCTACTGCAGTTAAGGAGGGGTGGACTCCTCTCTTCACACCCTGGGAGCGATGTTTGACATGCCTGTTGTTCAGTCTTCCGTACTTATTTCGAAAGAAAACTGTATTGTGTAACTACGATATCGAAATTTCAACACAAGCATCACGGTTGTAGTTGCCATTAACTGAAGTCAGAATAGTGTGATATTTGTGCATAAACATGCATCCTCAGAAGTGATTTTCTAAATCAGGCAATCAGGCCCTGTACCGACTGTTATGAGTGTTGACACGATCATTTAGACCAGAAAAGAGCAGAAGCTGTGGATCTATTAAACCGTCATTCACTGATGAAAGAAACCATCCACAATAATGCATTCGTGATACTGGGTCACCTTGTTTTAAAGCATGGACACTTGTATACTTATACAGTTTTAGTTTTAAGAATTTAATTGCCCTATGTGCAGAAGACTCTGAAATTCCCACCTGTTGTGCTAATTTTCGGATGGATTTTGTTGGAGAACGATCAAAACATGCGCCTATTTCGTCTAAGTTTTCCTCTGTTAAAGCTGTGCGTTTACACTTTCGTTTTTTGTTTGTCACAGAACCAGTGGTTTCGAATTTCTTCACAATGTTGTGAATTGTAACTCTTGGTTGGTGATTCCCATTTATAATAACTTACACACACGAAAATAGTTGATGTAGAGTCAAGCACTTGTTCATTGTTTGTGGCCGGTACAATATTGCACAGCGCTAGCCCGCACGCACAACGGCAGCCGGTAGTGGGGGAATCCAGGAAGGTCGCGGGAGAGGTGAAACACCGTGTGCTCTGTTAGGGTTTAAATGAAGAACCTTGTATTTAAGGAACTGCTATTATAATTAATTATTCCGATAATTGAAGGACCTCGGGCACACAAAATATTCTTAAATAGACATGGTCGCTTTCAAATGTGAAATGACCATACATTTTTAAGTAGATTCAAATTTACGAAAAAGACAGTCCTAACCTCTTTACGGCAAATTCAAAACTGGACACAGAAATCAACGAGAAGATAAAAATGTAACATCTTATGTTTTATTATTGAAGTCCTGTTAGTGTTACAATACATGCTTGAAAATTTAGCATAAACACAACGTGTAGGAACCATGTAATGGAATTAATCCATGAACACGTAAACATACGATACAAGTCTCTGTAAGCATTAATTTGCCTGTCCCCTAGCCTTCCGCATACCTAAGAGGATATCGGCCGTGACTAACTTGAAGTAGATAGGAAAACAAGTACAATTTGTAATATATACAGGGTGGAAGGTACTGCTTGGGCCACGGGTTAACCAGGAATTCTACATGGTGAGTGCAACAAATGTGTACAATACAGTTATTGTAAATAAAGAACCGTTTCACCGAAAAATAAAAGGTGTGAAA
This sequence comes from Tenodera sinensis, assembly GCA_030765045.1. Taxonomy (NCBI): domain Eukaryota; kingdom Metazoa; phylum Arthropoda; class Insecta; order Mantodea; family Mantidae; genus Tenodera; species Tenodera sinensis. The sequence continues at coordinate 131,531,409 of CM060968.1, read as the reverse complement.
TATTTGGAGCGAATGGTTATAAATTGTGTATTATTTCACTGTCACGCGAACATTGTGTGAAAAATTCTGTAATGCATTTTGATGTTGAAATTTGGATTTCAGAAAGTATATAGTTATTTTAAGAGGATAAGGGATGCAATGAAATAGGATTAATAATTAATTGATTTACAGAGAAGATAGATCAGTAGAGATAAAATATAAAATCGGAGGAATGTATTGTGTAAAGTTAACTTGTAGAAATTGTCTTGCATAGAGAATTGATTTCATGTTACAGTGGGAAAGGTCGTTGGGTAGTTAGTTAGCAGTGCGCGAGAGAGTGGGTACAAATTCGCGGAATTGACGAGGTTGAGCGATTCCAGGTAGTTAGGTGGATACCAGGATTAGAAAGGTGAAAGGTGATTTCAAGAAAGGGAAGCGGGGCTCGTTGGTTTGCGTGTAGAAAAAAAACAGATAGGTCGTTTCTGTGATTAGCGCTGTAGCTAAAAACACTTTCTCGGCGACAGGCCTAACAGGCAGACGTTACTTTGTAGCTGCGTGTTAGTAACATCCATCTGTGTGCTTCTGCCAAGCTTGTTGGGGCACTACAGTTGTTTGCCCAAAACGTGGAAATTGTAGAGTCTGTTTACTCAACGCGTGTGCACTTCGGCCGCTTTCTTTGAGGAACCCACTACCCACAACAATGACTGTCATAAAGCCATCTCCGGGCCGCAGAAAAGAGAAACCTCTCCCCCTTGTCCTTTAAGACCAATAGCAACCCTGATTTTAAGGAACTGGCAGACACATGTTTACTCCACGTGGAGTCTCTGCCAGTTGCTATTGGTTTAAAAGGACAAGGGGGAAGGGTTCCTCTTTTCTGCGGCGCGGAGATGGATTTGACAGCCATTGTTGTGGGTAGCGCAAATTTCCTTTGTGACCCAACTGCACATGCGTTGACTAAACAGACTCTACTACTGGACATAGTCACCAGTCTATAAGTTGTATTCAGTTTTATTATAACAACAGGTGATCCAAAAGATTGTGAACCGGCTGCGCTGTGTTTTTTCCACACGGGTCCTCTGCGCTCGTCGCCGACTGTCGCTGTCATGGAATGGCGCGGATAAAAGCATTTTTTAAACTACTTTTAAAGGCTTTACTTTACAATTATAGCAGATGCTGAAACTGGCCACCGTCGTTGTATATACATTTTGACACCTCTTTAGGAAACTATCCATCACTCGCCGTAGTTCGCGTTGAGAAATGCTGGCAATTTCCTGACGGATATTTTGTTTTAATTCTTCCAGGCTGTGTGAGTCTGTCTTGTACACTTTATGCTTTAAGTTACCCCAGAGATAGAAATCGCAAGGGGCTAGGTCAGGGGACCGAGGGGGCTACAAATCTCTACTAATAATTCCGTCCTGAAACACACTTTCAAAATTATTCTCATCGAACGATTGGCTGCATGAGCTGTTGCAGAGTGTTGTTGAAAAAATGCAAAATCACGCTCCCTGTCTGTTAATTCTCTCTCTCTCTAGGGAAAAAAAAAAAAAAAAAAAAAAAAAAAAAAAAAAAAAAAAAAAAACGCAAAATTGTACTCACGTATGTACGGACAACTGTTAACTCGAAAAAATCATAATACATACACGCTGTGCAGTAGAAAACCAATTCTGAGCCACATTACACTTTGTGGCTAAGTACAGAGAACTAAATAATAAAGCATACTTGTAATAATGCAGCCGTACGATATCGCGTCAACTCAATACTGATTGTGAGCAGAGCAGAGAAAAACAAGTGATGCTCGTGACCTTGTGTGTAACAGCTGCTGTCATCATATTTCCGCGTTCGCAGTAGAAAAACACCGTAGCGGTTCACCTGTATTTGGATCTCTCTGTATTACATCGTTCGGCAACGTCTCCGTAATTGCGAATTTAAGGATTCATTAAATCTTATATACAACGAGTCTGTGTTGTCCTTTATCTGTAAATGCTCACGCATACCCTAACTGAAGGATCTCTTAGCTCGAGTGAAGCCAGGGACAACAACGAGAAGAGATCTGTGGACTTAAAGGTGCCCTGGCACCCAGAATACTTGGTAGTGGAGAGAAACATTACTTCAAAAGTAGGCATCATCGGCGCGAGGCGGTTTGCTGCTTCAATTTCTACCTTAATTCGAATGAATCTTATCACAATTTAATGTTAAAATGTCTAAGACAGATTTGTGTAACGTCACGTTAACATTAAATTGTGACTAAATTTATTCGAATTAAGGTAGAAATGCATTAGAGCAATGTTTGCCCGACAGTTAGTGAAATAATAAACCATTTATAGCCATTAATCAAGAAGCTCCAGATAATTGACTTTTTTTCCGGCGAAATTACTGTTTATTGACTATAAGTGTATTGTACATATTTGTAAGTCATCATGTAAAATCGTTGCTTAACGCAGGGCCGAAGCAGTACTTTCCACCTGTATATACAAGGTGGTTCACCTGTTTCTTATTACTTTTGGAGATAGGCAACATTGGTAGTCTTGCAGTCCATTCCAAAAGCATGCACTGCGCTGTTTATTGTTGTTATTGTTATTGTTCTTATTGTTGTTATTGTTGCTGTTATTGTTGTTATTGTTGTTATGGTTGTTGTTATGGTTGTTGTTATTGTTGTTATTGTTGTTGTTATTGTTGTTGTCATTGTTATTGTTATTGTTATTGTTATTGTCAAACAATAAATAGATTAATCACGTAGGAAACAAGCAGAAGACATTTATTTACTCTTCTGAAACATTTGGTAGGATAGATAACATGGATTTTGGAAACACCTAACTCACTAATCAAAAACCGCACACCCTTACATCGGCTCTCATTGATTTACGATTTCCGCACATTGGTCATTTAACTGTTTCTCTGTACCTGGGCAGCGCTTTGCAAGTCTCTCAATGACATTTCGTTACTGCGTAGTAAAAAAGCTCTTGTTGGATAGTAAATATGGTGTATGTAGTGTTGGCTCGCCACAATGGACATTACTTTGTGCTGGTTTATTTTGGACGTTAGCCATACGTACACCAGAACCTTTGCTATCGGTCACGGTAATTACAATTAGATAAAATAAAGTTAAATTAAATATTCCAAATGCTTTGTATGGTCAATATGACCTTTAATCTGTTACTGGAGGTTAGGCGGTCACATAACCTAAGGTCAAGAACGACGCAGTGAAAAATCGATCAAGCCGCGTAAACAAACATTACGCAAGCTAGTTATACCAGCCTAACAGTTAGCACCCAAACACAGGGTGGTAACAAAGTACTCGCTGTATCAGAACAAAATAACAAAACCTTAAGTGCAACATTCACACTTATTGCTTTACTCATTTATTAAACTAGTGTTCACTGAAAGCCTTACCCTACCATTAATAATACACATGTTATGAACTGTGAAGTTTAGGCATCTCACTCAAGCTTCGGGCTGGGATGGGAATTATATTGGAAGGGGATTCCGGTACTAACTTTTGAGGGGGGAAATCCATCAGCGGGGCTATTTCCTCACGTGGAACTCGTCTCTGATGTCCCGGGTTCGATGCTGTGGCTGCTCCTATTTTATGCTGGTCCGGCTGGCTGAGTTTCCTGGAACTTAAACGAGTTCAGCACTCATTCCTGTGTAAAGGAATCGTAGAACTCATGCGTGGTTGCGGGATTCAGAAATAACGTATCCTTAACCGTAGTTCATAAAGGCTACACTTGTTATTTGTGGCACTTCATACATCACTCACATACACATCTTTTCATGTTGAAATGCTGCCCCTGATTTATGACACTGCTGCTCGTATTGGTCGCTCATTAGTTCCTTGACGAATGAAACCCAATGAAACCCTTACCAAACAGCTCAGCAAGTAGTTTATGTTACAATACCAAATAGCTCTGCTTCCATATGTTATGTTTCAAAGGAAACACTATTACAGTTGACTCAAAAGAATGTGCTCGTGTCATTGGTTGTTGGGTTCATGTCATTGCCAGTGTTTTATGGAGTAATAATGAAAATGACAATGATTCTGATGAAGTAGATGAGGGAGAAATGTTGGGAATAGAGGAAATACAGGCAAATTAAGTAAGTATAAACAGTTACAGAGTATGACAGAGCAATACATATCACTGACGACGACGCTATCTGGCAGGCTGAGATCAGCCCGAGGTGTGTCATGCGTGTACCTACCCTTTTAGGGCTTAACCACTTTATGACGGGATGTAGGGTTTTGCAGGGTGGCGGGTGAAGTTTGAGGTAGTAGGTTATAAGGAGGCAGCAAGATTTTGCTCCTCAGCGGCTGCTTAATCAGTGTGCAACTTCCGTTGGGCACTGCTGGTGTAAAGGTCCAAATATGGAGGTTCATTTAATTGTAAGTGTGAGCTTTCACGGCCGGCGTCTATCCAGTAAAATGATGTTTCTGGTCTCCATAGTTGCCAACCCGTACGATAATTATGAGGGTGTACGATAATTTCGATACGGGTGAAATATCATTTTCACTGGTTTGTCACACCAGCAAAATGGAATTAATTACAAATAGCGACACCACTTTTGCCTTCATGGCCTGTCTCCACCCCTCTAAGGCAACCATTTCATATCCTACTAATCCTTCTACCGTTTATCCTCTTGTTGCCAGTGTGCCCAGATCTGGTAATCTCAATAAAGAAGGCGCTGTTCAGAAAATTGACGATCAAAGGAGAAAACTCGGAATACGTGATATTCCGTGTGAAATAAAGAACATGCCTGAACCTGACAGTTTCTGGAGTGTTGTTAAACACGCGTCACCTTGATGGGAATACTAATTTCAAAGAACTGGCAGAGGTTGCATTATCAGTGATTTCATTGCCCCACAGAAACACTTCTTGTGAAAGAGCTTTTTTCTAAGCTGGATTTAATAAAAATCAAAGTTAGAAACAGATTGCGGCTACATACGGAAAATAGACTTATTCGGTCGTCTCAGCTTATGAAAAAATGTGGTGGGTCCGAAAATCTGCAAGTCACCAAGATGTTTAAGTGCATCTCAACAACAAATTTGTATAATGCTGCAACAGTTGAGGAAGATGATGAACTTTCAGATGACAAGTGCGAGAAACATCAGTGCTAAAGTTGTAATATTGATTAAGGTCATCAATCTTGTAAGTAGATACCATAAACATCAATACTATTACATTTTCATAAGTGGTATGCTGATATATTTATTGTTGTAGCATTTGGTTTATGATGTACGATAATTTTGAATCCAAATCTAAAATTTTGAGTGGTCGGTACGATAATTTTACTTTTAAACATTGGCAACCCTGCTGGGCTCATTGGCCATAGTCCAGTTGATGCGTGAACACCTGACGTTTCGTCCGCCATTCCGACGAGCATCATCAGAGGAAAGTGATTTGTTGTGAAGTCTGCACCACGGCCAATGAGCCCGGAAACACATTTTACTAGATCACTGTAAGTGTTATAATTTGCTTGTAGTTACTGTACCTCTTCAGTGTAGAAACATGAGAGCAACGTCACATCATGTGACTGACGTTTCTGCTTCTGTGTGCCGTAAAGGTACGTAAGTGACTCGCATCTAACCTCTCATTTAAGAATTTCATTCAACAACTAACGCGCGGCCTATACCTCACACCAAGTTCCCACGTGTGTCGAGATTTACCGTTGAAACCCTTATTGACTTCTTTTCTGAGACATAAGTACGTTTTTTCTTCACTAGAAACTTTGTCGATACAGTACTTAATTTGGTGCGTACTTCCGACGTGCACTTATGTCAAAGATTTTCGAAAAACTCCTCCGATTTCACCTTCACGCCTCCATATAACCTGGTGAACTATTATTATGGTCGGCTCCACACGCCGCGAAAATTTTCGACTCTATTGGGTGAGCCAGATTCCCACTTACTAATTTTTGACGTGAAATTACGACTTCCCAGAAATATATCCTGGAGGTTCTCTGTCTCGCTCTTTTTTATCACGACGATTAACTCTTAAAGGCTCAAAAGATTTTCCCTCCTGCCTTTGAACAATAGGCTTGCGGCCTCATGGTGTCACAAAACCCGACGTTCGTTCTGGAAAGCATACCTTCAAGCTTCCAAAATGTTCCTTCTGGGCAGTTTTCCAACATTGCTTACTAGTAGTTTAACACAAAATACGATATCAATTCTTAGTCCATAGCTTAACTAAATATTTACAGATTACCTGTCTAAAATAATTTAAATTACCGTAACAGTATTTATTTACATACATCACAAGTACATTTGTATTAGTACTCAGCCTTGTTTTGGGCTAAATGACGGAAATTTTCTGTTTCACTTTGTGTATTTAGCTAAATATACTATTCAATAAGTACATTTAATTTGGTTATAAAAATAATACAAAATAAACATATAAATGTATGTAAAAATTCACAAATGAGATGTTTTCTTCGACCTAAACTCTAAAGTCAGTCCTTTAGCACAGTTTTTTAACTTTCTTGCAGGTTTTAAGCAATCTTTCACTGCAAATGATGCATCTTACATTGATATCTTATCCCGAGAAAATAGTTGGGTCTCTCCCAAAGATATCAGCCTGTGACGTCAACGCGTAAACTCCATTTCATTTCATTTCCTTCTGGTTTTAATACGTAGAAATTCCTAAGCCTGATTATAAGGTTTCCAAAGTAAGATAAAATAAAATATAAAAATACAACGTTTTGTTTTTGAATTATGATATATTTGGAAACTCGTACCTGCACACACACAAACACGAGCATATAAATATTCATATTTGCCTACCTACCTAAATAATGATCTAATTATTGCTTATTTTAGACTTAAGCAATCTCAAACCGAGTTTTCAGTGAAATTCAGTAGTTCCTCTTGCCTTAGCGTAAAGAAAAGCAAACGAGGAAATCATCTGGATGCAAATGTGTACAATACGGGCTTACAGAATTACTGCAGGATATACACGATCAGTTCGGTATATCAGTATATTAAATTACATATCTACATATACAAGTGAGTTACAATAACGCCAAATAAGTTTAAGGTGTGATTCAGGGGTTATATATGAGTATTTTCTTTTACTGAAAGTATGTCCGCAAATGTCTTGCAGAGCACTAAAATTTTTGAAACACCGCTTCGGGTTAGACGAAATTCCGCCGAACAGAGCGCTACGCGTTTTTACCACAATGCATTAGGAGAGTCTTGAAATAAGAGTAGTCGTGTTACTTTAATTTTGAAAATAAAATACAAAACTCCCTTTTAAATTTTGATTTAATTATTGGCATCAAGTCCATGTATTCTAAAGTAGGTCAAACCTTAGAACCGATCTACAATGCCAATAACATGCTAATGCTACCACTGTTCAAGTTAAAAGGCTTCAAACATAGTTAAAATTAGAATAAACAAGAATCAAACAAGTGCATAAGTGCTTATAAAACACGGCATTGAACTTCGGAGTATAGTTGATGACATAATAATAATAATAATAATAATAATAATAATAATAATAATAATAATAATAATAATAATAATAATAATAATAATAATAATAATAATAATAATAATAATAATAATAATAATAATAATAATAATAATAATAATAATAATAATAATAATAATAATAATAATAATAATAATAATAATAATAATAATAATAATAATAATAATAATAATAATAATAATGATTGCCGAGTTCTTTAAAAAATATCTGGTATATCAGGAATAGCATCAAATGCTTAAAACATCCTGGTCATTAGCTCCTCACACACAAGCGTAAGCGTGTGAACATGTCCCCAAAGGAAAAAAAAAAAAAAAAAAAAAAAAAAAAAAAAATATATATATATATATATTTTTTTTTTTTGGGGGGGGGGTGTGTTCGTTTAGGAGATATTCACCTGTAGCACTTTATATATACAAGGTGAGTCAGCCGCGCCTTATGTTTTTGTAAGGTAGGCCACCCATCAAACACCATGTCCGCTTTCGTCCAGTTTTGCGCTTACTAAAACGTATGGCCTGACGTTCTTAGAGACAGGAATGCGCAAAACTCAGAGGAACAGCGGTTTAAGGGACAGAACGTGCTCCTCGCTAAAGTACACCTCAAAAACATACGACTCGTTTACTGAGAGCGAAGTCCGTTTTCTAGCCGATTTTATAAACTTTTTATTAGAGTATACATAGCAACGTAATTCAGTAAACACCTCTGATAAAAGTGACCTATCATATGAGTACACTAACAACACCAAATAAAAAGAAAATGGCGGGTACTTGTACTTAGAGCAGGGATTGGCTGCGAAAAATTAGGCAAAAGTTAAGTGCACGCCTCATCCACCATGGACATGTACAGTCAAATATTAAATAATGGTTTATTTATTTTTTTGCATAAACTACGTCTCGTATATCTCAAATAACAGTCGTAATAGCTTTTTCCCTCTAAGTGTTAACATTGAAACGCCGGGTAAAGGATTAAAACTGTCTCAAAAGGCTAAATTAAGCATGAAAACTCGCGAAGTGGCAATGACATAACGGGTGGTATACAAGTCGTAGTATTGAGCTCTAAACGTGCTTTCAGGTCTCGAAATAGCTGTAGAGAATAATGACTGCAGCTTATGCGCTACCCCTCAGGAACACGGGATCGCGTCTCGACATTGTGCAATTTTTTTTTATGCTCATCAAAACCTGGAAACCGAATTCACAATAACCTAATTACAAAGTCCCTGACAGTTTAGGACATTATAACTGAAATCGTTTTTGATTGTCTGGATTTCGTAGTAGAACAGGTATAATGACTTCTGTCTCATTGGACTGGCATGGTGCAGTGTGTTATTATGAATGCCGACTCCCTTCATTCTCCATGCGAAAGCTGTTGCATGATATTTTGTGCCATTCCTTCACCACTATTCTTCAGACGAGTACATTGATATGCTTTTGATCTATGGAGAAACAAGAACCCATGCACTAGTAGCTCACCATCTATACCGGGAGATATATAATAGACAACAACAATACCACAAAATAGAAATAAAACAATTACAAATTAAAATAATAAAAGCTTTTAACATAATAATTGTTCAGCCAATGTTATTTGGAGTAGTACACGCTAAAAAATCAGCAAATGGAGAAGAATCGAACAACTACAAAAGGCGGATTGCTCACAAATCGGGCGCTCGTTCCAACTGAGCTACCTAGTAACGCGAGAGGTAAAAATTTCGTTTAACATGTAGTGTTCGCTCGTCCCAATGAACATTTGCAGAGGTGCAAACGTCAACTGTCCTATTACAAGTATATTAAAAAGCGATGCTCTGACATCTATAGTAGTATCTAATAATTTCATCGAGTGTGTAACTAAAGACATCCATGTTAAATAGTTGCGTAGAACCTAGCACTGGGACCGATGTTTCCATATTAGAGTATAAAATGCGGATTGCATAAAACTGGAGAATAAGGGGCAGCTGACTCAGCTGGTGTATTGTGTGTGTGTGTGTGTGTGTGTGTGTGTGTGTGTGTGTGTGTGTGTGTGTGTGTGTGTGTGTGTGTGTGTGTTTCTTATTATTCCATTTATTATATTACATTTACTTAATTTTCCATCTGCAACACTGCTGTTATGCAATGAAATTGAGTTACTTAAGTAGGCATTTAAAGCGTTGGATTATTTTTCCATCCATCACAATTCTAATCCTTAATGGTATTTCCTTTTCAGTGAGTTAACGAATAATACAAATAGTACTTCAAGAGGTAGTGCTAGTTCATATCATTTTTATTTCTATCCATTTTACCACAGTTTCCACAAAGTCTCGAAGCGTTAAGAACAAAGCTTCATTACCATTCATTATTTAAAACCATTCATGACATTTAAATGCACCGTAATTCTTTTGTTTCTGACGCAGTTCGTTTATTTAGCTATTGATATGCAGACAACTGAAGCTCTGCTCTCATTGTTTCTAAACATTATCATTCTGAGAGACATCATCACTCAGCAGCTTGGAACCTAACAAATTGAAATATTGTTCCACTTGATTAATGAGAGCACGCTGACGCACCAGATCAGAATATTGATTTTTACACCATTGCGTTAAAAACAAAAACGTTTGGCTGTCGTGACTAACACGTTGGAAAAATGTGATTACTTGCTTTACACTGCATCCTAACGCAATTGCTATTTCAACTATTTCTGTTTGCATGCAAACAACATTTATTTATTCCCTGTTCTGACAAACACGTCTGTAGGAGTGTGAGTATGTAATGCAGACACCATTTATACCTTTCTTGCAGGAGAAACATTTGATCCAGCTTCAGGAACACTGGAATGTATATAGGCGTATGTAATTGTTTGTAATGGATGTACCGTTTACTTTCTCCACTACGTATATTAAGTAGGGGAAGTGTTGTATTCGACCCAAAATTTCGATGTCGAGATTTCACCGGAAATATACAGGGTGGAAGAGAAGTCATTACATTAATTTAAACCAGGAGTAGATCTCGGTATTTGGAACACATTTTGTATTTTACGTTTTTGTATCTGACCAATTCCTATGGAGATATTTTAATTTTGTCGAAAACAATCTGGCAACACTGCAGATTGTGCAGATGGTCACTTTTACTAGGTCAGTGCACAAACAAACACGCTTCACTATTGCTACCACGCGTCTCCAGGAGTCCAGGAGTAAGTTCGAGTCGCCTGGATTAACCCAGGCGGATGGTAAGGTGGCCACGGTACCTATCCGATTAGTACGGATTTACCCGTGCGGTTTAACAGGTGTTTTTAAGTTTACATGCTTTGGTGTAAATGTCAATTGATGCTGTAGGTTGGCTCCATCTGTTGTCACTGGCGGCGGGATGTGTCCGACCTTGGATGTCTGACCATCCCAGCGACCATTACCCTACTGCTTACTTCGTCGGCCGCTTGTGGGACCGTCAAGCAAGACAGTGCCAGTGGACAGAAAACCGAGAGGTTTAGGTGAAGGGTGTGGTAGCGCCAAGAGTGGAGTAGATATGGCGGTTTAGGTGTTTGAGGAGATAGCGGTAACAAATATCGTAATGAATGAAATGAAAAATGTTTATTTGGGCATGTTTACAACATGCCCGGGCTGTTTAGAGAAAACCCTCTTCAGCCTAGTGTAGTATTTGTTTTTTGTTCGGGTTGGGATTTCCCTCGGCGTTGGTGCGTATTTGTGTTTACTGTGTTTTTGTTGACATTGTGTTGTGTAGTGTGTTGTAATTTGTGTATTATATGTATCTGTGTCAGTTCCTGTGTTCCACATCCATGGCTCCATTTATATGATTCTGCCCAAAAAGACCTTAAGTTTTGCTGCTTGTTGTTATTTTTTATTTTTTGCTGCTGCATGGCTCATTGTTAATTTTTATATGTGTGGTGTGTTTTTGTATGTTTGGGGTTTTTGTGTGTGTTTTTTTGTTTTGTGTCTAAATGTTTTGAAAGTGTTGTAGATGGTCTCGTAGTTTCTGTTCTTCTTGTTCTTGGTACTTGTCGTATACATGTATGAGTGTAATAAGGGGAGGGTTTTTGTCTGTTGGTGTTTCTTGTATGGTCTTCATCTTTTGTGCAGTGTTTATAAGTGTTCTTCTGTAGCTTCTTGTGTATGCATTATGTATGTATTTTATGAATTGTTGTGCTATGTGTAAGTCTATGGGTGGTGTGTTTGTGTATTGATGTATAATGTTGGATTTAAATGATGGTGAGAGTTTGTGAGCAGTCCGTAGGCATTTTCTTTCAAATGCTTTAATTTTATCCATCATAGTTTTTGTGATGAGGGGCAGTGCTGTCTCCTTCCATATTTACTGTGCGAGTGTGTGCCAATCACAAGCGTTAGCACCCAAAACACTACACCACCCAGAGGCTCCAGAGGCAGTTCGAGTCGAGTGGGGAAGCTTATTCCCCCACCCGAAGTGTCTTTACCGCAGTACCTAGCCGTTATACGGCTTTACCTGCGCGATAGTATAGTGTTTTGGTCTACAGGGATTTAAACTCTGGGAATGTTTGGGATCAGGGGTATTTTAGGGACAAGATGGATGATGGTGGGGATTGGTCCATGAACGGGCACTGCCCATACATGCTGATTGGCTGGTTAGTCACAGCAAGCGATCGACTGTTTACATCCACAAACCGGTTCAATTCCCTGACCAATCTCAACGCAACGTTGTAAAGTTAATTTACGTCTGAAAGAGCTACTCGGAGTATTTTTTCAATTCTATTCAGTGATTAATAAAGCCACAATTTTTAGTAAGGCATCGTGTGTAGTAGTGTCGGTTATGTCATGAGTGTGTTCGCCCAGACCGAGAAGCCAGGCATCAGCACTGAACGAAACAGCCCCATGCACACGGTAAGGTGACTAACAATTGTGGCTGTAGTGATTAATTATTTCGAAACCCTGTGTGATGTCTCATAATTACTACCAAAACTGTGTCGAAAATACGTTACTCTACGCATCTTACAAGTAACAAACTTATTTTCATACAGTCTTGTAGAATTACGCATCTAATTTGGAACAAAAAACACTTATTTTTTTCCAAATCGGCTGATCAAAGAACCAAATGCTTCTGTGAAGCACATATTAGAACAGGGGACGACAGGTAACGCTGCTGTGACGTCAGCCCACTTAGCACACATGCTCCCAGAGCAAGCCAGTTGAACATGTGACGTCACAGCGGGCAAGAGGAAATGGGATACGGGACATGTAATCTTAATGCTGACTGTTTCAATTACGGAACAGTCACATATTATAAATAATTACATTTCGGCTTTATGCCATATATATATAATTCTGAACAGTCATGTTATAACGCCAATAGAACAGAAATTATAACTATTTTACCTGAGCAAGAGGAGAGCTATACAGAACAATTAGGTGGACATTTTCCGACATTTGTCGTTTCGCTTTTCTTTAACTAGTTAGTCAATGTCAGGGCGTAATGCACGGCACATTTGTAACCGAAGACTGCATGTCAGATTGTGATCTGACAATATGCTTCGGGATTTTGACTTAGAAAGGTTCATAACAGAAAAGAATTGTTCGCACACATACGTGGAACCAAACATACATAATATCCGTGCAACAAGGGCATACAACCTCAGAAATCTGTTTTGAGGAACATTCTTATAACAATTAGCCAAGTCTTCCTTGTGTTTATATTTGTCCTTCAGCAAATCATCGCGCTGTAAATTTATCAATTCAATTTGCAACCTGCTAGAAACATTGTTAACATCCTATGGATACTGGGTCGCAAAGATCTGAAACGTAGTTGGCCTGGATTAGTTTATTCCCTTCAAAGTACACCACTGAATAAGATTCCATCCTCCTTTTTAGAAGATATTGATAAATTAATAAGAACATCCGTCAAAGAAATAGTTGGGCTACCACATGATTGCCCCAATTATATGATATACGCTCCACGTAATCTTCGAGGAATAGGACTAATTAGAGCTGGTTGGGAGGCTTATATACAACATTTCAATATAGCTCAGAAGCTTTCACAGATACAAGATGATCATCTACGCTTGTGTCGAGATACTCAGAAAGAGAAGAAAGAAGCCCTTTCCAATTTGAACATTGACATTAACGATGAAATCATGTCAAAATCAGGACGATGGCTTCGAAAACAATTACAACTTAAATCGTTTGATGCATGGTGTCAGCTACCTCACAAGGGAAAGGGGATTGAGACATATAAAGAGAATCCCAGAGCCAATTCGTGGATGAGCAACAGAAAAATCCTGTTATGTTCTGAATGGACTAATGCCATCAAAATGTCATGTAACACGTCAGCAGTAAGATCTGTGCCTGGAAGAAATCAGCGAACAACACTATGTCGGCACTCAAATTGTAAAGAAGTGGAAACCCTTGGGTATGTACTAGGATATTGCCCAAAGGGAGAATTACTTCGCCACACTCGTCACCACCGTGTGCGTTCATCAATTTCTACAGCCCTTCGTAGAGCCAATTGGGAGGTCTATGAAGAGGTCCATTGCTTGTCTGAGGATGGTAGACATCGAAGAGCAGATATCGTAGCCATCAAGAGGGATGCAGGAAAGGGTCTCATTCTTGATCCAACAGTAAGAATGGAGCAACATTTACAGCAGGCGACACAGGTGAACGAGGAAAAGGAAGCCATCTACCAACCATGCATTCCTCACCTTAGTGAGAGATATAATGTACCTGAAAATGCATGGGAGGTAAAAGGACTACTCTTTGGTGCCCGCGGAACATGTTTTAAATTCACAAGTACCTGCCTCAAAGCACTGGGTGTGCAATGGTCCGAAATTGTAAATATATGTTTACATGTCCTAAAAGACTCTTTATATATTTTAAATAATTACTTGTATTCAATGTGTTAACTGTTATCTTCTTGTTATAATCTTTTAATGTCTTAGATATTTTGAATATTAATTTTAATCATTTTTTCTTCTTCTTCTTCTTAAAATTGACTTTGTCATATATCTCTGTATTCTGGATCTTTATGGTCACCTGCAGTGTCAGGCAGATGTCACAATTTTTTTTGTGAAATATATATATGCATCTTGAAGCCTGGTCTCAAACTGGTGTGAAACACGGGGAACTGAACACATGCACCGTTGATCTAGGCAGCATAGCAATACACTGCTCTCGCCTGACGTCACACGAACGTACAAGCTGGCTCTTCGTTTAAATACGTCACACGGCCCGAAGTTGTCTTCCCCTGTATTAGAAGGAATGTAATGACTTCCCTTCCACCTGTATAAGCTCACCGGACAGACAATTAGTCACCCCTGGTCAACACCACTTCCGGACCTGATAACTCCCTCGATTCAGTTGGGAAGTGAGGCCACAAGGTTCTGCAAGTATGGCACATCGAACTGACATCACTCACGTATCAGTTGTTCCCACAAATCCACCATATTGTAGGGAATGCTGATTTCGGCGTTTCACCTGCTGTTCCAAAATATGCCACAAATTTTCGATTGGATTCAAGCCGGGTGATTTTGGAGGCCAGTTGAGATGTGATAAGATGAATCCAAAGAAAAGGGACTTCTAGAAAAAGCTTCGTGGGCATGTGTGTGACTGTGTGTCTGTATGTGAACAGCATAACTCATAAACGGAAAGTCGGTTAAAAAACCAAAGTTGGTATTTCAGTTTAATATCTCTCAAGCAGATTTTGACGAAACTTTTTCCACCTTAAACTACCCTTCACATGGAAAATTTTTTGAAATTTTTATTTTCTCAAAAATGGCTTGAATGATTTTGATTAAAATACCATATATTTAAGAAATTGTTATGCCAAATGAAATATATAATTTGAATTTTTTCGCTATAGTTCATGTAGTCCTGTTTATTCTTAATGAAACTCGTAAACTGTAAGAGATAGACCATATCTTACTATACAAAAATTTTCGGAGATATTTCTTGTTATTTGTGTAAGTTTTGCAATGCTGCAATTTCTACAAATGTTTATCTCGACTAACATGAACATACAGAAATAACAGTTTGTGAGAATAATTTATACAAGGGTAGAGAAAGCCATGTGAGTGCAACACATCGGATTTGTAATCTTCTAGAAATAGCTATAATACGGAATCTTTTACACCACGAGAGGACAGGTAGTGCCTGTGTGACGTCAGCTCACGCCACTGAACGTGCTCGTACTGAAGACCTGCTCAGCGTGTGACGTCACCACGCTCTGTACTGGTGCCATAGTGCGAGAGGAAATAGTTTATGGTATGCGGGATGCAGTAGTGAAGGAAAGACAGGAAACGTATCTGATATTAATAATAGAGTTAACGTCTGGGATGTTTTAATTATACAATTGGTCAATGATTATAAATAATTACGTTTCGTCTCTATGCTATGAGCCTACGGAACAAAATTAGGTGGACATCTTTTGAAGTCTTCTGTTTCCTTTTCCTTTATCTAGTTTATCCATGTTAGGCGGCAATGTGTGGGAAATTTGCAATGGAAGACTGCATGTTAGGTTGTGATCTGACAGGGTACATACTTGGAAATTTGGTACTATTTGAACCAGACAGAAACACTGGCTGCTTCGTTTTACTTGTACTGGCCATGTTATTGTCATTGAGAGCTCTACACCTGAGTGGACCCTCCAGTTCTGTACTCACAGCGCTGTTTACCTAGGTGGCATGGTCAGTAGATTTACTGGTATGTAAAAGAACTCCTGAGGGACGAAATTCCGGCACTACAGCGACGCTGACATGATTCTGGCAATTGACAGCGTCATTAAACAACAAAATAATTAATTATAACTTCTAAGTGCTGTTGCGCTATTATTGTTGATAAATTATAACCAAAGGATGGTAAAACCCAGAAACCTCCTATCCTCCTTAACAAATAGACTTATTGAATAAAGCTGATTATTATGCGAAGGTAATGCAACCTCATTGTGTAAAAAGTTGAACGTGATATACGTATTAAATAGTTTCCGAGATAATGGGTTATGAATTTTTTAACATTAGCAAGATAGGGCTTTCAATTTCCACTTAAGAAGTAATGGAATAAAGAAACGCTTATTGATTTCTGTAATAAAATAGAGAGAGAAGGCTAGGCAAGAATAAGTACATGTGGCTGAGTGGTTTAATATCCCCATTACGTGTAAACAAAAACAACGTCGAGAAACTGAGGTATGTGTAGAAGAAGTTTGGAACAAACAATGGAGTAATTTAAAACGATTGCAATGATTGAACCTGTTCCTAAAGAAAATAAATTGGTAACTAACCAAGGAAAATGGGAGACAAATAGTAACAAAGCAAAAGTAAAGAATTGAGAGATATAAAGGAGGTATAAAGTAATAGATAAGGATAGTAGGAGTGAGACAGATTTAAATAAGTAGGGAATATTCTAAATTTAGAATTCGGAAACAAGAATGAGGGTACACATAAGGGTAGGATTCGATATTGTGACATTATTCAGCTTTTAATGTAGCTTCACTAATGTGATTTTGTTCAATGTTCACGTTTCCTCGCGCGTAACAGTGCCATTAAACACATCTGAAGCAGCCTTTTCTTCACTTGCGCTTCACTTGCTGGGGTGTCGAACACAAGACTTCTCTAACCGCAAAAGTCGCTATAAGTGGAAAGTATCTTCTCAACTGCCCTCGGAGTCCAATAACTCACTATCTGATTTACTACAAACTGACTCATTCGTGAGTAACCTCGCTTACTCGTATAATGTAGCCGCTGAAATTTTCGAGACAGCTCTAGAATGTTCGCGAAGACGGGGAGAATAAACTTACTGAGCGAATAAACTTACTGGGCAATCTATCTCTCGATGGCATTTTTTTATTTTTACGCTGTGTGAAAGCACTACCCCTCCTGCCTGTCTGTCACGATAGGCATTCAGGCACGTCAGCCGATGGCTTATTGTGTGTAAGACCCTGAGGGGAAGGATGATATGAGAGTACCCTACAGGTGGCCAGAACACATCATAAGCAGAGCTACTACGGTGGGTCTCTAACAGGTACAGCCAAGTACTTCAGCCCGACGGAGTTCCAGCTCGCTACAGAGAGCCCGCCAATAGCCAGCCAAGCCCGGCTGATAAATCAGTCACCCTGGAAGGGCAGCTAGCCGACCACAACGCTTTCCCTCAGCCGAGCACCACATTTCCAGAGCGGCAAATAACACCGCAATGCAGCCCGCCGGCGAATCCTTTGAGTGTTACAAGCTAGAGGGACTGGATACAGAAAATGAAATCAATGAAATGATAGGGAGTGATTCGGGGATGTAAGGCAAATGTCCTCCCCAGCATTCGCCTTAGTGACCTTCGAAAAGTTCCAAAAAAACCCAACGTCAGAAAGTTGGGCTACTGTAATCGAACACGCGACCTCACGAATGCGGGCCGTAGACGTTAGCACCTGAGCCGTCCCGGTCGCTACTAATTCATCTACTTTCTCTCCTTATCTTTTCAACCGGCTAGTAGATCAGTTGATCGCCACTTTCTACTTGATAAGTGAGATCAGGATGTTAAGTCTTAGCATACGACATCAATTAATTCCGGATAACTGAGTATAATCTTATTACATTGGTGAATTGACTTTTAAGGACGACCACCAATTACTTCGAAGGATGTCACACAGGCAATGAAGAGATTGGATTTGGAAGAGGAGCAATGTAACAACATAGAATAATGAAGAAAGGCTATCGGAAGATGTGTTACACATTAAAAAGCCGATTAAATAATAACACAATACACGAACTTTTCAAAGAAAGAAAAGCATGCTTTTGTTTCTGGGAAGGCATTTAGCTAGAGCCTTGGCAGCGTTGTCCTTAACAGCAGAACGGTTTCAAATACACATTACATTTTCTATCAAGTATCAATATTTGGTGACAAAGTCTAAGTGCATAGCATTAGAAGATACATCAAGTGATCGTCGCGTAACATATTGCGATATAGATTTTTAATATAGTTAAATTTGGAGAGACTCTGCTTGCAAATATATGTAGAACTATACTCACTCTTATATACACTATTCTTGCAACTGTTTATTTCTCTATCTACCACATTTTAATCAATTTTCAGAAATTATTTTATTGTAATTTTTTTTTATTTATTTTTTTTTTTTTTTTATGTGCAAGGGAATATGGGAATACAGTAGGATTTAAGTGACAGTTAAATGTTTTAAGAACTGCTGGCCATGCAATGACTTTGAAATTCCATTCTCTGTGCAAGGCCAAGAGATAGAAAAACAAATAACATATTCCTATTTTATAAAAATATTGGCAAATTCAAATAAATAATAAATAATATCTCAAAAATGTTTCATCCAAAGAAAAAAATTATTCGGTATAAACTGTGTGTTTTAATTAAACCCACATTTTTTTATTTGGTAAGCCGTTTACCGTCATGCAAAAGTCATCCAAAATGAAGAATTCTTCTGAGGTATTAGTGAAAGATTGGAGGTATTAGTGAAAGATTGGACAACCCTACATATTACGGAAGAAAGGATAATTTGTATAAAATTAAAAGAAGGCACAGAACCGACGTAGGAAAGTTCTCCTTTGTCAATAGAACCATTGAGGAATGGAATGAATTACCTGTAGCAGTCTTTCAGGGCTGTCCTTTATCTGTGAAGAAATTTTCGAAAAATATCGTAAATCAAGTAAATGCTGTGTAACTTACTATAAAGTTTCCGCACGTGTATTTTTGACATTTGTTGAACTGATGGTGAATAGTAATGCTAAATTTAAATTGGTTATACTGACAGGATAATTAATTAATGAGTGTTAATTAGTATTTAGTGCATTTCATCTATATTTTTATTATTGTTCTTTATTGTATTATGATTGTATTACTATTGTTTGTGCACTTTGTTTGTAACCTTAATTTGTACATTTAACTCTGCCACCGGGTAATACCCATTCGCAGAAAATATATACATACATACATACCCAGAAAATTCAACGCATGACTTAGAAGCTGCCACGGAATGGCCTGTTCGTGTCCGTCACTGGATACTGACTGGCTCACCCTCCAACTTGAAGAGAAGGTGAGAAATAGCACTCTCTAACTACGTAGAGAGACAAAGTTTGGACATCGCTGCTATTCCCTTAGGAGTATGTCTTTGCAATTGTAGCTTTCAGCTTGTAAATAGAGAGAATGCTGTGTTCACAAGTTCAGGTTTTTAAACGATACATGTAATACTGTTTTAAATAATTTAGCTCTTTTCTCCTAAATAACTTGTTTCATTCTGAAACACAAGTTTTGCGAATTTAACAATTGTTACCCTCGTATTAGCGAAGAAAAACACTTTTCGTTTTATGGAAGACACAAAGTTTAATGGTAGGTTGCAGGAAGAGCTGATCAACAAGATTACTTGTTAAATTACCACACACAAGTTTTTTGTTTGAGTATTACAGTAATATTCCAGAAAGTGTCTTCATTTCATCTTATTATCGTATATAGCTTCGCTCCGCCCTTAACGTGTAGTAACGTCGCACTTTTCTGGTAGTGGACAGCTATCAGCCGCCATTACATTTTGTGTCTGCTATAATTAACACGTCGATATGGCTACTGAAATTCTGTACTCTCTACTTAAAAGTAGAGACCGAATGTTAGGCAAAATGCCTGTTCTTAATCACTATAGATGTCATAAAAACGAGTTGATTTTAGCTCAACTTACTACCCACGAAGCTGTTTTTATAAGCGTATTGTCTATTTTAACATACCGGATAGAAGGGAAGTAATTACATTAATTTGAACCAGTGATTGATCTCGGTATTTGGAGCACATTTTGTATTTTACGTTTTTGTCTCTGGCCATTTCCTGCGGAGATATTTTAGTTTTGTCGAAAACAAACTGACAACACTGCAGATTGTGTGGATATCACTTTCACTAGGTCAGTACATAACCCAACACCGCAGCGGCGTGTCTTGTGAGCGTAAACACATACCATGCTGTATTTTTCCATGTTTACTATGCGAGTGTAGGCCAATCAGAATCGTTATCTCCCAAAACTTTACACCACTCTGTGTCGTGTTTGGAGCGACGGATATACTTACATGCAGAAATCGATTCAGGTCCCTGACCAACCTCAGGGTTACTTCACGTCTGAAAATGCTTTAATTCATTTAAGTGATTAATTATTTCGAAAGCCTAAGTGATTTCTTATAATTACTACAGAAGCTATGTAATGCACTCTACGCACATTACAACTAACAAACTGTTATCTTCTTACATTCTTGTGGAATTACGCATCCAATTTGGAACAAATATCATTTTTTTTAATCGGCTGACCAAAGAACAAAACGCTATTAGGCTTGTTTGTGTGTAATGCTTCTATGAAGCACATATTAGTAGGAGCAATAACTTCCCTTCCACCTGTATAATGTCTATAAATGCCTATTTCCGTTTTCTGGAGGAGAAAAAAACATGTTATTGAAGAATTAGATTATAATGCTGACAGGTAGGTAATTTACATCTCATAAGTTCATGGCAAATGCATTACTTCAATTTGCTGTCCTCACTATTCTGTGCTACCAGGTGACATTAAATGCCTTGAACAGAGACAAAACACTGCAAGTTTTGGATAAAGTTACTCAGGAAATTCAAGTTATTCCAGGTGATGCAAGGGAAAAATCTGATGTGTTGCACTCACATGATTTTCTTTACTCTTGTACTAACCGTTCTTACAAACCCTTATCCCTATATTTTTTGGAAAACGTTTATTAGTCGGAGGGCTCCACTCGTAATGGGACACGTGCTGTGATTTTGCCATCTTATACACATAGCCACAGATAATACGACACTGTTAACTCGATGGGCTAGGATATCTCTAACAGAAGGGGCACAATTTGTGGGAAATACCATAACTTTGATTGCAAAATTGCCTCACCAGATAGTACCAGTTGTTCAAAGCTCTTTTGCAGACAAATTGGAACGGTTGCTGCTGATTAATGTCGCTTAACACTTCAACGTTATGGCATAGAGTTTCAGATGTATGTTGACAAGTTCCGTACGACATAAGACTGACTCTCTATGGACAGATGTTTGGGAATTTTCTTACAACTGCCTGGCGCAGTATCGCTAACAGCAACTTCGACTTGGAGAAACCAGTATGTAGCATGTTAAGATATCGAGTTTCTGAAACTCGCCCAAGAAAATTACGTTGAACTGTCGTTACAGTTTCAAGTTTAGTAAACCACAGCACACATTCCGCCGTTGCTGCAGTGTGGATGTCTTTTAGATACGTTCGCTTTTGGAGAGAACCCGTTAAACACACACATACACACGCGCGCGTGCGGATGTTATTCTTAAAATACTCAAAACATATATTTCTAGTGAAATCTTGACATCGAAATTTTGGGTGGAATACAATACTTCCTCTACTTACTATACGCAGTACAGAATGTTAAAAAGTGAATAGTACACCACTGTATTCAAAAGTCTGAAGAACTTCTACAACATTTTGGTAACCTAAATGGTTCCTCATCCATTCCTCCTTCCCTGGGTCTGGTTCAAAGCACAGCCCCGGTTTCGGGCATCCTTCCATGACCTGTACCTTTTACCTTTACTGTGTAGTCATCATCATGAACAAGTTCGTTTTAGGCCATGTGGCATGTAACGATAAACCTAGCGAAGATGATCTTGGTCTTTCCACCGCTGCATTGGTCTTCCTTGGTCCCTGTGACCAGTTGGAACGTACTGGAGTCTACGCTACCCGACCTTAAAGTGAGTACGGATGTCAACATTACGCCGCAGCACAACTTTCAGCAGGGGGAAATAGTTCCTTACTACATTGTGTACATAATAGCATATTTAATACTTTAAAGTAATGAATGGGGTGAAAAAATACCATAATTCAACCTACAAGACATTTAAATGCCATAAAGATTGCCTCACATCCATGTCATAAAATGCATAACTATGTTTTTCCACTACACAAAGCTTGTCAGATGCAAACAAAACGACACAGAAGTCCACTTCACATTAGAATTCTCCAATACTTGAAAGAAATAGATTTAACAATTTCTATGATCCAACCCAGCTATATTAATTGCTCCACACCCTACTGGCAGATACAAAGTCCACCAATTGATACCAGTCTTTCATCTCATTTGAAGCTTCAAACTCCTTCTTGTACACTTAAACAAACGTGGAGTTCTTTACTGGATGAACATAACTCTAACACGAAAATTTTCACTGATGGATCAGCATCTAAAGAGGGAAGAGGATGTGCAATTGTGTATCCTGATCAAACAATGCTCTACAGTTTACCTCGCCTGTTTAGCATTTTCTCCTGTGAAGCATTCGCTATTAAGGAAGCGCTTCTATATATATCCAATTCATCCGTTAAAAGTCACTGTACCATATTCACTGATTCCTTAAGTGTACTACTTGCCATACAAAACTCCGAGCCAAACCATGCACTAATCCATGCAATTCGACTTTTGTGGCACAATATAAATAAGACCGATGAAAAGGTATCCTTTGTATGGACTCCCTCTCATGTTGGCATAACAGGCAATGAAACTGCAGATGAAGCTGCAAAAGAGGCAGCTAAACATCCCGTCAGTGATGCCTCGATCGCTTCTCCACATCAAGACATCATCAACGGTACTAAACATATGTACATGCAGACATGGTCATCAGTTAGCAGTAAACTCCATGAAGCTCGCTCAGGCTGTACAAAACCTTTTCTGCATCTCCAAAGACTGAAAAGAAGAGATCAAGTTAACATCACTTGGACACTCCAAACTGACACACAGTCATCTTCTCACCAAGGACCAACCTCCAAATTGTGCCAACTGTGATATTCCTCTAACCATCCACCACATCCTTATAGATTGCCCACAATACAGCAGATATAGACAGCAAGCCGGCATTTCCAGTCTTCATCATGCAGTCAATACACCGAATATGATCAGCAAGACTCTACAGTTTATGAAGAACATAAAACTTTCAAATCTACTGTAAATGTCAACATAATGTAATATGTGTATGTATAATTGTAAGTTAATATCCACAATGTATTACTATGTATGGTCGTGATAAGACCGTGCTGTCAAAACGACCTTAAATAAATATTTACAAAAAAAAAAAAAAAAAAAAAAAAAAGACATTTAAACATGGGCATAAATATTTTACTTCCATTTATTATCACGTGGGGGTCTGCAATTTTCCGATTGCGTTGTTACTGTAGTGAAGTGATGCTCTGACACTTGTATTACTAGTAATGCACGTGCAGTTAGTGTGGTGGAGTGTTCAGTTCCTCAAAGTAGGAAACATAAAAGCTGAAAGCCTCTAAGAAGTGGTGAAAACACTATTGTATTATATGTGTTTAGCTTTTTCTTTCAACGTTATGGCTCTCTGGCTGTGAAAGACGTAACCAAATTGAAGTCTGAAGCAACTGGTATTTCTGAGTACAGTGTTTCAATGAAACAAACAGGAAGTGTAAAAGTCCCTAAAAGGGAAGAACCATTTAGTGTTTTAGGCAAAGTGGATGACTGTTAAGTGTTATTCGCTTTAAAATGCACAGTTTCTTTTTAAGCAACGGGCCTCCTATAATAGATAATAAACAATGAGCCAGATCTTCCAAATTTTAGGTAAACCACGTCCCATACTTTGTTGAAAGACACTGGGTTTCAGTTTACAAAAAGAAAGACAATGTGATATTTGATTGGGAAGCTATGTTGGTGTGGAGACGTTACCTGAGGTCTGTCGGTATCGCACCTCAATCTGACGAATGAGGTTAAAAGTTTTTACTCACAAAATTACATTTCATAACTTTTTAATCAATTTCTTTAATAAGTTGATGTAGTTTATTTAATAAATACGAGCTGAGTGTAATTCTAACCTCACATTGCTACAGTGAAAGATTTGACGGTGGCAATAACAGTCAGAATTAAACAGCTGAGTGCAGAGAACAACACGTGCTTGTTGGCGGAGTGATACAAAGGCAATGTTTATATGCGTACCCACTTTAAGCTCGGAGGGACTACTTTCCATTCTCATAAAATGATTTTTCTATCTCCTCAGTCAAACTTGATACTTCAAGGTTTTCTCTGATGTCCTTATTCCTTTGGTGGTCCAACCTAGAAACTCCTAACAAGAAACGCATTAGGGCTACTTCAAGTTTATGTGGATTTCTGTTATTTAAAATATAAGCTTCACTTACGTGTCTGGGTGCAGCTTTTGATGTGATATTATGTAGTGTTAGTTTTGTATCGGTCGTCATCTGTTTGACAAAATGTCTCCTTACTATCCGCTTCAATTTATTTATATATTTACTGTGAAGTCCAACCATAAAACGAGTGATTTACTTTGATTTTTTATTGTAAGAAAAGTAATATATTGTGTTCGATTTGGTATTGTATCTATTATTAAACATGTACACATCTACAAAGGCTTGTTTTTCACATAATTATTACGTAAACCTACCCTAATTGACACAAAGGCATCATAATAAATATATATTTTGGGACTGTTAATTGTATTTCAATATTTGGCAAATATTCCTTCATATAGGGCCTGGCTGTACACACATATGAACACGAAGCTATCTACGAGGCACACAGCGCTATTTTGAATTATTCATGTCCATTAACGCAGACTGACCGTGTTCTCGGTAGTATCGCACTAGTTCATAATTTATCCACTTCCCTTATGAGTACGTACGTAGGTATATGTTTCTAAGCATTGTATATTTACCATGATTTCCAGCTAACAGTCCTCAAGAGTACAAAATGCACTTTATATGGCGTAAACTCTCCTGCAATACAAACACACCAACACTGTTATACCTGGTAAAGGTAAACTAACTACTTCCTTCATTGTAGTCATCATCATCATCATCATCATCACTACTCTGGAGAATAAATCCTATCACTAATAAGTTTGTCAATCTTCTATGGCTCTATACCTTAAATACCACGCTACTCTGATGTTGAAATAAAATATGGAGTTTCATAATGATAATAGTAATAAAAATCTAATGTGTTGCAATCACATGACTTTCTCTACTCTTGCACTAACCACTCTTACAAACTCTTATTTCTATATCTTCTTCGCGTTAGTTGAGATAAACATTTGTACAAATTATCTTATTGCTTATTTCCTTGTAGGTGCAAGAAGAATGTTAGAATACAGTAGGCTTTGAGCGATAGTCAAATCTTTTAAAGCTTTGAGATTCCGTTCCCTTTGCACGGCTAGCATATAAAAGTGAATAACAATGATCTATTTGACGAATTTTTTTTTCTTCTTCTTTTGCAAAACTTACACAAATAACAAGGAACATCGCCGAAGTAGTTTAGTCTACAAAAATATTTATTTGACATAAATTGTATGTTATAGCAAGATCTACATTTTTGTATTGTAAGATTTGGTCTATCTCTTACGGTTTACCGGTTATGCAAACAGGATTACATGGGTCATAGCCAGAGAATTAAAAATATAAACTTCATTTTTCATAAGATATCATAAGCTTATGTCATTTTAATCAAAATCGCTATAGCCATTTTCAAGAAAATCAAAATTTCCGAAAAATTGTCCATGTAAGGGGTACTTTAGGGTGGAGGAATTTTCTTCAAAATCTACGTCCCGTATCCTTGAAAGACATTAAATTTAAATACCAACTTTGGTTTTTAATCTACTTTTCGCTTTTGTTGTTGTAGTGTTTAACGCCCGCTTTTACTACTACGGCACCGCAGGCGGTGACACTGATGATACATGAAGATGGAGCACCGGTGGAATGAGATGGCGGGGGAAACCGGAGTACCCGGAGAAAACCCGCCCTGACGCCGCTTCGTCCACCACGAATACCACATGCGGGTCCCTGGGATCGAACCCGGGCCGCCTAGGTGGTAGGCGAGCGCGCTAACCGCTCGGCCACGGCGCCGCCACTTTTGAGTTATATTGTCCACACATATACACATGCGGACCTTTTTC
This sequence comes from Tenodera sinensis, assembly GCA_030765045.1. Taxonomy (NCBI): domain Eukaryota; kingdom Metazoa; phylum Arthropoda; class Insecta; order Mantodea; family Mantidae; genus Tenodera; species Tenodera sinensis. The sequence goes on along the minus strand of CM060968.1, from coordinate 131,505,072 downwards.
TAAAAATTCTTTTCTGGGGGTTCAAAACACATATTTCCGGTGAAATCTCAACATCGAATTTTTTTTTTTTTTTTTTTTTTTTTTTTGGATGGAATACAATACTTCCTCTACTTACTATACGTAGTAGATAAAGTAAAAATATACCTGCATAGAGGTTAATGAGGAAGTGTGTGACTAAACTTTAAACTCATTTTTCTCGAAAACAATTTTTTTGTCATTTTCTCATATTCAAAAATCTATCTTCTCCCACAAAAACCAATAAGTGCAGGTCAACGTCTTGAGCAACACAATTATAGCAACGCTTGCTTGCCCAGCAGTAGTTGTGTCGTGGTCTTCAAACGTAACAGTGTTGTGAACTGGTTCTCACCAAATTAAATTAGGCGTATAAAATGTTAAAAAGCTCTTCAAATGACGAAAATAAAACCAACTTCCAGTGCTAGATTAATTAATTTACAGAAAGAGTTTTCGGGTGGTTTAACATCTACAGATAATAGGTACTGTTTTGTGGAGCGTGTGAGAAAAATATAGGGAGTGAGAAAATATTTCACATGGTTCAGCACATAAACACAGCAAAACATAAGGAGAATTTAATCGGAAAACAGCTAGTTCAAAAACATCTAGTAGAGTGCTTCGGAAGTAGGGTTACTGAATTTTCCTATGACTTGTGCCAAGCATTTTTAGCTGCTAATATTCCCTTGTTCAAAATTAATAATTAATAATTCTTGCCAAGTACACTCGACAACATGTGCCTGAAGGAAGTACACTGCGTGAGACTTATGTAGGACATTGTTACAATAACGTATTGTCAAATATACAAAATGAATTAGCGGATCAGTTTGTGTGGTTGTCTGTTGATGAAACCCCTGATTCTGAGCGCCGTTCTATTGCTAATATAATCGTGGGTGCTTTAAATATTGAACAAAAGACTACATGTGTGCGAATTTTCGGCCACTGACAATGTAACTGTGACACAGTTTGTGGTCATGTGGAATCAAATACGACCGGTTACTTTTGTTACTGATGAGGGTCCTTATATGGGAAAATCAGAACAAACACTGAGAGGTATTTTTCCTAACTTAATACATATAACTTGTTTGACACACGCTCTTCATCGCATTTCTGAGACAATACGTGATTCTTTCCCATTGGTAGATAGATTTGTGTCCAGTACAAGGAGAATTTTTGTTAAATCTCTTCCTCCTGCACCAGTGTTAACTCGATGGGGAACATGGGTCAATGCAGTTTTATATTATGCCCAGCACATAGAAATAGTCGAAGAAGTTGTTAATTCATTGGACTCGAAAGATGCTTCATCAATAGAAACAGTGCAAAATATTCTGTCAGACACTGGGTTAAAAGAGATCTTAGTTTCATATCTGCCCATTTTTCTTTCTTACCAACAGTCATGACGGCATTGGTAGCTGTAGGATCTCCTTTGCATGAATCACTTACTTGTCTTTGAAAAAACAATGTGATCTAAGTTCGGTTCCTGGTAGCATAAGACAAAAAGTGAAAGAGAAAGTGAATTATATAATTTCAAAAAATTCTGGTTATAAACAGATGTGCGATATTCGAGACATCCTCAAAAGAAAACCATCTGTCACACCAAGAGACTTGACTCTCTCTGTGAAGCAGTTAACATTATTTAAATATGCCTCGATAACATCTTATGACGTGGAGAGAAGTTTTTCACGTTACAAAAGTGTTTTGCGAGACAACAGACGATGTTTTACAGTTGAAAATTTGTGCAAGGTGTTGATTGTGAACTGCAATTTAGCAGTTAATACTAGCAGCGGGACCACTTCTGCTTCAACCTCTAAGGAATAAGGCAACTTTATTTGTTATTTATACTAACTCGTCTTGTCTACTGCGAAGGGGCATTGTTTTAATTCAATAGTGCATATTTCTTGGCATATTTTCAAGCTTTTAAGATCATATTTGCATGCATATTTCAGTGTTTTTTAGGGCATGAACTTCCGAGCCTTAGTTATAACTCTTTTTTTAAAAATAATTAATATAATAATGCGGTTTTTTTTTTTTTTTTTTTTTTTTGAGGTGTTAAAATTTTAATTTATAAAAATTAAAAGTCGCGTAAATGCAACATATCAGAATATATGCCCATAACATGAGTTTAACTTTAAGACACAGTGTTTAACGCATGTTATTATTAATAGCCGGCGACTGGAGTGCCAGACGCTGCAGTTATCTATATCTATGATATGCATGTAATCTCTTAAAGTGCACAAAAATTCATCAGCGAAACAGCAATCCGAGAATCCCACACTCTCAGAGAGACACTAATCCTGTCAGCATCGTGACCATCATGATTCAATATGATATACACGTCCCTTTCAACTTTTATTTACGATCCTAGAAAATTCATGTTATGCGTTGTCTTCACATGACTTTCTCTACCCTTGTACTAACCGTTTTTACAAACTCTTATTCCTATATCCTCTTCGTGTTAGTTGAGATAAACATTTGCAGAAATTATAATTATCTTATTGCTTAATTTTCTTGTACGTGGAAGGAGAATATTAGGCTTTGACTGACATTCAAATCTTTTAAAGCTGGTCGCTATATGAAGGCTTTGAAATTCATTTCCCTTTCCACGATCAAGAAATGAAAAAGTGAATAACGACCTTCCATTTTAGAAAAGTTCGAGTATTGCAAAACACACAAATAACAAGGAATGTCTTCAAAATGGTTCATTCCACAAAAAAATGTGTTCGGATCTAGCGTTTGTGCTTTAAAGATATACATTTTTGTATACTAAGATTTGGTCTATCTCCTACGGTTTACGAGTTATGCAAAAATCATTCAAAGTAAGCACGACTACATGGACTATAGCCAGAAAATTCGAAATATACATTTCATTTTCCATAAAAATTACTTAGTCATTTTAATCAAAATCGTTACAGCCATTTTCGATCAATTTTGTATGTAAACGGTTGTTTAGGGTGGAGGAATTTTTTTCAAAATCTTTGTGTTTGTATCCTTGAAAAATATTAAATGTAAATACCAACTTTGGTTTTTAACCGACTTCTCGTTTTTGAGTTATGCTGTCTATAGACTGACACACACACACACACACACACACACACACACACACACACACACACACACACACACACACACACACACACACACACACACACACATATACACACACACGCGCGCGCGCGCGCGAACTATTTTCTAAGAGTACCTTCTTTTTTTTGGATTCAGGAGGCCTTAAAATATATATTTCTGGTGAAATGTCGACATCAAATTTTTAGCTCGAATACAATACTTCCTCTACTTACTATACACGGTAGGGAAAGTAATATAACCTATATTTTCTACTAATAGCCTGTGAAGTCTTCTTCATTCTGAATTGATTTTATATAACTAATAAAATAGTAAGATTACAAACTGCACAGAAAAGGTAGATCTCTTTTTAATACACAATTTATTTCAAGTAACCTTTTCTATGATTTTGGCCATTTCCGAAACTTTCAGCATTTTTAGAAGGAAGTCCGAGTGTGTGCTTGTGCGTGTGTTTATGTGGTAAATATAAAACTTGGTATTTAATTTCAATAGCTTCCAGAGTCAATCTTTTGAGAATAGTCCATGAATTCCTCTTGATTGGGAACGAATTTTGTATAGATTTGTGTAACTGGTAAACGTTAAAAACATTGACAAAAATTAACTGCACAAAAGGAGTAGAATTCCTTAAAATACATGATTGTGTGCGAGGTTTAACTTGTGTGACGTTTTGGGAGGTATAAGATTTCTCTCTCAACAATGTCACCTTTAATGCTTCCTTTCGTTATCTGTCAGTTCTTTGCAGCCGCAAGATCGCCAACCGATGTTTATGCTACGGTTGAAAAACGGTTTGGTGGAGAACATTAGGTTATGCTCATTGAGTTACCTACATTAAATAACGGACAATATACAGCATCTGTAACATCATTGTGCCAAATGCGACTGCTATAGAATATCCCAACGGCTTTATGGACGGTGGCTTAGCTTAGGGAACCCAATACCTGCATTTCTGGTGAAATCTTGATATCAGATTTGTCGCCCCTTTGCAATAGTTCTTAGAGAAAGTAAATTGGCTATTATACGTATTCATGAATGAATACCAGCACCCATTATGAATGTAGCTAGAAGTCTTTATTTTAACCCTTTAATATATTGTCACCGCGCCCGCCGTATCTAATTGCCGACAACAATAGGAGCGTACGAAACAACAGCTATTACATGGCGGTGCGGTGACACGATCGTTCCGCCACAGGCCGCCGACAACAATAGGAGCGTACGAGACAATAGCTATTACATGGCGGTGCGGTTTCTGGACCGTTCCGCCACAGGCACTCCCGAATATTCTACCTTCAGAACTTTCCCTCTGTCTAAGGACCTATATAAGTCGCTGCCAAGCACCGGGCAGGAGGAAAAAAGACGTATACGAAGCGTTCAGGAATCGTGCCGACGAGCAGTTCAGTGCGAGTCTAATCTGACAGTTCTTATTTGTGATTCGGCAGTTGTTCTGTTGCTCTGAGCTTGGACAAAAGTAATCTAAGTGTAACGTTAGCACTACGCTAACTGGCTAAAAGGCAATAAAGTGTGAATAGCAGTAACTGGTGTTTTCTTCATTTGTTACAATATATTGAGGAAAGAACAAAAGGGGGCCACAGAATGTGTAGACTAGGCATGGGCACAAGAGGAGAGGTGACTATTGAACTTGCCTTACTCATCCTACATCCTCTAGCCCAGTGACGAAGGTTGTTTTGATGCAACAAGCGCAGTGGTGGCTTTGGTTCACCTTGGCCGTAGTAATAATTTCTACGCTGTTATTAACTATGTTGTTTATATTAAACATATTTTGCACACAATAATAGTAATAAGTATTGCATTCACCTACTGTGGTATGATCTTCAAGCTTATAACCTTGTTTTATCTTGCGCACTCAATATTCTTACACTGCCTTATGATTAACATACTAAATTGTTTCTCTTCCACAATAAATAAAACCATAAATTTCTATTGCTATTTAGCCTTAAAATATTTTTAAACTCTATGATCAACATAATAATTTCTTTGGTTTTAAACTCCATATTGTGTTCAAAGTTCGAAACAATAAATACAATAAGTTATATTTAAGAAACCAAATCCCTAAAAACTGCAATGCTATCGTCCCTTGTATATATTTAAATAAAGTATTCAGAAAGTACCCTTTGAAATTGTGTGTGTATGTAAGATAACCAAATTCTGTTTCTGATTATAGTGGCGTTTGATATTGTAACACTATATTTGTAAATTGAAATCCACATATTAAACAACAAACTTTCCTGTTTTAGTAACTTAAAAAATAATTCTCTCTCCCTCTCTTCATGAAACACACGTCCCGACGAAAGCATACTCGCCACTAAATGAGTTGTGTCGGAGCTGAACAGCAGTGAAGTGGAGGGATGGGCGGTGGAGTAAGGAAAGAACGCCTTCAGTGGAGTGGCTCTTTTGGGCCAATTTTGTCCATTCCTGATCTACATAAAGGCCTAAAACAAGATCCCCGTTGTCTCCCGATCACTCTAACATATGCTGTCCCCCCCCCCCCCCAAATAAATGCCTATCTAACATGATCTATACATGTCTTCCACTAACGTTTACGACATGCTTCATGGGCCTATCATCTTAGAGATCACACTACTCTCTGTTATGCTGTTAAGACTGTTTCACTGTTTTCAACTACACTGCAGGAATAGGTTGGAAACATCGTTCTTTCAGTATTCCCCTGCAAAGACGCATCACACAAATACAAACTCAACCAACACAGAGAGGACACACTGCAAATAAGTATGTACAAGTTACAAAAATTGATCCACGATTATTACCTAAATATATCAGTAGAAAAGGAAAAGATTACGCCATTTATAGGAAAACATAAAAAGATCTAAAATAGTGTTAAATAATAATGTTAGAACAGGTGAGAAAATTTGATTACTTGGGATGAAATGTAACTTTTAAAATATATAATAAAGAAATTAGTAATAAAGTGAGTAAATTTGAATATATTTGTGGAATAATAGCTCGTAACTTCAAAAGAAAAACTCGAAAGGATACAAATCTAAAATTCTATTAGACAATGGCTGTTCCAGTTTTACTGTATGGATCGGAGACATGGACACGTAAAAGAAAGATTGGAGCCAAATACAAGTGGCAGAAATGAAATATCTCCGAGCAATAAAAGGATGTACAATACAAGATCATATTAGAAATGAAGAAATAGGGAAAGAGTTATATATATAATGCCGGTGTTTTTGGGACACCCTGTATATGTGTGTGTGTGTCTGTATGTGTGTGTGTGTGTGTGTGTGTGTGTGTGTGTGTGTGTGTGTGTGTGTGTGAGGTAAAATTGGAATTGAAAAATCCAATGCCACAGCTGGGATTCTAGCAGGTTGTCACAGTAGCTTAATGATTAGGGCACCCGCCTGGTAAGCGCAGGGTCTTTGGTTCAGATCCCAGCTCTGGCATTGGATTTTTCAGTTCCAGTTCCACCTCTCAAACATTACCCATACACGGCTTGTGTGTTTAAAACACTAACAGTAAGTTTGTCAGCATATATATTAAAAAATACAAATAAATAGTGAAAAATGTAAAAGTCATTTGCAAAGAATGGATAACTCTTCCATTCCATTACAGTAATATATAAACCTCCTGGTTATATAACAGGAAGACCAGTAAAAAGATTGGACGAAATGTGAGGCCGGAACAGGGGAATACACTGCATCTGCCATTTTTACCATGTAACATTGACTAATGACATTGGTTGAACCATTATTGTGTTTAGAGCTGCTATAATTTTAATTCGTAATTGTTTTAGTTCAATTTTATGGTATTGCATATGATATATCTCCCGGTATAGACGCCGAGCTACTTGTGGTTGGCTCTTGCTTCTCCGTGGATCAAGGGCATATCAGTGTACTCATCTGTCGAATACATCGTGAAGGACTGTCGAAAAATATCGTGTGACAACATACACGTAGAGAATGGAGGGAGTTGGCGCTCAGAATAACACACTGCATCATGGGGTTGAAGTCATTATACCATTCTCGTATTACAAAATGCAGCCAACCAAAAACGATTTAAATTATGTCTAAAACCGTCAAGGACTTCAAAATTAGATTATTGTGAATTCGACTTCCAAATTTTGATGAGCAGAAAAAAACAAAAAAAGAAACAAAACAACTACACAACGTCGAGAGGCGAAACCGTGTCCCTGTGCTTAGCGCACAGGACACAGTTATAATAATTCAGTCCAGCTATTTGGACGCTTGACTGAAAGCACATTCCGAGCTCTAACATAAAACCTGCATGCCAGGTGCTATGCCATTGCCACCTCGCGACTTTTCGTGTCTAATTTAGCCCTTTGAGACAGTTTTAACCCTTTGCTGGGTGTTTTAATATTATCACTTAAATGACAAAAGCTATGGGGCTGGCCCCGTGGCGCAGTTGATAGAGCACCTGCCTGCTGTGCTAGGGGTCCCGGGTTCGATTCCCGGCAGAGGGGTGGGAATTTTTCTCCAGCCAAGATTATTCCTCATCCTTCACTGAGTCTGGAAGTATGAATGAAAGTGTGAATGTGTGTGTGAATTCAGTGTAAAAACAGTCAAGGCCATCGATATGCCCTCTGCAGTCAAAGGCGGGATGTAAATGGAACAATAAAAAAAAAAAAGCTATTATGCATGATATTTGAGATGTACGAGACGTAGTTTACGCCAAATTTTAAATAAAGCGTTATTTAATAACATGTCCGTTTTAACTGTACGGGTGCATGGTGGATGAGGCGATCTCCCTCATTTCTTGCAACCAACCCAGGCTCTAGGTACAAGAATCCGCCATTTTCTTTTTAGCTGGTGTTGTTGGTTTACTCATATGAGAGGTCCATTTTATCAGAGGCGTTTCCTGAATTGCGTTGCTATGTATACTCTAATAAAAGTTTTAAAATCGGCTGGAAACCCGGAATTCGCTCTTACCGAGTCACGTGTTTTTTTAGTTGTACTTTAGCAAGGAGTATGTTCTGTCCCTTAAACCGCTGTTCCTCTAAAGTTTGCGTATTCGTCTAAGTACGTCAAGCAATATGTTTTAATATGAGCAAAGCTGGACTAAAGTGCACATGCCGTTTGTTGGGTGGCCCCTTCCAAAAAATAAAGGTCCGCTGAATCACCTGGTATTTTACAACGTAACCTTTTATTTAACTGTGAAAGAGATGAATTCATAAGCATATTTCTATCACTGTTTTACGCATGTAGTACCTTTTGGTTTGACTGCTAGAGGTTCCCAAAATGTATCTTGTACAACAGATCTTATAAGACAGATTCAGTTAACCTCACAATCCTACATTTGCAATTTCACGTTCATTTTCAAGAATGTTACACCTATACCATGCCTTTAATTATGAACTCGCCTCCAAACTTAAACTTCTAAATTACCTAACCTGCGCCTCTTGTTTGGTTTACGTTGGGCCACCATCGGTTACCATGTCTATACCATTATATTTTTTTTTATTTTCTCCAAGATAACAGTCGGGTGAGAGAGCGGTACTGACGATACGCTATTTGTAATTATTCTACCGCCATAATCATAAAATAAAAGTGCATTACTTTCCTGCTCTATAGAAGCCCTCGAGGACCACGCAATTTCGCTAATTTCTGGACGCGGGCTGCATCTAGATAATGAACATTTTATCCACAGATAACACTGCACAAGGGGCCATTCACAATGAAAATTAGGCATTAACATAACCGTAAAGCTTGCATAAACATAACGCGATAAGTCAGGGGTGCTCAACAATGGAGCACACGCTCGCTTCCCCTACACATGTTATCCCCCCCACACCCTTCACTTACCCAGACAAGCAGAACCTGACGTGCTAGTCAGAGGCGGATGGCGCGAATAGTACTACATACAATTCAATGGGAGAACGAATATTTTTGTTTTCAAGATGAAGTCGATAAAGTTCATTGTTTTATCTATAAGACTGATAGTTGTAGATTTATACCATTTCCCTTGCTTACGTTCCGTATTCGCGATAAACGTCTTTCTACTGGAAAAATACTACCAACTTTTGAAGAATCATACGACACATTCCCCTCAGAATTTGAAGACATAAAATATTTGAAACCAAAATGCAATTATTTTGCACTCCTTTTTTAAGTTCCCATTGCTTCGCACGAGCAATAAAATATGAAACTACTTGCATTGCAGAATTCCACGACCGTAAAATGTTCTGAGAAAGAAGGGTGGGAATTATTTAGGTCTCTGTCCTGCTGTGAGTATCCGAGATTACGTTTGTTTACATCTAGTTTAATGACAGTCTTTGGCTCCACTTATATCTGCGAACAAACATTTTCAAAAATGAACTACATTAAAAGTGAGTATCGCAGCAAAATAAGTGACAATCACCTTGAGACTGTGCACTTCATCTTTTGTACCAAATATTGAAGAGCTTCTGAAACGTAAATCGTGCCAAAAAGTATCCTCAGAAACATCGTGGGTTAATCAGGAGTAGAATATGAATGTGTACGTGTTTGATTTCCTGTACGTAAGAATGTGCCGCCACTGGAACTCAGTAACCACGGATAACTGCGTCATTCTGTCCCACTGTGTGGAAGGAGGTGATTTCAACCTCCCCTAACGTGTCTGTGGTTGAGCACCCCTGCGATAAGTTATCTTTCATAAAGGCAAATGGAAACAAACAGCAGCAAATCGCATGACAGGGTGCCACAGCTGTTCTAACATGCAGGCTGCGAAGCGACCACCAACAGTGCATACGACAAAAGAGGTTGTGTAGAAGTATCAAAATGAGGAAGATTAAAGGACGTTAAACTACCCTCCCCTCAAAAAAACTACTTCTATTGCAATTTTTCTTGCTGTGATTTTTACAGATTTTCGTGATTAATGGCCTGTTATCTTAGACAGGAAGAAACTTAGCCTGTCAACACGTGGCGGCGTAAAGTCTTATGCCAATGGCAAAATAATCACGTGTTAGAATTTGCTCTGATAGGCTAGTTTTTTAAGTTCGTCGCGGACATAGACTTTAAAGCTTAAAGCATGAAAGCCTCTAAGTTTACTTAGGATGATCTACGATACCGACCGTAGGTTTCCATCACACATCCTTCACACTCATTCCGGCATCCCATACATTGTGGACGTCGTGCGGGACAGGACTCGCACAATGTATGCCAAACTCACACTTCACCCAAACCAGCTGGTGAACACCCTGGGGCAATATGACCATCGCCTCCCTAGGCGGAGACAGAGCTACCGTCTACCCAAGGACGCCCTTGGCTGGTAGGTACCGCTTTGCCTTCATCATCCTCCACACCTATCACCTATTCCTCTCGGTTTCCTGTCACTGGCTAGACATCCAGGATAAGACAGATCCCGCCGCCAGTGACAATATAGGAATCCACCCTCCACCATCAGACATTACAAAGACAAAAAGCCTGTAACATATGACTACCTATACCACCTCACGGGTAAATCCGTAACTAAACGGATAGGTAGCGTGGCCACCTTACCATCCGCCTGGGTTAACCCAGGCGACTAGTACTCACTCCTGGACTCCTGGACTCCTCTAAGTTTAGTTTAATTAATCCTTTATTTTAATGCTTACCTGATTCACTGTAAACGTCCACTACAATAAACCGGGTGGAAGGGAAGTCATTGCATTAATTTAAACCAGTGTTAGATCTCGGTATTTGGAACACATTTTGTAGCTTACGTTTTTGTCTCTGACCATTTAAGTTTAATGTCTTTCAAGGATGCGACAAGAACATTTTGAAGAAAACTGCTCCAGCCTAAACTACCCTTTACATGGAAAGTGTTTCGAAACTTTTGATTTTCTTGAAAATGGCTCTAATGATTTTGATTAAAATGACATGTTTGAGATATTTTGATGGCAAATGAAATGTATAGCTTGAATTTTCTAGCTATAGCCCATGTAGTCCTGCTTACTGTGGATGACTTTTGCATAACTGGTAAACCGCAAGAGACAAACCACATCTTCTAGACAAAAAATGTTTATCTTGCTAAAACACACAGTTTATGACCAAATATATATTTTGTAGAGCAAACCATTTCGGAGATATTCCTTGTTGTTTGTATAAGTTCTGGAAAGCTTATACTTCTACTTCTGTCAAATGGAACATCGCTATTCATTTTATACGTTGAGGGGTGCAAAGAAAACGGAATTGGAAAGCCTTGAAAGATTTGACTATCGCTCAAAGCCTACTGTATTTCCATATTCCCCTTGCACCTACAAGAAAATAAACAATAAGATAATTTCTGCAAATGTTTATCTCAACTAACACGAAGAAGATAGAAGAATAAGAGTTTGTAAGAATGGTTAGTACAAGAGTAGAGAAAGTCATGTGAGTGCAACACATCAGATTTTTCTACTCGAGGTAATCTAGATAAATCAATGGAGAGCGGGGTTTATTGCACATTTCGTTGTAGATACAAGGAAACCGAATTAATAGTCCATTGTTTTAATGAGCCATTATATACTGGCCCTAATATTTCATGCTCTTCCCATGATATGGCCATTAAAATAGAATAGTCACGTCACTTTTAAAAATGAGAAAGTATTGTATTTGTACTGTATGCCCAGCACAAGAAGGAAAGGCTTAGGAATGTGTAACGTAATCATGTTTTGCTTCCCGCACGGTGTTTGTGTCTCTTTTCCGAGTATGATAAGGATGCTGGGTTCGTTTAAAATACACAGTGTTGTCACATAACTCACGTAGAAGTCCAGTTGTCGTGCAAGATCCGAGTCGGAGAAGTCGTCACCTTCGCTGCTGTCACTACCGCTCTCTGGATCTTTGTCAGACCTCCTAGTGATAGAATAAAATTGTCTATTGCATCTTCCACTAGCCCATCCTTTTGCCTGAACTCATCCTCAAGTTTCTTAACGTGCCTAACATAGCCCTCCCAATCAGCTGTTGTAACAGAGTTCACTGCACTTTCACACACCTGCTGTAGATTTCTTAAATGTAGATCGCCGGTTACATTATGCTCTCTCTCTTATACGTCGTTTTATTGCTGCCCATGCCAATTCTATAGCGTTCAACTCGCACATATAAGGAGGTAATCTAAGAACCGTATGCCCATGCATTTCTATTATTCTGTCGATATGGTATATTTTTTCCTTTGGTTTATGTATTTGAATTAAATCAAACAAGTCGGTCTTTCGCATTGCAGCAGAATATGAAATATTGTTGTTCTCCAACCATTGTACCATTTCTTGCTTTACAGCATATTTCGACGGAGGCTTATTTCCTTGTACACTATGGTATGGAGCATTATCAAGCACGATGACACTATTGCAGGGTATATTAGGTAACAGTTTCTCCTCCAACCATTTCTGGAAATTTTCTTCATTCATTTGGCCATGATATTCGCCGCTAGCAAGTCCAGCTTTGAATATCAAAGAAGCTCCGGGTATGAAATCTTCGTTGCTGCCTGCATTTACAAGAATCAGGTGGTTCGAAGAGCTAGTGTTTGTCGTAATCCCGTAGATATCATCACTCTGCCAGCACTTCCCAAATGTCAAATTATTGTCCACCCAGGACTCATCAATGTAAATGATATTTCTCCCAGCATTTCTGTATCCATTTATAGCTCTTAGGTATTTAGCTCTCCAGTTAACTATATCTGGACGTTCAATAAATAATTTTCTCTTACTTCCACATCGCTTCCATTTGAAACCCATATCGTGCAATAGCTTCCGCAGAGTTTCTCTTCCCCAAGGAAAATTTATTTTTTCCCTAATTGCTGCAAGTAGCTTCGGTACAGTAGGCACTTGTTTTTTAACCAAACAAAAGTCTCGAATTACGTTTTTAATTACTGTTCTATCAAAGTCATCACAATGAAATTTGCATTCCTCGGCCTTTGGTCTCTTTTTCCCCGGAGTATGAAGTGATTTTTCACCAGCTTTAACACCGTCTCTTCTTATTCTTGTTACACTATGTTACGATGTCCCACAATAATTTGCCACACGTAAATTTCTTTGTGATAATAAACATTTCAATTGTCCTGATTTCGCTTCTTCGTCACATACCTCTATCACTTTTCTAATTACCTCCCTTGCTTCACTGTGAATACTTCGTCCCTTCTTTCGAACTGCAGCCATATGTAAATATTAAGCCAAGAATAAAACTAACAAAATACGAGTATATAACTGTAGCGCCGTAGCGCGAGAGCCAAATAATGCATAATACTAAAAAAACTCTTCACCTGTAATACTGCAAAGCGCATTAGATCTGGCAACGTGGGTGACTCATATGGATTCTCATGCACTCATTTCCTAGTAAACAGATACGCTACCGGAGCAGATAAACAATTGAAGTCCCCTCTGCCCTTCATTCCCCTCTAGCCTTCTTGTCGTGGGCATAAACTATATGTGATAATAAGGGTAGCGTTAACGGAACTGGCTGATGTTACAAAAATAAGTATGCAACTTAAATTTTGTGTTTTAAACATTTATATCGGCGCCATGGCCGGCCTATTAGACCGTTGCCTACCATCTAGGCGGCCCGAGTTCGAATGCAGTAACCTACACGTAGTATTCGTGGTGGATGAAGTGGTGTCTGGACGGATTTCCCCCGGGTTCTCCGGTTTCTCCCGCCACTCATTCCACCAACTGCGCCATCATCGTCTTTCCATTTATCCATTTCGCCTACATTTCATATTATCCTGTTCCTCACTATCATACCTGGTGCTTGGCTGACCACCCACTTTCAGGTCTTCACTCTGTCCGGTCCATTGGTTCCTGTGCTCCCCGACAGACGTCTGAGTTTGGGCACTGGCTTATAAGTCCTGCACACAAGAGGGTAATCAGATAAAGAACAAGAGAAAAAGTGCTTTTGTCCGTCTCTAAGGTTTACCATAGTGCAAAATTATTCAAACTTCCTTATGAATCAACAGAACTTTACATACTATTTCCAGAAAATTAAAATATATCTCATTTATTTGGCAATCAAATATATTAGATGAGTAGTAATATAATCAAAATCATTGGTTTCGTTTTGGAGAAGTTAATGAATTTCGAAAAATGTTCCGTATAAGGGTAGAGTGGGGTGATTTTCCACTCCCATCTTTGGAAGATTTTGAACTTAAATACCAAGTTTGGTATCTATCAGGCCTTTTGTTTTGGAGTTATGTTTACTTACGCACGGGAGAACACATACACACACTCGCACACACATACAGACACGCTTACGTGTGCAGTCAAAGAAATCTGGACATCGAATTTTTTGATAGACTTCAATACTTTCTCTTCTTGCTGTATGTAATGGAGAAAACATGCATCTAGTTTTATGCAACAAAAAAGGCAGTTGTAAAGAGCGATACAAAATGTCCTGTGCATATACAAGATACTGCAGGATGTGGATGTCAGGTTGATGCTTTTACTAATATGCTCCTTGGCAGACACTTCGGTGCACGGGCAATAATACAAGTGTAACCTTGAACTTCGGCTTGACCCGCTGCGGCAGACGAGACAGTGTTGCTGGGAACCGATAGTGGAGTAAATGCGGCCCCAAGGGTAAAATGATGTGCCTTGCAAATCCTTTCTCAAGGTTCTTCACCATGAATACCGACCGTTATTTCCTAGGCGGACAATACCGCCTTTACTGGCGAAATACAGAAACGCCATTGTTACAACTCGGATGGTCTTGGAAGTTTATAAAGTTGAGCCATAAACTCTCGAAATGGCGGTCTTTTTCAAGTTTACACACCACAGCGTGTGGGGATAAAGCTCGTAAAGCAAGAGCACTGCCGAGGTCTGGAGCCGAGCCTAGTCTAGCCTAGCATTAAGCCATGCAGCTAAATAAAACACAATCACACGGACTTTGACTCGCCGTTAATATCGATGCGTTACTGTTCCCAAAGCCAGACAAACAATATTTTAGCAGGCGTTGTGGTCTCATTTTACTAGCGCAGTGTGCAGCTTATTACTTTCTCTACTGGTAAGTAGGGGAAGTATTGTATTCCACCCAAAAATTCGATGTCGAGATTTCACCGGAAATATATGTTTTGAGGCCCCCTGAATCCAAAAGAAAAAGCATTTTTAGAAAAAGGTCCGTGTGTGTCTGTGTGTCTATGTCCCAGTCTGTCAGTTTGTCAGTCTGTGTGTCTGTGGACAGCATAACTCAAAAACGAAAAGTCGGTTAAAAACCAAATCTGGTATTTAAGTTTAATGTCTTTCAAGGATGCGACACGAAGATTTTGAAGAAAATAGCCCCACCCTAAACTACCCTTTACATGGAAAATTTTTCGAACATTTTGATTTTCTTGGCAATGGCTCTAACGATTTTGGTTAAAATGTCATATGTTTGAGATATTTTGATGACAAATGAAATGTATATCTTGAATTTTCTGGCTATAGCCCCTGTAGTCGTATTTACTCTGGACGACTTTTGAATAACTGGTAAACCGTTAGAGATAGACCAAATTATACTCTACAAAAAATTAGATCTTGCTAAAATACACACTTTATGTCTAAATAAATTTTCTTTTGGGTGAACCATTTCGGAGATATTCCTTGTTATGTGTGTGAGTTTCGGAAAACTTAGAACTTTCGTGAGATGGATCATCGTTGTTCATTTTTTTATACGTTAAGTGAGCAAAGACAACAGAATCTCAAAGCTTTAAAAGATTTGAATATCGCACAAAGCCTACTGTATTCTAACATTCCCCTTGCACCTACAAGGAAATAAGCAATAAGGCAATTTGTACAAATGTTTATCTTAACTAACACGAAGAAGATATAGGAATAACAATGGTTAGTACAAGAGTAGACAAAGTCATGTGATTGCACCACATCAGATTTTTACCCTTTACAGTAAACTGACTACAGTTTCATGGGCTAAGGGGGAAGGGGCTAGTGGGGCGACAGCACCCCCCACCCTTGAAAGATAATACACTCAATGTGCAATCAATTACTGACTATTAGATTACTATTTTAGTTTTGACGTAAAGAACTATTTTTATTTACCACAAATCAATACGGTTATCTAATACAAATACTATAACTTTTGACAATAAAATAATGAATTAATATTGTTTGACTGCAAATTTCCGACATGCGCCCCCCACCTGGAAAAGGGCCTGCCGACGCCTATGTACAGTTTTATAACCACACAACGGGAAGTTTCAATATTTCTTTCAACAAAAAACCGATACTCATACTACGATACCAGTGCCGAATTATTTTAATAACTAAAGCACGGATTTCTAAGCAAAATGCCTAATTTTTTCCGCACTTCTAAGGATAAACAGAAAGACACGTCTATAGGAATTTTCGTGTCATGAAGATATACTGGGCTCTTATGGAAGAATCAAGTGCGGCGTTGCCAAAGGTATTTTTTTTTCAAATGCGACTAAGATTAAATATGAAGCCGCGTTTCGGTATCAAATGTGTCGAAGAACACGAAGATATGCACGGAAAATCTTTTATATAATTTTACATGTTTTAAAATAATAAAATTGAAAATTTTCTTGAAAGTAGATTTTTAACATATTTATCGCTCCGAACGTTAAAACATAGTTTTAAACCGAAATAATTGCAATTTGAAATACGTGGATTATTAGCTTGCTTTCATAGGTCACGTTGGTATTTAGATTATATCAATATGTCTAAACACATTTGTTTAAAAAATAGTTTAAAACAAAATGTCATTGGATATAACTATGTCCAGGCAGTAGCATCAATAGTGTTGTCATTGGAGAGGGGTAAAGAAAGGAAAAGAAGGGGAAGCTACGAAGGCCTCGATGATAACCTTGCATACACTTGCGAATTTTTATTTTTCAGTTAAGCTTATTAAATATTAGTATCGATTCGGTTTCTCGAATTCCCATTATAACCACAAGGAATGCCTAATGCACTGTTTTTACAAATGTTTATTTTAATTAATATGAAACCAGACCATAAATAAGCTTTCGTAGGACAATTTTTAGAAGTTATGTAAAAAATTTAGATGTGTTGCACTCACATGACTTTCTCTACTCTTGTACTAACAATTCTTACAAACTCTTGCTCCTATATCTTCTTCGTGTTAGTTATGATAAAGATTTGCAGAAATTATCTTATTGCTCATTTCCTTGTAGGTACAAGGGGAGTATGGGAATACAGTAGGCTTTGTGCGTCAAATCTTTTAAAACTTTCAAATTCCGTTGTCTTTGCATGGCTCAAAACTCACACAAATAACAAGAGTTTTAGTAAACTACGTTTTTTGCACAGTAAGATTTTCTCTATCTCTTACGGTTTACGAGTTATTCAAAAGTCATCCAGAGTAAACAGGACTACATAGGCTATAGCCAAAAAATTCAAGATACGCATTTCATTTGTCTTAAAAATATCTACAACATATGGCATTTTAATCGATATCGTTAGAGCCATTTTCAAGAAAATCAAAATTTTTGAAAAAGTTTCCACGTAAAGGGTAGTTTAGGGTGGAGGACTTTGCTTCAAAATCTTTGTGTTGCATACTTAAAAAATGTTAAACTTAAATACCAATTTTTACTTTCAAGTGACATTGCGTTTTTGAGCTATGCTGTCTACAGACTGACAGACTCACTCACATACACACACACACACACACACACACACACACACACACACACACACACACGCACACACACACACACACACACACACACACACACACACACACACACACACACGGATATTTTTCTAAAAATAGTCTGTTTTGTACTTAGAGGCATCAAAATATATACAGGATGTCCCAAAATTAGACGGACAGCATTTTGGAGCTGATAGATAACATTATTTTAAACACTTTTTGTTAAGGAAACCTTTTTGCTATGGTACTTCGTTTAAGCGCTAGATGAGCTAATATACAGTTATGGAAAAAAGTATCCATACACTATTGTTTATGTAGAATAACTTCATTTATTAGAACTAAAGATCAAAATCAGAATTGATATTTGGTAAAGTAATAGTATGGGGCATTCCTCCTGAGTAAGAATGTATAAAAGAATCAGCCAAATTAGTCTTTTGCAAAAAGTAAATAAGCATTTTATACCAGATGGCTTCATGCAATGGGGAAAAAGTATTCATATATTCAAGCAAAATGACAATTTACATAAATATATAATAACGATGTTAATACTTTGCAGGCAATCTTCTTCTCTGTATCACTTTTGCTAATCTATTTGACATGGAATGAGTCAGTTGTTTGGTGGTCTCGGAGACTCTGATGTCACATTCTTGTGGTAGATGTTGTGTAGAGCTGTTTTACTTCATATTTCATGTTTTCTGACCATTCTTTCAAGTGTACTACAAAGATGTTCGGTTGTATTAAGGTCTGTGCTCTGTGCTGAAATGTGGGGAGTATAGTACAACAACCATATAAGAACAATATCCGTTGCATGACTTGGATCATGTTTTGTTGATGATAGCAATGTGAGCCTAAATGCAAGCTATCAACACTTTTTTGCAGATTTTGCTTTAGTATATTTAAATAATGGAATGTATCTATATTATCTACAACAACAATGCCAGATGTAGCCATATATCCCCATAACATAACTTCTCCACCACCGTACTTCACTATGGCTTGAATGGTTTGGGTTCAAGCTCAGTATTTGGTCTTCTGCACTCCAAAATTCTGCTTTCATTTGCAAATGTGTTAAATTTACTTTCATCTGTGAACAGTACTTTGTCGCAGAAACGCGTATTCTTGCTTATATGCCTAGAGAAAACTCAGGTCTCAGTTTCTTGTTCTTCTTGCTGAGTATTATTTTCTTCTAGGTACCCTAGCTCCATCACCTGAGCTACTTAGAATATAGCGAGCAGCCCTTAGTATGGTTTCCGTCATTAACATACACAGGCAATGCAGAAGCTGTCAACTTCGCATCTTTTTTTACCATTCTTATTAAGATTTCTTTTTTCTCTTTGCGTTAGCTCCCGTGGTCAACTCTTATTTCACTGTTAATGACAGTATTTTTTCTCTATATCACGTTATTATGCTATCCACAGTTGCCTGGCTTCTTCCAATATCAGCAATTTCTGAAAATAATTTTCCTCTTTGATATTGGCACATAACTATGCGTTTACACTAAAGTTGTTCCTTTGTTATCTTGAATCAGCAGGGCAATTTAATGTCGTACTGGAAAGTTGGCCATGGTAGCTTAGTGGTTAAAGCAGCCGCTCGATAAGCGGAAAATCCGTGGTTCAAATCCCGGCTATGGCATTGAATTTTTCAGTTTCTGATTCAACCTCTTAAATATAGCAATAAGAGTTTGTAAGAATGGTTAGTACAAGAGTAGAGAAAGCCATGCGAGTGCAACACCTAAGACTTGTTTTACGATGACAGCACATAACGTCGTATAAGCAATCCCTAAGTCTGAAGCAATTTCTGTTTTGGTTTTGTGTGGAGGAAGTTTCACCTCTCGTATGAATTTTACTTTCTGATTTAGTATATAACGTTTCCTTTTTCTGATCTCCATGGCTGATTAAAAGCAATTAAGAACTGAAAGCCAAAAACCGCTGTTCAATAGTAAACACCAGATACCGAACATATTTATCTTTACTTCTCATTTCTTGCTACGACATTGTGCGCCAAAAGTGGCCGAGTTTACTGGCAAACGTTTTCGTCTATTGTTTCCGCGCCAGCTCAGCTTGCGTCTTTGTCAACAAAGATAGACCTCAAATTTCTTTTAAGATAGCATATGCCCTATACTCATAATTACGCCAATCTTCAGTATTTCACTGAAATTTAGTACGTATAACTGCGAATTACGTATAAAGTTCTATTAACACGCTTCTAAATTATATTTTGCCGGGATGTACAAAAATTTACGTAGGAATGTGAATTACTTAGAGCTAAGTTACATATAAAGCAAGTTCAATTGCAATAAGAATTATTGTGTTCTACTTGAAATTAATGGCATAATGATCTTGGATCCGGAGCTCTACCTTGGCATTTGGTAATCTTGCAATGACTGCACAAAAATGTCACGCCTCACAACTGCCTTTTATATAAAACGTACTTTGAAATTTCGATTTTCTCGAAAATGATTTCATACTTTTATTAAAATACCACACGTTTAAGAAACACGTGAAACCAAGTGTAATATACTGACATTTCTAACAGTAGCCCATGAAGTATTCCTATTTGAGTAATTAGTAAACTATAAGAGGTAGACTAAATCTTACTATACAAAAATATAGATCTTGTTAAATGTGTAAAATGAAGTTAATTATTTCCGATACATTCCTTGTTATTGTTTTGAATTTTTCAGTAGTTTAATTATTCCTCCTGCTCATGCAAAGAGAATAGAATTTCAAAGCCATTACATAGCGACCAGCTCTTAAAAGATTTAACTATCGCTAAATCCTACTCTGTTCTCATATTCCCATTGTACCTATTATGAAATATACAGGTGTAAATGAATAACAGCGCACGAATTTTACTGGTAGTACAGGGTTCATAGACAATCAATTTGAGATAGGAAACCAATGGTCTACGACAAGTTAATAGGTTATATGTATTCAAAGTAATTATAGCTTGTGACCAATAAATCATAAACAGAAAGAAATACGTCAATATTATCTACTGGAATCGAAATAGTGCTTAGTAGGAACTTAGTAAAGCCTGTCTGCTGTCTCTCTGGGGAAGCATTTCTAAATTGTAGCGTTACCAAAATCGCTTAAGTTGGAGACTTAACATGTGGCTGCACGCCACTGCAATGGATAACAGGTCCTGGCGAGCGGCTACAGAAATACAGGACAGCTCTTAAACGTGCGCTTTGGCCGCACAGTTCTGGCGACTCACTGTGGACCTAGCGAACTCCAAAAATCGAGTTCAAACCCGGAGGTGGGTAAACTTTTTTTTTCCCTTTTCTTTTCCATTTTGAAATCAATGTTGTGCTAATGCTTTAAAATAGCAAAATACCATCATCATATGCAATGCACATAGTATTGTTTACTTCTATTAAATAATTTATTTCCTGATTGTTTCTCAGTCTCCAATTCTGTGTACCACAATGTACAGGTCCAAACATTTGTCTGATTATCCTTCTCCAGAAAGATCGCAAAGCCTTTACATCGTTCATTGTGGTAGACCAAACCTCAGACCCATAGGTTACTACTGGCTTATTAATGGTCTATAAACTTTGAGTTTAGTATTTCTGGTTATTATTCCATTAGAGAAAATTGCATAATTAGCTCATTCCCTGCCTGTATTCTTTCTCTTATTGTATTGCTCAATTTATTATCAGATTTAATTAAGGTACCAGGATGTGAAACCTGCACTTACTTATTATTTATTTCCTCACCTTTCTTCTGCTTGTATCTGCATATTGTATTGCAATGTTAATGTCAATTCAACTTATGTTTATAATAGCTTAATTGCATCTAGCTCTTTCAAGTGGTTATCAATTATTTACTTGTTTCTAAGCTGCTAGATGGGCTTGAACCATCTCGTTTAAGTGAAAACGAACTTCTCTGCGTGTAACAAACTTGAAACAAAAAGTTTAAACATTAGTTAAACGAAAATATTACACGGAGACACAAATATTTCCTGAAAATCAAATGAAATTAAGCATGCGATTATGAAAAATGAAAGAAAGAGAGAGAGTAAGAGAGAGAAAGAAAGAGAGAGGAAAAGAAAGAGAGGGCAAAGAAAGAAGGAGAGAAAGAAAGGAAGACAGACAGACAGACATAAAGAGAGACAGAGAGGCAGGAAGGAAGGAAGGAAGGAAGGGAGGGAGGGAGGGAGGGAGGAAGGAAGGAAGGAAGGAAGGGAGGGAGGGAGGGAGGGAGGGAGAAAGGAAGGGAGGGAGGGAGGGAGGAAGGAAGGAAGAGAGTAAGAGAGAGAGAAAGAGAGAGAGAAAGAGAGAGAGAAAGAGAGAAAGAGAAAGAGAGAGAGAGAAAGAGAAAGAGAGAGAAAGAGAAAGAGAGAGAGAGAAAGAGAAAGAGTGAGAGAAAGAGAGAGAGAAAGTGAAAGAGAGAGAGAAAGAGAGAGAGAAAGAGAGAAAGGGAGAAAGAAAGAGAGAAAGAAAGAAAGAGAGAAAGAAAGAAAGAAAGAAAGAAAGAAAGAAAGAGAGAAAGAAAGAAAGAAAGAGAGAAAGAAAGAAGGGAGGAAGGAAGGAAGGAAGGAAGGAAGGAAGGAAGGAAGGAAAGAAAGAGAAAGAGAAATAATGGAGGAATGGAAGAAAGAAGGAAGGAGGCAGGGAAGGAAGGAAGCGGGAAAGAGTAAAAGAGAGAAAGAGAGGAGAAATGGAAGAGAGAAAGAGAGAAGGAGAGAAAGAAATAACAGAAAAAATATGGGCTTATGGATATTTGAACCTGCGGTCTTACTACCTTCGCCTCGTTGCACCATATACATCACGCTAAACAGACAGGCTACGGAATTCGTCCGCTTGTTCTCTCATCTTGCGTTACAGTTGCAGTGGACATGATCAGTGGCGTGCATACCTTCAAACAATTTTAAGGCACAGTTCTCTAATTTGTAATCCTAGACCATAGGTTTGTTATCTCAAATTGTTTGCCTATGAACCGTCTATCATCAGTAAAATTCGTGCGGTGTTATTTATTTACAACCTGTATAATTAAAGCATTCCTATAAATGTTGATCTCGATTGACGTGAAATAGATAAAAGAATTAGCTTTAAAAAAACTTTTACTGAAGAATGAGTTGAGAATGTCATGTAAATGTAACACCTCAAATTTTTCGTGGACAAACTTTATATTCTAAATTAATGGATTATTAAAATTACACGTCATTGTTGAGTCTTTCTACCCAAGAGAATTGTTTTAAAACCTGATCTCCCGCTGAGTTTTTAAGCTTAATATCTTCACACGAGAAATTCGAGCTATCATCAGGAATCTTATCACTGAAAATGGTTTTCCAGTGAAACTCTCTAGCATCCGCCACTGATGTTCGAGTTCTCCAACATGGGATGTGTTCCTTAGTACTTCTAGAGGAAGTTCGGAGAATTTAGGACGTGTATAGCATAAACAAATGCTGGGAGAAAAAAGCTGAACCTTTCGTGGAACGAATATGTTTTCATCATTCCGGTTTTGAAGCTATTTTGCCACCCTTTTAAGGAATCTGACATCACTGCCTAATAATTCTGAGAATGTTCCTCATTTGTTTCCATTTTGAAGCTTGGTGTTTAGTAGTACCGAGAACTCAAAACTAAAATCAACTGACGCAACAGGAAGTTAAATGGAGGCCAACTCAGATTCACATCAATATTGACAAATTCCTCCAGCAATATTCGCCTTGGAAGTGAGAGAGTGCATTTTTCTAGCTCAATTAAAATTCTAGATGAACAGCTTCGTCTCTTTGCAAATGCAAGTTCAAAGTCATTTGGCTCCGACCTCAAAAATGTTAGGAAAAGTTCATTAGTTACATCGCTGTGCATGGAAAATAACTCCCTAGAAACGCATTTGACAATGGCACTAGGAGCTAATTGAAAATGCAATTTCAGACGCTCATATTGATCTAAACTTCTTTTTATACATCTGCTAGCCAGCTACAGAGTTCCTGACAAAGGTTCTTCCCCATCACAAACTGACATACCGGGAGGGCAAAAAACCTCCGAGTGGAGTGCGCGGTATTTTGCCCGTCGGCATCCTCAGCACTCGCCGTCTGCCGCTATCATAGAAAGGCACGGATGAAACCATTCAACATTTTTAAAACTAATTTTATGCTCGACCATACCCAAATTTTTTAATTATAAGTCTGATAGTGATTCCTTAATGGACCTCCCTAAGTTCAAATTTTCATTAAAGGACAGCAATGGCAAAGCGCAATATCGATTAATTCTCGAAACGCAACTAACGCGAGTTATTTTTCGATGTTACGTAGTATTGCAAGGTTATCATTATCGTCATGCAGCTGTGAGGTGCTGAAAACGAATCCATCCTTTAGCGCCTGCGCAGAACTCCAAATATCAGCTGATGCAATATGTAGGTCATTGTCCCTGGTGAATGTACAGCATTTTACAACATTCCAACTATACAATTAGGTATATGGTCAAGCATAAACTGTATGAAACTTAACTATAATGGTAATCAGGACGCTCGTATGAAAATTAGGAAACTCGCGTCTTAAATACTACCATGATAGTCTCGTTGCATAATATACTATTAAATCAAGACCTACAGTCCGTCTGGTCTAAGTTGGAACATGACCTACTTAGCGCTACCCTTCCCTGTGATAGGGGAGGGATGACAACACATCGCCACGGCTATCCGCGACTGCCTAGTCTGCGTCTGTCGGTAATACGTGTTTCGACGAGTGTACGGGCTACTTATGTACATATAGCCCTTAATATTGAGAGTGAAATATGGAAATGCTGGTGATGCTCATTGTGTTGACAATCGTATTGTTCCAAGCTGGTGTTGGAAGAAAGGGGAAGCCTCTTCAATCTGATGCACGGGAAGTTGTATGTTTGGTACATAAGTGTTTTACTGATGAACTAGAGGCGTTAACATCGGATAAACCAACAATGTCCGTGACACAGGTCATGGAAAGAACCGCCGCAGCTACTAGTGTATCTCGCACTTCAATATACAGAATTTTGCAAGAAAATAAGAAAGCAGACGAAAATGGGACCGCTGTTAGAACACCAGGAAGGAAACGACCAAATAGACAACCAACAAGCACAGCAGCCGATTCATTTACAAAGGCGGCTATTCGTAGTACAATGTATAGGTCGTACACATCGCATTTCTTGCCCGAAAATTGGAAAGCTGTCTGTGAGCATGTGAAGCGCATAGAAGAAATGTACTGGGGAAAAAGACGAATTAATGGACGATATATTGGACAGATTCAACATAAGTTTAGAAGACAGTTACTCTGAATCGGAAGATGCGTTTGAACACTGCGGATGTGATCCAGCATCCGATATCCATGAAGCCGAAGATCTTAGCAGCTTACCGGGATCCTCCAAGGAACCCTTCTTGGACGGGATCTCTACACTGACACTAACAGCAGTTATTAAAGCGCTGGTCTGTGATAGCTGCGATATAGTCAGGCAGTCAGTCGCACCGTTGCATGTTGCATGGAACCGATGCGAAATGGGACTAGGCAGTCATGGAGTACCCACAAGAGCGCGGGCAGTATTGCGTTCTCTCTCTAATTCCCATGTTTCAACATAAACCGAACTGTAAAGTACCAAGGTAGTCCTTTATATGCCTGAAAAAATTTTCTATGGTTGTATTATTTACCTGAAGAAGCATCGTAAACTGCGTATATCGCGCTACTCTAATGGTTAACATGTGCTGTATATCTGTTGTGCTATTTCACCGCATTTTCAAGGTTTACTTTGACGTTGGGACTGACGGCGTCCTCACGAGACATTCTGCCACTTTGGGCAGTCCCTGGAAGTCTGGCATACTCTTCTTTCATTGCAATGTGGTCGTCACTGGCGAACACACCGCCTGCGAACAGTCAATGTCCTCAATTAGATTGTAAGGTACCAAAGTACAACTTAGGAACTTCAGAATAGGTCAACTTTGTAAGACAATGGATCTATCCAGTTTTCTTCTGATTGCTTTGAATTTTTTTCCACACACTCAGAACATAAAATGTGTAATGTACACAAAATTTCATTGTTCTATGTCAAACCGTGTTTAAATTATTAATATATTTATTAATAATAAATCACTTTTTGATATGCTAATATGAAATGACCCTTGTACCCTACTGTTTGTTGTATCCCTCCAAAACTTTTAATTTCAGCTCAGTATATAGGTATAAAGAAATTGTCATATCGCCATGCTTAGATTTAATTAGTTTAAAAGGAAAATGTTTTGTATATAGTTTATTGATATTTTCAAGCTTTTCAGTATGAGTTATGAAAAATATTTAATTTCAGCTCAATTATTTAATATCTTTTAACTAGCCCATGTCAAATTTTTATACTTTATTTTCTGAAGCTCTCCTGAAAATTTCAAGCTAATACGTTATAAACTAGGGTACCATGAGCATTTTGAATGGTTAAAAATGCTCAGAAAAACTGAGAAAATGGATTTTAAAGCTTAACAATATATTTCTGTACTTCAACTAAATCCAGTTAACTTAAAATTCCCCAGTACCATATGTGGGACCCTCTGTTGCTTTTTCCTAGGCCTCAGTAGCAGTTTTTGAGAATTTTAAGTTTGCTTGGTGGCTTCTTAATATTAACTTTCCTTTCGCCTTCGCACTGTTTACAAAATTTAGAAATTTATTGCTCTTAGCTAACTTCTGCACCATGCACTTTTGTTAATTTGTACACAAAATTCATAAAATATTTGGTTATTACGCCTTCACTGTAGACTAACGAATAACTTAAAATCCATTAACTACCTAAACAATGTTTAACTGTAATAGTGAAATAATCTGGCAAGAATTACAGAACACTGACGGCATTTCTCTGTTTGGAAGCAAAGCTTGTGTCGGATTCGCGCCTATTCAGCTCGATATATCGGATTCATTTCAGCACAGTCAACTCACAACTTCTTTGAAGCTAAATTCCCTGCAAGAGACTAAAATCAAAGCCAGTGAAAACGAAAAAAACATTTGAAAGTTGTAGGGACGGAGTTTTGCGAGGTACGCGCACCAGCACTAGGACATTTAAATACTCGTGCTTTAAAAATGGCTGATATTGAGAAAACTAAATTGTGCCACTAAAGTAAAAAGTATAGGCATAATAAAAATGCAAAGAGCAAAAATCCAAATTTTCGACAGTTTTCACCGAATATTATTGATACGTTATTTAGCTCACGAGCTGGGCGAAGTATTTCCGATCTTTCCGGTACCAGGAGAGTACTGTAGCTTCTGATTACACAGATATTAGGGCAGGATCAGGCACTGGCTGTGTTACAGACAGGACGCATAGTATAGTACATATCCTGCAGTAGTTGCGAATTTGGAATCTAACTCTGGATTAATTTGTGACTGAAATAAATATTTAGGTATGTTTCTAGTGGAGGATTCTAATTATAAATTGATGGAAAAAGTGTGGAGACGTTAGATTCAAAGCATTTCTCTACTGATGGAGAAAACATCACATATGAAATGTGTTATACACTTTTGTTTTTGAAACTGTGGAAGTGTGTATTTTTACTTTCTCTACTGGTAAGTAGTATATTCCGCCCAAAATTCCATGTCAAATTTCACCGGATATATGCTTTGAGATACCTTGAATCCAAAAAAAAGCATTTTTAGAAAAAGGTCCTCTGTGTGTGTGTGTGTATGTGTGTGTGTGATTCGGGGTTCTAATCTCTGAACTTGATATTCCTTCTAAATTTAACTGTCTAATGCAGGCGTGGAGAAGAGGGGTGACAGGAATGCAATCGAGTATTTACTCTCCCCACTTACCAAATGCTGGCCACCTCTTATTCCTTTCGTTTGTTCACGTATCCACACGTATTTACAAACAAGGTAAGTTTCAAAGCGTGCAGTGGCGGAACCGAATAGAAACATAATGTGATTACGTTACGTACATTTCCTTTCAGCATAGCAGACTATTAAAGTGGATTCAGAGTTGTAAATCCGTGCAACGGATTCCGAACACCTCTATAACCTCTACTAATACTGTGTACATTCATTTAGATATCATGAATATATGAATATATGAATATATCCGACCTTACATTGGCGAACACCGTTGCTGAATAATGCAACAAAAATCGGGATGCGCTTTAAAAGCAAACAGCACTTAACAATTTCACACAACTGAAAACAATTCTACGCCGGCAACTAATTAGCACGTTGACGTCAGACCTAACGGATGTTTTAAAACAAACTTCTGATTGCAGAAAGTAGAAAAAAAATAATTCAATTGTTTCCATAACGCACAACCTATATGCTTGCTATTTATAGCCTAGAAGTTCAGGTACATAAATTTCCGCTCAAATAAAAACAGTGCCTATTTTAAATGTAGTTCCTCCATATTTTAAAAGGTGTCCATTACACGTGGAGAGAAATGTTAGTGTTAAATACGAAATACCAGGACTTTTAAATTAGTATACATGCACGTTCCACTCATACACTATACCAAGGCATTCTATAATCGAAAATCATATTTTTTACGTTCACAAGACTTTCTCTGACTATTGTACAATAAAGTATACATACAGAAGCGTATTTTTCAAATTACTTATGTTAACGAGATAAACATTTGTAGAAATGGTTTTATTACACATTTATTTTAGGTACAATAGGAATATGAGATTACAGTAGATTTAAGCGATAGTGCTGGTGGCTATTTGATAGCTTCGAAATTCTGCTCTCTTTACACAACCAAGAGAAAATAAAAATTAAACACAAAAAATAAATATTTCTAAATTGCGAAAGGTATAAATAAAACGTAAAAACGTAAACCAATAGTAAGGAATATATCGGAAGTGGTTAAATCCACGAAAAATAAAATCTGGTGTGTTGCACTCACATAACCTTCTCTACTATTCTCCTAACCACTACAAACCCTTATTTCTATATCTTCTTCGTGTTAGTTGACATAAACATTTACAGAAATTATCTTATTGCTTATTTCCTTGTAAGTGCAAGGGGGATATGGGAATACAGTAGACTTTGAGTGATAGTCAAATCTTTTAAAGCTTTCAAATTCCGTTATCTTTTGACGGTTAAGATATAAAAAATGAATAACGATGTTCCATTTGACGAAAGTTTGTTTTCCAAAACTCACACAAATAACAAGAAATATCTCCGAAATGGTTCACTCTACAAAAAATGCATTTGGACATAGATTGTGCCTTTTAGCAACATCTATATTTTTTGTACAGTAAGATTTGGTCTATGTCTTACGGTTTGCCAGTAACGCAAAATTCATTTAGAGTAAACGGGACTACGTGGGTCATAGCCATAAAGTACAAAATATATATTTCGTATGTCATAAAACATCTTAAACATATGCCATTTTAATCAAAGTCGTTAGAGCCATTTTCGAGAAAATCAAAATTTTGGAAATTTTATCTCTAAAGGGTAGTTTAGGGTGGAGGAATTTCCTTCAAATGCTTCGCGTCGCATCCTCAAAAGACATTAAACTTAAATACCAACTTTGGCTTTTTATCGACTTTTCGTTTTTGAGTTATGCTGTCCACAGACTGACACACACAAACACACACACACACACACCCACACCCAACTACCCACCCACACACACACACACACAAACAAACACAGCTGTCTCGTTGAACACCCACTGACACATTGACCGACTCGTGTGTAACTCACTCCTCTGCTCATTGCTCCGCCTCCTTATATAGCGAGTATGACGTAACAAGGTTCTTTATCAAACTTCTACAAATACGTCGGCTGCCGGACGCTTCTCGAACACTCGGTAAAACCCTTTGTGTTGCCGCACGATTGTTGTTAGTCACGTGTTTGTTCGCGTGAGTGGTGTGGGGAAGCGTGCCTTTGATACTCAACGTGCCGGTGGACTGGAGCAGCCCGCCCCAACCGTCCTTTGTTGTGCTGCCGCTGCCGTGGACCTGTGTCACAGTATCTGTTCGTTAATTTTCTCTATTGTTTACCGATAAGTATAGAAAATATGACATTCCACTGATGCAGAGATTTCAGCAGAAATACTCATTCTAACACCTTTTTAGAAAAATACATCTGTGTATATGTGCGCACGCACACGCTGCGAATTCTGAGCTGTGCAGATGTTCATACGTTGTGAGACCACGTGTTTCTGTATTACAGTGTGTTAGTGCTCTTATAATACCAAACTCTCCGTATACTTTAGCACATACAATCTTCATGTATGATTCCTCTATGACAGTCTATGATAACAAACACTTGAATACAACCAACAGTCATTTATAGACATATTCTGTGCTGCTCATGAGCCACATAGAGAAACGGTTCGTAATTTTGTGAACAGATTTAGAGAAATGGGATTTACTCCCAATAAGAATCCCAAGGTAAACTGTCAAGTTCTTGTAGAGGAGAAACTCGATGACCAGAGAAAAATTTGAACTAAATCCAAAGAATTCTCTGGAAAATCTTGCACAGGAATTAGGAATTTCACAAACCTCAACTTCGAATGCCTTTAACTTTTAAAATTAAAAGCTTGTAACAGTAGTTCAGGAACTGAAAACATGGATAGCATGATTAGGGTTATTTGTGCAATTGAGTATTGGATAATGTTAATAATAGCTATATGGACCCGCGCTTTTTATTTGTTTATTTTTATATTTAATGGAGGAAGTATGATTTTATTTACATGGTCATGCGTAAACACGAGACTTTCATGCACTATAAAATCCCCAAAATACGCACGTATTCATGCACTATCAAACTATAGAACATGCACGATCAAAGGAAAAATATACTAAAATATGAACTATCATTCTTGTACCAATTTCCCTACATCGCCTCACTTTTTAGCACAGTTAATAAACTAACATTTCTACATTGTTTTCTATGAGGTTTCTGCGTTTGTCAGTATGTCTTTGTAGGCAGAGAATAACCTTTGTAGGTCACATATGTGACAGTGTCAGGTCGAATTTTTCATTCGAATGTTCTTCACAAAGAACCTTCTTCGCTGAACGCAGGAATGCATAGTCGGGGTTCGCATTTGTAACCATCTCCAGTTTCTTCTTTGCCACTACACCCACTTTGCCAGGAACAAAAATGAGGGATCTTTGAAATTCCTCAACAATTGACATTGAGTCTACCAGTGGCAGGCATGTGGCTTCTAATTTTTTATTGAAGAGGGTAGATTACAGAAGTTGATTCTAATGTAAATCAAATCCTTCTGCACATTTTTAGGTTCAAACACTGCTTGTGCAATTCTGATACACGTTTACTTTAGAATTCAATAATAGCAATATTAATTTCTGAAATAGGTAATTAAGTATCAATTTCAATTCATACCGATTTAATGACATCGAAATTGTCACAACAAACATTGCAGCATTTGTATTGCTTTTTTGTAGTGTTTAACGCCCGCTTTTACTACATACGGCACCGCAGGCGGTGACTGATGGTATATAGAATGAGGATGGAGCACCGGTGGGATGGAAAACGGAGAACCCGGAGGAAACCCGCTCCAGCACCGCTTCGCCCACCTCAAATCACACATGCCACTGCCTGGGATCGAACCCGGGCTGCTTTGGCGAGAAGCGAATGGTCTAACACATTGCAGCATCCAGACAAGTACCCCATCTAGTAAGGATGAGCTGAGAGGGTAACGGTAATTCAGGTAGTCTCTCTTTATAAGCAGCCTAAGTTTGGGGGATTTTAAAAACATCTGTTTAAATACAACAGAATATACTTTTAAAAGGATTAATGTATGCCACATATTTTACAGCTTTGGGAACATTAAAACTTGTATATGTCTAAATTTTAGACTACGTACCTTTTCAGTTGAGGATATCAAATTATTACCATTGTCATAAACATACCTATTATTTCTGCAACACAATGGAGTCCCTGAGCAAGACCCGTAATGTATTTTAGATTAGGATAGAGTATCTTGATTGCTTTCCCAGGCTTGACCATACATGGAGCGGCGTCACTTAACAGTAACAAAAATCTGTCTTTATTGTACTATTCGGTGAAAGAATACCTAAAATATCAGAAGCATTTTATGAGAAAAACTTTTATAAAAATTAAGTAGTTTAAATGAGAATAATAAATTAATAATAAAACTATGACTGAAACTTACGCAAGCTTCGTCAAAGAAAGTTGCAATTGTGGAGTTATTTGCTTTTTTTTGTAACTTTACATCATACTAGATCTGGTCTTTGCGCAGTTAATTTACCTAGAGTCAGGTTAGCAATATACGCCCCCATAGGATCGGTTGTTTCATCTACAGATGTCCAAATATTTGAAGCTCTCAAGTCTTCGCGAATATTATATTTTACAGAAAATTAAAAGTATGAAGCAAATGCATTATGTAAGCCTATCTGACAATACGATTTTGGAACATAATATTTCCTCAATGTCGAGGGATCAGAGACGTCGTGTGAGTTTGAGTTTTTCAAGTGGTATATTTGTTTCTACAAAAACATTGCACAAATGCATGTAATAATTATTTTGTGGTGGTTTACGTGCAGGAGCAGTAATAACCTACTGCATTTTGTGTGTGGTAGATTCTTTCCTTGTTTCAATTTTAGCAATGTACGAAACGCATGCGACATACTGGTCGAGTTAAAACTTTTAGTCCACTTTATCAGAAATTAAAATATACCTTACTGTTACCCCCAAAATTGTTAAAAAACGAGTATTACAATTTATTTATTGTCAAGAAGTTTTGTACTGTTTCACAAAGAACTACTAACAAGAAAATATTCGATAACAAAATAACAATGCCTACCTCCTTACTACAACAATCTCAAAATGTGACATCCCCACCTGATCTAATAAAATCCTTGCCTCTTATCCAAGTGGAGGCGAATTAAAGGCATAGTAATACTGAGAATAAATAACCACGCTACTTCAAGCTTTCTCACAGTCCAAAACACACTGACAAGCACGAGCTGTGACAGTGCGTCAACTGGGTGCGTTTCCCTGCTTTCGTACGTCAAATTCATCGCCCCTCCCACGTAAGTAATTCGCGCTGGACTTGTGAAAGCACATCTCAATTCACAGGAAAGCCCGGAAACTGAAAATAAAATTAGAAAAATGGGAAATTATGCAACGATATGTATTTTTTAAATTGAGGAACAAGAGTAAAATATTTGTCACAAAAATTGAGAAGTTGAGGTGTTCACTCAAACATTAAAATGTGCATTTAAAATGAATTTAATGTATATTATGTGCACGATAAAGTAAAACCAAAAATGCTTAAACATCATTATACATGTTTTTATCCTCAAAAATACCAAAACATGCAAATGAAATGGGTTAGAGCAATGTCATCATGTATAAAAACATCCATTTGCATGGAAGTCTCGTCTTTAGTCATGACCATGAGTAATAAAGGAGTGTTAATGTAAATTTTTTAAAAGATGTGGCATGTGTGATGACATAAGGACATCATCAATGATAACTTCTTCTATGACAAAGTTATGTGGTTGTTGCAGTTACAATTTGTATGAGAAACCAATGAGTATTCAACTTTGCCAGCAAATACTGGCTTCCCGGTCCCAAGAGAACTCCCATTAAGCCAGCCACACCAGCGGTATGACTGAGGCTGTAAACGTCTGTGAGCCGCATTCGGGAGGTCGTGGGCTCGGTCCCCGTAGCCAAGCACTCTGACATGGGTTTTTCCGTGGTTTTCCCTTGTCACTTAGGCGAATGTTGGCCGGCATTAATCTCTTCTCCACGGATTTCTTTCCCTTCATTTCTCATTCCCCTTCCTTGTTATACTTCAGGTTTGGTTACAGCGCGGTACGTTCCGGCGAATCTGGACAGATGGCACAGATGCTTCCGCTCTGGAAACCCTTCCCTGGTCCTCCCCGGAAATTGCTGCCGGGCCGCAAGAGTCGCTTCGTCGCTTTCTCCCTGGGTAGAAGAAACACTTCGATTGTGCGACAGGTTTCAATATGTGTAACTGTTAGGGACTTCTGAGCGTCTGTGGGTTTCGCTGGCTCCGCTCTCTGGCAAGCTTCGCCTCATTCCTTCCCCATGGGAGGCGGTAGCCCGCAAAAGATCTATGTCGGGGTCGCGGTGGATCGAGGTGTCCCCCTGCATTACTACACACACAATTCCAATTAAGCCAGCCACATGTCCAAAAGAATGCGCGTAGTAGGTATTATATAAACTCTTGTTTTTCTTTCCCTGATTACCCTCCCCTTATGTAGGACACACCCCCTAGGACTTGCAAGCCAGTGCCTAGGGTCAGACGCCTGTCAGGGAGCAGAGGAACCTCTGGACCTGACAGAGTGAACACCTGGAAGCAGGTGGTCAGCCAAGCACCAGGTATAAGAGTGAGGATAACATAAAATGCAGGCGAAATCAATTATTGGAAAGATGATGATGGCGTAATTGGTGAAATGAGTGGCGGGGGAAACCGGAGAACCCGGAGAAAGCCCGCCCAAATCCGCCTCGTCCACCACAAATACCACATGCGGTCCCTGGAATGGAACCCGGGCCTCCTAGGTGGTAGGAGGCGAACGATCTAACCGCTGGCCACGGCGCCGTCGCTATAAGCACTCTAATATGAAAGAAGTACGTTTAACTAAAATACAAACATATTACTCCATTGTACCTGTAAAGCTTCCCAAATATGAACCATTGTTACGTCATAGATTGGAATGTGTGCTGAAAACATATTTAAACAGACTGTCATGAATGCTCCTTTTTGCTCGCAGAGCGTTTTCAACACGACTCTACCATGGAAACTTATCGAGCATTGATTGAGTTCTGGTGCTTACAGAGTGTGTTCCACTGCGACTGTGACAAATCCTTCTAGAAGCCGGCCGACCGGCCGGTCGGAGTGGCACACGTCTGTCGCCTTATCTTGAAGGATTACAGCGTTCGACAGCAGTTCTGCTTCTCCCCTGCACAACTCGAGTACGGTTGCTTTCTGAGGCCAAGTATCAGCTCATCTCTACCAATGTTACCCCTTATACCAAAACATATACTACTAACGGGGGGCGGCTAGTTTATGACCATCACTGCTAACAAAATGTCTGACCAATTTTTGAAACAAATTTATTTCAAAATGGGAATATCTTGTCATGTTTACAAAGGTAATATTTAACACTGTGTATTGCTTCTTTACATGAATCACATTAGATATTATGCCAACCCTTATTACTAGAGAATGAATTTCTATGGAATTACATATTTTTCCTTACTATTTAGATGCTGGGAAAAGTGATATGTTTACAAAGCAGTGTGTTAGAATTAATATAACTGAATTTTATTTTACATATTTTTACTTTCTCTACTGGTAAGTAGGGGAAGTATTTTATTCCACCCAAAAATTTGATGTCGAGATTTCACTGGAAATATATGTTTTGAGACCCCCTGAATCCAAAAAAAGCAGTTTTAGAAAAAGGTCCGTGTGTGTGTGTGTGTGTGTGTGTGTGTGTGTGTGTGTGTGTGTATGTGTCTGTAAGTCTGAGGACAGCATAACTCAAAAACGAAAAGTCAGTTAAAAACCAAAGTTGGTATTTAAGTTTTTCAAGGATGCGACACGAAGATTTTGAAGAAAATAGCCCCACCCTAAACTACTCTTTACATGGAAAATGTTTCGAAAATTTTGATTTTCTTGAAAATGACTCAAACGATTTTGATTAAAATGTCACGTGTTTGAGATATTTTGATCACAAATGAAATGCATATCTTGAATTTTCTGGCTATAGCTCCTGTAGTCGTATTTACTCTGGACGACTTTTGCATAACTAGTAAACCGTTAGCGATAGACCAAATTATACTATACAAAAAATGTAGATCTTGCTAAGATACACAATTTATGTCTCAATAAATTTTCTTGTGAGGTAAACCATTTCGGAGATATTCTTTGTTATGTGTGTGAGTTTCGGAAAACTTAAAATTTTCGTGAAATGGATCATCGCTGTTCGTTTTTTTTTTTTTTTTATGTGTCAAGTGTGCAAAGACAGCAGAATGTCAAACATTTGACTATCGCACAAAGTCTACTATATTCTAACATTCCCTTTACACCTACAACGAAATAAGCAATGTGATAATTTGTACAAATGTTTGTCTCAACTAACAAGAAAGAAGATATAGGAATAAGAGTTTGTAAGAATGGTTAGTACAATAGTAGAGAAAGTCGTGTGAGTGCAACACATCAGATGTTTACATATTTGTTAGTATATTACATAGTTATAGTGATATAACATAAAATTACACATTTTAACACTCTAAATGTATATAGTTGGACTTTACAAATCCCTCAACTATTGCAAGATTTGTCAATGATGGATTGAAAGTTCTATGGCAATCTGATGTGCAGGACGAGAAGGTATCAGTTATGTAGTTAGATGCTGCAGCATAATGCTGCAACTGCCCTGAAAGTGTTTTATCCCAATATGTTCCACTTTGCCTGCTTGGTTCATAGACAATGTGCTGCAAGTGAATAGCATAATTTCACCAAAAAAAAAAAAAAAAGTTTTTTTCTAAAATATATAACAGTGCTCTGTTTCAAGCAGCAATTATCAGAGATACCAATATTGACATGAATAGAAGCAGTTAATTTCTACAGTGAGCATCTAGAGATAATATAAAGACTGTTGTAAACTCTTTTGATCCTGAAAGTGCTACGTCTATTAGTAAATCCAGGCTGCCTTTAGTGACTGCAGTTGCCTACATCAGGAGCAACTTCGGCTGGCTTCAAGCATTTACAAACGTCAGGACTGCCTATATACAAGAATCTATTTGCTGTCATAGAGGATGCTATTGAAAACTAAGTGATGTGCATGGAGAAACTGATGCAGGTGTATTGACTAAATTGCAAAATGTGTTAAAGAGACATCATAGTGTATGCCAAGTTATAAATGGAGATGATGTTGCACCCAAGGACATTTCCCCAGGAAAAATTCCTTTCCTAAAATTTGCTCCAGTAACATCATGTGACGTGGAAAGATCTTTCTGTCTATAAGAACATTCTCAGTGACAAATGTCTTTCAACGACAAATATTGAAAACTACCATAATTGTTCACTGTGTAAAACCATAATGTGTAAACGCCATGAATGTTGTAACTAAGAAAATAATAAATTGGAATTAAATATTAGACATTACATATTTTCCCCATTCTACGTATTTCACTGCTTTTCACTACATATTTATGTACATATTTTGCCAAGAGATACTACATAAAAATCCCAGCTCTACTTATTACAGAACTTATACCACCAACAGGGGGTATAGGTTACAAACTCATTTTAAAATTGGATATTACATCTTGTAATGTTTACAAAGGTAATATTTAACATTGTTTAACTATTTATTGTTTACTTTTTAAATGAATCATATACCGATGGGGCAGTACTTTATGACCACCTTTCTCAAAAAAACCAACAATGAAGGCTGTGAAACAATTATGCTGTTCAATAATAGAAACAGTGATTGACAATAAATGTTAACTGCATGCCTTTAAACAAAAAATTAAGAGACAGAAATTTAAAAAATTACACAAGTTGGGCATAAAGTACCTAACCCCCTGATAATGCTAGGGTCAAACTTGGATCTTATTTGCAAACGCTGCTATATATCTCGTAATTTCCTTTATTAAACGAGAACGTCTGGTGGACTTTGCATTATAATACATTTCCAAACAACGTGATTACTTTTGAAAATTATTTACACTAAAAGCCTGAAAGGTTCATGCAATTATGCCCTTGCATGCTGACATATGCTTTTAACTGTGTACGAGGATTGTGGGTACCCCTTTATTACGAATGCAATTCTAACAATGTAATAAAAGCGACTGCATTATATAATGTACACACTACATGATCACACGTGACGTCTTTAGTTTCAATCACGTGACTACAGGCAATGTTTATTCATAAAGCAATACAGTAGAACTTGGACAATAGAAGCCGAAGGGAGAAGAAAAAAATTCAAAATGTCCAAACATTTGAATTACAAGAGTTACGTCTAAATTTCACAGTTTAGTAATACAGTTACATATATCCGTTCCTAATTAAGGCTATAAGGTAAAGAAAATATATATTTGAACAAAATTCTATTTATTTTTACATTGAAGATAATGCAGTAAACTATACGACTTAAAATAATATACTGCAGGCCTATAGTGGTCACACATTTTACCTTGAGGCACTGCTTAAAATATTCTCCTTACTTTTCAGATAAGTTGACTGTGTTCAGTGATATCCCGTATTCATTCGGAGACTTCAAATTTTTTCTTCAAAACCTTTTCAATTCCTCGATTTACCGTGACCTTTTTCTCAAAAGTTGATCTTGTACAAGACATGAGGTTTACTAACAGACATGCTGGCATTGATTTGCAACACACTGAACAATAGGAAGCTCAGGCGAAACTAAAGGTGCACGTGTGTTAAACAAGGGGATGTGAGAGTAGGTATAGAAGCCTAAGGCCGGCAGCTAGCTCTTCCAACCTCCCAAACTGTATTCCAACTACTTTCCGACAAAACAAACATCCCTGGAGCGATGAATTCGCAGTACATGCGATTTTTAACATTACTTCAATACAAAATTCAAAGGACCAAGAAAAATCTTCGAATTAATGAAGATTTCGATTTATAAACGTTCGAATTATCTAAGTTCCCAGTATTAATAACTATTTATACATAAAGCAAGTGAGCAGATTATGAGAATATTACAAAAAAAACCAACAGGAAATGGAAAATAAAGGGAGTTATTCAAACAAAAATTACCTATACGCGTCGGAGCGACCATCAGACCAGAAATGACACAGAAATGCATAGCGGAATTTGTCCGCAACTTAAATTAGTTTCGTACGCTGGTCACACATTAATATCATTCAGCTTATTTATGGAATACATACGATTACAGTTATAATAGGTTACATTCTAAGATAAACAAAACTTATACTTAAACAAATAAAAAATCGGGTACGTCAGTATCGCGAGTACTAAGTAATATGCAGTGTATATGTGGTGGGTTACACGAATGAATACTTGTTAGAGGTGACGCAACGAAAGCTCGCCTACGAGAGCTGCGGTAAACTTCGGTACTACTCGGATAAATTCGGGATACCACGCTCGATTGAATCTCGCATGACACTTCCACTCCTCACATTATACCTGCTGGTCCCATTGTCTACTCCAGGGAATATAAATTGCCTACGTGGAATGTAGTAGAATGGCGTGGAATGTAGTGGAATGTAATATAAAAGTTCATTACGTCATTCCAGCTGAGCATGCGCAGAAGCTGTTTAAAACGTGGACAACAAAATATGTGCTATCGACCCTGATTTTAGAGTAGCGCGGTATATTTAAATGGACTAGAAACTAAATAGTCGGCAAGGTGTCAAAAAGTTGGGCATTCACATGCTCTTGTACAGAGACCACAACTGGTGTCCATTCTTCATATTTCCAAATGCTCTGTTTTCCGAATGGTAAACATTTCGAATGGTTCCATTTCCAAAATGCTGGATTCTGAAGGTCGCTCTCTATTTTTTTACGCCGCTTTAACTAAATAGTCATTGCGAGGATCAGTTAGGAAATACTCGTAGAAGGGTGTGTGATGGACAGCTAGCCTTCAAGGTCTCATCCCTATCCATAACATCCTGCTACGTCACGATTCGATAGACGGAACAGTGCAGGGCAACTGTACTTCCGCCTCTGTGACGGTAGATGGCATTAGGGTGCCATCCAGTCTATCTACTTACATTATTTGTGGATAGATGGCGCAGTATGCACTATTGCCATCTATTTTTCATTTGGAACTTTGGGTCGTTGTTTTAAGTATCCAGTCCAATACTTATCTTGGCGACTGAGCTCAGATTGGTCGGCTCACGGGATTTGAATCCGGGACCTGCGGAATGCGAGCATCAAACTTACCGTGGAGCCATCTTGTTCTGTTCTAAAGGTCTTATTTCTGAAATGAAAAACGCTGGCC
Organism: Tenodera sinensis; assembly: GCA_030765045.1. Taxonomy (NCBI): domain Eukaryota; kingdom Metazoa; phylum Arthropoda; class Insecta; order Mantodea; family Mantidae; genus Tenodera; species Tenodera sinensis. The sequence continues at coordinate 131,465,552 of CM060968.1, read as the reverse complement.
CGTCAATCCCTGCCAACCACCCCTCCCGCCCCTATAAATACCCCTGTTCCTAAATTTGTTTCCCAGAAATAAAAAATTGTTTCCCAGTGTGACACATATCCCTGTTGAGACCCTATCGAAAACATCGCGCAGGTTGAGCCGTATAACGGCTAGGTACTGCGAACAAGACACTCGGACGGGGCAACCATCGTCCCTTTTTTTTTTTTTTTTTTTTTTTTTCAAGTGGAGGAAAAATCCATTTACGGAGCCCCATGCGCTGGGATGGCACAGAGGGGGACTGTGGGCCTCACCCGAAGGTACTACTCCACTAAAAAACCTCCACCGGAGAGAATTCAGGGAAGGATCTCCGGCAGTACCGCGTAAAGCACCTGCGGATTCAGGGTGAAGGTATATCGGCCGGTCACTTGGACCTAAGCCAGGCGAATAATGGGTGCAAGGACGTAAACATGACCGAAGCCCTGAATACGCCCTTGGGAAGTCAAGGTGGTAGTGTAGGAAGTAGGATGTTAGGTGTTGGATTAAAAGGTGGTACATTTCACCGTTCGACTCGAACTGCCTCTGGAGCCTCTCTGGAGCTGGCCCGTCCTCCCGGACCGGCCCACCCAATCCAGAGGCACCAGTGCCTCACTACAGCTCGCAACCAACCTTAGGGGACGCATTTGCTTCTGAGGATATGGTAGAGTTCATTCAGTTGGCAACCTGGTTCGCCGACTTAGTCCAGCGCTCCCTCCCGATCTTACGACGCTGCAGGGAAACCATCAACAACCCCGGGATTTCCGCTGTGAAGAAGCATCTTGCGGTGCTTCAAACGGCTAAGGACCTCTATTCTAACTCCACGAGCTCTTAATGGCGCATAGAACTGTGCGTTCATTTAGAGCTGCGTTCTGGAACGCAAATGGAGTTAGAGACCAGAGACCTGGCCTGTTAGAGTTCGTAGACAGTCACGGGGTTGATATCCTGATGCTCTGTGAAACGCACTTGCACGCCGGTGTACAGTTTACCCTGCCAAGTTACGCCGCCCATCGGTCTGATCGGGTCGGCCGTCAGGGCGGTGGTACTGCCATTTTCATAAAGAACCATCTCACCCACACTCCTGTTACCATTCCTCCGCTACAACACCTGGAAGCAACCGCCATAAGGCTGTCCTTGGGCGGGAACGACCTAGTGCTTGTGGCGGTATATGACCCACCGGATGGACGCTTCCATGAAGCGGACATCACGGCACTCCTGAACCTACACCACAGGGTTTGCATCGCAGGCGACTTCAACGCTAAACACCCAAGCTGGCACAGCCGCACCCAGAACGTTAAGGGCCGGGGACTGTACCGTCTCATTAGCGGGAACCCCGCCCTTCACGCGCACGGGCCGAGAGGTCCAACCCACAGCCCGGCACGCGGCGCCGCGGATGTCATAGATTTCATGATCACCAAGAACATTCCATTTCACTTGGACCTCTCTGTGATTAACGCTCTGGACTCTGATCACAACCCTGTTGTGGTCGACTCAGACATTAATCTCACTGCGCTGGGAGTACCGGACTGGGTGGAAGAAGTCGACTGGGATGCAGCCGTCCTTGCCTTTCAAAACTCTGTGGAAGCAAATCATCGAATAGACTCGATTGAGGCTCTCGAGGAGGCGGCTGCGGGGTTTTCATCCTCAGTCCTAAATGCGGTACGTGCTCACACACACCGCATCCCTACCAAAGCACCAAACGCGACACCTATCCCTGTTCCACTGAAACGCCTCATCCAAGCAAAGAATGCTGTCAGACGGCTATGGCAGAGATTCCGACATCCTAGGATAGGAGTAATACACCAGAGGTTCAAATCCCTGGTGAAACGACTCCTAAGAAAACATAGGCAAGCAGCTTGGGACGAAACATTGCGTCACGTAAACCTCCAGGAGAGGAAACCGTGGCGCATCGTCCGAGGCTTGCGGAAAGATAAATCTGTACACCAGCATCCTGTGCATAGCCCTCGGAGAATACTTGTCTTTGAACCGAGGGAAAAAGCAGAGGCGCTAGCAGACTATCTGGAAACTCAATTCCAGCCCAGGGAAGATCCACAGAACGATGACCATACTGACCTCGTGGAACAGGCGGTAGAAGACTTCCTAGAAGTCGGACCCGCGGGCCACGAGGAGTTTCACATCCCGATAGTTACCCCTCGTGAGGTAACTAACACCATCAAATCCCCAAAAGCCCGAAAATCCCCTGGACAGGACCGTGTAACAGCGGAAATGCTCCAGCACCTTCCCCATAGAGCCGTGATGCACTTGACCCGCATTTATAACGCATGCCTCAGCATGCGTCATTTTCCGGTTGTCTGGAAACAGGCGCGTGTGGTGTGCGTTCTAAAGCAGGGCAAAAATCCGGTCTTTCCATCCAGTTGTCGATCCATCAGTCTCCTATCAGTTATCTCGAAAGTATTCGAGAAACTGTTCCTGTCCCGCCTCGGACCTCTATTGGAGGAAAAAGGTCTCCTACCTGAACATCAGTTTGATTTTCGTTCTGGCCACTCCACGACTGAGCAACTACTGCGCGTAGCCGAGAAAGCTTCCCTGGCTTACCAGGAGAGGGCTAAAACGGTGGCAGTGTTGCTTGACGTGGAAAAGGCATTTTTTACCACTTGGCATGAGGGGCTTGTCTACAAGCTCATACAGCACGAAATCCCCCCTCCATACATTTACTTGGTGGCTGGTTTCCTACAGGAACGTAGCCTCCGAGTGAAGGTGGAGGGATCATTCTCAAGAGAGAGGCCCATTGGCGCAGGAGTCCCCGAGGGCAGTATACTGTCACCGGCACTTTTTGCAGCTTACATGGCCGATCTCCCGACGCACCCCAACACACACATCTGTCAGTATGCGGACGATCTCATGATCTTCGCTACTAACAAGAACCCGCGCTACAGTTACCGTCAAGTACAAGCCCACCTCTGTGCCATCAATAGATGGTGCGAGAACTGGCGTATGTCCATTAACCCGGAGAAAAGCTCTGCGATTCTCCTGGCTAATACGATAGCCAACCGGCTCCCGCGAGACCTCGTGCTTCGGCGCCATCGGATCGCCTGGGTCACTACGGCGAAGTATCTCGGAGTCACGCTGGACCGGCGGCTGACGTATAGACATCACGTCAGGGGCAAAGTACTGCAAGGCCACGCTGCCCTGCGGCAGTTGTACCCCATCCTCAGTTCCCAAACCATGCCCTTACGCCTGAAGCTTCAGCTGTATCGAGCGATCATCCCGCCTCTGGTCCTGTACGGATGTGAGATCTGGGGAGTGGTGGCAAAGTCCACCTTCATCAGACTCCAGACGCTGCAGAACCGGGCATTAAGGATGATCTATAACACGGGTTGGAGATTTCCTGCCCATATCCTCCACGAACATTCCGGTATCCCGTACATTGCCGACGTGATTAAAACTCGCGCTCGAACAATGTACAACAAACTCCAGAACCACCCTAACCCTCTGGTGAATACTCTGGGACAATACGACCAGAGAGAGCCACGCCGACTACCATCAGAAAGACTACCAAAGGACATCTTAAGTCCGGCGGTTTAACTTTGAAGATGGGAAAGGCGAAAGTACAATCTGTATTCAAAACAGAGAAACACCTGTTTTCAGTTCACCTCTAAGAGAGTGACTGACGGCCAGAACCCTGGTGGGGACGCCAGACGCCAGACGGACCCCTCCCGCCCCTATAAATACCCCTGTTCCTAAAATTGTTTCCCAGTGTAACACCAGGGGAGCCTCTTCCCGCTTCCCGCGCAATTGCTCTTCCTAGAGCTGTCTGCTGATGACGTCACACAGGAGTCACGTAGTACCGATATTCACACGTGCACCTTACATTTTACGATATAATTCAAATCCCATCGTACTATCTAAGTATCTCTACTATACTTTCCTTGTTTTCTGACATGAGATGTCAACTCAGGCGTTTTAATTGAACAAAAACAAAGCTCTCATTGTGTAATATTTCGTAAAACAGAAATGAAAATTATCTGTAGGAGGAAGGAACAACAGTGTGCCACATAATCGTGCAATTATTACTTGTTTAGAGCTTTCAACATATTTTTTCACTTTCTTTAGGGTTTAGGTTATAATTGCAACAGAGCCCGTACTAAAAGGCCTTTTAATAATGTAATAAACGAAAACAGAATGTGATACTGACATTCTTTCCCTATTAAGACAGTATTTTATTGACTGAGCTGTTCTTCTAAGAATAGCTGTGTGGCCACTCGTTTTCAACAATATGAAAATACAGCGCAGAGGAACATGAAATAAATAACACAAGTACGACAGCTATCATTTTTGAAAATACCAATATATTTGAAACGAAGAGAGAGAGAGAGAGAGAGAGAGAGAGAGGGGGGGGGGGGGGAGAAGGTTTGTCTATCGCTTTCACCTATGAATCCTTTATAATGTATAATGAAATTTTATCCCTGTTAACATGAATATATACAAGGATAAGCCTTGGTAAGAATACTTTGCGCAAGAGTGAGCATAGAAAATAATTTATATATAGCACGTAAGATTTTTATCATTGAAATATATGCTGTGCATATTTTAATACATTAAACAACTATAAATAATTTTAGTTATACATATTGCGCGTTTTCATAGATGACCTCAGTGATCAAAACTAGAGAAAATCCGATTTGAGGCTGTAAAATAGTGTGATTAATTGAAAATTACGTTTATTTGTGAAATATCATCAAAGTATTGTATAATTGCAAGGTTATTCCAGCAGGGCCGATTGCTCCTTTTCTTTAAAATGGGAAAGAAAATATTGTCCGTATTTCCCGAATGTGAAAGAAGCACTGCATAGCTATACAGGAAGGGTCATTAGCCTTTCGTTCATGTTATACCTGAATTTCAGTACGGTTTGGGATAAGGTGATGCACACCCTTTGACAAAACAAAGGTCATTGTATTTCGCTTCCTTTTATCTTTCTGTTTATCTTAAAAGGGTTGGAGTCACTCTGTCTCAGCCATGGCGCATTTAAAATGGCACGAAGTAGCATAATAAAACGTGCCGAATTGCCCTATGAGATGCATTTTGTGGTACGTGTTAACGCACTAATTTCTAAGTCAGAAAATTTCGTATTTTCTGGAAAACACATCTTGAAGTTCACGCCTATGCAATTATTTCGACAAATCACAGAACAATATTTTAAATAATATCCTTAACTTGGGGAACTTGTTCGGCCGACTGAACAGTGGTGCCAAAAAGTGAAGGAATTTGAAGTTATAATTGTGGGATTCCATGGCTTTAATGTTTCAAAATGTGCTGGAGTGATGAAAGCGCTTACTGGCATGATTTGCTCTAAATTTCCTGAATTGAATGAAAGAATTGTTTCCCTATACGTCAGGACCCGCAGTTTCATTAGTATACGGCATTTAAATAACAAACTAAAAGCTGTAAGTATGACAAAAACGAACGCGAGGAAGTGTCAGCAGTGGGCGTCAGCTACTTCTTCTGCAACAACATGACCAAATGTAAGTCTACTTTTAAGATCAAACAATAATTTGTTACTTCTTATTTTGATTGTAATTTCGGTGGCGATGGTAAAATTGGTTTGTAATTAGTAGAATGTATTGACGAACGTTTCTAATGTGTTTTCAGTTAAGGTATCTTTTCTATCACATATCACTGTATTTTTCTACACTTTATTAATTATTGCTTAAGTGTTTACGCTCTGGAACTGTCAGTCAATGCTTTAAATGGTATATGTCGAAACGGATTTAAAGCGCTCACTTTCTATTGCCGTCTGAACTGCGCGCGCTCTCAGACCTGCATGTGACGTATGTTGCCTGCAACCAATGGCAGCAATTGTGCCGGAGTGGCCTACCTTCTTTCTCTAGTTACCTTGGTGTAACACATATCCCTGTAGTGACCCTATCGAAACCATCGCGCAGGTTGAGCCGTATAACGGCTAAGTACTGCGGACAAGACACTCGGACGGGGCGACCATCGCCCCCGTTCGACTCGAACTGCCTCTGGCCTCTATTTGAATGTATTAGAATGTGTTAAAACCTATTTTTG